>CM044310.1:28933846-30133846 GCA_024291935.2 Okapia johnstoni | reverse complement strand
TGTTACCTAAAAACTGCCTCTGCGCTTCTTCCTCTGGACCCAGCCACCCACCCCTAGCCTCCTCCCCTGAGAGTTTTCTCCAGCAGGGTGGAGCAGGGGGAGGCCTCTCAGGAAGCTCTGGTGCTGTAGAAACAGCACACAGCTCCCATGCTGGTCACCACGGTGGGACCACATGATGGTGGAGGCCCATTTATTCATTCAGCAAATATCCAGCTGCTGACCTCATGCCAGGCACTGGAGATTCAGGAGTGAACAAGATAGACATCGTTCCTGCCTTCCTTATATTCTATCAGGAAAGACAGGACAGACGAAGCCTAATGTAAGGCCGATCATTTCATTGTAGGACCTGTTGCAAGGGAGAAGCACAGGCTGCACATAAATGTTTCTTGTTGGCTGAGAGGCTATTATTCATCCTGGGATGGAGCATGTAGAGCAGAAGAATATGATACAGCTGTGTTGGAAAGGAAAGTTAGTGAAAGAAGAGACAGTGCTCTTATTCTTAAGAAGAAAACTTACTGGGCAATCACTATGTCCAGGTGGAGAAAATTCAGTTCGTGTCAGAAGAGGACCCCTCACTGCAAATTACTCTCTGTGGAACTTCTGAAAGACATTGAAGTCCAAAGTGTGTGCAAAAGAGGCACTTCTGACTTGCTGGCCTGTTTTCTTCCCTTTCTCAGCATTACGTACATCAGAACAGTGGCTCTTAGGGCTTGTTTCAGGAGACCAGTGTCACTGAAAGAGCAGCTGCTGGTCCTAAAGTAATAGCTTATGGTGTTGAAATCTAAGCATGACCTGCAATCCAATACAGATGTTAGGCGAAGACAAAGGCAAAGACAGTTGATGTGCTGAAAAGAGTACAGAAAAAAAAAGGGGCAAGGTGTGTTAGTGTCTTGATTGTTTCATTTTCCTATAATCTATTCAAGATGTTTTTTAACTTTTTATTCTATATGGGGATATAGCCAATTAACAGTGTTGTGACATTTCAGGTGAACAACAAAAGCACTCAGTCATACATATACGTGTATCCATTCTCCCCTCCAATTCCTCTCCTATCATGGCTGCCGCATAACATCGAGCAGAGTTCCATGTGCTATATAGTAGGTCCTTGTTGGTTATCCATTTGAAATATAGCAGAGTGTGTATGCCCATCCCGAACTCCCTAACTATCCCTTCCCCCATCCCTCCCACAGGCAGATATGCCCCAACTGTGGTCATTTCAAACATTCTGTTATTACTGTGTTCATTGAGAGAAAGGAACTTCAGTTCTTGTCCTCTTTGGAGAAGGAATTTGACAAAGACACCAAGACTGCAAAGTAGGTCCAGCATTTATTGGAAGCACAGTACATGTGGGAGAGCACAGGGGTGAATTCTCAGAGTGAGGTGTACCTTATAGGGGTAGCTTAGGTTGTTAACTCATTATTGGCCAGGGGATTTTTGCAGAAACTAATGCCTGTGGCTGGTGATTTTTCCCTCGGCTGGCCAAAAATTATTTCGCTAACACTTTATGGGTTATTACATTCAATAGTTACACCTGACACACCTGTAAAGTCTTCTGATTTTCATGAAACGTTGCCTTCAACCCACTCTCTGTGGAAGCAACGGTGCATCCTCTAGCACCGTGTGTTTAATGTTCACTTTCAGTATCAGAATCAATCACCAAAGTCTTTTGTCTTTTTGTTTGCCTAATATTCACATCGTATGAATCAGAACTATCACTTCTGAGACACTAGTTATGTGTTGTTCAGACAATCAGAGAAAATACCTGCATAAAATTCACTGAAAAATTCTTCGCTCAAAATTTCACCATGCGTTATTTTTAAAAACTTTACATTTATAATATACACAAAGCTGGAACAAAAACCTATCAGCAAAATGTGAATGATAACAATAATCATGTGCACGCATGTGTGTTTAGTCATGTCCGACTCTTTTCAACCCCATGGACTGTAGACCGCCAGGCTCCTCTTCCATGGGATTTTTCAGGCAAGAATACTGCAGTGGGTTGCCATTTCCTCCTCCAGAGAATCTTCCTGACCCGGGGATCGAACCCGTGTCTCTTGTGTCTCCTGCACTGGCAGATGAATTCTTACTGGTGGTTGTGTAATGAAACACCATGTATACATGTATATAAGTTGTATAATGAAACTTTGATCAATTTTAAACCCTAATGACTTCACATGGTGATGTTAACTGTATCACTATCTAAAAAATGTATTGATATGTCTCAGATAAATAATGTGTAATTATGGGGTTAGCCTTCTGGGGTTTCCTCCCCTACAATCGTGTCACCTGTAATTCCTTATCTGGGCTTCTGCCAGTTGCCATTTTGAATCTTTTCCACGAGCATCCAAGTGAAACCCACAGGGGTCAAAACCACAATGCTCTTTTAGCAGCTGAGAAGTTGGGTAGATGGCTCACAGAAGGACATCAGATCTCATTGTTCTACCAGCTTTTCCACCTTCCCCCAAGGTCCCCCAATAAAATGGTTTGATTCCCCCCTCCCAAAAAAACTCACAATGCTAATGATATTGTTACCAGAGGACAACTTGAGACCTGCTCTGCACATGTGTTGGGCTGGGAAATCCTTTCCATCACAAAAATGAGGGGGCTGTGGTAAGCAGCTTTGTCTTTCATCCAATCAGGATGTGTCATTCACATTGGTAGTTTATCTCAAAGAATCAGAATGCAATCTGCAGGTGGAGGCCCCTCTACCTCCTACCTCATTAGCAATATCTGTAGAAGTGGTTTGTGACTGCCGAGTTATCTCAGTCGTGTCCTACTCTTTGTAACCGTATTGACTGTAGCCCGCCAGGCTTCTCTGTCCATGGGATTCTCCAAGCGAGAATACTGGAGTGGGTTGCCATGCCCTCCTTCAGGGGATCTTCTCGACCCAGGGATGGAACCCAAGTCTCTTTTGTCTCCTGCATTGATAGTCAGGTTCTTTACCACTAGTACCACCTGGGAAGCCCTAGAAGTGGTTTACAAAAGGCCAGTAATATCATGTAGGGGACTTCCCTCATGGTCCAGTGGCTAAGACTCCATGCTCCCAACGCAGGGCCCCAAGTTCAATCCCTGGTCAGGGAACTAGGTTCCACATGCCACAACTAAACAGTTTGCATGCCACAATTGAAAATCCAGCATGCAGCAATGAAGATCCTGCATGTTTCAACTAAGATCCAGTGCAGCCAATAAATAAGTTAATTTTAAAAAATGTCATTAATATCATTTCTGTCTACATGACCAGATGAATAAACACCATTTTACATGCACCATTTACCATCCTCTGTGCTTTTCACTATCTTTCACTTGTTCTTTTAAACCTGCTCATAATTTTCAGGTTTTCTGATGCTTACAGAGTTGGGCGAAATTCCTGCATCTTGTGAACACAGATGCTCTCAGACCTCAGTTTCAAGGGCAAAAGGGGAAATGATAACTTTGAACACATAGGTTTGTCTTGAGGATGGTGTGTGAGTGTGTAAGGAACAGTATGGATCTGATACATAGGAGAATGGCTTCCTTCCCCATTTTGTGCAAGTATCAAGATAACTGTAGGATGAGGCACTTTCTTAAATATTTCTACTCATTTTTACCACTATCACATCAAAATAGATTAGTTCCAATCTTACTCCTTTCCATAAAATTTTGTCTAAGGGCACTCAACTCTTTGGAGATACATTATTTGCTTTCTACTTTAAAAAACACAAACTTACTAAAAGTTTTTTCCTTTAACACGTTTTCTGCCTTCTACCTTTCTGATAGTAGTCAAACCAGTTTAAACAATATGAGTTGGAAAGACATCAGCTTTTAGTGGTTTTGAATTTATCATCTGGTGCATCATTTCTCATCAGTGTTATCAAGTTCCATGGTTGAAGTGTTTCCCCAAACATTCAGTGATGGGGCAGAAATGTGTACTGCTCAGACGGAATATTTGAAGACCATGAAATAAAAATCCAAGGGTCCCTGTAGCTAGGATGTTTTGAAGTTAATAGTCAGAAGGAAAGATTTTGTTCAGCATTTTATTTGCATTTTTCTTGAAATTTACTTTATCCCAAATTAAATGGTCCCATTGATATTTGAAGAAGAAGAAATACCCTTTTCTGACCACTTTGGTTTATCGTCTTTAATTGGACCACATGTTTATTGAATCAGTAAATCAATAAATCATTTTGGAGCACCGTTCTTTCTATCAAGCAGCTTTAGTGTAGAGGGGAAAATAGACACATCACTAATTCTAACACACAGCCAGATGAGTGGTACAGCCACCCTGGGTATTATGCATTTAACAGGGGTGAGGATGGGGCCAGGGGAATGTTCTGTAGAGGAGTCTGAAAAGGTGAGATTAGATAGCAAAGGATGAGCAGGGATGCAGGGAAGCAGTGTTTCATCAAGAAGAGCAGGCATCAGTACCAAAACCTGGCTTCAGCTGGTGCAATGAGTGTTGCAGTGCTGCTAGATCCCAACATCCAGGGACAGGTGAGACCAGAGGAGTTAGGAGTCAGACCAGGACCATTTCACTCTTGCATTCTGAACTTTAGAGCATCCCCAAGAAGGGATTTACATTTTAGCCATCCACCCTTCTACACAATACCCAGAGTGATGAAGTAAGGTTTATGTTTCGAGTAGAGGGTGGGCATAGGGGGAGTCAGCGGAGACAGGGGGACAGCCAGGCATCTGTGAGAGAAGGATGGTGATCTAGGGGAACCAGAGGGCAAGACTGACAGGGGAAACAGGCTCCAGGATTATCATGGAGCGTAGATTTGGCAAGACTTAGGTATCGGATGTGGGGGATGAACATAATGATGGAAACAGTGGCAGTTTTCGATTTCCAGTTTATGTGAATAATTGGATGGATAGTGGACTGACTGAGACCACTGCTATATTTAGCTTCCAAAATGCTATCACTAGATGGAACTTCACACACCCAGATGAACTACCTTGGAGCATACGACCACACATTTGGCAAAAAACCTTTCTTTTCTAGCCTCTGCAGCAAAATAGAAAGATGGCAGAGTTGAAACAGAACAGAGCCGTTGTTTCCTGTCCAGCAGCCTAAAGGCTAACTCATTAAAATCCAAAGAAGAATTACATGGTGGGCGGCAGAACAAATGTTTTCTTCCCTGAGCAGAACTAAGGGACAGTTTCTCTGAGAATCTAAGTCGCTCTTTGCAGCTGTTCGGTAAGACATGATTCAGGCGTCACCTCCTCCTCGAAACCCGCCATGACACAAACCAGCCCTTTCTCTGGCTTAGACACATATGGTGACAAGAAAAACATGAAAGTAGGGCTGGTGTCACACTTGGCTTGACTTGGAAAACACGTGCATCTCTTACCTACAAGGTGTGTGCATGCATGCTAAATCACTTCAGTCACTTCAGTCATGTCGCTTTGCAACCCTATGGACTGTAGCCCGCCAGACTCCTCTGTCCATGGGATTCTCCAGGCAAGAAAACTGGAGTGGATTGCCATTTCCTACTCCAGTAGATCTTCATGACCCAGGGATCGAACCCACGTCTCTTGGGTCTCCTGCATTGGCAGGTGGGTCCTTTACCACTGGCGTCACCTGGAAATCCCCTATCTACAAGGTATATACCTTATTATCTTAGTTCTTATTTATAAAATAGATTAATTTATATATAAAATGGGGAAAAAAACCCTAAATATGTACCCAGTTGATAGTTTAACCCATAGAGAAGAAATACTCCCAGAGGTTCTTTTATTTTAATTTTTTTAAATTTATTTATTTTTGGCTGTACTGGATCTTTGTCACTGTGCGTGGGCTTCCTCTAGGTGTGGCAATCAGCGGCTACTCTCTAGTTTCAGTGCAAGGGCTTCTCATTGATGTGACTTCTCTTGTCTCAGAGCAAGGGCTCTAGGTGCACAGGCTTCAGTAGTTGCAGCACGTGGGCTCAGTAGCTGGGATGCACTGCCTTAGCTGTTCCATAGCATGTGGAATCTTCCCAGACCAGGGATCAAACCCTGCCCACATTGGCAGGCAGATTCTCAATCCCTGGACCACCAGGGAAGTCCTTCCCAGGGATTTTAAAACATGGTTATTGGAGTACAAATCTAAGGACAAAATGAACTGCAAAAAGCTTGTCGGGAGTGTTAGCTGTGTGACCCTGACCTTGTTGTGGATGTGTCGTGGGTAAAAGTGAGCGGGCAATAATGCAGTGTTCTTAGTTGTTCCTGCTATGGTTGAGACCAGGATTCACGGAGTGGGAAAGAGGAAATGCAGATATGCAGATAAAACAAACCCTGAATTTGACTGGAAGATGTATTTGTACATGTATGTATGATCCTGTGTGTTCGCATATGTATTTTTTCATAGTTTCACTCACTATGAAGGCCTGAATGTGGGAACCAGCCGGTAGTAGTGAATTCCCCTGGTGCTTAGTTTCTCCTATTTAAACACTAAATAGTGGAAACCACCAAAAGGAACAGGAACTTCTTGGATCTGGAGAAGGAAATGGAAAACATGAGCCTGGCACCTCATGCTGCACCGGACAAGGAAGTGCTCCAGGACCCCTGCAGTCCTGTCTGAGAACTTCGGGCCAAGCGCTGAGACAGGCTGGGACCTGGGACCTTGTGTTGCAGTGCTTGCACCTGGACACACCTCTCCTCAAGGTATAATATACAGAGAAACTATACGGGACAAAAACAACAGCGGGCACGTGCAGTTGTGGCAAATTCTGGACCAAAGGATACAAAGACAAAGAGACCCAACTGCCATTTCTGAGGAGCCAGGAGCAAAAACTGGGTGTCGGGAGCAAAAGCAGGGTACTGCGCATGCCCCTTGCACATAATGCCACTTCAGGAGTGGGTAAGCCACCTAAACCACCCCTCCACCTTGACCCTGGACAGACCCCTACTCTCACCCCACATAAGGAAAGAGCTTGATGCCCCACCCTCCACCCACCCACTGCGAGCCAGCAGGGGAACCTGTTACTTGTTCTCACTCCCTGCTGCTGCACTAGAGGCCTCAATCAAGTCTTGCCTGAATTTCTTGTCTGGCCTCTAATCAATTTCTATTGATTGGGGAAGGCCAAGATCCCTGGTCTGTATTGTCTTGAAGAACCTCCCTTGGCCAAAAATACGACAGATTGAGGGAAAGGTAATAACCACAGTGGATTACCATCCATCACACTTTCATACACACAGATGTGAACATCCATGAGTTCAAAGTGTCTCTGAGAAAACCACAACAAACTGATCACACTGGAGGATTTCAGTGAAGGAACCTATTATTTTGAAAATGAGTAAATAGAAAGAATCAAATATTAATTCTGCCTTTCCAACAAAACTGCAAACCAAAGAGAAGATGAAGCAACTTTAAAAAGCACAAAGGAATCTAGCTAATATATGAAGAAGGAACACCGGAATTAGGATATATCACCACTTTGCAAACTCAAATTAATGAATCTCGGCATTGATCATCAGTGGCTGCCAAAGCCACAAAAAGATAAACAATCTGATTTTATGTACCTCTTGAAGGAAGGGTACCACATAGAAAGTTATTATGGGTTGAATTACTCACCCCTAAAATTCCCATGTTGGGGTCCTAACCCCCAGTGCCTCAGAAGGTGACTGTATCTGAAGAGAGAGATGTCAAAGACGTAATTAAATTAAAATTAAGTCATTAGGTTAGCCCCTGATCCAGCCTGACTGGTGTCTCTAGAAGAAGGAGATTCGAACACAGACGCACGCAGAGAGAAGATCATGGGAAGACACAAAGAGAAGACGGCCATCTACACAACAAGAAGAGCAGGCTCGGGAGAAACCAGCCCCGCCGACCCCGGATCTCGGACATCCAGCCCCGCCACGGTGAACAGCGTGTTTCTGCTGTTCAGCCACCCATCTGCGGCGCTGGGTCATGGCAGCTCTAACAAATCAATGAACTGGTCTTGCCCCCAAACCCAGCCTTAGATCAAGCCTCTAAACCTAACCAACAATGGATAGGAAATAAGATGACAGCAGAAAATGTTAAATGACCACATGAAGATGTCAGGTGTAGGAAATTTCATAGGACAAATGGAAACATTTTTATAGAAACAAAATGTGTTTCTTCAACAAATAGTGAGGAGAAGTACAAGGAGGAGGAGGAGATGGAGGAGAAAAGGATGAAAGAGAGCCTATGAATTAAAGAAAATATACAGGACTTCAGCAATTGCAGGTGTGAAACTTACTTGGATTCTGTTTCTATAACAAACGGGCTGTTAAAAAATTATAACATTGAGGAGACAACCAGGATTTTCAATGTTGAACATTTGGTGAAATTATTAAGACCTTAGGAGAAATAATGGCATTTTGATTATGTTAAGAAAACATAATCTTTCAGAGTTGCTGTCTTGGTTGCGGGGGTGGAGGATTAATAGGAAGAATTGAGGTTTAATAAAATTAGCTATAAATTGATGAGTGTGTGAAGGTGCTGATGGGTACTTCGGAATCTTTGAACTATTTTGTCTAATTGTGGGTATCCTTAAGTTCCAAAGTAACTAAAGCAAAATTGTACCAAATTTATCCTTAGTTAATGAAGGTCAGGCTTCACCATCTGGATATATAAACTTATCCAAAACTAAATTGAATCAATACTGTTATAGCCTCCCAACCAGCCTTCCCCAGGAAGGCTGCCAAGCAGCTGAAGTACATGTTGCTGTCTTTTCTTCCCCTTGTGGTTTTCTGATCCTGACACAAACAAGCATCACCCAGGAAGTACCAGCCTGGAGAGATGCCTTGCGCTGCTGAAACAGGCAGGACTTCCTGGGTGTCCTACAGAAAATCTCCCATACCTGCAGCAACATCAGGGATTGCATCCAGCATTCCTCACAGGTGATCCTAGAATGGTCTAACACGCTGCTTTGCTGAAAGGTTTTGGACGTCTGCCTCTGAGGCTGTGGGCACGAGTGATAGTCACTTTAAATAAATTATTTAAAATGCTGAACGAAATGAAAAAACACCTCTGTGTAGGTCCACGTCATGGACAAACTCTTGGCAACAGAAACCTTGTGGACTGTGTGGTTCGGCACAGGAAGACAACATGCTTGATTTTGATTGCGTGGCCCGTGTGCCTGGAAACCCAGCTGGCACCCATAAGGACAGCCAGCCACATGCTGGTGACATCACTGTGGCAAAGACGGTATTTTTCACATTCTGGAGCTTGGAGAAGACAATCTGACAAAATAATGAAAAAGTGTTTGTCCACTTAGGGTCATGAGAGATCTCTCTTGTTCCAATTGATTCTTTACTCCAGCCAAGTGGTAGAATATTTAACAGGCCTTTGGGGTAAAGTACTTGTGTTTCCTATGGAATAAAAGCAGTAACTCAAACCAAAATAACCAGAGTTTGAGGTTGGAAGCATATGGTGTGTATAATTTTACAGAACTGCACAAGCCTTACATGCTCTCTTTCCTGAAGAGGGCCCAAGAGAGTGGATTTTTTTTTTCTACCTAAAGGAAAATAAATATTCTTACATTTAGTTATCTCTTTCTGTCTTTTAAAAATAGCATTCAAGCAATGTTCCTATGTCTGAAATGGTTATGCTGGCAATCTGGGGAAACGCCTCTTGTGTTCTCCCCAACATTTCTCTGGGAAGCAATTTCATTTTCATCCTTGAGACAGTATGTTTCATGCTAATGTGAATCTCACAGTCTTGTTTATAAATGTAAGTAATCCTATCTACTTTGCAAAATAATTTATGCCTGTAGATATACAGATCTCCTTTCAATAAATTTGGTTTTGATTTGTTTCTTTTTTACCTTTTTCTTTTACATTGGAATATAGTTGATTAATAATGTTGTGCTAGTTTTAGGTGTGCACCAAATGATTCAGTTATGAATGCGTGCATGCTAAATCGCTTCACTCATGTCAGACTCTTGGTGACCCTATGGACTGTAGCCCCTCAACCCTCCTCTGTCCATGAAATTCTCCAGGGAAGAATACTAAAGTGGGTTTTCATGCCCTCCTACAGGGGATCTTCTCAACCCAGGGATCAAACCCACATCTCTTATGTCTCCTGCAACTGCAGGCAGTTTCTTTACCACCAGCACCACCTCGGAAGGCCTCAGTTATGCATATACATATATCTGTTCTTTTTAAAATTCTTTTCCCATTTACGTTGTTACATAATATCAAACAGCATTCCCTGTGCTATATAGTAGGTGGATTACTAATGATGCAAAATTGATCGTAGTCATTTTTGCTATTTTGCTAAGGAGAGAACTACTAAGCAAGAATAAAATCAATGCTCTATTCAGCACTTTTTACAATAGTTAGTACATGGAAGCAACCTAGATGTCCACTGACAGATGAATGGATACAGAAATTGTGGTACACATATACAGTGGAATATTACTGAGCTATTAAAAAAAAACACATTCGAGTCAGTCCTAATGAAGTGGATGAACCTAGAGCCTATTACACAAAGTGAAGTAAGTCAGAAAGAGAGAGACAAATATTGCATATTAATGCATGTGTATGGAATCTGGAAAGATGGTACTGATGAACCTATTTGCAGGGCAGCAATGGAGATCTAGATGTAAAACAGGCTTGTGGATGCAGTGGGGGAAGGAGAGGGTGGGACAAATTGAGAGAATAGCATGGAAACATGTACCCTACTATATGTAAAATAGGTAGCAGGTGGGAATTTGCTGTGTGACACAGGGAACTCAACCCTGTGTGCTCTGTGGCAACCTAAAGGGGTGGGGTGGGGTGGGGTGAGAGACGGGAAGGGGGTTCGGGAGGGAGGGGACATGGGTATACCTGTGGCTTATTCATGTTGATGTATGGCAGAGGTCAAGATGATACTGTAAAGCAATTATCCTCCAATTAAAACATGATAATTGAAAAAAAAAGAATAAAAGATTCAAACAGGCTAAAATATATCTTCTGCATTTCATCATGCATGAATATTAAAACTAGAAGTTTATTGTAATCACATAACCTCTTAGTGGCCATTGACGGATACAGTGATAAATAAGCAACTGTGCATTCGTGCACCAATGTTTCGTTCCTGTGATGTGTATCCATCTTGCATAGACTGTTAGCCTTCTGTGTGGGACATTGCTGTACACATACTAGTGTCTGTTCAAAAAGCTTGGGCTCAGACTCTTGTCTGAAGATAGGACCAATCATGCAGGTGGCATTTGCATCTGTAAGGCTGTCTGTCACCTCACATCATCCTGATCACTCAGTTACATTTAACCTTGGACCTTTAATGTAAACTGGTTAAGTTGCTACTCAGAGGTAGAAGCTTGATTTTTCCAGCATCTTGAAGGCAGAATATTAAATGAGTAAACTTGGCACATGTCTTCTAGACAAGTCTTTTTAAGCAGCTCTGGGTATGAATTACTAAGAATTTGCTTTTTAAATAAGTCTCTCTTTCCACTCAATAAGAATCTCCTGGGCAACAACCAACCTAAGATAAATTCCATTTGCTTTAAAAATTTTCTCTGTTAAGAATTGCTAAATATACCCATGCACTCTCGTTGTTTGTCCAAATATGAAACATCAAGATAATTTCATGGTTTTTAATCATCTCCATGACAGTCGTTGATCCAGGTTCAAGTAAGTGTTACCCCAGAGGATTAAGACGGCTGTTTCTGAAAGCAAGACACAACACCCTCATGTATGATTCTCTAGGGCCTCACATGTGATTCTCCAGGACTTCATGTGTGATTCTATTGGACTTCATGTATGATTCCATAGGGCAGAGAGACAAGGAAGGTCAATGGGTAAGAAAAAAGTTCTGACAGCTAACTGAGGACACAGCTAACACTGAGCTGCAGCCCCCAATCTCCCAAGGTCTGCCTCCGTGGTATCACCCCTTCAAGATAAGTTCTCTTGGCAAGATTCAGGGGATTCCTGCTCTATATGACCTCTCCCAACTGTATGCTCTGCCGGACGTTTTCGTCTGTCTCCGAAGTCATACGACATATGTGACCGCCTTGGCTGGGAGCAACACTCTCTTCATCAATGCAGAAGGCCAGTTTAGAAGAGAAAAACACAATTTTAAACATCTTTAAAGCTCCAATTGTAATTCCTTGGCAGATTCTGACTTTGTGCTATGCTTAGTTGCTATGCTTAGGTGCTCAGTCATGTCTGACTCGTTGTGACCCCATGGACTGTAGCCCACCAGACTCTTCTGTCCATGGGATACTCCAGGCAAGGATAATGGAGTGAGTTGCCATTCACTTCTCCAGGGGATCTTCCCCACCCAGGGATCAAACCCAGATCTTCCACGTTGCAGGCAGATTCTTTACCGCCTGAGCCATCAGGGCCATTCAGGATCTTTAAAACACTGGGGTCTTGTTTTCCTGCAAATGTCCTATAGAAGGGCTCTTCTTCAAGAAAGAAGAGACCCTGCCGAATGGTTTCTAAATGTTTCTCAAAAATCTCCATGTGCTATCAATGGCTTTTGAGTACTTCCAGAAATGGAAAGGTGCAGAAATCAATGACCCTACAAGAAAGCACACAATTAAGCAAACTAGCTTGCTGGGAAAACAGGTTATTATGCTTTTAAGCCACTGTACATATACAGCCCAGGCCTCTACATGGGCTAGAAATGCACAGAGCTATATCACTTTACAATGCTACAAGGAAAATGCTAAGCCCGAGAGGGAAGTTTCCACATCTTTCTCTATTAAAATTCAAGTGAATAACTGTCTCCCGGGTATATATGAGGCAACCAGACTGACTCACCAGGACTTAAACAGCCATTTATTTCCTCAACTTTGGAATCGAAAAGACCATCATTTTACCACTTATTAGAGCTATTTTTATTCAACCAGAGGGAACCCAGATGTCCAAACAGTAGAAAAAACTTTGCTCCTGGACAAGACTGATGCCCAGTGGTCAGTCTCCAGAAGAACCAGCTGCTTTGATCAATTTAAGTCAACATATTAATTCTAGCTGGCTATTTGGCGAACAGACTGAGAGTTCATTGAATTGTTGGATCATGAATCAAAGTGACTGCCTGGGAGTCTCCTGTGGACCCAGCTCAGACAAAAGGGCGGGAACCCAGGAGCCTAAGCAGAGTGCCGCCCTCACAGGGCCCCTCTTCAGCCACCCAGAGTGTTTTTTCTGGCACAAGTGTCAACATGAAAGTTCAGTTTGTCCCATAGGTTCTAGACAGTTATATAAGCAAGTCCCAGGCAGTCATTTTTTAACCCATTGCTGGAATCTATTTTATCTTCTTGCCGCATTTCTCTGCATCCAGCCTGCTAGGAAAATTTTGATCATTCCTCATATAACCAACAGTTTTTAAGGAGAATGTAGACATCTTTTATTATTAAAAACTTACATACTCACAGTTTTAAAAAAAGTCAAAATAACACAAGAGTGTGTGAACTTGAATCCCACCCTCCATGCAATCACAGGCTTCCTGGCTGGAGGTGGTGACAGAACATCTTTTGGTACCTTGATCAGTTCAGTTCAGTTCATTCGCTCAGTCATGTCTGACTCTCTGTGACCCCCATGGACTGCAACATGCCAGGCTTCCCTGTCCATCACCAACTGCCAGAGGTTGCCCAAAATCATGTCCACTGAGTTGGTGATGCCATCCAACCATCTTATCCTCTGTTGTACACTTCTCCTCCTGCCTTCAATCTTTCCCAGCATCAGGGTATTTTTCAATGAGTCAGTTCTTTGAAACAGGTGGCCAAAGTATTGCAGCCTCAGCTTCAGCACAAGTCCTTCCAATGAATATTCAGGACTGATTTCCTTTAGGATGGACTGGTTGGATCTCCTTGCAGTCCAAGGGACTCTCAAGAGTCTTCTCCAACACCACAGTTCAAAAGCATCAATTCTTTTGCACTCAGCTTTCTTTATAGTCCAACTGTCACATCCATACATGACTACTGGAAAAACCATAGCTTTGACTAGACCTTTGTTGGCAAAGTAACATCTCTGCTTTGTAAATATGCTGTCTAGGTTGGTCATAGCTTTTCTTCCAGGGAGCAACTGTCTTTTAATTTCATGGCTGCAGTCACTATCAGCAGTGATTATGGACCCCCAAAAGTAAAGTCAGCCACTATTTCCACTGTTTCCCCATCTATTTCCCATGAAGTGATGGAACTGGATGCCATGATCTTAGTTTTCTGAATGTTGAGCTTTAAGCCAGCTTTTTCACTCTCCTCTTTCACTTTCATCAAGAGGCTCTTTAGTTCTTCTCCACTTTCTGCCATAAGGATGGTGTCATCGGCATATCTGAGGTTATCAATATTTTTCCCAGCAATCTTGATTCCAGTTTGTGCTTCTTCCAGCCCAGCATTTCTCATAATGTACTCTGCATAAAAGTTCAATAAGCAGGATGACAATATACAGCCTTGACATACTCCTTTTCCTATTTGGAACCAGTCTGTTGTTCCATGTCTAGTTCTAACTGTTGCTTCCTGACCTGCGTACAGGTTTCTCAAGAGGCAGGTCAGGTGGTCTGGTATGCCCATCTCTTTCAGAATTTTCCACAGTTTATTGTGATCCACACAGTCAAAAGCTGTGGCATAGTCAATAAAGCAGAAATAGATGTTTTTCTGGAACTCTCTTGCTTTTTCGATGATCCAACGGATGTTGGCAATTTGATCTCTGGTTCCTCTGCCTTTTCTAAAACCAGCTTAAACATCTGGAAGTTCACAGTTCACGTGTTGCTGAAGCCTGGCTTGCATAGTCAATGAAGCAGAAGTAGGTGTTATTCTGGAATTCTCTTGCTTTTTCGATAAGCCAACGGGTATTGGCAATTTGATCTCTGGTTCCTCTGCCTTTTCTAAAACCATCTTGAACATCTGGAAGTTCATGGTTCACGTACTACTGAAGCTTGACTTGGAGAATTTTGAGCATTACTTTGCTAGCATGTGAGATGAGTGCAATTGTGTGGTAGTTTGAACATTCTTTGGCATTGCCTTTCTTTGGGATTGGAATGAAAACTGACCCTTTCCAGCCCTGTGACCACTGCTGAGTTTTCCAAATTTGCTGGTATATTGAGAGTATCACTTTAACAGCATCATCTTTTAGGATTTGAAATAGCTCAGCTGGAATTCCATCACCTCCACTAGCTTTGTTCGGAGTGATGCTTCCTAAGGCCCACTTGACTTTGCATTCCAGGATGTCTGGCTCTAGGTGAGTGATCACACCATCATGATTATCTGGGTCATGAAGATCTTTTTTGTATAGTTGTTCTGTGTATTCTTGCCACATCTTCTTAATATCTTTTGCTTCTGTTAGGTCCATACTATTTCTGTCCTTTATTGAGCCCATCTTTGCATGAAATGTTCCTTTGGTATCTCTAATTTTCTTGAAGAGATCTCTAGTCTTTCCCATTTTATTGTTTTCCTCTATTTCTTTTCACTGATCACTTAGGAAGATTTTTTTTTTTTAATCTCTCCTTGCTATTCTTCGGAACTTTGAATTCCAATGGCTCTAACTTTCCTTTTCTCCTTTGCCTTTCACTTCTCTTCTTTTATCAACTATTTGGAAGGCTTCCTCAGACAGCCATTTGGCCTTTTTACCTTTATAGCAGCAAGCGAACTGGACTGGAAACATTCTATGCCAGGAACTCTGCTAGATGCTGAAGACACAAAAAGTAGGACAGGGTTCCTTCCCTTCAGGAAGCCAAGTAGGCATGAACAGTGTTGAAGGTCAGATAGCCAATCAGCAATGCTCCATAGGAGAAGCAGCACAGCTGCATTTTTTTTGAGGCTGGGTGGGGAATCAACGGGCTTCCACGATCACTCAGCAGTAAAGAATTTGACTGCAATGGAGGAATCCCAGGAGATGCAGTTTCAACCCCTGGTTGGATGATCCCCTGGAGGAGGGAATGGAAACTTGCCGCGATAATCCCATGGACTTAGAAGCTTGGCAGGCTACAGTCCATGGGGCCTCAAAGAGTCGAACATAACTGAAACAACTTAGCACACACACATGGGTAATCAATAGGAGAGCATGGAGGTGGAGTCAGGGAAGGGATTCCAGCCGGAAGGAATTACATAAACAAAGGCTGGAAGGGGTGAACCTTCCTGGTGTGCCCAGGGATGAGAGCTTGTCTCATGTGGCTAGAGCACAGGACATTGGTTTGGGGTGAGGCGGGAGGTGAGACTGGGGTTGCAGTACAGGGGCCATTGGTGCAGTATTTCGAATTCCAGATGAAAGATTTTGTGCTTAATTCTGTAGGTGACAATGTGTTGTTTTAAATTTTTAGTGAGCCAGAAAGAAAAGCACCAATACAGTATACTAATGCATGTATATGGAATTTGAAAGATGGTAATGGTAACCCTATATGTGAGACAGAATAAGAGACACAGATGCATAGAACAGTCCTGTGGACTCTGAGGGAGAAGGTGAGGGTTGGACGTTCTGGGACAATAACATTGAAACATGTATATTGTCATATGTGAAGCAGAACACCATTCCATGTTCTATGCATGGGACGGATGCTCAGGGATGGAGCGTTGGGATGACACTGAGGGATGGGAGGGGGAGGGAGGTGGGAGGAGGGTTTGGGAGGGGCAGCACATGTGAATCCATGGTTGATTCATGTCGATGTATGGCAAAAACTACTACAATATTGTAAAGTAATTAGCCCCCAACTAAAATTAAAAAAATAATAATAATAATAAAAATAAATAAATAAATAAATTTTTAAGTAAGGAAGTGATATAATTGGGCCTTAGTGTTAGAAAGAATACAAGATATGTAATAGCTGTAGAAAACTGTTTGCTGAGTGGGTGGAGCAGAGGAGAGAGCCCAAAGGAAGGAAGACAGGTTAAGCAAACTTGGAATGATCACAATGATGGAAGCCTGAGTGAGATATGGGGATGGTGAGACAGTTTAGAGGAAGACTCTGTGAGGCTTGGTAACCAAGTAAATGTGGGTGGATGGGGGCGATGTGAAAGTCCCAGGCATTCTGATGCACCTTATTTGGGTATCTGTGGGTATGATTATGTCACTGACTGAAAAAGGGATTGCAGAAAGGAGAGAGTATTTGGGGGAAGAGAGAAAACAGAGAGATGCGAAGATGAGTTGAGAGGCGGAATCCTATAATAATAATAATATAAAAGGCCAACATTTTACTGAATTCTTACTATTGAATTTTTGTAAATATTAACTCACTTTGTCCTTACAAAGAGTAGGTATTATAATGTTATTCCCACTTTACAGATGAGGTAATTCTGTACGTTTAGAATCGGAAAACTCTGAGTTCAAATTCCAGCTCTACTGTTTTTTAACTGTTCGATCTTGGATAAATACTTAGTCTAACCTCAGATGTAAAAGGCAAGAAATGATATTTGTCACTGGAGTATAACAAAGATGAAAGAGAGGTAATACACATCAAACAACTAGCACAGTACCTGGAACCTCATATGTCTCAATACATGGATAAATTATCATTATTATAATGAGATTCCTGGTACCATGTTCAGTGAGAAGTTGGGAATTTGTACTCATTTTTAGAGCTGAAGGTAAATAATGTACACATCAGTGTATTGAGAGTTGGACTATAAAGAAAGCTGAGCACTGAAGAATTGATGCTTTTGAACTGTGGTGTTGGAGAAGACTCTTGAGAGTCCCTTGGACTGCAAGGAGATCCAAACAGTCCATCCTAAAGGAGATCAGTCCTGGGTGTTCATTGGAGGGACTGACGATGAAGCTGAAACTCCAATACTTTGGCCACCTGATGCAAAGAGCTGACTCATTTGAAAAGACCTTGATGCTGGGAAAGATTGATGGCAGGAGGAGAAGGGGACGACAGAGGATGAGATGGTCGGATGGCATCACCAACTCAGTGGACATGGGTTTGGGTGGACTCCGGGAGTTGGTGATGGACAGGGAGGCCTGGCGTGCTGCGGTTCATGGGGTCACGGAAAGTCGTACACGACTGAGCTACTGAACTGAACTGAACAGTGTATTGATGTTGGTTGGCTCTTCAGATATAAAGGCTATTTCCTAGTTTGAAGCTTTGTGGTCACATACCAGGAAGATGAGAACCAGACTGGAATCCTGGTGAATACCAGTGATAAAGGAGCAAAAAGAATGAAAAATTTTTCCAGAAGAAAGTTAGATGAAGTAATGTGAGAAGTAAGAGGAGAAGCATAAAGAGAAGAGCTTTGAAAGCCCAGTAAGGAAGTCAGGAGGAGGACAGTGTCAACAATCACAAATGCTTCTAGGAAGATAGCAGATACACAGGAGGCTGCTGTCAACTGGGGTCAGAACCATCATGAAGAAATAGCAACAACACAAAACAGACTGCAGTATTTGGAGCGGAGGCAAATGAAGAAGTGGAAACAGAAGGCACAGACAATTTTTCCTTAAATAGTGAGCCTCCATTTCATTTTAAAATAATTTAGTTTGGAAAGCACTTTAAGAACGGTGCAGTAAGGACCTCCAAAAATATGTTTCCTCCATGAAAGAAAAGTGGTGGCAAAAAATCATCAAAATCGCCTTTTTAAAAACATTGGAAATGAATAAACAAATAGCTCATGGAACATATATTTAAGAAAAATGGTTAAATCTTGGAAAGAAACGTGATTGTTGTGGCATTTTAAATTGTAATTGATTGCTCTATTACCATTCTCTCTTTCCAGCTTCAAGGTATCCTTGAAAAAACCAATAGCCTCACAACCATGGTGGCTGTGAAAACTATCAGACAACCAGTCACTGAAGGGGAAACAAAAGTTTGGAGCTCCTTGAAAAGCTTCCTACTCAGAGAAATGTTATATACAATCTTTTTCTTTTTTTTTAAACTGGCTGGTTCAAATCCCAACTCCAGCTCTTTATCTTTTTAATTTTTAAATTTTATACAATTTTTAAAGGTTACTTTCCACTTACAGTTATTACAAAATATTGGCTGTATTCCTTATATTATACAATATATCCTTGAGCCTATCTTACATCCTGTAGTTTGTGCCTCCCACTCCCTTGCCTCTATATTGCCCCCCACCACTGATAACCACTCGTTTGTTCTGTATATCTGTAAATCTGCTTCTTTTGTTACACTCATGTTCGTCATATTTTTTGGATTCCACATATAAGTGATATCAGACAGTATCTGTCTTTCTGTCTGACTTATTTCACTTAACATAAGGCCCTCCAAGCCCATCCATGTTGGTGCAAATGGCAAAATTTTGCTCTTTTTTAATAGACGAGTAATATTTCATTGTGTATATATGTACATATATACACATACACCACTTCTTTATCCATTCATCCGTCAGTGGACACTTAGGTTGTTTCTGTGTCTTGGCACTTGTAAACAATACTGCAATGAACATTGGGGTGTATGTATGTTTCTTAATCAGTATTTTATTTTTTTTCAGATATATACCCAGAAATGGAATTTCTAGGTCATATGGTAGTTTTATTTGTAGTTTTTTGAGAAACCTCCATACTGTTTGCCACAGTAGCTTCACCAGTTTAAATTCCTACCAACAGTGTACCAGCTTCCCTCTTCTCCATGTCCTCTCCAGTATTTGTTACTTCTATTCATTTTAATGATGGCCATTCTGACAGGTATGAGGTGATACCTCACTGTGGTTTTGATTTGCATATTCTTGAGGATTAGCAACATTGAGCATCTTTTCATGTGCCTTTTGGCCATCAGTATTTCTTCTTTAGAAAAAAATGCCAATTCAGGTCTTCTGCCCACTTTTAAATCTGGTCCTTTGGTTTTTTTGACAGTGCTGAGTTGTATGAGCTATTTATACATGTTGGCTGTTAATCTCTTATTGTTCATATCATTTGAAAATATCTGCTCCCATTCAGGAGACTGTCTTTTTGTTTTGTTTTATGATCTGTCTTAAAATTCCCTGGAAATACTCCATTCTCAGGACTTGTCATTATTTGGCCTGACTCTGTGTGAACAGCTCTATCTCACAGGCACCCATCCAAGGCAATAATCATTTAATGTCACAGCTGCCTGAGGCAGGGAGGAGGGCAACACCAATTGGGGCAAACAAGAAGCTGATCAAAAACCTTTAAGGGAAAAACTTGGAAATGAGATGTCCCTGCTGCTGCTGCTGCTAAGTCGCTTCAGTTGTGTCCGACTCTGTGCGACCCCATAGACTGCAGCCCACCAGGCTCCCCCGTCCCTGGGATTCTCCAGGCAAGAACACTGGAGTGGGTTGCCATTTCCTTCTCCAGAGAAGTCCCTAGGGGATTTCAAAAACCTGTAACATATTCCTAGAAATCTGGAAGGCAATGCACACGCCCAGGAAAGACCCCAGTATGTCCTAATTGCTCACCTTTGGCTGACTTTGAAGGCGGGAAATGAAGACTAAGGCAGAGTTGTAAACTGCCTGCTAGGGCATTGAAGATATGCCCACACACATATAAAAGCCAGAAAACCCACTGATTTGAGGCATTGAAGGAAATTTCTTTCTAATCTTTAGCTGACCACTAAGCTAACCAAGCAGAAAATTCAGGAGGCACACATGACAGCTTTAAAAAGTAGTCTAGGACTGTTACTTAACAACAGCAATGTCACCATCACTACCACCGAAAAACAAACAAAACAGGACAAACAAAAAAACCAAGCAGCAGCAGCAAGCCCTGGAGAAAGGGAGGAAATCTCATTTCCAGAATTAGCACACTGTAGTATTTCAAATGCCAAATTTTCAACAAAAAATAACGAGACAAGGAACAGGAAACTATGGCTAAAACTCAGGGGGGAAAGCAGTCAGTAGAAACTGTGTTCAAGGAAGCACAGATATAAGTGTAATTAAGTCAACTATTACAAATATGTTCAAAATACTAAGGGAAAGTGTTTCAGTAGGTGGGTTAGGTGTGGCAGAGGATAGAATAGAACATGAGGGTGACTGAGTTTAACACGCAGGTAAGTGCTAACCAGGGAAGAGACCAGCGCATGACTCAAGGTCACTAAGAACAGACAGGGCTTCCCAGGTGGTGCTAGTGGTAAAGAACTTGCTTGTCAATGCAGGAGACATAAGAGATGCAGGTTCGATTTCTGGGTTGGGAAGATCCCCTGGAGGAGGAAATGGAAACCCACTCTAGTATTCTTGCCTAGAGAATCCCACGGACAGGGGAGTCTGGCAGACTATGGTCCATAGGCTCCCAAAGAGTCAGACAAGACTGAAGTGACTTAGCACAGCTCGTAAGAGTGGACAACATAATCCAGGCTCAAATGGCACCTTGTTTACCTACCTCAAGAGGAGAGAGTATACAAATATTCATCTCCTTGCATTATAACAGCCCTCCATAGCTAGTGGGTCCATTCAGCAGCTGTCATGGGCAGTGTGCTGCATTCACCTCACTTTGTGCCATAGAAGAAGGACACCAACTCTTACTCCTTAGAGTTTGAAATAAACAAATTTGGGGATGTACCTGAGGGCCATTGACACATGCATAGCCAAGCAGTTCTGAGAAAGTTTCGCATGCTCAAGATTAAGGTAACAGGTAGTACTGACTGTGCTCTGAGCTCTTTGCATCCAATATGACTTGTGAGCTTTCCAGCATGTCCTGTACTGAGCACAGGTAATTTCTTGGGAACACAAAGGAAGTGTTGGACTGAAGTTGGACCTTACCCTCACAGAAACCATGTTCAAAAATTTAAAGAAAATCATGAGAACAAGGTCTTGCCCATGAGAGAATATCAATAAAGAGACAGAAACTGTGCATATGAAAAATAGAAATTCTGGAGTTGAAAATACAATAACTAAAATTTAAAAATTCACTATGAGAGCTTAATAGCAGATCTGAGCTGTCAGAAAAGAATTGATAGACTTGAATATAGGTCAACTGGGATTATATGGTCTGAGGAAAAGAAAGAAAAAAAGAATTTAAAAAAAATGAACAGGAAGAGAGTTCTGAGACTGTATCAACATAGCATAGTGAGAATCCCAGAAGAACAGGAGAAAGAAAGGAAGGGGCAGAAAGAGTATTTGAGGAAATTAATGGCCAGAAGCTTTCCAAATTTGATTAAAAAAAAAACAATAATTGACATATTTAAGAAGCTCAACAAACTTCAAGTAATATAACTCAGAGACCAGGCAAAGACAAAGAGAGAATCTTGAAAGTAGCAGGAGAAAAATGAGCCACTGTATACAAGGGATCTTCGAGATTAACAGTCAAATTCTCAGCATGAGTAATGGGACCCAGAAAGCAGTGGAATGACATATTCAATGTGCTGAAAGAAAAAAAAAGTTTGCCAAGTATTCTATACTCAGAAAAACTATCCTTCAAAAATGAAGGAGAAATTAAGGCACTCCTGACAAACAAAAACTGCAAGATTTTTGTCACCAGCAGATCTGCCCTACACCAAATGCTAATGAGAGTCCTTCAGGTTGAAATGAAAGGACAATAAACAGCAACTGAAATCCATAAAAGAATTCACAAGCAATGGTAAAGATTAACCACATAGGTAAATTTAAAAGTCAGCATTAGTGCATTTTGCTTTTTGACGTTTTTCTCTATGATTTAAAAGACAGCTGCATAGAACAATAATTATACAATTTTGTTGATGGGCTTATAATTTAGAAAGATGCAAATTTTATGATAATAGTACAAACAAAGAGGAAGAGCACAGAGCTATGTTGAAACAAAGTTCTTGTATATGATTGAAATTAGGTTGGAATTAATTGAAACTAGGTTATTTTAAATTAAGATATGAATTAAATCCCCATGCCAACCACTTAGAAAAAACCCTCAGAAACATACAATAAAGGCATAACAAGGGAATTAAAATAGCATACTAGAAAAGACTCATTCACCTCAAAAGAAGAATGGAGAAATGGAGAAACAAAAACAACATTAGGCATATAGAAAACAAATAACAAAATAACAGAGAAATCCTACTTTATCAATAATTACAGTGAGTGTAAATGGGCTAACCACTCCAATCCAAAGGTAGAGATTGGCAAACAAATGATCCAAACATATACTACATATCCAAGGATAAAAAGAAGCACTTTAGATGCAAAAATACATATAAATCAAAAGTTTAAAAAATGGAAAAAAGGTTTATCATGCAGGTAGTAAACAGAGTTGGAATTGCTATTCTAATATTAGACAAAGTAGACTTTAAGACAAAAATTGTTACAAGAGACAAAGAAGGACGTTTATAATAATGAAAGGATCTTAATGTCTTCCATGACATAAAAACTATAAACAAATATGCACCTACAACAGAGCCAAAAAAAGAAAAAAAGAGGAAAAACTGACAGAACTAAAGCGAAAAGTAAGCAATTCAAGAATAATAGCTGGAGAATTCAGTATGTCATTATCTATAATGAATAGAACAACTAGGCAAAAGATCAACAAGTAATTAGAAAATTTGAAAAACACTAGACTTAACAGACATCTATAGAATACGCCATCTCATGACAACAGAAAACACATTGCTTTCAAGAGCACATAAATTTTCTCTAGGATATAACATATGCTACCCCATAAAATGAGCCTCAATAATTTAAGAGGAGTGAAATCATACAAAATACGTATTTTGATAATAATGGAACTAAATTTTAAATCAGTAAAAAGGGAAATTAAGCAATCCACTTGTATATAGACATTAAACACAAACTTAACCTGCAAGTCAGAAAAAAATCACAAGGGAGTTTGAAAATGTTTGGAGATGAATGTAAACAAACACACAACATTTGGAAACTTATGGGGCACAGGTAGAATAGTCCTCAGGGGAAGCTTACAGGTGTAAGTAACTATATTTAAAGAAGAAAAATCCAAAGAATCAAATCTTAAATTTCAAAACTCTAGAAAATGAAATGCAAACTAAACTTAAAGCAGGTAGAAGGAAAAAATAATAATATACAGGGCAGAAAAAAATGAAATTGAGAATAGAAAAATAATAGATAAAATCAGTAAACCAAAAATTGGTTCTCTGAACATATAACACAGTTGGCAAATATTTAGTGAGACTAAAACTACAAGATTCATACTATAAATGAAGTAAATCAGACAGAGAAGGACAAATACTATATGATATCATTTATATTACAAAACAAAAACAGTCTCACAGATAAAGAAAGTAAACTTATGGATACCGAAAGAGAAAGGGGAGGAGGAGGAATAATTTAGAAGTATGGATTAAGAGATACACATCACTACATATAAAATAGAATATAAAATAGATAAGCAACAAGGATTTACTGTGTAGCACAGAGGACTGTATCCAATATCTTGTAATAACTATAATGAAAAAGAATCTGTACAACCAAAGCTAACACAATATTGTAAACCAACCATAGTTAAATTTAAAAAAAGGAAATACAAGATTCAAATTGCCAAAATCAGAGACATTGCTGCTGATCCTACAGAAATAAAAAGGATTACTATAAATAATGATAAGCTAACAAATTAGGTAAGTGAGAGAAAATGGACAAATCCTAGAAACACACAAATTACTACAACTAAAGAACAAATGGAAAATCTGAATAATCATACAACAAGTAAAGAGACTGAATTATGATAAAAAAAACTTTCCACAAGAAAAAGACTAAGTCTACATAGCTACACTGGTGAATTCTAGAAAACATTTATAGAAGAATTAATATCACTCTTTCAAAAATTCTTCCAAATACAAGAGGAAGAATGTTTCCTTATTTATTCGTTACCCTGACAGTAAATGAGGCAAACTGTAGACCAGACTCTGTTATGAATATATATGCAAAAATCCTTAACAAAGTACCAACAAACAAAAATTATATCCAGCAACATACAAAAAGGTTTATAGATTATGACTAAGTGGCATTTGTCCCAGGAATGCAAGACTGACTCAACATATGAAAATCAATCAGTGTAATACACTATATCTATAGAATAAGGGGTAAAAACTACATGATCATCTCAATAGATGCAGAAAAGCATTTGACTAAAAATCCAACACTATTTCATGATGAAAACACTCAACAAATTAAGAATAGAAGTAAACAGTCTTAATTTGACAAAAGACATCTACAAAAACTCCACCACTAACATTTTAAATAGTGAAAGGCTAGATGCTTTTTCTTTATGATGAGGAAGAAGACATATCTGCTCACATTATGTCTATTCAACATTATAGGAGAGATTCTAGCCAGGACGCTTAGGTAAGGAAAAGGAATTAAAAACATCTAGATTAGAAATGAAGTGAAACTATGTAGATTACATAATCTCATATGTGGACAATTCTAAGGAATCTGCATAAAATCTATTCAGTGTTAGTCACTCAGTTGTATGTGACTTTTTGTGACCCT
Organism: Okapia johnstoni; assembly: GCA_024291935.2. Taxonomy (NCBI): domain Eukaryota; kingdom Metazoa; phylum Chordata; class Mammalia; order Artiodactyla; family Giraffidae; genus Okapia; species Okapia johnstoni. Next base: position 30,108,659 of record CM044310.1, on the reverse strand, counting down.
ATAGACTGTAGCCCACAGGTTCCCTGTTCATGGAATTCCCCAGGTAAGAATACTGGAGTGGGTTGCCATTTCCTTCTCCAGGGGATCTTCTTGCTACAGGGATCAAACCCAGGTCTCCTGCATTGCAGGTGGATTATCTACTGTCTGAGCCACCAGGGAAGCCCTAAAATCTATTAGAACAAATAAATGAGTTCAATGAAATAACAAGATAAAATGTCAATGTACAAAAACCAATTGTATTTTTATATACTAGCAATGAATAATCTAAAATGAAATTAAGAACAATTGCATTCATAATAGCATCAAAATAATAAAATACTTAGGAATAATTTAATAAAAGATGCATAAGACTTATAAACTGAAAACTACAAAACATCACTGAAAGAAGGAAAAGACCAAATAAGTGGAGAGACACAAAGTCCATGGACTGGAAGACTTAACACTTTTAAGATGGCAGTATCCTTGAAATAGATCTACAGATTCATGCGATCTCTCTCAAGATATCAGCTTTCTCTGCACAATTAACAAACTGATTCTAAAATCTAAATGGAATGCAAGGGACTGAGAATAGCCAAAACAATCTTGATAAAGAGTAAAGTTGGAGGACTCACATTTTTCTATTTCAAAACTTACTATAAAGCTATAGTAATCAAGACAGTGTGGTACAGACAAAAAGAGAGACATGTAGATCAGTTGAGAGTCCAGAAATAAACTCTTACATTTACAGTCATCTGATTTTAATAAGGGTGCTGAGATAATTCAATATGGAAAAACTTTTTTCCAAAAATTGGTGTGGGGATATTCATATGCAAAAAATTGAAGTTGGACCTCAGCTTCACACCATATGCAAAAATGAACTCAACGTGACTGTAGATCTAAATGTAGGAGCTAAAACTATAAAACTCTTGGAGGAAAACATATGAATAAGTCTCCATGACCTTGGAATAGGCCATGGTTTGTTAGATACAACATCAAAGAAAAGAGTCAAAAGAAAAAAATAGACAAATGAGACAAGTAATTTTTATGTTTCAAAAGATACCATCAAGAAAGTGAAAAGTCAGCTGACTAAATGGGAGAAAATATTTTCAAATCATATATCTTATGAGGAATTGTATGCAGAATATACAAAGAACACTCACAAGTCTCACAGTAAAAGGACAAATAGCCCAATTAAACATGGGCAAAGGATGAATAGAGAGCTCTCCAAAGAAGATGTTCAAGTGGCCAATAAACCCATGAAAAAATGTTTACTGTAATTAGTTATTAGAGAAATAAAAACCACAATGAGATACTACTTTACACTTGGATGGTGAAAATAGAGAAGACAGGCAATGACAGCTGTTGATGAGGATGTGCAGAAGCTGGAACCCTCTTACACTGCCAGTGGCATCATAAAATGGCAAAACCACTTTGCTTTGTTTTTTGAGTCTTGGGTTTTTGGTTTTTTAAATTTTATTGCAGTACAGCTGATTTACAATGTTGTATTAGTTTCATGGTGAAGCCATTTTGGAAAACAGCAATTTCTCAAAAAGCTTAAACATAGAATTACCATACAAAGCCACAATTCTACTCCTAGCTATCTACCAAAGATAAATTAAAATATATATCCATGCAAAAACATACATAAATGTTTAATAGCAACTATTCTTAACAGGAAAAAAGGTGGAAGCAACCCAAGTATCTATCCACTGGTGAATAGATTTAAAAAAATGAATATTACTTGGCCATAAAACAGAATGAAGTATTGATGCATACTATAACATGATAAACCTTAGAAACATTATGTTAAGTGAAAGAAGACAACTACAAAAGGCACATAATTATACAATTCTGTCTATATGAAATGTCCCGAATAGGTAGATACATAGCGATAGGAAGTCGATTCATAGTTGTCAAAGGCTAGAGGGAAGGGGACTTGGGGAGTGACGTCCAATGGGCATAGGATTTTCTCTTTAGGGTGATAAAAATAACTGGAATTAGTCAATGGTGTTAGTTGCATAACTTTGTGAATATGATAAAAAAATTTGAATTGCTTACTTAGACACGTGGATGTTATGGCATGTGAATTATTATATCTCATTTTTTAATGACACAGAGCATGATTGCTGCACTGAAGTTCAATCTATCCAGGTGTAGTGATAAAAAATTCACTTATTCAAGAATCTGACATATACCGGTACTCTTATAGACGTTTGGGAATATTTCCAAAATATCTGCCTGCCTTTCTCTCCCTTTCCCCTACAATTTATTAGAGACACTGATGTAGCCTAGCAGAGGAACGGTCACTCCAGAATGAAAAGTTGGGGATCCATCGCAGTTCAGAGCCGGATGAGAAGGGCACCTGTTGGGGGGCTTTCTGAGGTAGCATGTTGGGTTCCAGAAGGGGTGAGGAGGGCAGGCCCAGGTGGAGAGGGGGTGATAGCAGTGCGATGCTGGTGACAGACAGGAAGACTGATCAAATAAGCAAGTGCATAAAGAGAATGGGAGCCAGGTTTCCCTCAGCAGGAGAGCATCATACATTTGGGAAGGGAGGAAACCACAGTGAGCCTTCCGAAGCGCCGTGCTGTCTAGGAAAGCTGTGTGGCGGTGGCACCTCAATAGTAAGAGGAATGCCCTGCACCCAGATCTTGGTTTCTAAGTACCATTTTTCACTAGAAGGAACTACAACCCTGGAATAATCCATTTCTTGAAGGAGAGGATATAACATGAGTGTGGGGAAGGGAAAGATGCATCTGGAACAACTCTATATTAAAAATTAAGGAAGTGCTCAAAGAATGACTGGGGTGCATAAAAAGGACAGCAGAAGCCAGATCAAAAGGGCTCAAAAGAGTCAAGTCTAGGACAATTTGAGCATCAGAATGAACATTATGGATGATAACCTAGTGAATAAAACAGGGAAACATGAGTTTGTACTAGTGTTAACTGATTATTTGAAAGTTTGACATGGATGAGATTTTTACAGAATTACAAAGTGTTTTCCCATAAAATACTCATAACAAACAGGAAAAGTAATTTTACAAGAGAGAAGCCTAACAGACACCACTGATCAGTGACTTAAGTGAACCTCACCAGTAACAAGACAAGTCATACCGTTGCCATTCTGGGTTACTCCTGTCCAAAGATGCAGAATCTAAATCTACAAGAGGAAACATAAAATAAACCCATCTGCCAGTGTTCTTCAGAAGGATCAAGGCTAAGTGAAAGTTGCAAGAAGATTGAGAAATTGTTCCAGATTGAAGAGGACTGAAGAAATAAAACAAAAGTGTGATTATGACCTGAATCCTTTTGGGACAACTGGCAAAATATGAATGGTGTCTGAGAATTAGATAGTAGTAATACAAATGTTAATTTTCTGATTTCCTCGAATCCCCACACCAGGAGATATTGGGAGATAATTGACATGCATTACTATATAAATGTAAGGGGGTACAGTATGGTGGCTTGATTAACATACATTGTGAAATAATTACTACAATAGGTTTAGTTAACATCCATCATTTCATATGGATACAATTGAAAGAAAAGAAAAACATTTCTCCTGTGATGAGAACTCTTAAGATCAGTTTGTGTTTCTCATACCTCAGTGTTAACTGTAGTCGTCATGTTGTACATCACACCCCTAGTATGTATTTATCTTACAACTAAAAGTTTATACCTTTTGACCACCTTCATCCAGTTTCCCTTTCCCCTGTGCCCTGCATCTGGAAACAATAAATCTGAACTCTTTTTTCTTTGAATTTGGTGAATTTTGTTTTTTGCTTTTTGGAGATTCCACAAACGAGATCAGATAGTATTTGTCTCTGTCTGACTTATTTCACTCAGTATAATGTCCTTTAGCTTCATCCATCTTGTCACAAATGGTAGGATTTCCTTGTTGTTGGTTTTTGTGGCTCATTTGTAAGTTCCATATAGTGTGTGTAAATCTCCATAGTTGATGTGGCAGTTGTATGTATAAGATCTCTAAAGTCTCGGACTTACAATTAATTTCTAATTTTCTATTGTTCCTGGTAATGTGAGATTCAGGGCCATAGGACGGTCTGAATTTAAAACAGATTATAATTTGTTATTATTTAGCACTTGAATGAAGACTAAGTACATGCAAGGATTTTTCTTTTCTAAGCTCTCTGTGTCATTCCTTCTGTAATATATTATTTTTAGGGAAATGTGGCACATTTGCATGAAATGGTTTTCCTAGGAATCATGAATCAAGCTAGTAGAAATGGTCAACAGTGCCTGTTCCATACATTCTAACCAGCAGCTGTCTTTCCCATTATGCTTTTCTGAAATTGTCCCTGGCAATTACTCTGTAGTCGTGAAAAAGAAAACTGAGACACAGGAGGGTGCAGGATCCATGCCTGCACACCTGCCCTGGTGGGAGGGAAGCGGCTGCAGAAGAAGAGTCGGGCCTTAAAGTAACTCAGCTCTGATCCCCTCCCTTCTCATCCATCACAGATCCCCTGAGCCAGCCATGCTTCAGGAGGGTAATGGGCCTGGGAGGCAGTGATGAAGGAGGCACTTCTGGGTTCTTTAAGGAGCCCCAAAATTGGAAGAGGAGAACCTCCTGCACTAGAAATTTATTAATAAGTATATTCTACCAGCTTCCATCAAATAAGTCAAATACAATGTGCTACCAAAGGAGGAAAACAGTAAAAAAAAAAAAAACACACACACAAAACACTAAGATCATGGCATCTGGTCCCGTCACTTCATGGCAAATAGATGGGGAAAAAGTGGAAACAGTGACATATTTTATTTTCTTGGGCTACAAAATCACTGCAGGTGGTGACTGAAGCCACAAAATTAAAAGACACTTGTCCCTTGAAGGAAAAGCTATGACAAACGTAGACAGCATATTAAAAAGCAGAGACATCACTGCCGACAAAGGTCTGTCAAAAGTGTTTCCAGTAGTCATGTACGGATATGAGAGTTGGGCCATAAAGAAGGCTGAGGGCCAAAGAACTGATACTTTTGAAGTATGGTACTGGAGAAGACTCCTGAGAATCACTTGGACAGCAAGAAGATCAAACCAGTCAATACTAAAGGAAATCCACACTGAATATTCATTGGAAGGACTGATGCTGAAGCTGAAGCTCCAACACTCTGGTCACCTAACGCAAAGAGCCGACTCATTAGAAAAGACCCCGATCCTGGGCAAGATTGAAGGCAGGAGGGGAAGGGAATGACAGAGGACGAGATGTTTGGATGGCATCATTGACTCAATGAACATGAGTTTGAGCATGCTCCGGGAGATGGTGATGGACAGGGAGGCCTGGCGTGCTCCAGTCCATAGGGTCACAAACTGTCCAACCTGACTTAGCAGCTGAACAACAAAAAGGGGTGAAGGAAGGCTTCAGAGAAGAGGTGTTGTCAAGGAGTAGCTGCCATTTGTCCCGGAAGGAGAGGGTGGTCACAGGGAGAAGGAAAAATGCGGGACAAGGCCAGAGGTCTGGAGGTGAGTCCTCCTCTGAGCTGGTGAAGGTGGGGGCGGCTGGGAGCACAGGGGTCTCAGTGCGGAGAACACGACCTGTGGGAGGGGCCTGGGAGGCCCCGAGGGCAGAGCATTAAATGGAGAAACAGACAGCCACCGCTTCCTTTTGTGTGCTGGACTTGGGGAGTGGGCCTCTGTCCTGCCTGCCAGCAGCGGGGTGTCTGGGGGCGAGCTTGCAAGAGGGTGACAGGGTCTCTATGGTTGTGGAGAGGAAGGAGGGGTCTGGTGGGCCCCGAAGTGCCCACTCCCCCTCCACTCAGCTCCGCTCAATACTGCCTCTTCTCCTGTCCCCAACCCCCACAAGTCCTGGGACCCACCTGTCTTAGTCATCTTCAAGTTACTTCCCCAGTGTTGGACATGCCAGGAGTGAGGGTAGCACAGATCTGCCCTGAACCTTGACCCAAAGAACCGAGGAAGCAGGAAGACTCAGGGTCTGAGAAGGAAGCTTTGCAGTGGCCAAGAGGCCCTGGGCATCCGGTGTGGGGGGTGGTTTGGGGTTAAGAAGCCCCAACTTTCTTCCAAATGAGAGTGTTAGTTGCTAAGTCATGTTGGACTCTCTGTGACCCCATAGACTGTATGTGACCCCACAGACTGTAGCCCTTCTCTATCCACGGAATTCTCCAGGCAAGAGCATTGGAGTGGGTTGCCATTTGCTTCTCCAGGGGATCTTCCCAATGAGGAATTGAACCTGGGTCTCCTGCTTTGGCAGCCTGATTCTCTACCGTCTGAGCTACCAGGGAAGCCCATGGCGAGTCCTTATCCTATGATCCTCTTGTCTTTGTCCCTAGACCTGGCCCTTTACCATGGGAAAGCAGTCCTCAGATAGTATTCTAGTTTAGGGGTGTTGGATTGGGAAAGGAGAATGAAGCCAGGATCTTTGCTGTGGCACATTGTCCAAAGCCAGAGTCTGCCATCACCAAGCTGGCATTTCCCTGAGTTACCGAGGTCTCAGACCTGGCCGGTGTGTCCTGCGGGAGAACTCAAGGCCTGGCTCGCCCCCAGCTTCCCAGCATCTAGCCTGTTCGGCTTGGAAGGATGTCAGGAGCAGTCATGGTACCCAGGCAACAACCTTCCTAGATAAGTGTTCACCTGGGAAGGTAGTTCCCTGGGGAAATAGAGGGGCAGAGTCTTGAAACTTCTCAGGAAGCCGGCTCAGGGCTTGGGGGCCTTAGTTTTCAAGCTCTGTGGCTAGAAATCACCACGATCACAACAGAAGCCGATGAGTCTCAAGCATGTGAAAACTGGTGGCCTTATTTCTAACATCCTTCTAGTGTGAGGACTAACCAATCTGTTCCTGTTTCAGGCAACCCAATCCTTCTATTATGGATGTGGAAGGAAGCTCCAGTCGTGGTTTTATTGCCTGGCACATGGGGGATTACGAGGACACCAGCCAAAGAAACTCCAAACGGGCCGTCCTCCTCCGACAGAGCAAGGCAGCCCTGCCGATAATGTCCAGACCACCAAAGCTGCCGAAGCTACCGAAAAAGGAGGAGGTACGGATCATTATGGAGAAGGAAATGGCAACCCACTCCAGTACTCTTGCCTGGAGAATTCCATGGACAGTATAAACTTACTGTTTATAGTAATGGGCTTCCTTGGTGGCTCAAATGGTAAAGAATCTGCCTGCCAATGCAGGAGACCTGGGCTCAATTTCTGGCTTGAGAATATCCTCTGGAGAAGGGAATGGCCTCCCACTCCAGTATTCTTGCCTGGAGAATCCCATGGACAGAGGAGCCTTGTGGGCTATAGTCCATGGGGTCGCAAAGAGTCAGACACTATTGAGTGACTAACACTTTCACTTACTTTTTTACTTTTCATTTAATAGTAATACTACAAATAATCAATTTTATCTCTCTTTTCAACATATCAAAATGTTTTTTAATTCACATTGGATTTCCACAGTGATGGCTATATAGGTGAGCATTATTCGAATTTTACACAGGAGGTGCGTGGCTTAGTCCTTAGAACCACTTATATATCATATGGTTTAACCTAGAGAGCATAGCCATCTGCTTGGTTTCCAAAACCTGAGAAAACTCAGTCTATGAAATGAGGTAAATCTATAACCAATCCTTAAAACCCCACAGACTGGTCAACAGAGTAAGGATATCCCAGTTCAAATTCAAGGTTTTCTCCCCATTACTGTCTGAATGTTGAACAAGTTGCATGATTTCCTAATGTGGGTTTTTTCATTCATAAAATGGGGATGTTTTTATCTGCCCTGAATATTTTGTAGAGTTACCATGAGAGTCAAGTGGAGAGTGTGTAAACATATATTCAAATGAACAACCATTTCCTGAGATCCTTCTGCATAATCCCACAGCAAATCCTCTCTGTAGCCATCCAGCATTTCAATATTGAGTGTGACAAGAAGCTTCCACACTAGCTCAGATACACTGAGACTCCTGTTCTCTACTAGGAGAAAGGCTCCTTGCCACTGCCCTAGAATATTGCTTTCCCTCTGGCGCCAGAGATCTGTTCATCAGGAGTTGTCTGTGTGACAATTAATTATATATCCATCTGAAACACTCTGTGAGGAACCGAGGAAGTCCTCAATAGGTCCTGCCCCAGGGATACTCTGAATTGAAGAAGGCAGCATTTGGCTGCTGACCTTCCTATGTGGTCTGAATTTTGAGCTGGGTCCAAGTGAGATTTATTGCAATGTGTGTGAAGGAGGCTTTAATTCGTGATTTTCTACCAGTGAATTAATTTTGTGTAGAACTAGCGTGATCATGGAATGATCCCAGATACATCCTACTAAATCCAATTGAGATGCTTTTATGCATTAAAAAAATCTGTTGAAAGACTGACTTGGGAATGATTTCAAACTTACAGAAGAGGTGCAAGAACAGTACAAAGTGAGCTGATACACTCCTCACCCAGAATCATTGGTTGGTAATTTTATTTGCTCTAATGCTTTCTTTCTACACACACACACTTTTGTTTTTACTGAACCATTTGAAGGTAAGTTTCAGACAGGGTTTTGCTTTACCTCTGAAGATTTCAGGGTGCATTTCCTAAGAATGAGGGGGTTCTCGCACATAACCATGGTACAATGATAAGGTATAGCAAACTTAGCACTGATACAGTGTTACCTAATCTACAGTTCATAAGCAAATTTTATTAGTTGACCCAATGGTGCTCTTTGTCATGTTCCCTGACGCAATGTTTGATTCAGGATTAGCTCTTCTGTTTGGCTCTCAAGCCTCACAGTCTCCTTCAGTTAGGAACAGCTCCTCAGCCTTGGTCTTTCATGACACCGATGTTCTTGAAGGATTTAAACCAGTTCTGTGGAATTTCTCTTAATTCAGGTATACCTGGTATTTTCTTGGGTGATATGTTTTAGGCAAGAATCCCAAGGTGAATGTTCATGTCATCTGCCGGGTATCACATCACAGAGTACTTGACTCATGATTGGTGATGGTAACTGATCACTTGGTTAAACCTCTTCCCTTCCAGAGATAAACAAAATATTACATCATTCAAAATAACCTTTTTTATCAGCCATGCTTTTTTGTAAATTCCAGAGATATCTTAGAAAATTTTTCCCTAAGGTCTTTCTTTGGATGATCCCCCAGGGTTCTTGTGGGTGATACTTCAGTAAGTACTCAATCCCTCTTCCCACTTGACGTAAATTCTCTTCAGGGAAAATAAGTTGGAGCAAATTATAAATTCAAGCTTCCAAAGTAAGCCTCACACCAGCCACCTGTGCGTGGCTCCTATTACCATACTCACCTGAGATGCAGCCCCCTTGCCATCCTTATGTTGTGAGAACCAGGACTATGCACTGGAAGCAGCCTTGGAAAAACTAAACTTTGGCAATAGCACTGGGAGACTTGGGGGGCATTTTAAACACAAAAATCTATACACAATATCACAATGCTTTCTCATCAAGATAGACAGCTGAAAATGGGGACATTTTATATTCATGTTCTAAAGTTTGGATTTATACCTATTAACCCAAGTATGGAGATTAATTTCTAAATGTTTCTAAAACTGCAATGTATGATATTTAACAGTTATGGAAAATTCTGAAAGAGATGAGAATACCAGATCACCTGACCTGCCTCTTGAGAAATCTGTATGCAGGTCAAGAAGCAACAGTTAGAACTGGACATGGAACAGCAGACTGGTTCCAAATAGGAAAAGGAGTACATCAAGGCTGTATATTGTCACCCTGCTTATTGAACTTATATGCAGAGTACATTATGAGAAATGCTGGGCTGCAGGAAGCACAAGCTGGAATCAAGATTGCTGGGAGAAATATCAATAACCTGAGATATGCAGATGACACCATCCTTATGGCAGAAAGTGAAGAACTAAAGGGCCTCTTGATGAAAGTGAAAGAGGAGAGTGAAAAAGCTGGCTTAAAGCTCAACATTCAGAAAACTAAGATCATAGCATCTGGTCCCATCACTTCATGGGAAATAGATGGGGAAACAGTGGAAACAGTGGCTGACTATTTTTCTGGGCTCCAAAATCACTGCAGATGGTGATTGCAGCCATGAAATTAAAAGACGCTTACTCCTTGGAAGGAAAGTTATGACCAACCTAGATAGCATATTAAAAAGCAGAGACATTACTTTGCTAACAAAGGTCTGTCTAGTCAAGGCTATGGTTTTTCCAGTGGTCATGTATGGATGTGAGAGTTGGACAGTGAAGAAAGCTGAGCACCCAAGAATTGATGCTTTTGAACTGTGGTGTTGGAGAAGACTCTTGAGAGTCCCTTGGACTGCAAGGAGATCCAACCAGTCCATCCTAAAGGAGATCAGTACTGGGTGTTCATTGGAAGGAATGATGTTGAAGCTGAAACTCCAATACTTTGGCCACCTCATGCGAAGCGTTGACTCATTGGAAAAGACCCTAATGCTGGGAAGGGTTGGGGGCAGGAGGAGAAGGGGACGACAGAGGATGAGATGGTTGGATGGCATCACTGATTCAATGGACATGGGTTTGGGTGGACTCTAGGAGCTGGTGATGGACAGGGAGGCCTGGCGTGCTGTGGTTCATGGGGTCACGAAGAGTCGGACACGACTGAGCAACTGAACTGAACTGAACCATTCTTTTATATAACGCCCAAAATGCTTGTACAAGTATTTTTGGGCATCAGTTGCACACATTTCTAAACTATCTGTTCCATCCTGTGCTGTGCTAAGTTGCTTCTGTTACTGGAGCAACTTCAGTCAAGTTGCAGCCCATGGACTCTAGCCCGCCAGGCTCCTCTCATGGGATTCTCCAGGCAAGAAGACTGGAGTGGGTTGCCATTGCCTTCTCCAGGGGATATTCTCAACCCAGGGATCAAACTATCCTCTTATGTCTCCTGCTTTGGCAGGTGGGTTCTTTACCACTAGCACCACCTACATTTCCCCAGATTTCTTCTTTTAAATCACTAAATATCTCTCAAGTCCTACCATCTAGTTCATTTGTTGTTTTCCCTTCTTGCTTTTTGGTTGACATTATTTTTTCCACATAAATAATAGCTACTTAAGTGTTGTGAAACTTCCGTGTATATGACAGACACTTTCAACATTGTCATCCATTTCTATACCATTTCTTTGCTTGCAAATATCTTCATTGCTCCCCTTCCCTCCAAAACATGGACATAATCTCAGGGACTGGTACCGTTCTTTCCCTCGCCCACTCACTCACATTGGATGTGGGAGTAGTCATTCTCAGATTTTAACATGCATATACATTGTATGGGGTCTTCCCAGGTAGCTCAGATGACCAAGTATCCACCTGCAATGTGGGAGACCTGGGTTCAACCCTTGGGTTGAGAAGATCCCCTGGAGGAGGGTATGGCAACCCACTCCAGTATTCTTGCCTGGAGAATCCCCATGAACAGAAGAGTGCAGCCCATGCAGTTGACTGGACAGCTAGCAACTGCCATGCATTGGGAAGGGCACGTAGTCCAACTTTGCAGGCAGCTGAATAACCAACTGCCTGCAAAGTCGGGGGTGGGAGTCGGTGCTCAGTGGTGAGGCCAGAGGAGGGGGACCAGGTGCTGAGGAGCTTGGATTTTCCTGGACCAACTTTCTTTTTTAAATTAATTTTTCTTGGAGTATAGTTGCTTGACCATATTATGTGAGTTTCTGCTGTACAGCAAAGTGAATCAGTCATAGGTATACTCATATCACCTCTTTTTTGGATTCCCTTCCCATTTAGGTCATCACAGAGCCCGGAGTAGAGTTCCCTGAGCTATACAGTAGGTTATCACTAGTTACCTATTTTATACATAGTATCAATAAGTCAATCCCAATCACCCAATTTATCCTTCTCCCTCTTTCCCTCTTGGTATCCATAAGTTTGTTCTCTATGTCTGTGTCTCTATTTCTGCTTTGCAAATAAGTTCATCTGTGCCATTTTCCTAGATTCCGCATATAAACAATATTATATGATATTTGTTTTTCTCTTTCTGACATATTTACTCCGTATGACAATCTCTAGCTCCATCCACATCTCTGCAAATGGCACTATTTCATTCGTTTTTATGGCTGAGTAAAATTCCATTTTATATATGTACCATGTCTTCTTTATCCATTCCTCTGTTGATGGACATTTAGGTTGCTTTCATATCCTGGCTATTGTAAATAGTGCTGCTATAAACATTGGGGTGCATGTACCTTTTTTAATTGTGTTTTTTTCTGGATATATGCCCAGGAGTGGGATTGCTGGATCATACAGTAATTGTATTTTTAGTGTTTTAAGGAGCCTCCATTCTGTTCTCCATAGTGGTTGCACTGATTTAAATTCCCACCAACGGTGTAGGAGTGTTCCCTTTTCTCCACATCCTCTCCAGCATTTATTGTTTGCAGAATTTTTTTGATGATGGTCATTCTGACCAGTGTGAGGTGATATCTCCTTGTAGTTTTGATTTTCATTTCTCTAAAAACAGAAGTGACAGGGTCAAGCTTTCATTTTGAGGAGGTTATTTAGACGTCTACCTGGAAGAGGATTGCTGAGAGGGAGGTGCATTTGGAGGGCATTTTGGTAACCCAGTTGAGAAATGAGGTGGGACTGAAAGAAGGCAAAGAGGAAGGAGAAAAGACGATGCGTTGGGACCCAAAGAAAATAAGTTCAGCAGCTCTGGTTACCAACTGGATGTGGGGAAATACCTCAGGGACTATGGGAGAAAGCAGTGGAGGCTGACCGTCCCCAGACCTTGTGAGGTGAAAGGTGAAGGCAGGGGGCAATAAGGAGAGAGCAGGAAGCAAAGAAGTGAATGCCAAAGAAGCCTCTTTGGAAAATGCTCAGTTGTTAAGGAAGGAGAAATTGAGGATGAAGAATGGGGACAGGGCCTAGGAGAAGGCTCAGTAGGCTGAGAACTCGCGGGTCAGGAAAGGGCTGATGACTGATGGCTGGAGGTTGCAAGAACACAGAGGGCGAGGCTCAGTGTGGGGATTAATCCCCACTCTCCCACCACATAAAGGGTGATACTCCTCCCCTGCCGTCTCAGAGGCTGTCCTAACTTGGGCTCTGCCTGTTCTCCAGCACCTACTTTGCAGCACATATTGAGTCTATGTGAATTGCCTCTCAACCCTCAAGGGGAAACTGTGAAGTCTGTACTGTTCAGTGTGTTAAAGATCTTTGCTTCAAAGTGTCCCTCCTATAACCCGGTGTGAGGATATTCCGACTCCCAGCTGCACTGTTGGGTCCTCGTGTATGTCATCAGGCCAATATCTTAAGTACCTGTATTACTCAGGGGTTCTCCAGAGAAAAAGAACCAATAGGATGGATGGATAAAGGGACAAATGGATGGATGGATAAAAAGAGAGACAGACAGACAGCTTTCTTTTAAGGAATTGGCTCACGTGGTGGTGGAGGCTGGCAAATCCCAAATCTACATGCAAGCCAGGAGGCTGGAGACCCAGGCAATTGTGTGAAGGCTGCTGGGAGGCAAAATTCCCTCTTCCTCAGGGGATCGTGGTCTGTCTCCTCTAAAGTCCTCCCACTGACTGGATGAGCCTCCCCCTCACTTTATAGAGGATTACCCGCTTTACTCAAAGCCAATTCATCTCAGTGTTGCTCTCATGAAATGCCTTCACAGTAACATCACACTGGTGTGAGACCAGATATCTGGGTTGTTGTTGTTGCTCAGTCGCCCAGTCGTGTCCGACTCTTTGCGACCCCATGGACTGCAGCACGCCAGGCCTCCCTGTCCCTCACCATCTCCTCGAGTTTGCCCAAGTTCATGTTCATTGGATCGGTGATGCTGTCCAGCCATTTCATCTTCTGACACCTTCCTCTCCTCCCGCCCTCAATCTTTCCCAGAATCAGAGACTTTTCCAATGAGTCGTCTGTTCACATCATTTGACCAAAATACTGGAGCTTCAATTTCAGCATCAGTCCTTTCAGTGAATATTCAGGGTTGATCTCCCTTAAGATTGACTGGTGTGATGATCTTGTTGCCCAAGGGACTTTCAGGAGACTTCTCCAGCACCACAATTCAAAGGCATCAGTTCTTTATGGTCCAACTCTCACAACCTTACATGACCACTGAGATCATAGCCCTGACTATATGGATCTTTGTTGGCAGAATAATATCTCTGCTTTTCAACACATTGTTTAGGTTTGTCATCGCTTTCCTGTCAATAAGCAATCATTTTCTGCTTTCATGGCTGCAGTCACCATCCGCAGTGATTTTAGAGCCCAAGAAGAAATCTATCACTGCTTCCACCTTTTCCCCTTCTATTTGCCATGAAGTAATGGGGCCAGATGCCACAATATTAGCCTTTTTTAGTATTTAGTCTTAAGCTGGCTCTTTGACTCTCCTTCACCTTCATGAAGAGGCTCTTTAGTTCCTCTTCACTTTCTGCCATTAGAGTGGTATCATCTGCGTTATCTGATGTTGATGTTTCTCCCGCCTATCTTGATTGTGGCTTGTAACTCACCCAGCCCGGCATTTTTCACGATATGCTCAGCGTATAGGTTAAACAAACAGGGTAACAGCAGACAGCCCTGTTGTACTCCTTTCTCGATCTTGAACCAATCAGTTGTTCCATATAGGGTTCTAACTGTTGCTTCTTGACCTGCATACAGGTTTCTCAGGAGACAGGTAAGATGGTCTGGTAATTCCCATCTCTTTAAGAGTTTTCCGCAGTTTTTCATGATCCATACAGTCAAAGGCTTTAGTGTAGTTGATGAAACAGAGATGTTTTTCTGAAATTCCCTTGCTTTCTCTATAATCCAGTGAATGTTGGCAATTTTATCTCTAGTTCCTCCTCCTTTTCTAAACCCAGCTTGTCATCCTAAAGGAAATCAGTCCTGAATATTCATTGAAAGGACTGATGCTGAAGCTGAAACTCCAATACTTTGGCCACCTGATGTGAAGAACCGACTCATTTGAAAAGACCCTGATGCTGGGAAAAATTGAAAGTGGGAGAAGGGGATGACTGAGGGTAAGATGGTTGGAAGGCATCACCGAAACAATGGACATGAGTTTGAGTAGGCTCCAGGAGTTGGTCATGGACAGGGAAGCCTGGTATGCTGCAGTCCATGGGGTTGCGGAGTTGGACATGACTGAGCGACTGAACTGACTGACTGAAGCCTAGTATGCAAGATTTTAAGCATGATGTTACTAGCATGGCAGATGAGTGCAATTGTCTGATGATTAGGACATTCTTTAGAACTACCCTTCTTGGGAACTGGGATGAGGATTGACCTTTTCCAGTGGCCACTGCTGGGTCTTCCAAATTTGTGACATAATGCATGCAAAACTCAGATATGTGGGTACTGTGACCTAATCAAGGAGACATACAAGATTAACAATCACAGTACTCACCTCATCCAAGTGTGAGGATTCAATGAAGTAATATATATCATGCATCTGACAGAACAAAGAAGCAGTGTGTTGTGTATGTGTGTATAAGTGCTTCATCAATGGCATGATTTCCAAGGGAACAAGAAAAACACTTAAAATTTTCATTTAATCCAAAAAGGAGTTAGCAGTACCTAACATTAACTCAACATTCAAAAAAATAAGATTGTGGCATCCGGTCCCATCACTTCATGGCAAATAGATGGGGAAACAATGGAAACAGTGACAGACTTTATTGTTTTGAGCTCCAAAATCACTGAACAAGGTGACTGCAGCCATGATATTAAAAGATGCTTGCTCCTTGGAAGAAAAGCTATGACAAACCTAGACAGCATATTAAAAAGCAGAGACATTACTTTGCAGACAGAGGTCCATTTAGTACAAGTTATGGTTTTTCCAGTAGTCACGTATGGATATGAGAGTTAGACTATAAAGAAAGCTGAGCACCAAAGAATTGATGCTTTTGAACTGTGATGGAGAAGACTCTTGAGAGTCCCTTGGACTGCAAGATCAAACCAGTCATTCCTAAAGGAAATCAGTCCTGAATGGAAGGACTGATGCTGAAGCTGAAGCTCCAATATTTTGGTCCCTGATGCAGAGAACTGACTCTTTTGAAAAGACCCTGATGCTGAGAAAGATTGAAGACAGGAAGAGAAGGGGACAATAGAGGATGAGATGGTTGGATGGCATCACCATCTTGATGGACACGAGTTTGAGTAAGTTCCGGGAATTGGTGATGGACTGGGAAGCCTGGTGTGCTGCAGTCAGTCCATGGGGTCGCAAAGAGTCGGACATGACTGAGGACTGAACTGACTGAACTGTAGTCTTAAAATGACATGATTCAATGTGGTCTTATACTGCTACAAAAGCTACACCTAACAGCATGTTTTTCTTGAGGCTGTATGCATCAGTGATAGATTTCATAGTAAATGTTTTGTAATGCCCTTTATTTTCCTAAAATAAAATGCATAATTTTCATCAACAGAATAACTTACTTACACACATAATTTATGACAAACCACTATGATGTCCTAGTGGTACTATTTTACAACTTATATTAATATATAGTTTAATACATAGATATTGGGGCACTAGTAGTTTAGAAAATATAATCAACAAAGCAGACACTTGCTTCCAAATGGAACTCTGTGAAGGCAACAGCTCTAAGCAGCTCTAAGCAGAGACGATCAGAAGACTGTGTTGATGACAAACTCCATGAGAAACACAGCTACTGGTAATATGGTTTTTCAAATGTATGTCAGTTCTTATTAACCATCCTAAACCTTATAAAGTAAAATCTTGCCTCAGTTTATACAACAGTGGCATTCCTGGAAAATTAGGTATATATTAAGATCATGAGAGAAGTATGTTGTGCATTTATGTAAAGCAGAATTAAATTCTCAGCTTAAATCATTATAAACAGGTTTTCACCCACATGAATGGCAGCAGGATACTTAAGTCACACAGGAGGTGGGCTAACTCCTTAGTCCTGATGTCCAGCATGTGACGAGATTTCCTCTATCCCTGGGAGATTTGCTCTGCTCCACCCACTCTGTCCCCGGAGCCCTCTCCCATTACATGCTCACCAAACACCCCTGCTGAGAGTCACTAACATTTAGAGTGGGCTTGTTTCAGCGTGAATTACTGGAAATGAGATGTCTAAGTCTGATTAAACAGACAAATCATAGGCAGTACCAAGAAAGTGTTCAAGATAAATTCAAAAGGTTTATTGCACCAGATGCCACAGAAAAATGGATCAAAGTAATATGTGAACAAGTTTTAAGAATAAAGAATTCCATACATTGATACTGATATCTATTTAACTGATCAAAAACAAAGTCCTATCAATTTGTTGTAATGGAACTTCAATGATAACAGATCAATCCTGGAATTTTCTCCTTTTAAAACACCACTTAAATTTAAGCATATTGCAGTCTTGCTTCCAATATTTATGGTTCACCAAGTGTGGACATTTAAAAATTAACATTCAGGGGGGCTGCTTGATTTAGGCAAATATTATATTAAAAGGTTCCTGCCCCCAAAGCACAATAGAAAACAAATGGTTCACATTTACCAAGAAGCTCAAGACTTTTTCAATTTATTGGTGAAAGTACGCATGAACAAAATACTTTCAAAAGCACATGTAAGTGGAAAAATCCAGATATTTAAAAGAACTGTAGGGTCACTTTATATTCTTTATTTTTATGTACAACCAACTTCAGTGAGGAACCTAAAAAGCTACAGACTGAATTTTATAAAATCTCAGGACCTAATTAGAAGAGCCAAAACAAGCGTTTAGTATCGTTGAGCAGGCGGGGATTTTCCTCCCTCGAAAAAAGTTAACTTTGAAAAATATGATAAGTTTAAAAAGTTGCGATGTGTAAACGGCAGTTCCATGGGATGTGAAAAGTTTATCGCTACTTTCATTAAAAAACAGCACACTTCAGAAAAATGGATTGGAGCCTGTACAAAAAGCTATTTAACACTGATAAAAATAAAATACTTTGGAATTATGCACAAGTAATGGAAGCTACATTTTAAGTTTTCATTGTCATGTTTAAACGTATACAAGTATCTTCACATTCATATCACTCGTCAATCTACGAAAAATTAAACCTCAACATGCTGGAGGAAGGCCCGCACGTTAACGCTGGTGCACACCCGCTTCGTCTGCCTCCCATTCGCCTGGACAAGCAAGATGCTACAAAAGGTACACTCAACAGGTAAGACGTCAAAGTTGAAGAAACCCTAAAGGTGGAATCCTGTCAACTGAGGTAGTTTTCTCTATTTGTACATTGTTTTAAAATTCTTTTTCTTGAGGTGGGCCTGGGCGAGGGTGGGTCCCTTCCTCACCTCTGTGGCTGAGACGAACCCGGTCCCGGGGTGGTGTCCGGCGTGTTTCCACCCAGTTCCATGAGATTCTTTTTCCACTTTTGGGAAGAGGTTGCGTTTATGAGAGAACAGGTGGATGTTCTTGAGAGGAGGAGGGTTTACAGAAGAGCAGCAACATTCCTGGTCTGTGGTGTAGGCGGCAGCCGTGAGGGGCAGGCTGCCTGGCATCCTGAGGGGTCTCCCTTGTCACCTTCTTCTGGGGGAGGGGGGCATGCAGAGGCAAAGCTAGTTTTCTTGGCTGCCAGGGGCTGGGCCACATCTTTTCTGCGTGAAGTTTAGAATTGACCATTTGAAGCTCAGCTTCCCTGGGCTGGGTCTAATGCTCCACAGGCCGCTACCTGCACTGATTTTGCATCTAGTTATTGTCTGTAAACCCTGGAGGGTGGCAGGGGAGGGAAAGTGTCCAGAACATGCCAGTGAGAAGGGAGTCAGAGACCGGGGGATGCTCAAAGCTGCTGCAGAGGGGACGCTGTGACTTCGCTCAGCACAGTGCATCACACGTAAGGGACACAGATGGGGAGAGGGCGGCCATGGGCCAGATCCGCGACAACCACCATGGTGTCATGGAACCAGGGACTCTAAATACCCGTCTCATTTCGGACGTCAGGCAAAAGCAAAACAGAAAACATAGATAAAATGGACATCACTTTTATGAGAGAAAGACATAAAATACAAATTAAAGATTTTTAGAGTCTCAAGACCCTCTGCGCTTCACATCCTTAAAAAAAGAGAGAGAAGGGGTACTTCCCCAATGGTCCAGTGGTTGGGACTCTGAGCTTTCACTGCCAAGGACCCTGGTTCAATCTCTGGTTGGGGAACTAAGATCCTACAAGCCAAGTGGAGCAACAAAGGGAAAAAAAAAAAACCAACACATGATTTATTAAAAAGAGAAGGAAAGGCCGTAGTTCTGACCTATCCCTAACAACCACGCCTAAGAAAGAACACACCTGTTTTTTCCCATTGGTCCTGCTGCTCTGCTCTTTCAAACAAACAACTCACATTTGTCAAAGAATAAAGACAGAGACGTAAGTAACTTGGGGTTTGGGATTAGGATTTTATCACATAGTAAATCTGAAGACAGAGTGTTCTAACTCCTGAAAGGGAAGTCGTTTCATATTCTTATGTGCAAAAGCTACACGGAAAGGATTGGGATCAATTTATAAAGGAGAAGGAGATCAGAGCCTGGTTATAATGAACATCCTCAAGGTCTGCAGGTGTTAACAGGCGTGCTGTTAACAGGGTTAGCCCTGCCTTTTAACCACCAATTGACTAGTCTTTTCCTTTACCCTGGATGTCAGTACATCGCCTGCGTCACAATCAGTAAACTAAAGTTCGTATCAACTGAAAACTCCGCGTTTTTAAAAAGCAAACTACGCTCATACATAAGCAATGCTGCCTTGTGGCAGGTTTTATACTACAGGGCAGTCAACTTCTGGCAAGGTGTTTTGAAAAGGATGTAGGGTTTGGAAGGCACAGAGATGATAGAGTAAAAATTGAGCTCATAGATGGATTGTTTAGAAATGTTCAAACTGATTCATAAGTCATCCTGAACTGTTGCAAATTTCACTTCCCACCTGGACAGCTGTGCCTTTTAAAGTATAAATAGTCATCTGCATTAACTGTTACAGGAAGAAGGTGGCTTTAGCTGGAGGGATTTAGCCACAGAAATGCTCTAGAGCTTATAGAAATAACTTTGGTAAACGGCCCCTTTGACAAGGCTGCTGAGAGCTCTGAAGCCTCTGGATGAAGCGAGTAGGATCGGACTGTGCCCTCTGCTGCTGTGTACTCTATGTGGATGGGACGAGGATGCTACATTGATTCTCGGGTTTATTGCACCAACAGTCCATCCCTAACCTACCCGTGGCTGCATCTCAAACAAGGTAAACTGGGGGAAGGCTGGAAGCAGTGGGTCCCTGGAGCTCTGCTCCCCACAGCCAGTCCCCTCGTGCTCTCTGCCAGATGGTGACACCAAAGCCACTGGAGCGGAGGCGGTACACGCAGGCTTCACTACACCACGGTACCTGGTGTCCAGGGTCCCCGTGCTGACCGCCTTCCCAGGACAGCAGGATCGCTTCCTCCAGCTTGGGGAGCTCATGCTTGCACTCTGAGATGTTGTTAGCAGCGATGATGCCTGTGTCGCTCAGGCCCACTCTCAGGTCTCTGGACACCGCTGTGCCCTCAGCGCCTACGCTGACTCAAGGGTGTTGGAGGCCTGACTGCCCATGACAACACAGACGCCTGGTGTCAGTAAACCTATGGCTTCCAGCCAGCACCCAGGGAAGCGACTCCCCCTGACACAGCACAGTGTGGGGAGGACCGCCTCCGTCCACCTTGCTGGCGCCTCATTGTCGCAGGGAGCTGCCAATCTTCCTCCTCTGGCTGAGAATCCGATTTTCTTCGAGGAGGAGCTGTCCTGAGCATTAGCTTACAAGAGTATCTGGGCAACGTAAGGAGAGTGAGTGCTTGCGATGGCCGTCAGCAGAGGCAGGTCGTTGGACTCGATCCTGAACATGGAGAGAGGGGAGGTAGATACATTAAAGTGGCAGGATTTATAGGAGCATCCCACTGCTAGATCCCAGGCCCGCCTGGTGGGCAATCAGAACAGAGTGAAAGAGGCAGGGAGATGGTGAGCCTGTTCCTGAGTCCAGCCCTGCTGAGGTCCTGGAGGCTTTGATGGTGCAGTGGCAGCTGTGTGCATGGGACCAGGGCCTGTATCCCTGCGCAGCCTCTGCATGACACCTCCTCCAGTCAGCACTCCAGGACTAGACCTTGAGTCTGCACTGGGTCCAAGTAAGTCTCCGGGAACCCAAGATGGTGACAATGTCTTCAAAACCCCTGGGCTTTCTTCAATGGCTCACACAACCGAGACCCCCGCCCAGCATGCACTCGACATTCAGACATCGAAGCCACCTCCTAAGAACAGAGGTAGAGTCAGTGACGGTGGGGGAGCACAGGCAGGGGGCCGCTGTGTGTCCTGGAAAAGCCAGGATGGTCTCGGTCCTTGAAACATGTTCTAACGCTGTCCCTTGTTTCCAAAATCTAAAAACTAAAAATAGAACCTAAGAAGGCAGCTGGCATGAGCTCGTGGCGTCTTCCCTGCCTTCTGCAGTGACATTCAGGGTGACAGCAAGTTCCCAGCACTGCGGTGCTGCTGGCCTGAGAGCAGGAGGGGGGTGAGGAAGGACTAGAAGGGGTCCAACAAGGCACTGAGGGGCCTGACGCAAGGAAGCAAATCCACCTTCAGGGTGGATCCTTCAGGGGTGAGTGCTGATGGTGGGCACCCATCAGTCAGGGGCCAGGCAAGCGTCCTAGAAATAAGAGCTGCACATCCCACATCAGAAACCCGATGAGGCAGGACTACTGTGAGGCTGGTGAAGAGATCTAAGCAAAAACTGCAAATGCCTCAGAAGGGGAGAATATTTTTAAAGTGAAGTACGTTAGAAAAAAAAAAAAGTATGGCAGGAAATGCTGAGAGTGGAATAATACAGTAAGTCATATCCTGGGTCTGACATGAGAAGTCCAGCAAGAATGCAAACGCCTGAGCCTTGAAATAATACAACTTTGACTGGCAGGCCTAATAGAGAATTTGGGGATTGACGTTTTATATACAGTGTTTTCTTGTCCCAAATTGGGGGGATTGTCATCACAGGAAAAGGGGGAACAAGGCCCTATTAAGACTATGTTGTTTTGTTACTTCTCTGTGGAAAAATTGAGCAGAGAGTAAAATGCAAATAAGAATTTCTTCCCCTGGAGAAGTTAGGGCAAACAGCCTCTGGAAGATGATGTAGGACACGGATGACACGCACACCTCCTCTTCTGATGGGCTCACAGGAAAAGGGAAGAGAGTCTGGCCACCTGGGACATGCAGACGGGTCCCAAGTCCAGGGGGGTGGCCTTCCTCACCTCCCCCAGAAATGGTGAGGAGTGTACAGCCGCTGTCTGGCAGCCTGTGACTCCCACATCCTAGTGAAATGGCTAGAGATGGGCAGCTGGAGGAGGATTACGTGCTCCACTTTCAAGGATAAAATAACCCCGGGGGGAAGCTGACCCTGGACCTCTAGCTGAAAGGTCTGAGAGTCTGTTTCTAGGTGTGAGACTTTGGTGTCCCCAGGGAGAGGCAGGGGTTGGACGGGTCAGTGGGTACAGACCGGGGGCAATGGTGGTACTCCACAGGACTCACCCCAGCACGATGCTTAGTTCTTTCACATGCACACGCGTGTGTCCACGAAGGTATTCGGACAGCATCTTGCTCTTCAGGTACATCTCCTGCAGTCTGTCCTCCAGGTGCATGATGCACTGCAAAGCCAACCACACTCACGATGAGCTGGGGACTCAGATCTCTGCCAGTGATTCAAGAGCTGGAATTCCCTCCATCCTTTCTAAGTACACAACTGTGATCTCATCTCTGTAAAATATACTTAAGGGATTGCAAGCCAGTGCAAACCCTACCATTTGGAGGAATGTTTTGTCATCAACAGGGACCTACTGTATACCACAGAGAACTCTACCCAGTACTCTGCAATAACCTATATGGGCAAAGAATCTGAAAAAGAATGGATATACATATACACATGTATATGTAGAGGGTTTCCCAGGTGGTGCTAGTGGTAAAGAATCTGCCTGCCAATGCAGGAGACACAACAGACTCGGGTTTGATCCCTGGGTCAGGAAGATCCCCTGGAGTCGGAAATGGCACTCCACTTCAGTATTCCAGTTTTCCATTTGCCTGGAAAATTGCATGGACAGAGGAGCCTGGCAGGTTATATATAGTCCATGGGGCTGCAAAGAGTTGGGCATGACTTAGCACATGTATATGTATAACTGAATGACTTTGCTGCACACTTCAAACTAACAGCACATTATAAATCAACTGTATTCTAATATAAATTTAAAAAAATAAACAGAATTTTGTAAAACAAGAAAGTTTACTTTTTCCAATGACTGTTAAGATCTTCATATATATCTACTAGTCTTTCTAAAAAAGCTTTTGCTTTTTACATATTGAAATCATTCTATAAGTACAATTATTCTCTGCTTTCAAAAAACTTTCTAATAATCCCCTCCCCATGTTATTTATTAAAAGTTCTTTATCAATGCCTTTTTATAAAGAGCATCTCTGTTGTTGTTTTCTATATCTCAGATTATTTTGGTACAATTCATTCCCAGAAGAATGACTGGAACAAGGTTATTCTGAACTTTTGTCTCTCAAGAGTGTATTTTAACTAGGTCTCTAACAACAATAAAGAGAGGCAATTATTTTCAAGATATCTCTACCCTTGGAACTCTGTCCAACTTCGTGTTTTAGAGAACAGCCACCATCTGTGCTTTGCACCAGAGGCAAATGCTTCTGCACTTGGCAGGCAGTCATCAGGCACCTCAGTAAGTCACCTGATGGCTCTGGCAAGGGTCCATCTGACGTGATTCTCTTCTAGACCATTACGCCTGCTGTCTTCAAGGTAAAAAGATGAACAGATGCACTTGACAATGTTGATCTTGACCATCTGGGCTGATCAGCGACATAGACAAAGTATGCATCCGAGATGCAATCTTTTCCATTGGCTTAAAATCTTAAGCGCATTGTGTTGTGTGGATGAAACACAACTGGTAAGTGAGTAAGAGTAATAATCAAAGCAAGGAGGATTTCACCAACTCTCATGGAAATGTTCCCCCAAGGAGGTGGAGCTCAGTGGGGGGAGGGTCTCCTGCTCAGTTTCAGTTCCTTATGGAGCAAATACAAAGTTTTAATAAGAGCATTATAAAATATTAAAAGGAACATCTACATTATGTTGAATCCTTTATGGTTTAAAATAGTGAATTTGCAGCATTTTCATAGTCCCCAGGAAAACTGTGTGTTGCAATGTGGAAATAAAGAGAACGCTGGTTCATGTTGAATGTACATGAAACTTGAAATCTAAGCATTTAGAAATTTTTTTTGTTTTACAAAGCCTGATTATGAAATTGAACTATTTGGGGATCTGCTCCTTCCTTTCTGAGATGGATTTCTTCAATTTTAATTTCTGAAATTTTAAATAGCTACTTTCTCTTTTCATAGTCAAAGTACCAATAGGAAATTAATTGTATGTTTCATTCAAGTGAATTTTAAGAAGAATTTTAAACTGCAGATGAAATTTCCTTTGATCTTGATTTTGTGGTTAAATATAACATGTCTAAATTAAGTAAAAAAGAATTAACTGTGGTAATTTACTGCTGGGATAACTTAAGATGTCAACTGTAGTGAGAGATATGGATTACATAATAAAATATATAAGTTTGGTAAATACTTAAAACAGCAAAAAAAACCTGTATAATCAAATGTATCTCCTTCCTTACAGAAAAGCAGATTTCCGCCTCTACATCAGCATGATGCACGTTGCTACTAGAAGGAAAAACTGCCTGCAAGTGCAGAACAAGAGTCAGGTTGTAAGAAGCCACAGGTGCCTCCTAGGTCACCACTGGGACAGAGGTCCTGCCGTTTAAAGCCCAAATAAAGGTTTCAGTGAATAGGTGGTGTCAGTCTTCACAGCCGTGAACACTGTTTCACATAAGTAGTATTCTTAACAATTACACCAATAGAAGCTGTCTTATGAGTGTGTATAACATCCAGTGTTACTCCAAGTGCTTTAGGTGAATTGTGCTCAGTTGCTTCAGTCGTGTCCAACCCTCCAGGCTCCTCTGTTCATGGGATTCTCCAGGCAAGAATACTGGAGTAGGTTGCCATGCCTCCTCCACAGGATCTTCCCGACACAGAGATCGAATCTGGGTCTCCAGCACTGCAGGCAGTTTCTTTACCGCTGATCCAGAGAGGAAGTCCCAGTGAATTAGCCCCAGTAATTCACTTAGCCCCAGCTAAGTGAATTAGTTCACTTAATTTCCATAAACAGATGGGACAGGTTCTGATGTTCCCCAGCTTCGACAAGGTACATGGTTGGGAAGCAGAGGAGCCTGGGTCTGAGTCCAGGCCACTGAAAGCCCACTGACTGTCCACTACTGTCCACTGGCTGCAAAGGAGCCTCAGCTTGCCCTGGGCTTGGCCAGGCAGAAAGCACACATCAGTGAGGCTCTCATATGCTGGCTGCAAAGGTACCATGTTCACAGAGGAGAAAGCAGACATCCTGAGGTGCTCAAGGAACCAAACAGGCAAAGCCCAGATGTGACCCTCATGATGTCCCTGTGATACCACACTGCCACCTCAGTGTTTCAAGGCCCCCCTCCAAGGACACAGGAGTCCTGGCTTTCCAAGGGGCGGGGTGCACCTGTAGGTCTGGTCACAAACTCAGGCGAATAACCCTTCTGAGAAATCAGGGAGCTGACCGTCATCTAGCCACCTACTTGCTTGTTACTAGCTCTGCATTTTTTGTGGAGGCCGGAGGCTGGCAGGGAGATGCTGGCTGTTTGGTGCAGGGCTGAGTGCAGACAGGGGAGGGAGGAGGAGCTCAGAAGGCAGGTGAGGTCATCTCACGTGCATCCCTCCCAGCTCCTAGAGCTCTTCCCCTCCTGGTACACGCCTTTCTGCCCTGGAAACCTGGCTCCTTCCCTCCTTAAGTGTGTTTTCTCTTCATCTCTCTGCACATGTGCACGCACACACACACAAATCTGTTGTGCATATTATTTCGGAGACTCGGGGATAACTGTTGATCATTTTCTAGGAGTTCAGGGGGTCTGTCTGCTGTCTGTATTAAATATAATGTTACCAAAGTGATTGCAAAATCCCATTCAAAAACGAACAATTGACACCATCCCCTATGGCTACGGTGCTTCAACATTTTCATTGTTGACACAAACAATATCCTACTTTATCCATATCAACTTTGGGAGGATTGTCCCTGACCAGACGGAACAACAGTCCCTTTGGAAAGTTGGCTGGCTTGGCATCAAAATGATGACGGAAAAACCAATAAGTTTCCCCAAGGAGGGTATTTTAAATTTCCCTGTATGCTTGACCCCTGCCTCCACATTATACCTACTTCTTCATGTAACTTGTTCAAAGAGATGATGTCTCGATGCTCTGTTTCCAGAAGGACTATTGTTACTGAATCCAGCCCATGTGCTGGTTTTGTATCACATGCTCTGTTTCCACTGATGCTAACATCCAATTATACTAAAATCAATACACAGAACTCGTGACTTTATAACCACAATACCATGGAAAAGTATTTTTATAGCTCATTTCTCTTATGACTGGAGAACACATACTTACAAAGTCGGCGGGGAGGTGAAGCCTGTAGAGCTGCAGGATGGACTGCAGTAAGCTGGACACCTGACTTGACACCAGGACATCCTGGCCAAGTTTCGTGCTGTCCACCGCCTTCCTCTGACTCGTGGCCACCTGGACGCTCCACCTGTCTGTGTCTGCGATGATGCATACGGCTTCAGCAATGGGCTCGTCCAGCACGGGATGCTGCAGGACAGACACAGGGGGTCAGCTCCTCGCCACGCTTCCAGGTGTCTAAAATAGATGGCTGGTGGGAAGCTGCTGTATAGCACAGGGAGCTATAGAGCTCTGTGATGATCTACAGTGGCAGCAGGGAGGCTCAAGATGGAGGGGGATATATGTATGACAATGACTGATTCTGCATTGTTGTACAGCAGAAACCAACACAGCATTGTACATCAATTTTTCTCCAACTGAAAAATAAAAAGAAGGTGATGGTGGGAGCCCCAGGAGCCCGGAGCTCCATAGGGACTCAAGAGTGCCGTCACATCGCCAATTAAACATTAACTTGATAAAACTGCAGTCCATCATTATTTCATTCCTACACTCAGAAGGGACCCATAAACATCTTCAAATGCTCACAGGTAAACAAAAAGGCCCGCAATCTCACTCCAAACCAGGATGTGAAAGTCCACTTCCTTCTGGAAGACTACACGCTCCTTTATTTTTTGTGTGGTTTGTGGGATCCTAGTTCCCTGAACTGGGATCGAATCTGCGCCCCTGCTGTGGAAGCGTGGAGTCTTAACCACTGGACTGCCAGGGAAGCCCCTGCTCATTCCCTTTACAATGGAGACTGTCAGAATACAGTGTAGGATTCTACTGCCATTTTCCCATCATGAGGTTTGGAAGGGTGACTTAATATTCCCCCCAAAATATAGCTTTAATCATGAAGTGATAGCTACTCAAGAATCACGTGCTACATACCTAAATCAACTCCAACAACCATCTAAAATCAGACGGGACTAGGGAGCTATGTTATTGAGACAAGGCCAAAAAGTACAAGGGTGGCCACTGATGAATGTACTTAAGACTTAACACTAGGGCTTCCCTGGTGGTCCCGTGGTTAAGAATCCGCCTTCCAATGTAAGTGACACTGGTTCGATCCCTAGTCTGGGAAGATCCCATATGCCATGGGGCAACTAAGCCAGGGTGCCACAACTACTGAACTCCCCCACCCTACAGGCTGTGCCCCACAACAGGAGAAGTCACCGCAATGAGAAGGTTACTTGCCAAGACTAGAGAGCAGCCCCCACTCACTGCAACTAGAGAAAGCCCACACAACGTGGAAGACCCAGCATAGCCAAAATAAATAGATAGACAAATAAATAAAAAAATTTTTAAAAAGACAGCACTATTATTGGGGAGCCTACTGATGGAAACCCAAGATGTTTGGTGCCATACTCTACATTTAACAGGTGACCTGGTTTCTTTGAGGCTTTTTCATTCAATCTCTGTATTCTTTCTCACGGATGGGGAAGAAGTGATGGATGGGCTGAATGAGAACTTTGTTGGGACCAACATTTATTCCTCTACTATATCCAGGAGGGAAACCTTCACGGTTCAGAATACTTCCCCATTGAAAAGAATAGCAAATCAGGCAAAATCTAATGGCCCACATTTATTTATACAAATCATCTTAAACGTGAAGAACAAAGAATGTGACAGAACAGATTCTTGAATTAACGGAGCCCAGTTTCCCAAGGATGGCTCTCATTTCTTAGACTTCTTAACTGAACAGTTGAAATGCCCACACACATAATGACCACAAATTCCCACTCTCACCCACAGGGTCTTGTGACACCTCACTCCTACCCTTGTACACACTCTCCAAAACAGAAAGTACAGACACGGCTGCCACAGCTTCCTCTACAAGTTCCGGCAAGTTCTTGCTCAATCCCTGTGTCACAAATTCACAGCAAGAGGACAATGACTTGGTCCTTATGATCAAAGCAAATGAAAATTTGGAAATTTAGAAGACTTGCATTTTGAGCTCAAGTTCCTTCAATGCTTTGCATTTATCAGAAATTCACAGTGGGCTGGTTATCGCACAGAAAAGATCTATATGAATCTATACGAAGACCTTTCCTTCAAGGGACTTACATTCTGAAAGTATATGTGCTGTGTGTGTATATGAGGTATATGTACTTGGTCACTCAGTTGTGTCTGACTCTTTTGTGACCCCATGGGCTGTAGCCTGCCAGACTCCTCTGTCCATGGGATTCTGCAGGCAAGAATACTGGAGTGGGTTCCCATTTCCTACTCCAGGCGATCTTCCTGACTCAAGGATCAAACCCATGTCTCCTGCGTCTCCTGCACTGGCAGGCAGATTCTTTACCACTGCGCCACCTGGGAAGCCCCTGAAAATATATATATAATCATTAAAGTCCATATGCCCATGTACACACAGTGAGAGGAAGGCAGGCCAATCTCCTCTCACTGGATTTCAGTCACCTCCCTCTATCAAGGTGTGGACCCAAGCCAGGTCATTCAAGGGCTCCTTCTCCGGGACTTCCCTGTGAGTAGGGGGCCGGGAGGCTGAGACAGTTGGTATAAAAGTCTAGCTTTAGTTGGATGAACTATCTGTAGTGGATAATTTGGGCCCTAGTTTCCAACTCACTCAGTTTCCTAAATAACTTCCCACCCCTCGTGGCAGGAAGGGGAGCAGTGTGTTGATCCAAGGAAGGCACACGGACTGCAGGTTACGCAGCACCGCGCACACCACCGACAATCCCACACACAGCCCTGCCTTCAGAAGCGAGCCACTGGCAGGAGGGTGGCGAGGGGACGTGATGGATAGAAGGCTGTTCGGGTACCAGTGACCCCGGGAGGCTGCAGACCTGGGGGTGGAAACAGCAGAGGAGCAACAGAGGAGATGGCACAGTGAAGAGGAAGAACTAAACGGGTGAGAGAAAATGCAAGCATGAGCCGTTTTTAAATCACCACTGGAAACCTGGGGACAGACTAAAGAGAGCTGCGTCCGAAGGTTGGGACAAATGGACAGGGAGCCCCGAGCCCACTCCCTGAAGGAGAGGCTGACTCCTCTCTCCTGGACTCTCAGCCCCTAGTGCAGGACCAGCTCCTTGAGAAAGGACGGACTTCAGACAGACCAGGTCGAGCCCGGCAGTCACAGGGAAGGCAAGCACCTGTGACCCCACACACAGCACTGAGTGTCACGTGTGTGGGATCCAGGGATGCAGAACCACGGAACGCTGTCAGGACAGCACCGTAAAGAAAGAAGTGTACAGGGAGCGATATTCAATAACCTGTGACAAACCAGAATGGAAAAGAATATGAGAAAGAATACACGTATGTATAACTGAGTCACTTTGTTGTACAGCAGAAATGAACACCACACTGTAAATCAACTGTACTTCAATAAAATTTAAGAAAAGAATTATACATTCTCAGACTACTAAATATTTAACATGTAATTTCCTAAATGGGCTTCCCTGGTGGCTCAGATAGTAAGGAATCTACCTGCAATGCAGGAGATCTGGGTTCAATCCCTAGTTCAGGAACATCCCTGGGTCAGGAAGTTCCCCTGGAGAAGTGAATGGCTACCCACTCCAGCATTCTTGCCTGGAAAATGCCATGGATGGTGGAGCCTGGCGAGCTACAGTCCATGGCATGACAAAAAGTCAGGCATCACTGATCAATTAACACTTTGACTTTCCCTAAATACATCCACAGGTCACCATAATTGTCTCCATTTAACTATGCCATTTAGTAGTTACTCATTCGGAGAAGACAATGGCACCCCACTCCAGTACTCTTGCCTGGAAAATCCCATGGACAGAGGAGCCTGGTGGGCTGCAGTCCATGGGGTCGCAAAGAGTCGGACACGACTGAGCGACTTCCCTTTCACTTTTCACTTTCATGCATTGGAGAAGGAAATGGCAACCCACTCCAGTATTCTTGCCGGGAGAATCCCAGGGACGGGGCAGCCTGGTGGGCTACCGTCTATGGGGTCACACAGAGTCGGACACGACTGAAGTGACTTCGCAGCAGCAGCAGTTATTTATTGAAGACTAAATATTTTTTTTTTTAAAGGAAGATGGAAATGGAAGGAAATGTAAATATTCAAGAAAAAGAATACTGGAGAGAGATAAAAAATGTCATCTGCAACCATTTCAAGTTATCATCTAAGGACCACCAGGGCAACTGACAGCCCAGTCCTGATCTGATCTAAATTTCTCTAAGGTCAGAGCATTGAAGCGCAAGTTCTGATGATTCTGGAGATTCCTGACACGTATCTTTCCAAAGGAAACAGCCCACTAAAGAGTAACGTTTATGGGCAGTGTAAACGTTTTACAGTTTGGTTTATTAGTTGGTCTCTAAGCTTGTAGAATTTAAAGAACTCCGAGATCCAGAAGACCTGCCTGGATAATCACAGGAACTCTCACCCACACATGCCTCTGCCCTGCCTGGTATTCAACAGAAAACTCCTCTTCATAATGGCTCTACTTATGGCATATGCAGAACCACCATAAACAAAGGAAACACTCAATTACATGACGCTTCTTTATTACTTTTACTTATGAGCCGTAACTTAAATATAGAAGTAACTGATAGTGAAATCTGTCAGGCAGGTTTCCTAAGTTCAGGTTTATCAGGTTCACATACAACCCAGGGTACACACAAATACACTTACCAGTAATGAATGCACAGAGCATGCTTTTGAGAAATTAAGCACTTTGACAAATGTTGTAAACCATTAGACTGAATAGTTCAAACACCTCTCACAAGCCTGATCGCTCCAGCTCCCTCCTTCAGGTTTGGATATTTCATCAAGGAGCCAAGGCCCTGAAGGCAGGCAGGACTGGGCTTGACTGTCACTCCATCCCTTACTAGCTGTGACCCCATTCTCCGGGGCTTTCATCTCTACATTGAAGAGTGTGTTGTTGTTGTTGTTTAGTCACTAAGTTGTGTCTGACTCTTTGCTACCACATGGACTGTAGCCCACCAGGCTCCTCTGTCCATGGGATTTCCCAGAAAGAATACTGGAATGGGTTGCTATTTCCTTCTCCAGGGGATCTTCCTGACCCAGGAATCGAACTCGTATCTCCTGCATTGGCAGGAGGATTATTTACGGATGAACCACCATGCAGCGTGTGACTGTACTTAATTCAGAGTTTCTGTGACCAAATGTGCATGAAACTCGTAGTGTAGCGCCTACCACTTGTCAGGTGCATCCCCTTGCTTCCCTACACCCTACATCGCCCCTTCATGTAAACACATCTCCAAACCCTCACTGACTCAGAAACCTACCCTGGCGTGGGCCCCAGCCCCAGTGCTTACTGGTCAAACCTGTCTCTGCATCCCTGCAGCTTCCCTCAGGCTCACCTCCACCTGCACACATTCCCCTCCAGACTTTCTCAGAACCCTCTTCTCCAGGCAGAGATGAAGCCCGTCTCTCACTCAGGCTGCAGCCAGAACATCTTCTGGGCTCCCTTCTAAACATTCCAGTTCTTCAGGGGCCTGGCCTGACCTGGCCCCGTCTCCCCTACGCCCCACAATGAGACTCCCCACGTCCACTGTCTGGCATGGAATCACACTGTTCTAACTCTTTCTTGACTGCACATCTGTTTGTCTACTCAGTGACTTCGTAAGTAACTCAAGGAGAGAAATCACATTTTCTTCCGTAGTCTCAGAAATGAACATAACAAAATGCAAGGCGTGCGCTAAATACCTAATACATGCTGGCTCTGTTGAACAATTCTCTATTCAGATTTCTTCATTTTTAGGTTGGATTCAGTTCTTATTAAGTCATCCACACAACTATTAACATATTTCTTTTCCATGTACCGCTATTATACCACTAACATTTGATGTAGTGACTTCTTTATAAAAAAAAAGTTTTGAAAAATAGTTGATTTACAGTGCTGTGTTAGTTTCAGATGTAAAGTTATTTA
The DNA here is from genome assembly GCA_024291935.2 of Okapia johnstoni. Classification (NCBI taxonomy): domain Eukaryota; kingdom Metazoa; phylum Chordata; class Mammalia; order Artiodactyla; family Giraffidae; genus Okapia; species Okapia johnstoni. The sequence continues at coordinate 30,076,338 of CM044310.1, read as the reverse complement.
ATTATACACATATATGAACACATATCGTTTTTTTTACATTTTCTCCCGTTATAGATTACTATAAGGTATTGACTTTGGTTCCCTGTGATATACAGCATAGGTCTTTGTTCCTTATCTATTTTATCTATATGCAGTAGTGTGTATATTTTAATCCTCAACTCCTAATCTATCCCTTCCCCCTCTGCCCTTTGGTAACCACAAGTCTATTTTCTGTGTCTGTGAGTCTGTTTCTGTTTTGTAAATAAGTTCATTGGTATCATTTTTTATATTTCACATATAAGCCATATCACATACTTGTCTTTCCCTGCCTGACTTACTTCATTTAGTATGATAATCCCTGGGTCCATCCATGCTCCTGCAAATGACATTACTTTAGTCTTTCACGGCAGAGTAGTATTCCATTGTATATATATGTACCACATCTTCTTTATTCATTCCTCTGTCAATGGACATTTAGGTTGCTTCTATGTCTTGGCTATTGTGAAAGTGCTGCAGTGAACATTAGGGTACATGCAACCTTTTGGACCATGTTTTTCTCTGGACATATGCCCAAGAATGAGATTATAGGGTCATATGGTAGTTCTATTTTTAGTTTTTTAAGGAGCTTCCATACTGTTCTTCACAGTAGCTGTATCAATCTACATTCCCACCAACAGTGTAAGAGGCTCCCTTTTCTCCACACCCTCTCCAGCATTTATTGTTTATAGTTTTTTGAAGATGGCCATTCTGACTGGTGTGAGGTGAAACATCATTGTAGTTTTGACTTTCATTTCTCTAACAATTAGTGACGCTAAGCATCTATAGTTCTTCAGGCCCTCTGTCTACCAGATCTAATCTCTTGAATCTATTCATCACCTTCACTGTAAAAGCATAAAGGATTTGATTTAGGTCATACCTGAATGACCTAGTGGTTTTCCCTACTTTCTTCAATTTAAGCCTGAATTATACAATAAGGAGCTCATGATCTGAGCCACAGTCAGCTCCAGGTCTCGTTTTTGCTGACTGTACAGAGCGTCACCATCTTCAGCTGCAAAGAATAAAATCAATCTGATTTCGGTTTTGACCATCTGGTGATGTCCGTGTGTACAGTCATCTCTTGGATTGCTGGAAAAGGGTGTTTGCTATGACTGGTGTGTTCTCTTGACAAGACTCTGTTAGTCTTTGTCCTTACAAGGTTTCAATAGGCCTTGGGTTAGTCACAGAGAAAAAGCAGATAATCAATGCCCTGAGGCTCATAGTCTCAGCACCTGCTCTTGGTTCAATGTCCTCAGATCCTGTTTTTATTCTCCTATTTCTCTAGAGGCCAAGGCCCACCTACATAACCACACCCCCAACATCCTTGGAACTGAGGATTTAAGTAACCTAAGGTAGTCCTTGGCCAATCCACCCACTTCTGGATGGCTGAGGGCACACAGAAGCATGCAGATACATGTGGCTGGCCGGCCAGTTTTTTTCTCTTTTTAAACCTTCAGTCTGGGGCCTCCCTGGTAGCTAGGACTTTGCCTTCCAATCCAGGGGCGGGGAGGGGGGGCAGGTGGGGGGGGTCATGGGGGTTCAACCCTTAGTTGGGGAGCTAAGATACCACATGGCTCGCAGGCAAAAAATGAAAATATAAATCAAAAAGCAACACTGTAATAAATCCAATAAAGACTTTAAAAATGGTCCATACAAACAAACACACAAAAAACCACCTTTAGTCTCACATTCATGCAGAGAACAGAATCCTATTACCACTCACTATTCTCAAACACTTCTTCCAGTCTGTAACATTATCTAGAATACTGAACGCTAAATGCTCAGCCCCCAGACTTTCCTGACAGTAGTTTACAGTGACAGACAGAAGCTCCTATGGCAGTAAAGCTGGCTCCGCCTGCAGTTAATCTGCAGCCCCTGGGGGAGCGCAGGGTCCTTGTGTCCTGCCTGGACCCCTCATTCCAGCTCTGCTTATCCTCACTGTAGATGTCACCTCCTCCAGGAAGCCATCCATGCATTCTTTGCCTCCCGTCCTGACAGTGGCCTCTATTTTCACTGTTTATGTCTTCAGTCACGTGCTGGATTTCAGTTTCCTGAAGGACAGAGCCAGGCCTCCTCTCTGGCCAATGACAAGCTTCCTTTCTTTGATGACCTGCAGCTCAGTGTGGATGTGTTCATGTCAGTGGGCTGGACTCATCTAATCTGAAAGATAGCAGCCATTCTCTCTTCAAGTACTGTTTCTCTGTCCTGCCTCCTGTATACACCATAAAACCACCTCACTCAAGCCACCACACCTCTTACTGGCTCTTTTCACATTTTTTCATGTCCTTTTGTCTCTGAGTTACAGTCACAGGGGCAGGTCTGTATCTCGTCACCGTTTCACAAACTCTAATCCCTTCTGGCTGCATTTAATCTGTTCTGCTCATTAGACTACCCCCCTGAGTTTTAATTTCCATGACTGCATTTTTCCATTTTAGCAGCTCCCTTTAGTTCTTTTACAAATCTAAATAGTCAGGAATCATATCAGACCATCTTTTTAAGGGTTCCAGTTCCTTCCTTTTATCACCATCACCATTTTAAACATAGTTACTCAGCAGCTACTCCGGACTGTGGGAGGAGGGCTAACGCCCCTGCCCATTCGGTGTAAGCCCCCTCGTCCTGACTGCAAGTCCGTCATGTTGGAGTTGTTCTGTTTTATGTGCTGTATGTGTCTCTTGGAAACAGGCGCCATGTCGTCTCTAAAGGCTTCAGAGTTGTGATAAAGTAGAGAAGGAGAGATTATCAACCATTCTGGACCATGGGCACTGCTGAGGGGTCCTGGGAGGGAGGGGCTCGGAGGAAGCCTCAGCCTTGAGCACACAGGGTACAGCCTCAGGAATGCCTTAAGCTTTAGGCCAGTCACTTGCTGAGGATGGAAACAGTTTAAAGTCGAGGAGAGATGCTCGATGTCAAAAGGGATCATCAGAACAAAGTTATGGGAGGATGTGCATGATGCTAAGATAAAATGTAAGAAGGCTAGTAGCTTTTTCTGCAGAGAATGGCTTAGATGTCCAAATACTTTGCACATAATGAAAAAACTGGGGAAAACATCAAAATTAGCCATGTGCCTAATATTTACAAAATGCAAGAGCAATGATGCCTTTGAGAGCTTTTTATTCTCTTTTAGGTAAAGAAAAAGAACACAAAGGGCCTCAGGCATCACATCTAAGCACAGTAGTCTTCCTCTTTATATCTTAAATGCAGAGTCCATCACTTCTCTCTGGAGGGAAGGGTCATAGTCTAGAGCACAGTGCCACCTGAAGAAACACACACTCCTCTAACCAGCGCAGGGGGACCACACTGTGTCACTTGTCCCTGGACTCGGTGCTGGACCGGTAGGACTGAAGTCCCCTTCCTGCTCGTGCACTCCAAGCCTGTCAGAAGACGCCGGAGGTGGAAGCAAGTGGCATGTGCAAAGGGACTGGAATGGTTTCAGAGTAGGGGCAACGTCAGGATGAGGTCTGCAAATGGCACAGAAATTGGTTCCATGGTGCCTGAGACAGAGGGAACCCAGCACGCGGCCAGGAAGTGGAAGAGAGGAGGAGAGTTAAAGGCTGGTCGACAGTGTGACCATGTGTGTGCGTGTGTGAAGGACATATGAGGGGCGATCCCAGCTAAGGAGACTAGATTTCACTCTCTAAAGAAATGGGGTCCCTACAGCATCAGTGTCAAGTCCGTCTCCTCCACCACCTCCACTCCCTGCAACTTCACAGCTGCCCCGGCCCAGTACCCAGAACCCATGGGTCAGCAGTACCCACAGGCGGACAAGACACAGGTGCAAAGAAGAGGAGACAGAAAGCTCCTTGAGAATCATGGGTGCAGAGTGAAGCTGGCTCTCCCACTTCACCATTTAAAGTCAAAAGGAAAATAGAAGAAACAATTCACGTTCAGATGCGGCAGGAAAAAAAATGAAACTAAGTATGACCTCAGCCTAATTCAAGGCAGCTGTATAATCTACGCATTAGGAGGCAGAGAAACAGTTCAAACGATGGAACAGAGGTAGTAGGTGGATTAAATAAGAACACATGTTAAAATATTTAAAGGCCATTAGAATCTTACCACGTGGAAGCCGGTAACAAAAATGGAAATGAATGAAATAAAGTTAATACTTCTCTCTTTCATAAGAGTCTAGGATGAGGAAATGCACAAAAAGAAATTCTTAGTACTGGGAGCTCCAGACGCAGTACCTCAGTGAGAGACGAAACTACAACCCGGTCCACTGAGGTTACAGAAGTGCGTATTTACATAAGACAGATTTCACAACCCTGTCACGCACAGGCCTCGAAAACAGATCAATAATGGAAACCAACTGCTCTTAAAAAGTTATTAAAAATCCTTCTTTGTAAACAACTATGAATCTCAAGGCTGGATGAAGTGTGGCATGAATACTAGAAATTATTAAAATCCAAAAACCAGGTTCTTGAAAGTAAATTATGAGAGAGCAATTTATCCCGAGCTCTTCCTCCTCTGAAGAAAGCCAGTATTTCAGTCCTAACTCGGCTCCTCTTCTTGTTCTTGGATCTTTGCTTTTTTCTCTGGCAACACGCTTAAGAATTTAAATAATTACTGGGCTTTGTGGAGCAGTCATTCAATATAATGTTCCGCCTCCTAAAACTCCTAATTTATTTTCCAACAAATATTTGTCAATGGCAGTTGAAAGTGGGCTGTTTTTATTTAAACACTGCCATGGAGCAGGGTCCCAGTCTGAGAAGTTTAAATGGAACACTTACTTCAAAAGCAAAATTCATTATGATGAATGTGCCAAGTGAAATCAGAACTCCACTAATGCTGATTAGATACATTCTTCTGAAGATATTTTTATGACCCTTGCAATTCCCTATTGACACCCACGTGGGCTGCATGGGAGACCTTCCCACCATTTGACACAATATAGGTTATTAGGCTTAATAACTTTCCATCTCTCAGGCTGACTGCATAGTCTGCAGAGACAAGAACAGCTGCAGTGTGAAAATACTACCTTTGAAACGAAGAGAAAATGGGACATGACAGGTCTTTAAGAGCACAAGCAGAGGAAACATGGTTTTGTTTTTTTAAATGTAAGAATTACAGACCTAGCTGGTCACCATGGAAACCTAATATACAAAACACCTGAATGTGTCAGCCTATGGAAAACATACAAAATGCCATGAATGGTTCTGCAGACAACAGGTTCAGGGAGGACAATCAGTCTATGGATGTGTCTTCACAGTGGTGGCCAGCAGGTCTGGGGCATTCGGATGATGACTTGTTAGAGGATGGGTGGGTGAGAATGGCCCTGTGGGTTTACATGTGATCTCCCGGCACACCTGTCAGAGCAGAACCCAGGCTCCATGGGAGAAGGGTCCAGTGAGCAGCACCAGTGTTCTTACAGATGAAGCCGACATGGGTGGATGAAAAACCTCACGGGTGCTGCATACATGATTATAAACACATGGTACTGCCAAAAGTTCAGTTCAGTTCAGTCGCTCAGTCGTGTCCGACTCTTTGCGACCCCATGAACCGCAGCACGCCAGGCCTCCCTGTCCATCACCAACTCCCGGAGTCTACCCAAACCCATGTCCATCGAGTCGGTGATGCCATCCAACCATCTCATCCTCTGTCGTCCCCTTCTCCTCCCGCCCACAATCCTACCCAGCATTAGGGTCTTTTCCAATGAGTCAACTCTTCGCATGAGGTGGCCAAAGTATTGGAGTTTCAGCTTCAACATCAGTCCTTCCAATGAACACCCAGGATTGATCTCTTTTAGGATGGATTGATTGGATCTCCTTGCAGTCCAAGGGACTCTCAAGAGTCTTCTCCAACACCACAGTTCAAAAGCATCAATTCTACGGTGCTCAGCTTTCTTCACCATCCAACTCTCACATCCATACATGACCACTGGAAAAACCATAGCCTTGACTAGACGGACCTTTGTTGGCAAAGTAATGTCTCTGCTTTTAAATATGCTATCTAGGTTGGCCATAACCTTCCTTCCAAGGAGTAAGCGTCTTTTAATTTCATGGCTGCAATCACCATCAGCAGTGACTTTGGAGCCCCCAAAAATAAAGTCTGACACTGTTTCCATTGTTTCCCCATCTATTTCCCATGAAGTGATGGGACCAGATGCCATGATCTTAGTTTTCTGAACGTTGAGCTTTAAGCCAACTTTTTCACTCTCCTCTTTCACCTTCATCAAGAGGCTCTTTAGTTCTTCTTCACTTTCTGCCATAAGGGTGGTGTCATCTGCACATCTGAGGTTATTGATATTTCTCCCAGCAATCTTGATTCCAGCTTGTGTTTCTTCCAGCCCAGCGTTTCTCATGATGTACTCTGCATATAAGTTAAATAAGCAGGGTGACAATATACAGCCTTGATGTACTCCTTTTCCTATTTGGAATCAGTCTGTTGTTCCATGTCCAGTTCTAACTGTTGCTTCCTGACCTGCATGCAGATTTCTCAAGAGACAGGTCAGATGGTCTGGTATTCCCATCTCTTTCAGAATTTTCCACAGTTTATTGTGATCCACACAGTCAAAGGCTTTGGCATAGTCAATAAAGCAGAAATAGATGTTTTTCTGGAACTTGCTTGCTTTTTCGATGATCCAGCGGATGTTGGCAATTTGATCTCTGGTTCCTCTGCCTTTCCTAAAACCAGCTTGAACATCTGGAAGTTCACGGTTCACGTATTGCTGAAGCCTGGCTTGGAGAATTTTGAGCATTACTTTACTAGTGTGTGAGATGAGTGCAATTGTACGGTAGTTTGAGCATTCTTTGGCATTGCCTTTCTTTGGGATTGGAATGAAAACTGACCTTTTCCAGTCCTGTGGCCACTGCTGAGTTTTCCAGATTTGCTGGGATATTGAGTCCAGCACTTTCACAGCATCATCTTTGAGGATTTGAAAAAGCTCAACTGGAATTCCATCACTTCCACTAGCTTTGTTCGTAGTGATGCTTTCTAAGGCCCACTTGACTGCACATTCCAGGATGTCTGGCTCTAGGTGAGTGATCACACCATTGTGATTATCTGGGTCATGAAGGTCTTTTTTGTACAGTTCTTCTGTGTATTCTTGCCACCTCTTCTTAATATCTTCTGCTTCTGTTAGGTCCATACCATTTCTGTCCTTTATCGAGCCCATCTTTGCATGAAATATTCCCTTGGTATCTCTAATTTTCTTGAAGAGATCTCTAGTCTTTCCCAATCTGTTGTTTTCCTCTATTTCTTTGCACTGATCGCTAAGGAAGGCTTTCTTATCTCTCCTTGCTATTCTTTGGAACTCTGCATTCAGATGGGAATATCTTTCCTTTTCTCCTTTGCTTTTTGCTTCTCTTCTTTTCCCAGCTATTTGTAAGGCCTCCTCAGACAGCAATTTTGCTTTTTTGCATTTCTTTTCCATGGGGATGGTCTTGATCCCAGTCTCCTGTACAATGTCACGAACCTCTGTCCATAGTTCATCAGGCACTCTATCAGATCTAGCCACTTAAATCTATTTCTCACTTCCACTGTATAATCATAAGGGATTTGATTCAGGTCATACCTGAATGGTCTAGTGGTTTTCCCTACTTTCTTCAATTTAAATCTGAATTTGGCAATAAGGAGTTCATGATCTGAGTTACAGTCTGCTCCCGGTCTTGTTTTTGTTGACTGTATAGAGCTTCTCCATCTTTGGCTGCAAAGAATATAATCAATCTGATTTTGGTGTTGACCATCTGGTGATGTCCATGTGTAGTGTCTTTTCTTGTGTTGTTGGAAGAGGGTGTTTGCTATGACCAGTGAGTTCTCTTGGCAAAACTCGATTAGCCTTTGCCCTGCTTCATTCTGTACTCCAAGGCCAAATTTGCCTGTTACGCCAGGTGTTTCCTGACTTCCTACTTTTGCATTCTAGTCCCCTATAATGAAAAGGACATCTTTTTTGGGTGTTAGTTCTCAAAGATTTTGTAGGTCTTCATAGAACTGTTCAAGTTCAGCTTCTTCAGCGTTACTGGTCGGGGCATAGACTTGGATTACCGTGATATTGAATGGTTTGCCTTGGAAACAAACAGAGATCATTCTGTCGTTTTTGAGATTGCATCCAAGTACTGCATTTCGGACACTTCTGTTGACCATGATGGCTACTCCATTTCTTCTACGGGATTCCTGCCCACAGAAGTAGATATAATGGGCCTCAAATGCCCTGCCTCACAGCTCCTGGTGGCCACTAAACGTATGTGTGGCTCAGATGACCTAGAAAGAGCGCTGTCCAAGGAGGGCATCTCCTTTCTCTGAGGTCACTGACGTGTGGACCTCTGAGATGACAGGCAAGGACAGTGCTCCTGAGGACTATGCAGACAGAGTACGACAGCACTGCCTCCTTCCAGGGCTGGCCTGGGGAGGGTGGTGTGCAAGCACAAAGCAGGGTGGGTCACGAACCCAGTACCAGTCCCTGCACTGGGCGGGCCCCCAGCCTCAGGTCCCTCCCCCCAACCTCCCCCTTCCTCGTTCAGGGGGGTGAGTGCAGCTGCTTCACCATCAAACTTTTCTTCCCATTTCACACAAATACCTCCAGCCTGCTTGGCCTGTGCCTCATGGAAGTCTGGTCTTCACAGAGGAGAGGCTTAAGGCCAAAGACTACATGCACTGCCTTCTGTTCTACCTCTCGCAAAGTACTTGTTGGGTGAGGAGAAAGTAACCAGCCAAATTCCAATTTTCCTGATATAAAGAGGACTTTTCCTACTGCCCAAGATACAATATGCTTTCAGTACAAAACAGCTATTTTTTTGCACATCTGCCCAATAGCGGCTCAATTAAAAACAGGTCCGTCAAACTGACACGGTTTCCTCCACTGCTTAGTTCCCGTCATGCTGCAGATAGTGGAGAAGCACTAAGAGGCAGCCACAAGGCAATTTTCCATAAGATGTGTTAATCTTTATACAGTCATCCTCATACAGCCATCAAAGTGAACTTAATGACAAATCAGTTAAAATAGATTACTTTTAGGAACTTGTAAGGATCAGTTAAAAAGCAAAACACATGTGACATATCTTTGGTCCTCCCTGGGACGCACATAATTGTCACCATCTGTGCTGACTGTTCTGTCTGCCAGGCCTGCCCCACCTGTCGCCAGATTCACCTTGTGCCCTTCCCCGTCCTGTGCAGAAGTGAGCTCCGCAGACCGCAGGCCTGGATCTGCATCAGCTATGACCTCCTCACTCTGTGGCTTCTAGCTGGGCTTAGCCCAAAGGAGGCCCTGTAGGAGCTCAGAGGCTAGAGGAGTGGGATGTCGGGGTCCCCCCACTTTATTGTGCTTTGACAGCCAGGCAGCCCCTCTTTTTTTCCCCACTGCTGTGCCCTGTGGTGCTCACAGCCTCCAGCTCTGCACACCCCCAGATGCCTCGGCAGCCTTGCTGGTTCTCGTAACCCTGGCTGCATCTGTAGCAACAATCCCATGACTATACCTGTGACTGCCCACCCCACCTGGCTGCCCCCTCCTTCACTCCCTGGTTGGCAGCCCGAGGCTCCCAGCTGGGATCACTCACCTGGACTGTGTGGACCAGATCAGCTGCTAGGCACTGCTTCAGCTTCTCGTCGCTGCTGGTCCCGTGAAGCACCAGGTCTGGCATGTACGTTGGGCAGTATCCCGCCAGGAGGGAGCGGCCAAAGTTTCTCACATTGGGGTTGCTGATGCTCTGAGACCTAAAACAAGACCAGCCATCAGCACGCACAATGCAAACGTGCTCCCTTCTTGCACTGCAGTGGGAACAAAGCCCCAGGGACACAGGTGAGAGAAACAGATCCAGGGACGGTCACGTAACAAGTCTTCCGGGAAGCAGGTCACTGGTGTGGGAAGGGAAGGGAGTTAAAGGGAAAAGGAACTTTCCTAAAGAGGAACAGCAGGAAAAATCAGATATTCTGGTGGCTGGTTGTGAGTCTGTTCTTGTGCCTCACAGATCTCATCCTCCAGGCACTGGGTCGGAAGAAAAGAAAAACTGTGTGTGTGCTGGGTGGGGGATGGGGGGCGGGGTGTCATTGGCAAAGTCTGGCTCCAGGAACTCACAGGCCTGCATAGGGTGGTGCCAGGACAGGGAAGGGATAAATCTCTAGTTACTGCTTTACACACCAGGTCATCTGCTGATGCTGCCTTAGGAAGAGGTGCCGTTTCCCAACCACGTGAAGCTGCCCTGACCAGACAGGCAGGGGAAGAGCTGCTTGGGGGTGTAACCCACTACCACGTCCACCCTCCGCCCTCCGAGGCTGGGCATCCACGGCCACAGATCTTCCTCGAGGATGGCAAGAGATGACATGCCCTGCTCCCCACCACCACCACATCCCTCAGTGGCCAGAGAGGCAGCATCTGACCCGGCTCCCTCGGCCTCCCGGTGGCCTTACCTGGGTAGCGGCAGCTCCACCTCCAGCGACCCTTCGCTCTGCTCATGGTCTGCATCAGGATCACTTCCGGGACCCAGGTCCGACGAGGCCGCTGCACATGTGTCGTCATCACTGTCTCCGAGGGCGCTGTCGGAGCTCTCGTTCCGCGGGAGGCCACCTTCCACCCTGAAGCTGGCATCGCCACTGGGCACAGGAGCTGTGCACCCGCTCGTCGCGGGCGCATCTGCGTCCTCCCCCCTCCCACCCCCCAGCCTTACCGGCGCGCCTGTGGAGCTGGCAGGTGCGCACCGGACGGCAGGTGCAGCCACCGTCCCAGCGACCTCCGCGGCAGCCTCGGTCCTGACATCTCTGGCCCCCCCAGATACCCCAGGGGACAGGGAGCACGTCGGGGCACACTGGTCCTGGCCCTCCTGGGCTGGGTCGGCAGCTGCCCCAGGTCCGGCCGGGGGTCCCTGTGCCGGCTCTGGCTCCGCACACCTGCAGGCCTGCAGCCTCTCCTCCATTGCTTTGGTGCGACTTTCAAAGTCCGACTCCGGGGACACGGAGCTCCCGATGTGGAAGGTGACCTTTTCCCAGGGCGGCCTGTCTCGGAGACGTCCATCAGGGCATGGCCTGGCCGCCGACCGGTCTGGCAGCTTCTTGGGCATCTCCCCTCCTGGCTCCGCCCTGATGGCTGGAGGGCTCATCTTCAGCCCCACGCCTATACCTGCACTGCTGGGGAGCCTCCCAGAGCCGCCTCCAGGGGGCTCCTTACTCTCCTCGTCCACGCACGATGCGCCCTGAGGTCTCCACGCACCGTGGGCTGTCAGGCTCTTCTCCAGGGCCCTGCCTCCTTCTCCATCAAGTTGGGGACACAGGTCTCTGGGGTCAGCGCCCACCGGGACCCCAGCCAACTCCTCAGCTGTGGTCACGGGCAGGGTGGGCGGCAGGAGGGCGGGCTCGCTCCTCACGGTGACCACCACGTACTCGGACTCCTCCACCTCCCCCCTCTCCAGGGCGGTGGTGATGCTGCTCCCATGCAGTATCTGCTCGCCTTGCGCTGGGCCCCCACTCCACATCAGCTGGTTCTCCTGCAACTCTGAGCACCGCACGAAGTAGGTCAGCACGTACAGTATGCGCTGCACCAAATCCTTCTGCTTCCCCAGCACCACTGTGCGCGTCAGCCGCACTGGAGAGCCGATAGCTCCGTAAAGGTCGCCTAGAGGCCAAGTGGACACAAAGACACAGTTACCCTGGGTGAGCGCGTCAAGGCTGTGTCAGCCTGAACAGGAGAAACACGGATGACGTGTTCCCAGACCAGACTCAAACTTCACACACCTGAGGCACAGAGGTGATTCCTAGAATGACCATCTTTTCGTTTCCCTCTAGGATGGAATGTCTGCCTGGGAAGGCTGGTCAGGAGCAGCCCTGCTCTGGGGGCTCACAGGCAGTTTGGTGCACGCTGGGTGCAGCACTGGTGTTACTGGGTGCAGGGCAAGAATATGCTGGGTACAGCACCAGTGTGTAGACTGGGTACAGTGCAGGTGTGTGCTAGTGCAGCATGGGAGTATGCTGGGCACAGTGCTGGTGTATGTTGGGTGCAGCATGGGTGTGTACACTGGGTATAGCACCAGTGTGTATACTGGGTTCAGTGCCATGCACACAGTCCCCCGTTTGCGGGCTGGGTCTTACCATGCACGTCAGTGGGCCAGCTGGCTCGCTTCCCCCCAAGGATGGCTAAAGCCAAAGCCCTTGATTTGTGACCAAACCAAATCATTTATTTGGGAAACTAGAATGATGAGATCTTTTTTAGAAGAATCCGAGGACAATAAGCCTTGGGGTTACATCCAAATTCTGGGATCTCTGAGCAGAAATGCAGTGAATCAATTCAAAATACTTAATGAAATGGTCTGCTCAATACACACGAGCATCAAGTGGAATCAATTTGATTAACAAGACAAAATCACTTGGTCATGAATAATGAATCTGATTTTTTTCTATTAGGTCATATGAAAATTCTACTGGAGAAAAATGTGCCATAAGTTATATCCTGACATGCTGATTAAAAACTGGCTAAAGGTAGAAGAAAGGCAAACCTTTGAGAACCAGCAGCATAGGCTTCTCATTACAGGTGTGTCCAGTGCCTGACCATTAAAATGACTGCATTTCATAAAATCTGAGTACTATTCTTGGTAAGGTGTATCTCTGGTACTTTGATAATACTGACAATTACAACAAAAAGCCAACACTTCCTGACTGCAGGCACAGCGCTGAGTGTTTCACGAGATTTATCTCCCTTACATCTCTGCAGGAGCAACCCTGAGTCAGAAACCACTTTGGGAATAATCAGAATGCTGAAATAAATCAAAATGTGGAACGACCCTAAGTATAGAAGAGGAGATACATGGTGACAGTTACAAGTAAGAACTCAGGGATCTGGACTCCATCTAGAGGGAGATGGGGGAGACATTTCTTAGATAAGATTAATCATACAGCTAAGGTTAAGACTGAGGAGAAAGTGATAGGACCCATCAGAGGTGGGTCCTCTCCCCTTGAGAGGACTCCCAGAGTAAGACTGAGAACAGGTAATGGGCAAGACAGAAGTGTAACCACACGATCCCCTCTGTAAAGGGACTAAGTTACAAACTAGTAGAACTTTAACTTGGAAGCTTTTGCAACTGACTGAGAAACCATGCAAGAATTGAAAATAACTCAGAACTGCAGTTGCTCTCTGGACAAGCACTTTTGTTTGAGAAAACTTTCTCGACTAAGAGCACATTACTGCTACTTCCCGTGATCATGTCTGCCGTGGCTGCGGAGTGTCATGGCCATGTCAGGGATTCACACGACACTGCTGTTAACTCGGCCCCTGTGTTCATCAAGAAGACGAGCAGGGACGCGGGGGGGAGCTGGGTGGCAGGAGGGCCCGTCCTGGCAAACTCTCCAACTGGCCTTGAAATCATTCAAGACAGACCTTCTCTGTGACTGAGGAACCATGATTAAAAGTACATTAGCACCAGGCATATTCCCAGCCATTTATATTTTCCTGTTTACTGTGACTTGGTGAATGTTTAATAAAAATAATAATAGCAATCATTGGAAATAAGTGTGTCTCCCTGTCAAAATACTGAAGTCCTCGACGTTTTGTAATACTGGAAACCCAACCATCACTTATGCTTGACTTCACAAAGCTCTTCCCTGTGACTGTACCCCAGGCTGCACCCTGTCCTCACATCAGCCTGTCCACAGCAGGCCCTGCTGGATTGTTGGGTGCTGGGGGATACTTCCGAGAACATATGCTCTCCTTTGAAAGAGGATTGTGGGCCCAGAGGAAGGGACTCTGCCTTGTTATACTGAATACAGGGAACTGATCTCAATTAGTTAAACTCACATGGAAAGCACAGCTAAGTAGAAATATACTTACTCGTTAAATGTACACCACTCCATTCATGCTCCTTTAAAATGGGTGACTGGGCACCAAGAAACACTATGCTTTCTAAACATCTGGCCCCCTTCTGTCACTGCTGAATAAGTACCCTGCTTCAAGCCTGTTGTCCATAACCAGAACGGCAGTGCCTGGTCCTCCCTGGGAAGAACCCGACGACCCAGAAGGAGGTGGGCTTCCGGCTCCTTCCCCTGTGCTGATGGGCTGTAGTAAATCCACTCAGGACACCCGTAAATCCTTCAAGTAACTCATCTGCACCCAGGATCCCCCTAACGTGGGAAACACACCCTCCTTCCTCCTCACACACTTCGTGACCCAGGGCACAGAGAAAGACAGCCTTATTATCTGTAATATAGTGAGGATGCAGCAACAGGTTGAGAATGAGAATCTAATTAATTAGTATGTGCGGAAAGCACCTGAAATAGAGTGTGGCTCACCGTGACAGCTTTCATTTCACTACTACTAGAACATGCTGTTTCCCAAGGCTGCTGTGCCTGTCCCCAATCTGCAATTCTTTTCTGGAAAATGCTGCCCTTCTAACTGTGTACCAAAGAATTGATGCTTTTGAACTGTGGTGCTAGAGAAGACTCTTGAGAGTCCCTTGGACTGCAAGGAGATCAAAGCAGTCAATCCTAAAGGAAATCAACCCTGACTATTCATTGGAAGCACTGATGCTGAAGCTGAAGCTCCAATACTTTGGCCACATGATGCAAAGAGCCAACTCACTGGAAAAGACCCTGATGCTGAGAAAGATTGAAGGCAAGAGAAGGGGACTACAGAGGATGAAATGGTTGGATGGCATCACCGATTCAATTGATGTGAATCTGAGCAAACTCCAGGAGATAGTGAACAACAAGCGAAGCCTGGTGTGCAGTCCATGGGGTCACAAAGAGTCACACATAGCGACTGAACAACAAGTGTGTCTTCCTTGAAAGTCCCCTCTACTCACTCCTCTATCTCCCAGGGCTCCTGCCATATTAACATCTGCAGCAACAGAATGGACAACAAGTCCACTTACAGATAAGCAGTGGAGTTCCCACAGTAGCCGTGAGTCGTCATTTCCCATAGCACAGATGGAGAAGCAGAGGCACGAAGGTTAGGCCACTTGCCCAGGAGGCAGGGTTTTAGTCCAGCCGTCTGGCCCTGGCCCTCACTCCACACTGCCCCCTGCCCACCCCACCAAAGGAGTGCTCAGGACGTTCTCAATACAACCTACCTCCTCCATGGGTAGCAGGCATCCTGAGAGTGAGCTGCCTGTCACCCCAGCCCTGGGTCCAGCTGACAGACAGGGTCTCGGACAGAGCGGGTATGTAAGCCTGACTGGTAACTGCAGGCTCTGCTGGTGAGAGGCTCTGGCACCCACCTCTCCCACCCTGAGCCCTGGCCTCACAAGCCCATGCTCCGCCAGCCGCCACATGGCACGCCAGGTCCCTGCACCAGGCCTGAGCGCGAAGCTTGGAGGAAGTAGCCCAGGGGGCAGTGGAAAGACAGACAAGGTCTCTGCCCTCAACTCAAACTTAAAAGGTAATGGAATCACAGTGTGTGCTTACTTTCTTTTTTCTCTGACCTTCGTCCTATCCAGTCCACCCTCTCTAGGGCAGTGGTCCTCAACCAGGGGGTGTCCTGCCCCCTACGGGACACTCAGCAATGTCTGGTGGCATTTTCATCATCACAACTTTGAAAGACGGGTTTTCACTAGCAGCTGGTAAACAGAGGCCAGTGATGCTGCTAAACATCTGAACAGGGACTTCCCTGGTGGTCCAGTGGCTAAAACTCCATGCTCCCAATGCAGGGGGCCTGGGTTCCATCTCTGGTTAGGGAATTAAATACCACATGCCACAACTAAGACCTGGGGCAGCCAAATAAATAAATATTACAAAAAAAAATTGACCAGGCACAGACAGGCCCTTTCCTCCCACCATCAAAAAACTTTCTGGTCCAAATGTCAGTGGTGCCAACATTAAGGGAGCCCACTGGAGGAGGAGCTGTGGCTGCCATGTGGGAGGACCAGCAGGCCTGCACGGCTTTAAAGACCAGGAGGAGGCTCTGGTGGGGCGAGGGTCCTGCTTTACAGGTAGAACCTGTGGGCCAGTCTCTTGTTCCCTGCTGGCACAGTGATACCTGGGAATCGCTGGGTTCTATGGCTAATATCAACTGAAAACGTTGCTGTTTCTGCAGTTCCACCCCACACGGCCTCTGAATGGTAACATCAGGTACTGACCCAGCTGCGCCCAGAGAGGATTGTACGGGTGTGTCTTGGCCAGCATGTTGACCAGCTGAGAGGTGCGTTTCTCGGAGAAGGCTTTGATGGGTGGGTGGTCAACGGGCATGACGGTGGGTACCCAGGCCAGGTGGTAGGTTAGGACTGCAGTCAGTAGGGCAGCAAAAAACCTTGGCAAAATGGGAGAAAACATAACTAAGTGAGTCAACGCAGGAAGACGCAGTCACCCACAGCACGTACATGGGCGAGGAACTGCCGTGCAAGGCCCCAGTGGGCCGCCCTTACTGGTTCTTGTTGATCTGCTCTATCAGGAGCGTAAACTCCTTGAGGAAGCGCTGGCACAGCTGGGTCCTCTCCAAGGTGCTGGACATCATGGCCAGCCACACGGGCTCAGCGATCCTGGGCACGGAGTACAGGCTCCAGATCGTGCCTCTACAGAAGAGAAGGGGAGCACGGAACTGTCACAGGTGTCGTGGTGGACGACCTTTGCATAAAGGAACCCAGAAGAAAACAGTCATCTGGGTCTATGTAGCCCCTAAGGCATTCAAAGCAGAATATAACACAGGGGGCGGTTTCAGGGCAGGAATAGAGACACAAACAAAGAGAACTGACTTGTGGGCACAGTGTGGGAAGGAGACTGGGGGTGAACTGGGAAAGTACCACTGACATACATACACTACCATATGTAAAACAGATAGTTAGTGGGAATCTGCTGTGTAGCACAGGGAGCTCAGCTCGGTGCTCTGTGATGACCTAGAGAGCTGGGATGGGGTTTGGGAGGGAGGCTCAAAAAGGAGGGGACATATAGGTATACTAATGGCTGATTCACACTGTTGGACAGCAGAAACTAACACAACTTTGTAAGGCAAGTATACTCCAATAATAAAATGTTTTAAAAAGAAAACTAAAAATAAAATAATATAAAACAGGGGTTGGTAAACTAGGACACAATGTACAGGTCAAATCTGACCTTTATTATAAATAAAGCTTTACTGGCACATGGCCATGCTCATCAATTCCCTATTTCCCTATTTTGGTGCATTTGCACAACAGCAAAGCTGAGCAGCTGCAGCAGACACCCCTTTACAGGAAACGTATACTAAACACTGATGTAAAATATCGTTTACAATGCCTTGTGTCAGAATCTAGGGCAATTTTTACAGGAGAAAAAAGTAAGGAAGAAAGATCAAACATGCTAGACTGAAAACATGACCAGAGGCAACTCAACTCAATTTCTCGTCAGCACTTTCCTTCTCTGAACCAAAGCACTCTATGCACTTCAGATGAACAAGCTACAAAAATGTCTCTTCTTCACTATATTATTTACTAGCTTCTTACATGGACTAACAGAATCAAATTCTTAGGACAGTAAGCTGTTAGGAAACTGATGAGTCTAGTCGTATCACTTTACAGATTAAGAGGAGCTGTGTTCCTCGCAGCAGACACACACTCCAATGAGGACCTGGTGCCAGGCGCTCTGCTCCAGCCCATGTGGCTCACAGGGGTCCTTCCAGGGAGCACATCGACTTAGCCTAGGCTTCCATTCCCCACTGAGAACCCGGCTTTAAGAAGCACTGCAACAGCCCTGGCTCAGCCTGTTGACCATGAATCCCACCTGCCCCCCAGAGCAGACCACCTTTCTGCCTCTGAGGCTAGGACACATCCCCTCTCCCCAGTGAATATACACGAGGCATATTCTGACCTCAGTTTGGGGCCATGTGCATCAAGGAGCTGGGACACACAGGATCCTGCCTTGGCACAAAACAGAGCATCTCTGAGCAGGCAGGAGGGACAAGTTACAGCCACACGGACCTGGGGTTCACCTACTGAAACCAAGGCTTCCAAGCACTAACACACCATACTGTCATCGTTTCTGAGCAGCGGTTTGCTAAAGTAAGAACAAGACCCATCCACCCACAGCAAGGCCTCTGATCCTGCGCTTTCAGATCTGGACCTTTCGTTGAACAAGTGTGCAGATGCTCCAGCACAAGCCAGCCTGGAGTCTGCCACAGCAGCCCTGAGGTGCCTACACTGCAGGAGATTCACTAGTCACCACACTGCCTCTGAAACATACAGCTGCACATATTCCTTAAATATCTGACTTGGTCTGAGCAACCCCAAATAATGAGTTATGTGTTACTGGAGTACTTTACATATAACTCAGGGCTCAGCAAAGACTGGATGGAGACTTTGCTTCAAGCAGCAGCATCAGAGTTCACCAGCCTTTACCTTAATCATCACAGAAACCTTCTAACGTTCTAAGAATTGTAAACATTTTTGTTCTGCAGCTAGGGAGGAACAGTTGGATTCATTCATTAGCTCGTGACTGCTTCAGAGGGGGCTTCCACTCCCCGCCCAAGAAGCCGGCCCTAAGGAGTGCTGCAACAACCCTGCTCAGCCTGGTGACCGTGAATTCCACCTGCCCCCAGAGCAGACCACCTTTCTGCCTGACACGAGGGGCAAGACCTCTAGAAAGCTGGTCTCCAGGGTACAAAGGTTGTCAATTAGGAACGCACAGCAAAGATACACTAGGGTGATCATGTGATTTATGTCCTGAGGAGGACCCTCACGGGGAGGACAGCGGGTGTGCGCAGGACGGTCCTGACAAATCGGAGTGTAATGTCCCTAACACACACACTCTCCCACCTTGTGCTCTGGACCAGCATCTGGACTTCAAGTTTCTGCATCTGTAAAATGGGCTAAGAGTGCTTATTCTGAGGGCTTTTGTGAGATGACAGGAGACATATGAACATCAGTTTTCTCCATTCATTCTGGCAGAAACAATCAGATCAAAGACTGTCCCTCAGGCAGTCATGAGGATTACTTGGTGCTGGTGACTTAAGCTTTTTGTTCCTTTGGGCCTTAGCTTCCAAGAAAGGAGCTGCTAAAATAACCAATAACTGCCAGCCCCCCAACTTGGAATTTGCCCCCAACTCAGAATTCCGAGTATGGTCTCTACACATGTGGAGGTTCAAGGTTGCTGCTCCACAATGCCCCTTGCTGGGTTTGCCAAATGTTGCCAACTTACCTGAACTCCCCCAGAGCTTCCATCAGACGGCTGACATAGAACTGGACACGGAGACTCGACTCTGCTATCTTCCTGCAGGAAATCATGGCCTTCGGTGGAGAGAAAAGAAGCCACTTTACTCTGAGACGACATTCCTTCACAATCATCTACAAGGCTTTATTCGTGAGACAAGGTTACAGCCCACATGGGAGGCAGTAATTCCCTTTCCCAAAGCAACAAGCACCTGCTGACTGACATCAGTGTGCCTCTGGATCTGTCTACCACTGCTGCCACCAATTCACGCACCCTAGCAAAGTGATCCAGTACAGACAGCCCACCGCCCTTACAGCCCCATGTGGCCATGCACTGTACTTTCAGTACCTTTTCAATGGCGCTCTTCAGCCTGTTCATGTGAGATTCAAACAGGGGGAAATGAGAAAAAAAGAAGTCCTGGAAATTCCTCTGTGCCTCTTCCTTCTCGCACAGTGAAAAGATGATGCTTATGGCAATCTTCTTCCTCCGGACTATGGCCGGGTTGGAACTGCAGGTTTCTTCGGCCAAGCTGAACGTCTCATCCACTGATCTGGAAGGAGAAGGGGTTTGAGGAGCTGCCTTGCATCAGTGGACCACAGTGAAAATGAGCCATGAAGCCAGGGTGACACCCGGGCAGTATCAGGGCACGTGGTCCTAATTCAGAGCACATCCCCTGCTAAGCCGTTCTCCTCCGTCAGATTCTATTGTGAAAATGAAAACCTCCACTTGATACTCAGTGTTATCCCAACATGAAAAGAAACTTCAGTGAAAGCTGAAAATAATTTTAAGTGCCCTCTTATTAGACTCTTAGTCCTTTTCCCTTGGACTGTGTTACATCAGACTGGCGGTATTTGGGAAGGGGTGTGAAACATCTGTTGGCTCAAAACACAGGCCCTCAGTTTTGGCTAACAGATACCAGTAGATAAGAATCTCTGAAAGGGAAGGTCCTCTGTGGTCCACTGTGTGACCAGGACATCGCATTTGGACATTTACTAGTAGCCAAAGCTTGCTTTCCCAAGGTTACTAAACTATTAGATGAAGTTGCTCCTATAAATGCTGAGACTAAGCCACGTGACCTTGAACACTCTCTGGGAAATCCCCCAAGAAGAAAGACCCCCCTCTCTTCTACTATAGTCAGCACCTGGACCAACTTAACATTCTGTGCAAAGACTCTGCTTCTAGGATGAGAGAAGCACGAAGCCAACAAACTGAATATGTATTCAATTTGTTGTAAGAGGTGAACCTCACAAATACAGCCAATCCAGGTCTCTCTTTTATTCTAAAAACCCAGCGTATGACCATGTAGCTGCTAACAGCAAGAGTGAAAGATTTTTTAAATCATTTTGTTTCTTTCTATAAAGACACCAAAGCAAAGGATGTGCATTCATGCTAAGTCGGTTCAGTTATGTCCAACTCTTTGGGACCCTACGGACTGTAGCCCGCCAGGCTCCTCTGTCCATGGGATTCTCCAGGTGAGAATACTGGAGTGGGTAGCCATGCCCTGCTCCAGGGGATCTTCCCAACCCAGGGATAGAACCTGCATCTCGACGTCTCCTGCACTGGCAGGCGGGTTCTTAACCACTAGCGCCACCTTTAGAAGTCCCGAAGCAAGTGACATCACACTGCAAATGAAAGCGCCTAGCCTGGCACAAGGTAGGTTTGCAGTAAATCTTCTTTCTCGTTGACTCTAGTGTTCAGCTTTGTCTGTTGCTAAGCACAGGAGGACGCCGCCTCCTCCATGTCCTTTACTGCAAACTACACCCCGATGGTCATGTCTGCTGGCAGAACTCAAGGCCACCAGCCTCATTCCCAGTCTTTAACTTGTTATTTAGTGCTCTACTCACAGTAGATTTTGAACATACCCACATTTTAAAAACATACACACATCAGAAGTTTTATGGTCAGGAAAGCTATCTCATTTTTAAAGGAAAGGAGACAGGCATCGTGTTCGAACCTCAGAGGACTATGTCATTGGTGTGGCTGATATATTGGTAAAAGACTTCACTCACAGACACGCCAGGGGAAGGACATGGTCTCCCAGTGCTCTTGTAAATGCTATGCATTAAAATACACCAGCAACTGCTTTCTCTGAGAAACCCCTAGATCCTAATTATTTGCTTGGCAGAAAGAAACTGTTGAGGCGCGCTTCTGATTTTACTTAATTTCATACAATGCTCCCTCTTCTTTTCCACAGTACCTGTCTTATAACTTTGATTCTCTGCACCAGTTTATTTGTATTCTGTAGAGGAAATTATGAGCTTATGTTACACCAATTCTTTCTTGCAACCCTTTCTTCTTTGTCATCTCCTACTTCCCTCTTTTTTGCAAAAGTAAAAATGCCTACATCAGTCTGCATGTCTTGGTCAATGTGGTCTCTAACAATCAAACTGCAGTGACCATCGAGCCCTCTTCAGATGTCTGAGTCAGCTCTAGCTCCACCCTGAAAACAGTAACCAACTCCAGTCACCACAGTAGACGGTGCCACCTGCTGAATTTCTGAGAATCACCCGCAGCTCTAACAGCGTGTTGGCTCTCACTTGCTCCCCTAAACTCTAAAGTAGCTGAGTTTTGTTCAGTCTGTAGTAGTCTTGGATTGGCCATGCCAACTGGAATAAATCAGGCCATGTGGTATTTATAAATATACTTTTTTAAAGCTTGTGATCATTTTTTTTTAATTGGAGGAAAATTGCTTTACAATGTTGTGTTGGTTTCTGCCATACGACGACTCGAATCAGTCATATTTATATAAATTTCCCCTCCCTCTTGAAACTCCCTCCCTTTCTCATCCCTGCCCTTTAGGTAATCACAGAGTGCAAGGCTAAGCTCCCTGTGTTATGTTATACAGCAGCTTTCTACTAGCTATTTTACACATGCTACTTTCTCAATTTGTCCTACCTGCTCCTTCCCCTGCTACGCTCACAAGTCTGTTCTCTATGACTGTATCTCCGTTTCTTTCCTGTAAATAGGTTCATCAGTACTATTTTTCTAGGTTCCATATATACGTATTAATATATGATATTTATGATATATTTTTTTCTCTTTCTGACTTGCTTCACTCTGTATAACAGGCTACCTCACTACAACAGACTCACATTCCGTCCTTTTTATGGCTGAGTAATACTGTAAATATGCTTTTAAGATCAATCTATATGATAGCATGCTTCAAAGTGTTTTTCAACATTTAACTATGCACACAAATACTTTACCATAGTTTTACCGTCAGGGCACTAGGTGAGATACACAGTCCATTTTGCAAACATGGACACTAAGGCAGAGTGACTGACTTGCTTCAGAAAAGAAAGCTTTTCAATGACCACGCTGCAATCAGAGCCCAGGGCTTCTGTCTGCTGGCCCTGGCTTACTGCTTGGACACCGAGAACGCCCAGGGCTCTGGCCCCACGTCTGATCCGTCTGCTGGGGTCACCCGGCTGGAGCACTGAGGGGTGGGGCGGGGAGCAATCACACAGCTTGACAGGCCTTCAAGTCAAGGGAAGACCAAGCTATACACTGAATTTTTCTTCTTATAAAAAAATCCAAATAGAACTTTGTTGACACTTATGAACAGCATTTACATACGTTATGAATACTTCAAGATCCTAAATGAAGCCAAAACTCTGGCAGCACCTCTGCATCAGCTGGTAAACTGCCCCCTGACTCCGCCCGCCCCATCTCCAGTCACCAAAGCTGCCCATGTGGGATGGCAGGGCCCCGAGGTACAGACGTCCACGAGAAAGCAACCCTATGGACTGTGAAGATCCTCCCTGGCCACCCTGAATTCTCTCTGGACTGAAGTCTTTGCTGTGACTTTTCCCTCAGAGCAGAAGCAATCACATCTCTGGTACCCACTGTTCTCTGGTCCAGCGTCAGAGACTAATCCCCATTCCCACAAGGGCGCTGCCAAAGGGAGATGGGCGACACCCCTGTAATGGAAGGATCTTCACAGGCAGTGAGGGATGCCAAGTCCCTGCAGCTCTGCCATCCTGGGTGTCGGACAGGACAAGCCCAGGGCCAGCCCAGGCTGTGCCCGCTCGCAGGGCTGCTCCCAGAAGGGCTGAAGCTTGCGGTAACATTCAGCGGGTGC
Source organism: Okapia johnstoni (assembly GCA_024291935.2). NCBI lineage: Eukaryota > Metazoa > Chordata > Mammalia > Artiodactyla > Giraffidae > Okapia > Okapia johnstoni. Next base: position 30,053,219 of record CM044310.1, on the reverse strand, counting down.
AACCCTGACCCCTTACTGCGTCACCTGTGACTTGTGCTCTCTAAGTGAAGCCTGATGGGGTGACGCGTGCACACGAGCATGCACACAGACGCCAGGCAGCTGAGCACACGAGGAGCCTGGATGCTGGGCAGTCAGCCTGGGGTCAGGCACACACCCACACGACCAGAACCCAGGTGCTACGAGGCCCCAGGGAAGCAAGGCTGGGACCTGGGCCCAGGTTGGGGGTGGCAGCAGAGGTCAAGGCTGTGGGAGAGGGAAAAGGCTTGGGCAAGACACAGTGGAGGCAGCTCGTCTGTCCATCATCAGAGCCCACCCTTGTGGAGTCTGCACAAATACTCAGCTCTTTGTCCTGAGCCCCAAGGCAGTAAATTATCACAAAGAAGGGCCTACAGTGGACAATGCAGTAAAGTATTAATACATCAGGGACTTACTAGAGTTCTTCAAAGAGTTTGTAATCTCTCATTTTGAAAACTGCAGCAACATTGCTAAGGAACAACTCACAAGCACAGAAATAGAAATCAAGTATAGAGATTGTTGCACTGGATAGAAAATACCCATTACTTTATAGATGAAGCTTTAGTTGATGAAATTATTAATAAGGAAGCCCATTTTAAAATTAATTTTCCATATAATTGACAACATAGTATAGAATGCATAAACAGGTATTCTGAATTACATGCAACCCACAAAGACACTTCTAATTTCTTGTAAGACCTCCATAAGTTGCAGGAATTGGCAGAGGAAATGTTAAAATAATCTTGTATAAATTTACATTTAAATTGAATTTAGACGTACAAAATGGATATGTGTGAAGAATAAAATCTTTAGCAAAACTTCTCCATAAGAATTATCTGATCTAGATGTATTAAAATTTATATTTTTAAAGTTTATTAAAAATTTATCTCAATGTTATAATCTATATAGCTCCAGTAACTGTTACAATAAACAAAATGAGCTTTCCCAAAATAAAAAAATTATCAAAAATTATCTGCCATCTTTCATTTGAAAGGAGCAGCTAACACTGCTTTCAATTACGCCAACTGACATATAAATTCTGATGACCTAAACAAATGAATCTGCAAAAAAGTGAGCCAGAAACATCTTGTAAGTCAATATATCATATGAAGTATTACTACTGATTATATAATATAAAATTACTGCACCAAAACATTTTTTTTGCAATTTATAAGTTTATGTTAATAGTCATGGATCACTATTATTCATATTATATTTTGAAAGTAAAACATTTTTAATATATTTATTTATTTGGCTGTGCCTAGACTTAGTTGCGGCATGTGGGATCTAGTTCCCTGACCAGGGATTGAACCCAGGCCCCTTGCATTGGGAGTGAGCAGTCTTAACTGCTGAACCACCAGGAAAGTCCTGAAAGTAAAATAGTTTTAACAGAAAAGCCTTATACTCGTTTTATAGGTTGTTCTCAAAATGCCTAGAGCATAATTTTTTAAAAAGAAACATTAACACATGATGTTTAATTTTGGGAGAGAGGGTGCCGGCAGCCTGACGCCCTCTACATGTCTCAGCCGCCCATATCTCAGCCTGTTCTTTCAGGACCACCCTTCCATGAAGGCTCCCCAAGCCCCAAGACCTCGAGAAGGCTGCCTCTCTCCCGAGCTCCAAACACTCTACCTTCTCTAAGCGGTTATCTTCTTTATACCATTATTTACTTGTGCGTCTTCAAGAACTTCTGAAATGCAGGTGTGTAGCTGACTCTTCACTCCCTCACAGACCCTATACATTCTACTCACAACTCATCTTACTAAGTCAAATGACTGACGTCTGGATTTTATAGGGATAACCATCTTCATTCCCTTTTAAGTTGTGTGTTGTACGAAGAAGAGAATGGAAGCTATTGATGTAACATCATCATAAGTCAAAAGTGTCCATTTTGCAATATAACTAAACTTTAGATCTGAAACCAACTGAAATAAAGGCAGAGGATATCTTGGTACCATCTCTATTCATAATCAAACTCATGACTTTAAGAATTTAAGTTTTACCAAAAAAAAAAAAAAAAAAAAAAGAGTATGTCACCATTCTTGGGTTCATATATTTTCAAAGACCATACTGTGTCACCATGAGCCAAGATTTATTCCAGCCTTCTCACTTACACAAGCTACCCCTGGAGGGGAGCCTTTTCAAACAGAGCATGTACTCACTTGAAATCAACACAAATCTACCCGGATATTCCCAGTGTCTTTCCTGGACCCTCAACTTGTAAACTTCCAGGCTGAGCTGAAGCTGAGTGGAAAGCTTCTACCCTTTCCCAGGGACAGCAGGTGGATGCGGTTTCTGCGGGCACCATCGGCCATTCACCTGGGTGCCCTTCGCAGCAAGGGGAACCCAGCTCACCTCCTGGGGATGATGCCATTTTCCAAGCTTGTGGTCTGGCTCCGAAGCCAGCGGCGCTGGTAGCTGCTGGATGAGGAGGTGGAGGAGCTTGGAGATGGGAACGGTGTGATCAGAAGGCTGCTCAGGGAAGCTGCGAGAAGAAGATCAGAAAGTGAGAGCTGAACTCAAGGAGCCTGCGTGAACCCACACGAAAAGCACAAGCCCAGGAACCTAACTGTTCAGGTTCTACCAGCCACACCCAGCAGGGGGAGACCAGCCTCCCCTCTCCCATAAAAAGGGAAACAAATCAAAAGGAACAGGGACCACAGAGCCTTGCATCCATGACCAGACTTCACTTACTGCTGCTGCTGCTACTGCTAAGTCGCTTCAGTCGTGTCCGACTCTGTGCGACCCCATAGACGGCAGCCCACCAGGCTCTCCCGTCCCTGGGATTCTCCAGGCAAGAATACTGGAGTGGGTTGCCATTTCCTTCTCCAGTGCATGAAAGAGAAAAGTGAAAGTGAAGTCACTCAGTCGTGTCCGACTCTTAGCGACCCCATGGACTGCAGCCTACCAGGCTCCTCCATCCATGGGATTTTCCAGGCAAGAGTACTGGAGTGGGGTGCCATTGCCTTCTCCGAGACTTCACTTACAAATGCAAACAATTATTACTCATCCACTCAGTGCAAACTGCAGATTTCTGATACAGTGTTCCACAGAACTACTGCTGTTGCTGCCGGGTAACCAGTGCCCTACACAGCGTTTACTCACACACATTAACCTCTCTTGACTGCTTCTTCACTCTATATTCAGAGGTGAAATCCAGGTAGAAAGGTAGTTCCTCCACACAGCATTGCCTCTCCTGCACCCCCAGCCCCAAATACGCAGCATTTGCCACCAGCCCCAGCCCACTGCCACTCCCTCGCTGTGAAAGAGGAATATGTGCATGTGCCCATGTGCTCAGTTGTGTCCAACTCTTTATGACCCATGAACTGGGGCCCATTAGGCTCCTCTGCCCATGGAATTTTCCAAGCAAGAATACTGGAGTGGGTTGTCATTTCCTCCTCCAGGGGATCTTTCCAATCCAGGGCTTGAACCCAGGTCTCTTGCATCTCCTGCATTGGCCAGGTGGATTCTTTACCACTAGCGCCACCTGGGAAGCCTCATGAAAGTGGAACAACTAGTCCTAAATGTTTTTTCGCTTGGACTACTTATTTGCCTTGAGCCTCTCTGCTTCTTCCTGTTATGTAATATCAGTGCCTCCCTAAGTTGGACACAAACCTGACTGGTCCCCCTCAGGGCAGGCAAAAGGGCTTCTTTCAAATCTCGGTTGCTGGGCGGAGCTCTGTGGGTTTGGAATGCTGGAGGAGGCAGACGTTTTCTCCTTTCACCTCCCTAAGTTACTGGGTCAGGTAGAGAAGGGAATGGAATGTGACAGACAGCCAGTCGACATTTTCAGACACAGGTACTGACTTCACTAAGCACAGTATACTATGCTCATGGACACCACTGGAAGGCAGCTTCTCCACATGAGCCATCATGTTTTTACTTCTACTTTTACAGGAAGGTGGAAATAGCGTGAGTCCCCAGTGTGAGTTCGGAAATCCTGCAAGGGTTGCCTGGCTGAGCAGCAAGCATCTGCAATGTGCCAGGCACTGTGCAGCACATGGTGGCCCTGCATGGAGCTGATGGCTGCAAGACCAGAGAACCCCCAGCCACAAGGGTGAGAAGCTAACAATCCAGGCTTCCTTGTCCACAGCAGAGGTGCTGTGAGCATCCATAAGATGCTCTTCTGATCCAGTCAACATGCACAGGAAAGGTAGAGCTTATTCATCTGTGCATCCTTTGTATCCAGGATGTGCCTAGGACACAATGGACAATTAACAAAGGTTTGCTGAATGTATGGCACTTCTGCACTGAAGTGCTGCCAGGTGAGGCTGGCCTTACACCTCCAAAATCAAATCCCCATTTCAAGTATCAGTGAGTAGGTAATTCTATTGAGAATTTTGACGGGAGATAGAGTTTTTCCTCAAAGTCACAGAATACTTCTTAATTAAAAAAATCCTAATTAGACATGTCTGCCCCACCCCTAAGTTCTCAAAATCCCCATTAAAAAAATCCTAATTAGACATGTCTGCCCCACCCCTAAGTTCTCAAAATCCCCTATAAGATCCAGAAGATCCTCGTTCCCTATTCCCAAATCTCAGGGTCCCTGGTCTTATGCTGAGCATAGCTCAGCTTCCTCTTGGCAGGTGGAGGACACCACTGAGATGCAGCACTTGTATTATAAATACTTGTTCCCACCCTGTCACAAAAGCAGGATGGGTTGAGTTGAGGACCACTTTCTTCTGGAAGTCATGCTCATGCTGTGTGCTCAGTCGTGTTGACTCTGTGACCCCATGGACTGTAGCCCATCAGGCTCCTCTGTCCATGGATTCTCCAGGCAAGAACACTAGAGTCGGTTGCCATGCCCTCCTCCATGGATGTTCCTATCCCAGGAATCAAACCCAAGTCTCCTGGGTCTCCTGCATTAGCAGGCAGATTCTTTACGACTGCACCACCTGGGAAACCCTCTGGAAGTCCTCAGCTGCATGATTCTTCTGTTCAGTAGAGGAGGAGTAAGACCCAAGCTCTCCTTCAATCCCAGCTCTGTGGCTCACTAGCTGGGACACTTGGGTGGTTCACTTAACCTGTCAGCTTTCTTATCCATAAGACGAGAGCAGTAAGGGACCACACCTCAGTATGTTTTGTGAGAGCTGCAACCTGCTAGTGGGTTATAAATTATTTAGCAGATCAAAACTGGTATTTTAAAACAGAAGCATGAATGAAAATAGAGTAGAGGGCAGTGTTAACACTAATTTATGACACTTTTGTTTGTCATATATAAAGATGTTTGTTACTGGATCATGATGTGAAATGCATTAGTGTGGGCAGCAGACAAAAGAAAGCTTTAAAAACCACTGACCTATTTCATACAGTTCCTGTGAGCATTAAACAAATCAATACATGTAAAACACTCAGCCCAGTGCCCATAGAGGAAATGTTACCTACTCACTCTCTGACAATTCTTGGAAAAGGTGGGCCAGGTAAGACATTTCAGAGTACTACTGAAAGGTCATTAATTCTGAATAGTTAATTGTGAAAAGAACTGAGAACTTGTAATAGAGACATGAAAAAGAAAGGCAAAAAATTAAAATAATAAAAACCAAGGAGGATGTTCCCTTTATCCGTGCTATAAAATACTGAATAATAATTGTGATAAAAAACATAAGCTAAAGGGCTGGCTGAGCGTTCTCCAACATTTCCTGAAAAATATTTTGGGGCCTTCCCTGGTGGTCCAGTGGCTAAAACTCTGTGCTCCCAATGCAGAGGGCCCAGATTCAATCCCTGGTCAGGGAACTAGATTTCACATGCCACAACCAAGAGTTCACATGCTGCAACTCAAGATTCCGCGTGCCACAACTTAAAAAACAAAAGATCTCAAGTGCCACAATTACCGACACAGCCAAATAAACAAAATAAATATTTTTAAAATGCATTTTTATATCACATAGTAAGATTTTTATGCAAAAGTACTGCAGTGTCTGTATTCAATCACGTGTGCGTGCTGCATTGCTTCAATCATATCTGACTCTTCATGACCCTATGGGTTGTAGCCCACCACGCTCCTCTGTCCATGGGATTCTCCAGGCAAGAATACTGGAGTGGGCTGCCGTGCCCTCTTCCAGGGGATCTTTCCAACCCAGGGATCAAACCGGCATCTCCTGGGTCTCCTGCATTGGCAGGCAGAGTCTTTACCACTAGTGCCACCTGGGAAGCCCGTAGTCAATCATACATTTTAGCAAATGATACAGCTATAATTCTCAGACACAAGAACAGGCCTCATTTTGCCTTGTAACCTATTGCCATTTTCATGAGAAAAGGATGGATTCAATCCCCATTTAGTGCGTGTGGCTACAGGCTGGACCATGGTCTGCAAGGGAGTGCAGCCTGGATGCTGCTGGGGCGCTGGTCCCCATCCCCAGGGCTGCGTGGGCTTCCCCGGCTGGCTCACTCACTTCACTGCGGGCCTGGCATCTCCAGGACACCAAAGAGCTTCTGTACAGGAGTTCCATGGGGTAGGTCCCAGCCCACACCATGCTTCCTATCAGCTCCACAAGCTGGGTAGAGAAATTCTCCATTTGGTGCCTCGGTTGTAAAACGTGCGACTTTCAGTTAAATTATTCACAGCCTCAGCTTCAGCTTTAAAAGTGCTATGTCTAACACTTCTTAATATTTTTAGTATCACTCTTCTTTTTAGAATACTTTTATAATTAGCACAAATGCTAATGCACACAGACAGCAAAGATTTTTGGAGTTTTGCACATGAATAAGAAAATAATTTATGCTTACATCTCCGCCCTCCTGACAGAGGGGGGCTCTTCAACGAGTGTCTATTTATCGCTACAGAAATTAGCAGTAAGAAAAAAGAATACATCTATAGGCTTAAAAATGTCGACTGCTGGCTCTTCTTGACCTGTGTTGTTCAAGATAAGCATTCAGCTTTCTCTGGAAATACATGTGCTATTTGGAGAGCTTACTGTATTGATGATCTGACAAAATCTGGATTTGAAGTGACAACACCCTGAAACTCTTAAATCCATTTGCTCAACTTTGACTGAGCACCTACTAAGTTCCTGGCACCACCTCGGCCTGGGGCAGAAAGTTACAGCACAGAGACGTCTTAACAAGCCTGCAAGCATGGGGTAAATAAGCAAGATGATAACAGACAGTGTTAAGTTCACATGATTTTCTTTAAGCAACCAGGACAAAAGTTTATTCTCCAGTCAGTGGTTGGGGAACACCCTTGTGAAAATGGTACATCTCAACTAAAACTAAAATCCAGCAAAAGCCAGTCATGGAAAGGGCACATCAGATGCTCCCCAGGAAAATGACTAGATCATCAGAGTGTGTCTCTTTAAAAATATCTGTATGTACTCCTCCTTGTATATATGGGGAACATTTCCCCCCCATTTAAGGATCCACTGAACATCTCCTATATGCCAGGCAGGATTCAGGCTGCTGGGGATGGAGCAGTCAGCATGACACAGTAGCTGGGTTTCTGCCCTAGGGGAGCTTACTCTCCATGGGAAAAGCAGCAGCAAGCAAAAATCCCCAAGGAATTACAAAACACAACCAGAGTGTGGCGAGTCCACAGGAGCAAACTCAATACTGGAAAAGGAAATGCAAACTCAAACACTCAGAAGCTGCTACAATTTCTTCAGTGGGAAGAACTGTGAGTTTGGCTGGTTGATGCTGCTGGAAAATGGAGTCATATGCTCTCTGACCTGACAGCACTCCTGGGACAGTGCAGAGGTAGGACTGCAAGCAGACATTTGGGTCTAGAGTTCAGGTTTGGACTTGCCAGATAGCCCTCACTTGCAGGAGACACCTGGGCGGAGGAAGCTGCAGAGGCCCCAAGTCTTCCATCTCTTGCACAGCTTGGACAGAACAGATGGGGTGTCTTTGTTTCTGGACACACTCTCACCAAAACTACAACAGGCTAATGTGACCAGATCAGCCTAATGTGACCTTTCTCTCCAAGCTCAGCTTGCAGACTCTCCCCTCACTGCATCCAGCCTCCCTCTGTTCCCAGGACACAGTGGTCTTTCTGCTGCCCACACACAAACCTGCAAAGCCTGTTCCCACCCTCAGGCTCTGCCCCAGCAGCCCCCAAAATCTAACATGCTCTATGCTCTGGTCTTCACCAAGCAAGTTAGCAAGGCACTCGAGTCAACTGAGACTTCAGCTTCCAGGAGAGGCATTTCTTGAGTGAGCACCCTGGTGGTGACGGAAGCCTGCCTACATTTTATTGTCTTTCCCTGTGTCTTCTCTATTGAATATAAACTGCATGTCTACTTGATCACTGATCTTTCCTCACATCCAACAAAAATGTCTGGTGCATAAGATTCTCAAGAAAAGTTGCTTCATGATGTCTGTCTCGATCAATAAGCACAGCAGACACAAAGCATTAGAAAAAAAATTTCTAGAGAGTTCAAAACCTGAGTTTGTTAAAAAGCTTCCTATGGTCAAAACTATAAAGAGAGCATAGGGATTTTCTCCCCACCTCTTCATTTTAAGTCTTTTTTATGTTTGATAGGGAAGCCTAGTGGCTCAGATGGTAAAGAATCTGCCTGCAATGTAGGAGATGCAAGTTCGATTTCTGGGTCAGGAAGATCCCCTGGAGAAAGGAATGGCAATCCACTCCAGTATTCTTGCCTGGAGAAACCCATGGACAGAGGAGCCTGGCAGGCTACAGTCCATGGGGTCAAAAAGAGTCAGACACAACTGAGTGACTAACACTTTCAGTTTTATTTTGATGATGGAAGTCATGATGGTGGTGGTGATGGTGACGGTGGTGGAGGTGGTGGTGGTGGTGGTGGTGATGATGGTGGTGGTGGTGGTTATGATAGTGGTGATGATGGAGGTGGTGGTGGTGGTGATGGTGATGACGATGGCAGTAGTGGTGACGATGGCAGTGGTGACGATGGTGATGATGGTGGTGGTGGTGGTGATGGTGATGGTGGTGATGGTGGTGGGTGGCGGTGGTGACAATGGCAGTGATGGTGGTGGCAGTGGTGATGATGGCAGTGATGGTGGTGGTGGTGGTGGTGGTGGTGGAAGTGTGGCTCTGAGCCTGAACCCTTTCTCTCAGTTTGATACAAAGGGTACTACATCTAAAACAGTACACGACAAGTTTTTGTTGACTGTAACACTAATAGTACTTCTCTTAAGAGTTTCTGCTTATTAAACACTTGAAAAATATAAAGTTCTTTAAAGTTCAGCAGTTGTGTTTCTAATCACAGAAGAATTGAAGCACTGAAAAGGTCAATTCTTGTCTGATAGGAAGATGTCTTTTTTAATAAACCAAAAAAGTTAATTGGCAAATCAAATTCTGACTAACACATTTTAGCTCCCAAACCACAGAATTACTTTAAGACTACATAGGGTCCTCAAAAGCACCACAGGTAACTTTTCAGTTTTAATAAAATTTCTTTAAAACCCCCTGAATGAAAAGATAATGTTCTTCCCATCAAGATTTCAAAACATACCAATTTTAAAAAACAGACTTCAGGGGACTTTCCTAGTGGTCCAGAGGTTAAGTCCCCCTGCTCCCATTGCAGGGAACACGGATGCCATCCCTGGTCAGGGATCTAAATTCCCACATGCCACACAGTGCGGCCGAAAAAAGAAAGAAAAAGAGAAGAAAAATAGACTTCATTTTTAGAGCAATTTCAGGTTCACCACAAAATGGGAGTGGAAGGTGCAGAGGTTCCCCATTTACCTGCTGCTGCTCCTCACACGCACAGCCTTCCCCAAGATCAGCATCCCCACCAGAGGGCATGTCTGTTATGACTGACCACCCAGAGTCCACAGCTTCACGGGGGTTCACTCCTGGGTACATAGTTCACGCTGTCTGGACAAATAATGACACACGCCCACCACTGCAGCACCACACAGCATAGGTTCACTGTCCTTCCCCATCTACCCCCACCCAAGCCCTGACAACCACCATCTCTTTACTGTCTCCATGGCTTTGTCATTTCCACGATGTCACACAGTCATTCTTACACAGCACACCATCACATCAGCCCTTCCTGACTGCCTTCTTTCACTTAGTCGTGAGCTTTTAAGTTTGCCACTGTCCTTTCATGGCTTCATAGCTCATTTCTCTTTAGCATGAAAATTATTCGACCAAAAATACCTTACATTTTAATCCCTCATCTAGGATACAAATTCTAGCCTAGCCCTGGTGACCTACTCACTCTCTACATTTATATGCCAAGTTATTTAACTTTCCCATGTCTTTTTAGCCATAGTCTGAACTCTAAGAACGAAATCTACAAAGGATGTTGGAAAGCATAAACACTCTCTTGGTCCTTTGCTCTTCCACACAAATAAAAGTGATTTTGCCCAACTTCACAAGGGATTTTAATTAAAATTACACTGAATTTACATATTTATTTGTGGAACTCGATATTTCTCTCTCTCCAGATAATATACATGCATTCCTCTAACAACGATTTTAAAACTTCTCCCTGACAGTATCACACATCTTTTCTCAGAAATATTCTTAGATCTCTTATAGTCTTGGCTGCAGTGTGCATTTCTTGTTGATTCTAATTTTTCTTAAACAGGTATAGATGAATATAAGTCTAGAAAGGAAAGAGCTAATGTGAAAGAATTGACAGATTTGTGAAGAGAAACATCTGTTCTTGGAGCACACCAAGGGTCTGGCCTGAAATAAGAGAAGCACAAAGAACTGAAGAACTTGAGCTCTGCCCAAGCCGCAGTATAGATGGTCAAGCCTGAATCAGCGCTATCCTTCCAAGCCCTCCTCTTAACCTCAACTGTGCCGAGCTGGCGCGACTGTGGAAACCAGCAAAATGAGTGAGTTCTCTAACAGACGGCCCTCCCAGAGTTCAAACCCAGACGGCGCTTTCTGTTCCCAGGGTACACTGCGCACAACGAGCATGTGGTCGGTGTCCAGACCCGCCCCTCCGGACCCGCCCCTGCGGGAACAGAGTCCTGGTGACTTTCCGCGGGGGAACTGTGCCTAGTCCTCTCAGACTCCTCATCCCAGACTAGGTTCCCCTCTTTAGAGAATGATTTAAAACGAAGAAAAAAAAAGCTTTTTTTCTTCAGGTGTGACGTGTGATGTTCAGAGTTTGGGGCAGCCGTCAGAAAGCCAGTTCACCACGGGGATGAGCCGGCGTCGGCTGTGATCCCGGAGCTTCTGCTGCCTGGCACGTGCAGCTGCAGCCGTTCCCCACGTTCCCAAGGTGTCGGCCTCGGGAACCTTAGACACGAGTGGACACCTTTGAGACTGAAGCTCAGAGGAGCTGCACAGCACGGCACTCTAGTGTAAAAAGGCGTTTCCCAAGGAGGGCAGGTTAAGCTCTCAGACGCTGGTGTGTGTGGCCTGCAATGAATCTGTCACCTAAATGCAGGGCAGGTAGGGGAGCTGGGTGTCTGGCTGTCGAAGGGTTGTCTGCGGATAAGCCAGGTGGGGAGGGTGGGATGGTCCCCATGCTCATGGATAACGGTCAACAGAGAAACCAGCACCAACTCACGTTTAACTGAACACAGGTGCAGGCACCACAGACAGTATGTACAGAGCCACGGATACACACGGAACACAAAGCAACAAAAATCATAGATCTGAGTGCCGCAACTAACTGCTGGCACAGCCAAAAAAATATTTTTTAAAAATGACATTTTACCTCTGTTATCTTCCTAAAACCCAGAACCCCAGTCTAGTCACGTGAGAAACATCAAACAAATTCTAACAATTGGCATTCTATGCAATACCTGACTGCTAGTTCCTGAAACCATCAAGGTCACCAAAACAAAGTCTGAGAAACTGCCAGAGCGGAGTGGAGCCAAGCGGACATGACAACTATTAATAAACGCGCCATCTTATTAACTAAGATGTTACTAACAGGGAGGCTTGTGCAAGGTACATAGACACTCCCTACTATCACCTCAACTGCTCTGCAAATCTACAACTGTTCTAAAAAATAAAAATCTATTATTTTCTCCATCTCTCAACTAGTAAGATAGGAAGTTAACAAATTATAGGAAAAAGAGAACAATGTCATTAATTTTCTTCTATGTCTTCTTCTGCTGATTCAGGTCAAACTGTGGGAGTCCCCACTCTGCTTCAGGACGAGCACTTGGTCCCACACAGCGTGGGTGGCAAGGAGCAGAGGCCTGGGGAGCACAAGAGGCCTTAGCGGAGGGAAACCCACCACGGGAGCACCCGATGACTTCGAAGCGGCTCCCAGGAGGAAGGGAAGCAGAAGGCCCCTTGGGGCCCCGTTCAGTCCCACGTCTGCCATCCTTGCAACAGGAGGCTGGAAGCCTCAAAGGAGAGGTGCCTGGTTCACAAGCTGAGCCACCAGGGAAGTCAGAGTTCACGTTTGCACCAGGTTCACACCGGCCTCCTCCTCCCGAGAAAACGCCCAGATGCAGCTGCTATGGACCTTTCACTTCAATGCACACTCAGCCCCTCAACGTTCCTGCTTCTCTGAGGCCAAAAAAGACTCATCTGAGGAGTGCTTTAGAGTCAAAGGACTACCAAACCTACGGGGATTCTGATGTGCACAACGTGAACCTTCACACCAAACACACGATAAACCAAGAAGCTACCCAGGAACACCCACACTTCTGCCTGAGGTGCCAAATTTCTGTTGGCACCAGCCCCCCCCCCCCCCCCCGCCCCAGTCTCTCTAGCCTTTTCTGGAACAAGAAGGAGCAGAAACAGACACGTAAGAGAAAGTTACAGTGGGAACCCTGTGACCTCGGGGCTCAGAGTGGGACTCGGTCAAATACTAGTCATCTTTGGGCAAAGAGTGTTCACTACACAAAGGTGTGCACGCAAACGTGCTAAGTCGCTTCAGTTGTGTCCGACTCTTTGCGACCCTACGGACTGTCCAAGCTCCTCTGTCCATGGGGTTCTCCAGGCAAGAATACTGGAGCAGGTTGCCATACCCTCCTCCAGGGAGTCTTCCTGACCCAGGGATCGAACCCGTATCATTTACATCTCCTGCACTGGCAGGTGGGTTCTTCACCACTAGTGCCACCTGGGTGTTCACCACATAAAGACAAATACACCAAATTCTATGAGCTGCTAAGGCAGCAACTGGGATGGAGCATGGCCTTGCTTCTACTGTGGTTCCTGCTTCTTTTTGCCTGCAGACTCGACCAAGACAAAGCCAGCCCCGGCCAGACCTGACTGGAGAGGCTCCAGGGGCTGGGCTCTGGGACACTAAGACCATCACACCGCACACTCTCAGCCTCCAGAGGCGGATGGATAGATGTGATTCAAAGACCCTCCTGATGCTGACTGTGCCCCATATGGATGGAGATCATCCCAAGATCCCAAGCCCCGTGGAACACAAAGTCAGATGATCCTCTTACCACTCCATAAGCGCTGCATCCCAGGTTTTACGTTTGTGTAAAAACTGCTACAAATGAAAAACAACACAGGTCTAACTAATGGCAGTTACACCTTTGACCAAGTTTACCTAAGATGAGATCAGGAAACCCAAAGTAAATCAACTCACTGAAACCAATCATACGCAGAATGTTGTGTACTTTTCATCACATGACATATATTAGCCAAACAGGTGGACTCAGTCACAAATTCCATCTCACTTAACAACTTGGGAGCAGGGCTATACCAAGCAGGCGAGGGGCTTGGCACCACACTGAAGGGACCAGGGAGAAACAGGAATGACTTACGGCAGCAAGCCCAGCCCAGGCTCAGCACAAGGAGCGCCAACCGGCCACCACAGGAGCCCCGAGTCTGCAGTGGGCACAGCCCACACACCCCCAAACCCTCAAATTCCACACCATTCACTCACCACCCTTCTTTCACTGCCAGGAATCTATCTCTGGTCTGAACCACAAATCAAAATCAACAGCAGGATCAGGTATAAGAGCAGAAACCAAGAGCTCTTAAAAGCAGTAGTGGGAAAGTTGAAGGCTTTGAGACAGGCTGCAACCCAGGACCCTTTGCTGTACTGCTTGGGCCTGGAAAAATGTCTCAACAGATACAAAGAAATTAGAAGGGGCTAAAAATAACTGCGTGCATGTGAGGTTGGGGCACATTATGGACAACAGACACAAAAAGACCAAAAAATCTAACTGCAACTTCTGAAGATCCGGGAACAAAAGCAGAGTGTTGGGAGTAAAAGCAGGGTACTGTGCATGCCCTCTGCACACACCACCACCTACGGGGTGGGCAGACCACCTAAGCCACCCCTCCAGCCTGATCCCTGGACGCACTCCTACCCTCACCTCATGTAAGGACCGAGCTTAACTCACTCCCCTCTCCTCTCCTGGAGCAAGCCAGGGCATCTGTTACTTGTTCTCGCTACCCACTGCTGCAGCGGGGGTCCAATAAAGCCTTTTCTGAATTTTGTGTCTGGTCTCTTGTCAATTTCTACTGATTGAGGAGGCCAAGAACCCGGTCAATAACCACCTGACATAAGGAGAAAAGGCACAGGAGATAAAATCTAGAGCCGTATGTCTCCAGGACAGAAGGAGTGAACGGGTCAGCAGGCAGCCCTGCCACAGTCATGGTCAGAGTGACACCCACGGATGCTGTCCCTCCCCTGATCTGATCCTCAGCACTCAGCAAGCAAGGACCACTGGCTCAAGGAGGCATCTCTCTTTTTAGAGGGACACTTTTCAGTGCGCGTTCACCGCCAGGGCTCATCCTGGTGCACATCATGCCTGGACACTGCCCCTGAAGGCCCAGAGCTTAGAGTGCTCACCCCACCGGCGATGCCAAACAAGAGGAGAAATGCACGTACCTGACCGGGCGATGCCGCTGTCCCTGTCTTCGTTCTGTCCTCTGCTCGGCATGTCAACTGGGGTGCTGTGTGCTGTGGGAGGCAAGGAAACCTGGTCACCCGGCTGTTTAAATCAACTACCCTCATGTTTATGATGGCTAGTGAGGCCTGGCGTGAGTGTACATAGAGAGGAACGGGAAAGTAAAATTCAGTGCAGCCAAGACAGAGATGGGGGAGGAAGAGGAGAGGGGTGAGGAAGGGGGGGGGGAAGAGGAGAGTAGGGGGGAGGGGAGGGGGGAGAGGAGAGGAGAAGGGAGGAGGGCGGGAGGAGAAAGAGTGAGGCAGAGAGGGGGGAAGAGGGGAGAGGAGGTGCGGGGGTGGGGGGGCAGGAGAAAAGAGGGGAGGAGGAAGGAAGGAGAGGGGGAGGAAAAGAGGGGGGAGGCGGGGAGAGGAGCGAGGGGGAGGAGGCAGGGTCAGGTGCCTGTCCTACTGCAGCACAGGGACTCTTCTGAGTGATACTCATCTCTAACTGAATCATAAACTATGTGCACACTTGATACAATGAACCGCATCCTCCAGTAGATACTTTGAGGCATTTTCCTCATTAGTTAATACTTAATAATATTCAGTAAATTACTTAAATAAATAGTATTTAAGTATTTTCAGTATATTAGGATGTATTTCAAAATATTAAGAAATTTCAAAATGCTTTATAATCAGTTTTAGTAACAACTATAGGCAACCTAGAGAACTACGTGAAAACCATTTCATAAATTTGAAAAATGTTTCTCTGTTTTATAACTCATTCTGTTGGTAGATAGAAAACACATATTTATTTTCAACTATTTTTTCCTCCACCTCTTTTCCATACATACCTAGATTCAGAATTATTGTAGCCTTGCTTACAAAATACTCTATTTTATACATAGTATCAATAGTAAAATAGATTACTAATGAGAACCCACTGTATACACAAGGAACTCTACTCAGTGCTCTGTGGTCGCCTAAATGGGAAGGGAATCTGGAAAAGAGGTGATATATGTATATATAAAGCTGCTTCACTTTGCTGTACAGTAGAAACTAGTACCACATTATAAAGCAACAATACTCCAAAAAAAATCAGCAAAAAAAAGAAAACACGGTAAAGGATTACAGACTTCTAGGAATGCTTCAGATCGGTCTTAACTATTTCCTTATTGAGTGAGAAGGTAGCTGACATGTGGCTATAGTTAGCTTTATAGTGCACAAGGTTGCCCTGCCTGAGTGTCATATTTGCCAGCTATTTTGCGAAGCATGCTTAGTTTTACAATTTTAAGGAGAGTGTATAAACAAACATGTTATCCTCACTTTGAAGTAGGTAGGAGAGTGTGTGTCAGTTCAATAGGGTGCCTAGCATATTTTGGGCTACAAAGAAAAACGGAATGAAGCATATCATTTGACATAAACACAACCTTTAAAGTTAGCAGTGAAGACTTCCACACTTTTAATCATGCCAGCCTACAGCAGATAGCAGACAGCCTCAGCTAGAAGACCAGGCTCTGCTCAAAGTATACCCACCCAGAGAGATGGGAGACAATTACACCTGTAAAGAAGCTGGAAAATGCATTTGAGCTACTTAAGTGCCAGAGAGAGAGAGAGAAAGTGAGTGAGGTTGGTCTTCCATGCTGTTGTTAGAGTGACTTTTGAAGAGACTGTGCAGGTAAGGATGCAGGTGAAAAATGGACTAAAGATGCCACGATAAAGAAAACAGTTCACAGCAGCAGAAGAGGCCGAGGAAGATCAGAAGATATTATCCTCTTAGAAATACGAAGGGCTCATTTTGGATCAAAATCAGCTTACACTGGGGTATTAACAGAGACTTTTACAATAGGGGTTCACGGGTGGAAGTTTCAGAACATGGGGAACTTGGCAGCATTTGGAACTAATTATCTCAAGAGCCCCTTGGATTTCTAGAGAGGTGCCAAACAGGATTTGTTTCCAAGAACCTGCCCAGGATTCATTAATGTGTGCAGGTCACACCGTGCTCAGCATTCCACACAAACCTGCAAAGAAAGAGGCACTGCGGCTGAGCCGGAGAGGTCCTCCCTCGGCCGCCCCTGGGGGCAGCTTGCTGCCACATCCCTGCAGCGCACCTGCGGCGGAGACAACACAGGGGCGGACAAGGTACACACAGAAATAAACACAGATTAAAGATACTGCCAGAACAAAACACCACCACAAACTCAAAAGAAAGCAAAACACACACCCGCAGCAGGGGGGCCCAGAAAGCAAGACCCATCTATGCGGTGGAGTTTACCTAGGTTACTTCCGGTCCGACAGGGACCCAGGTTATTCTGATTCGTGTTCAGTTTCCCCAGGTTAGGATCTTGGTTGATGTATTCGAAGCTGTCTTGCAAGCTAAGTCCAGAAGGGATGGAAGGAAGAGACAGGAGAGAAACATCAGGAGATAAATACAGTTGTTTGCTAACAGATTCTCAGGTACAGAATATCCACCAGTTGGTCAGATTTTTCTTTATAAATTAATAAATTCTCACATCTGTTGGAGGGAATTAATCTTCAGGGGAATTTGTTAGAAGACAAGAAAGGTTCTAGAAGGTAGTTCAACCTATAAAACTAAATGACACATTCCAAACATTTACAATCCAAATAGACAATTTCACATTATATAACGGGGAATAAGAAACTCTAAAATCTTGTTTTGGTGACTAAGATCAAGGCTAAAGCTATTTATTTCAAGGGTAATTTCACATAACCCTTCAAAATGAAATTCATTTTAACTCTTAGTTAACATCCATGAGAAATTTGGCAACCTTTTTCAGGAGGACCATATAACAGAAATTATGATTTTTATAGGAGTCTGATTCCACAACTTCTAAAAAGTTAGAATCACTCATAAATAAACATGTGAGAGGGCTGCCCTGGCGGCTCAGATGGTAAAGAATCTGTCTGCAATGCAAAAGACCCAGGATCTATCCCTGGGTTGGGAAGATTCCCTGGAGAAGGGAATGGCAACCCACTCCAGTATTCCTGCCTGGAGAATGCTATGGACAGATGAGCCTAATGGGCTACAAAGACTTGGGGTCACAAAGACTCAGATATGACTGAGTGACTAACACAACAACCTATGTGTGAGAGAAGCAGATTTTAATAATTTATTGTATTTACTAAGAAGTGAAATAAAAAAGATTTTGAGGATAATATAGCATAATGAGGCAAAAATCATTTTTACTTAAATCTGAGCTCAGTATTTTATTGGAGTTAGTATAATAAATGTTCAGGTAGTAGCAAAGATCTGAAAAAGAATATCTCACAAAAAAAGAAACATTAATTCCTATGCTTAAGTCTTGACAATCCAGTCTTAAAATGCTCAAAAATATAAATTCTTTACTGGGCTGAAAAGTAAGCAGACTTACTCAAAGGCACCCAAAATTTGCAGAGGAACATACTTTTAATTTCCGAAGACTGTAAAAAAAAAATACAGCCTTTACCTGACCCCTAAGAATACCCCTTTAATTTATAACAAACATTTCTTTCAAACTTACCCAAGTATAACAAATGTTTTGTTATTTCATTCAAAAAAAGAAGTATATAAAATATTTCTGCTTGGAAAATTCAAAATACGTGAACAAATGTGCCAAGGTAAGAGTTAAGTTAGACACTGAAATATTCTTAGTCTACACAGAAGAGCAAAATTAAGAGTTGTGGGAGGAACTCAGGAGCGAAAATCAAAACACTGCCTGACCCGAGTCCCCACCAACCGCAGAGGTGGCACAGATGGCTCAGACAGTGAGTACAGACAACCCCTTCTGCCACTCAGGGGCCTCTCAGCCTGGCAAACTCACTCTATGCCTCATTCCTTTAGAAATAAATAAATGAGGAAACTAACAGACAAGGCTTTAAGATTTTTTTTTTTAATGTGGATCATTTTTAAAGTGTTTATTGAATTTGTTACAACACTGCTTTTGTACAACGTTTTTGGTTTTTTGGCCATGAGGCATGTGGGGTCCCAGCTCCCTGACCAGGGATTGAACCTGCACGCCCGGCATTGGAGGCGAAATTTTAACCACTGGACCACCAGGGAAAAGTCCCGATGAGACTTTAAGATAAAATAATATTGGGGATACCGTAGCCCATTACTGTGGCCCCTCCTTTTTTCCCCTTCACATTTCATTTTGCAGGAAATGAAAACTTGGTGTCTGTCAGTAGGAACAGAGGGTAACAGGTAGAGAACCCAAATACATGTATAGACAGTATCTGTCTTCAAGGCCAACTGATTAGGTCCAGGGCCTTTTCACACTCACTCTGTACTGGACAACGGCCACCTTGAAAACCCTGTGTTAATGTGGACTCGTCCTGCTTCTCATCTCAAAAAGAGTCACAAGGAGTGACTCCATCCAGAAGCAGCCACTTGGAACAGTGGGGGGCGGAGGGGGGACACCCCAGAAACAGCCACTTGGAACAATGGGGTGGGGGGGACACTCCAGAAACAGCCACTTGGAACAGTGGGGTGGGGGGCATACCCCAGAAACAGCCACTTGGAACAGTGAGGTGGGGGAACACCCCGCACTTACTTGTTTGTACTCCCACAGAAACTGCCCATCCTGGCCGAGAAGACTTTACTAACCATCAGCTGCGGAGGAGAACTGGAGGAAAAGACAAAAGAACAGGGCAGGGAGAGATGCTTTTTTGTTTGCTTGCTTTTATTTCTACTTTTTCTGAAGCATTTATTCATTTTTATATTTTATTTGACAAAGAATGAGACATGTATTTTTCAAATCACTGTATCAATGGGGTGCCTAGATTTCTTTTTTCTAATTTTATCATTTTAAAATCCCAAGGATGTTAAAACCCTAGAAGAGAGACATGGAGAGATTTCTGGGGGACATTTTCCTTGGGAGCAAGTATTTCAGATCAACAAACTTTGCTTAGCAGGAATCTTTCAAAGTAAAAGTTTGTTTTCTCTCAGGTTACATTTTTCATCTGCCACATGGCACAGGATGAACAGACAGAAGGTTAGATATGCAGGATCGGGAAAGGCTTTCTTTCATAAATCATATAGCTTGTGCCTCAAGCAAGCTAAATTCTGTTCTGACATGCAGACAATGGACATATTCTTTAAAGGAGTCGCATTTTGTTTTTCGCAGAAGCTTTTATTCTAGACACCGTTCCCTGGAAACAAAAATAAACTTGGTATTCATTCAATGATTTTTTTAAAAAATAAGTACCTCAGTAAAAGGAAAACTTCATGACTAAAATTTTAATCTGAAAATGGAAAATTTATGAGATTTTGAAAACCTTAAAATATTTGAATAATTCTGATAGAAAGTGTTGCTACTACTAACCTTACAGATAGTCAGAAGATTTTGGTATGCATTTTTCACTTATAGTAATTAGTTAAAGCTTAGGATTTTGTTCTGCTAAGCTGATTCAAGGTCAGAGTCATGTAGGAAAAGTCTATTTTAACTGTTAAAGATGCATAAAAAATATCAAGTGCTAACAATATCAGATGGCAGTCTAGTGTTTAACTGTGCAAGTTTTTTTAAGCACGTTTGAATTAGGAGTCAACATCCCCACGCTATGTTTCACGCGTGGTTGGAGGTGCCAGAACTCACCGTATGTAGTGAATCTTCAGGGTGGAGCCTTGGTAGCTCATGGCGACCGAGCCAAACATCATCTCCCCGAGCATGTTGACATCAGAGGCGGGCCGCGTGTACTATTGGACGTGAAAGGAACCACCACAGCATCATGCACGGTGTGACAGAGAATAAGGCTCAGCTTGTTGGTAATTAGACCTGTTTCTCAAAGCCACATCTGATAGCTTTACAACCTTAGTGACTGTAAAAATGGTGACTGCCTACTTTTTTCCCCAAATAATCACTAATGTTCATGATTTCTTCTTTATACATGATATCCTCACACAGGACCCAAGCATTTTACTGAAGCTCATTTTTAATCTTTTTATGAGAAACAAAGGTTTCCCTCATCTCCATTTACAAAGGCTAAGTAGAAAGATCAGGTGATGAAAGAGACAAGGTGACTGCTCTCTTGGTACTAAGAACACATTCTGAAAAGAAATAACAGTCCAGGATTATCCCAGCAAAATTAACACTGCTGAACAAAATGCCCCTTGGGGCAGGTGAGGTCCAAGAGATGATAGACAGTCTGATCCCCCTAAAGTTTTACAAAAATATTTTTAAAATATCTGAACCCTTACCTCTGACCAGTCTTTTGCGTCCCTTTTGCCAGCACAGAGGGTGAACAGCACTGCCTCCCCCTACAACTATTCATACAGCTCTAGCGATGGCCTCGCCTTCTGTGAAATCCAGTGAGCACTTCCCAGTTTGTTTTATCAAATGTCTCACAGTATCTGATGTGCTAATTGCTCTCCTCTTTAAATCTCTGTTTTCCCGACTCATCCCCTGGACAGAACTGTTCCTTAGAGGGCCCTCCTATCACTGTCCACGTCCATAATCACTACTGCGATTCCGGTTCTATCTGACATGTGGGAACCCCAACACCTTCATCTCTGGACCCTGACTTGCCTGGGACTCTGGAAGCCAGCAGCCAAATGCCTCCACTCACATGGCACAAAATCTGTATATTGTGAAATATGATCGGAGGTGAGTGGATGCATTTGAATAGAGGATGCTCAGCTCCTACTGTAAATGCTGGTGACACACGATAAGGAGGATGGGTATGAGTGTCAGCCAAACCAGCAGCACTCGCACTGCTTGACCAAAACCAAACCACCACCTCCCGTGACTCGGGCCACCAGCCAGATTCTTGGCTGCTTTGCTTTCTACTCAAGCAAAAACGTGGCATCACCCTTAACACTCCCTTCTTTTTTTAACTCAAAATCCACACACATACACATATATATTCACACACAGAGAGACACACACATACATCTACTTACACGTATTTGCAGAGAAGGAAAGAGAAACAGAAATCAATCCATCTAATTTAATAGGCTCCTACCAACCCCTTCGCACTACATGCAGACAGAACTGACAGGCTTTCACGTTCTTCATTAATAACTTCGACCCACCACCTCCATTTCTTAATCTGCTTTCTCTTGAAGCTCAAGGTCCACATGCAAACTGTGATTCTCAACTCACTGCTAATTGACTCTGTGCTGTTGTAACCACACACACACACTGCTCTGAGACCCGGGATTCTGTCAAATATGGGCGGACGCATGCAACCATCCTGGTCGTGAAGAGAACAACATTCTATATGCCTGTGGCTGCTGGTACCTTCCCTGGCTTTGCTGTTCTAGCAACATGGTGGAAAAACTCACATGACTAGAAAAATAAAAATAAAAACTGACATATCCTCCACAAGTAGTACCCTACTGCAAGTCATATTTATGAGACAACTTCCCTTATGCCTGGTTGGCCAATATTCTGCAATAACCCTTATCCTCTGCTTACACACACACACACACACACACACACACACACACACACAACATAAAAATGCTACCAGTCCTCTATTCTTCACAATCAACTTAGGTCTTGCCTTTCCATCTGCTCCTATAAGAAGCTTTCTTCCTTCTACTGGCCAGAGCTATTTTCTCAAGATGTCCACCCACATCCCCAGACTCCTCAGAAGCTTCTGACAAAACTGGAAAACACGTGCCTTAGCCCAGTTCTGACAACCGGGCAAGAAAAACAGGAGGGATCACTTCCTTTGCAATATCCCTTCCTCGTGTGGTCTGTGTTACCAACTGGATCCCCCTGCTCCACTTTTCTCTAGTTTTTACGGAGAGATAAAAGCCGAGGTGTGAGCACAGCACCGACCTAAAACACCTGAGACACATTTTTGGATCCAGTCTCCTATTGCAGGAGCGGGCGCCTCCAGCACCGTGATCCCCATGGGGAAATGACAGTAAGTGACTTCAGCCCTCGGGCTATTGCGGTCACAGGGGCAGCTTTACCTGGTACTTGGGAAGCTGCTCCTTGGCATGTGGTAAAGGTCCCCCTGAAGGGCCATGAGCAGCAGGGCCGCCTCCTGGGCAGCTTTTGGCCGGCACTTTCGCAGGGAGGTCCTCCGTTCTCTGGGTGAAGAGGGAGAGGCAGGGTGAACACACCACCACCAAGTGTACCAGGCTCCCCACACACACTTGCTGGGGAGCCCTTCCTTAAACCATTCTGCAACTAAAGAGTAGCCCCTACTTGTCTCAACTAGAGAAAAGCCTGCATAGCATCGAAGACCCAGCACAGCCAAAAACGTAATAAATAAAATTATTTTTAAAAAACCATTCTCTTTGTTTTACTATTGTCATTATTTTTTTTTGGAGGTATGGTGCAGCTTGAGGGATCTGAGTTCCCCAACTAAGGACTGAACCCGGGCCCTTGCCATGAAAGTGCTGAGTCCTAACCACTGGACCACCAGGGGATTTCCCAAGAATATTCTCTTTTAATAATGCAGCTGTTATTGACGTTTCAATTCATACTTGAAAATCATCGATGAGACCTGACCTCTGTTTTGATTATTAGAGGATTTTGGAGTACTTTGTAGAGTCATAGCCTAGAACACCGATGAGGATACAGTCCTTGATTCAAATTTAAATTTTCACCAGGCAAATGGAATTAGGAAGGCAGAAGGATTCATTTGGAAAGTCCAGGCATGTGCTTTCATGACACACCCTCCTGCACTGCTTCAGAGAAAGTCACGCGGTCGGGCTTGTGAAAGATGAAGGCAGAGCACTGAACAGGGGCTCCTATGATCACCCAGCACGTGAGGCAACACGGCCTCTAGAGGTCAGGGCTCGTGGGGCATGAGCTCCACACATTTCCTACATGGAGTCCAGGGCCAGTTTCTATAACAATGACACAGAGGAATAAAGATACACCTGTACTAACATTTCCCATCCTCCTGTGCCAAGACACACTCCCCCCTAAAGACGCAGCCTGCCCCCTCTGTGATGCGTGGCTTCTATCCTCAGTCTTATTTGCTTTTTGTGTGCAGCTTTGCTTGGACAACCATGAATGCAACTGCAGCTTATCTAATCTGCAATGTGACAGTCACACTGGTGGTCGAATGCAAATGCCTGCAGTCATGTGCCTGCTGCCAACTGCTGACGCTTGGTGCCTGCTGGTGGGGGGGGGGGGGGGCGGGAGGCTGAAGATGGGGAGGGGCAGAAGGGGAACAGGAAGCATGTGTCCCCAGTGGTCACGGGCAGGGATGGAGGCCCAGGATGTGGGGTCCTCCCTGAGCATATGTACACACTCAGTGGTCTCTTCGGGTCTACCCGCTGCTTCATGCCGCTGAAGCCAGGCACATGATCTTGCAGTGACACATGACCCACACCTGTCCCACACCGCCAGGCCCTCTGGCCAAGCATCCGTGGGTGGTGACGGCACCCAGTCCAGTGAGCAGAGCCCAGACTGGACTTGGTTGGTAGCCTTAGACAGTTTCCAAGCCTACCCGGGCCCAGCTGCCTCTGTAATTATTAATAAATGAGCACTTTCCAGGACACTTCTGTTGATACCCCAGGGTCATCACTGCCCCTACAGATACGATTCTGGTTCCTTTTGCCAACCAGTGAGAATTTTTTCCCCTCTACCTGTTACCACCATCAAGAGCCCAGGTGGCAGAGTGTGGATGTGCAAATATACCATCTGTGCAATGCCTTCAGGGAAACAGGAAATGATGCGGGAAATCAGAGGGAAATCGCGTGCTGTTCACCAAACAAAGGGCCAAGTACCAGCTTGCCTGAACTTCTATACGAATCTACCATGAAAGCCTCAGGGAATCACCTGAAAGACTTCTCATCCCCAGCCCCCCACTTACCTAACAAGCCTGACAACTACTGTAATGATTAGCTACCTGGCCGACTTCCACGTGAGAGCACCATGAGGTCTGCCTGGCTAAACTGCCTTTAACTAAACACTTCCTTCCTGTAGAAATGACCTTATCAGAAGCAGGAAGAGATCTCAGCCCTGAAGAGACGTAGACTGTGACATAAACTATTCAGTTACTTAGCTGTACATTCTCTAAAGTGCCAGGATTCAGTCAATAAAGGTTGCAGGTTACTGAACATGAAAAGAAGGAACAGAAAAGGATGTAATTTGTAGACATCTGGATAACTGCTGAAAGGCGACAAGTCAGAAGTACACTGGACAGCCACCCTGAAGACTCACAGGGAGGACCAGACTCTGCTCCCACCAGACACGCTGCTCTACCGTTCCCATTCTGGTTCCAAGGGATCAAGGGCTATTCTGTCCTCATTTTTACCACCCCCAGATGCCCCATGTCTCATCCCACCACCATCACCACCTCCTCCATTACCACTAACCTCACCATCATCATTACCACTATCACCTGCCCCACCAACACCACCATCATCACCATCACCACTACCATCACCATCACCACGACCAACCCCACCATCATATTGCCACCACCATCCCCACCACGACAACCATCTCCACCATCAGCAGCATCGCCATATCCACCATCACCACCAGCACCACTACCACCACCATCACCTCCATCAACACCACCACCATCACCTCCATCATTACCACATCTTCACCATCACCACCACCACCATCACCATCTCTACCACTACTATTACCACCATCTCCAGCATCATCATCTCTACCATCATTACCATCACCACCACCATCACCATCATCACCTCCATTACCACTACCACCACTCTGCCCTCCACTAAAAAAAGAAAATAAATAAACTTCCTTGGTCAAGCAGGCTTGAGACACAGGTCCTTTTGCAGACGCAGGCCCTTTTGCTAGTATCCTGCAACCTTGTGGTGAGGAAAGCTCCCCACTTCTGCTTATCCCAGTGCTACATATCACCTCTTACTGTCTATGGTAAATACCAGACCTTCTCTTCAGGCAAATGCTTCATGAATTTTAGACTTCTTAGTTTTCTCATTATACAGCACATATTTGGCATCAAAAACCTATTGGATTGTGACTCACTAGCAAATTCACTTCTGGTAACATCTATAGTAGCTGCTTAGCTCTGCATGATGACTGGCTGATGGTCTCACCTGTGTGTATTAATAAGTATGCAACTGGGGTGGTTGAGGAACCTCTGCCCGTTTCCTCTGAATCACTAATGAGGCTGTATGACTCAGCCCAGAGAGCAGATGCTGGACTGACCAGAGAGATGGTTAAAGCACAGATGCAAAAGAGGAAAGCAAATCCACATTTCCTACCTGAGCTGCCACCTCCTCCATCTTGTGAACAGCTTTAGAATCAAACAAGACTTGTCTGCCTCTCCTTTCACAGTCCTGGTAAACGATCAGGCGAATCTCGTTCAGGTCCAGCTCTGAACATGACCAACTGTGGATTAACAAGAGAGAAAGGAGTAGTGTTAGTGGCAACACTCAGGATGGTCACAGGAAGACGAGGCTCCTAGCTGGCATGCACGTGCATGTGGAAGATACCAGCATGCGAGATCTCGCAGACTGGGGGCACACAGCCCTGGCTGCAGACTCTGACCAGCCAGTGCCCGTGACCAGGGCTGGGAGGGCTGCTGAGATAATAAATCACTGGAGAGAAAACTTCTCCTTCCAAAGCAACTCTGGGGACTTCCCTGGTGGTCCAGTGGATAAGAATGTGCCTGCCAGTGCAGGAGACACAGGTTCGATCCCTAGTCCGGGGAGATTCCATGTGACTTAAGAGCAACTAAGCCCGTGCGCCACAACTACTGAGCCTCGGTGCTGCAACTCCTGAAGCCCGAACGCCCTAGAGTCCATGCTCTGAAACAAGAAGCCAGTGCAACAAGACACGTGTGCACCGCAACTAGATCCAGCACAATCAAAAAAAAAAAAAGCAAACTCTGCTCAAAGACGGCAGGCAGGAGTGGCACAGGTGTGTGGAGACAGCTGAACCGGACGCCTGGGTTAAGGGGGGAGGCATGGCCGAGGTTGGAGGGCCTGGAGTGTTCCCGCCTCTGCACCATCAGGTGGGAATCTGGAAGCAGTCAGGAGAGCCCTCGCTCTTCCTCTCCCACCCACCCAGTCTCAGGCCAGACGGAGAGGAATTACATTGCCTGGAACTTAGTCTTTTCTTCTACTGTGGCTGGTTCTGACATGGAAGTTTGGAAAACCAAGTCCATCGGTGCACAGGAACTGAATTGCTGATAATGACAATCAGCCATAAAGGGAGCGCGTTTTTTTCCTAAGCAAACCAAAAGCCACCAAGACAAAACGGCTCCAAAACCAGGTTTGTTCTTGAGCCACAAGTGAAATCAGAACTTGAAGACTAAGAAAGGGCTGCACTGCTTTGGTCTCTTCAGTTGTAAGTCTGTTAACCCATTTGTTCAACACAAATCTGGGTACCTGTGGTCACTGTGCTCGAAGCTAGAGGTTGAGCAGCTAGTTAACTAAGCAGGGTTGATCGCTGCCCTCAGGGAGGACATGGTTCAGTGAGGAATACTGGCCGAGTTGTCATCTATAAATGTGTAACTACAGATTGTCTAAGTGCAAGAAAGAAAAGGATGTGATAAGACTCATATTTTCAGGTTTACGTGGTGGGGAAGGGGCAGGGAAGTCCCTAGGATTTAAGGGAGACAGAGCTGGAGAAGCAGGTGGGAGACAGCAGGCCAGCTCATCTCCAAGGACAGCGAGTAGCCAAGGCCAACAGGTCCATAAACTCAGTCTACACTTTCGAGAGGTTGGTCCATGGCTAGAGGGGAAGCAGGGCTAGCGAAGATTAAGACTAGAAGCAGGAAGGCCAAGTAGAATTTATTCTAAGAGTTTAGGGCCTTGCTAGCGTGATGGCAACTGAGGCAGAGGGAAGGGGGGACAGATGCTGGCAGCAGGTACATCTAGAGGCAGAACCGACATGGTTCGGTGTGGACGGAGGCCAGTGGGGTGCCAGGTGCTGACAGCACTGAGCTAAGAGGGTGGGGGACAGATGGAGAATTAGAGGACTGATGGACAGACAAAGTACACTGTAAAACTAAGAGATGGTATGGCAGGGCCGAGTCAGACACACACGGTTTCAGATTCAAACTCTCTGAGATCCCATTTCTCCATCAGCATAAGAGTGTTAACACCAAGCTCACAAAGCTCAAGCGGGGATTACGTGAAAGTGTTTCACACAGAGCCTGACATAGCTAAGTGCTCCAGAATGGCGGTTATTCCCTGAAGAACTGTTGATGTCACAGTATTTTAAGGACATTGCTACAGTGTCTGGTCCCCAACCACGAACTGCGCATCACTGGTCCTTTCCTTTTCAGGCCCTGGTAATAATGAACACGCGCTTTTCAGGGAGCAGATTTGTTGTCTTAAATCGTAGCCCCCAAAGTATCAAGTTCTGGTTGCACCTTCTCAACAGCCCGAGCTCTAAGCTGCCAGGCCCAGCATCCTTCCTTCTAGTTTGTATACAACATGGCGAGTTTGTTTCAGAAATCATTTGTCTCCCACTTTCAATCCAGGCCTGGCTGGTCAGACACGTCCCCTGACCCCCACCGGGGCTGCGTGGCTGGGGCCTGTTTTTTGCCATCACGAGCTGAGAGCCGACCTGAGGACTTGGTCACGGGAGGAAGAAGAGGCGAGTCGGGGAGTCGTCAGCCAGCCATTCCTGGGGAGCACAGCTCCTGCAGCTAGTTCTCTGCCACCCCAGCCCGACAACTCCCAGTGCCTGTAACTCAAACCACAACATTTCACACGAGACCATTATTAAAAACATCCTCTGCAATTACTAAAAACACAGCACACAGACTGAAGTCATTAAGAGTGAAAATCGACAAAGATCTAATTGTCTTGTATTTTCTTGTTCAATCCATTTTCCCCCAAGAATGATATTTTGCCAAGACAGCATTATCATTTACAGAGCAACTTGTAAATTATCATTTACAACTTGTAAATTATCATTACAGAGCAACTTGTTCAGCCCTTATTTTTGAGGGGTAACACGGACTCAAATATCAATCAAACTGAAGACAGCCCCTCCGGAAGAACTAAAATTTCATAAAGACTCTTGTGGCTCAGCTGATAAAGAATCCACCCACAATGCAGGAGACCTGGGTTCGATCCTTGTGGTGGGAAGATCCCGTGGAGAAGGGAAAGGCTACCCACTCCAGTATTCTGGCCCGGAGAATTCCATGGACTGTATAGTCCACAGAGTCATAAAGAGTTGGACAAGACTGAGCGACTCTCACTTTCACTATAATGCCCTATAAATTGTTTCATGCTACTTTTTAATTTAAAAAGATGAAAAGATACGGGAAGAAAAGATGTTTGTCAGATTATCCAACTTATTGACTCAAATACCTTAAAAAGTTTTTTCTAAAATACAAGGAAAACTCTATTCTCCTACTTTCACACGAATATTGTCACTGGTTTAACACCTAATTGTAATTCTGACACTCCCCATCTCTGAACTTAGTACAGTAAGTCCCCTATATATGAACCTTCAAGTTGTGAACTTTCAAAAGATGTGACTGTGCTTTCACATGTGCAATCACGTGAGTTCACGTATCTGGTGTACACTGTCACCTGCACGCATTCTCTACAAGTGGTTGTGCTTTTGTGTACCTTATTGTATGGTACTGTATAGAGTATATACTGTATATTTATTTCAAGCCCAGGATATCCACAAGCAGGCGTAAAACAGGAGTGAGGTAGCTGGTACTACTTACTGTACTTTTCAAGGTACTGTACTGTAAGATTAAAAATGTTTTATTTTCTATGTTTGTTTTTCATGTGTTTGTGTGAATAGTATTATAAACCTCTACTGTATATATATATATAATATACATTATTACAGTCCACTACGCAGCCAATTGTGTTACTTGGCTTACTTTGTTGGACTTATAAACAAATTGGACTTACAAACCCGCTGTTAGAACAGAACTTGTTCATATGTCGGTGACTTGCTATAGAGGGAATGATAGTCGAGAGTCATCTGGGACAGGAAATGTAGGTGAAATGGTATTTCAGAAGGAGGCCTGGGGTCACACTATGGCTCTGCATCCCCTGTTGTGAGGATGTGTGGAAACCTCCAGCACCCCGAGGGCTCCTCCCTGCCACCCTGGAGTTACCTGTGACCACAACCCATCCATATTCCCTGCATGCCCACACTCACTCCAACCTCCAGTTACCATGCAGCCTCCAGGAGCACCCGCCACAGCTCCTGGCACTTTGCTGAGGGCGACTCTCTGCAGGACTCAGGGGGTGAAAACAAACCTTGGGCCCTTGCCTTAAAATATCTGTTTGGTACTTTAAAGGCACTGACTGATCAGAAACACCTTGTTTCTTGACTTTTGCTGAAAACAAGGGAGAAACAGTGCCCCTGGCATCAGGGAACACAGTAGTACTTGTCTGCTTTATGGTCACAGCTGTAAGACCTGAAGCACAAGAAAATAAGTTGGTTTGTCTACCTTTTCCAACTGTAAAATTTAAACAAAAGGACTTATATGAACCCTTTTCAGTTTGAGAATTCCAGGATGCGAAGATCTGCCTGGTTGGACCAGGTCTTATCTCTGGAACTGCTGATCAAGAGTGGGAGGCAAGTGATCAGAGTCTCAACGACTCACTTGAAAGGTGACAAGCAGTAGTAGTTCAAATGGTTTTCAGTAGAGAAAACAGAATTGTGTTCCCCCCAAAGAGATGGCCAGATCCTAATTCCTGGTATCTGTGGATATGACCTTGTTTGGAAACAGTGTCTCTGCAGATGTCATTGAGCTGAGGCCATCCTGGACCAGGCTGCGCCCTCATCCAATGACAGGTGTCCTCCTGGGAGGAGGCGAATCTGGACACAAGACACAGGGAAGACGGCTCTGCAATGACAGGACAGAGGTCTGAGCTGTGGTGACAAGCCCAGGGAAGTCCAGGGATGCTGGCCCTCAGGGGGATACGATAAATAAGCAATGTCCCTGTTCTCAAGGAACTTGAAGAAGCAACCACGTGGGTAACCACAGAAAACAACAGGACCAGGCAGGGCACAGACCGCAGGAGAGCAGCCAGGAGACAACCCGGAAGAGCAGCGTCTACACCGGGGAAGGAACGAAGGGTGCAGACGGCCAGGATGAAACACGGTCGTGAGCAGGGGTCTTCTCAGGCCGGGAGCAGGACACAGACACACCGTCGAGAGGTACAGCATTCAAGTGTTGGGTGGCTGGACTATTTCTCTTGCAAGAGGACCGTACAGACCTGGGAAGTTGAGGACAACCTGACGAGGACCCTGACTGCCATGTCAAGGAATGAAGGGGCTTCACAACCACTGAGCTGAATGCCATTTCAACCTTCTGAGAAAGTGAAGGATGCCATCGGACCCGTCTTAGGAGAGATCCAAAACTACCTGAGAAAACCACTTTTCAGGAAGTGGAGAGGGGCCCCAACCGGCACACCAGGGTTTCCAGGAGTCAAGCCAGCAGGGCCCAGGGTGGGAGGTATCCGGTTTGCTGCAGCAATTTGTCCCCTGGGACCCACAGCTTGGGCATCTGATTCCTCGCCTGAATGTTTACAAGGACCAGGCTGGAGGTGGGCTCAGTATGTCCAGTGGAACCGCAGCCTATGAGAGAAGGACGCTTCGGAAATGCCCTTCCTCTGACTCTCACACGAAGAAACAAAGATCATCAAAGAAAAGGTCACAGGCAGAGTTGACAGAGCCATCTTGTGATCTCAGAATGTGGATGTTTTAAGACTGAGGTATGTGGGGACTTCCCTGGGAATGCAATGGATAAGAACCCGCCTGCCAGTGCAGGAGACAGGGATTCAATCCCTGGTCTGGGAAGATCCCACATGCCTTGGAGCAATTAAGACCATGTACCACAACTATTAAGCCTATGATCTAGAGCCCAGGAGTCACAACTACTGAGCTCGCGTGACTAGAGCCTGTGCTCTGCAACAAGCCAAGCCATTGCATTGGGAAGCCCATGAAACGCAATGAAGAGTAGCCCCACCCCTTGTTATAACTAACAAAAGCTCAAACAGCAACAAAGACCCAGCACAGCCAAAAATTAACAAATGAAATTATTTTTTTAAAAAAGAGTCAGGTATGCTAGGGAACTTTAAATGGTTCAAAAAAAGGGAACACGAAACTACACAGAACCAACAAAGCCGACCACGATGATAACAAAGGCTGGCAAACTCTGTCCATCTGCCCAGCAGCTCCGGGCACTGGGTGCTGGCTTGACCAGGTGCCATGAGAGACATCAGGAAGAGAAATCAACAAGATCAGTGCCCACCTCAAAACACAATCTGACAGGGGAAGGTCAACGTACAAACCAATCAGTAAATGCTGCTATCACAGGAATATAGACAAACATCCCTAGAAGGAATGAGAGGTTGAGTCTGCCTAGTAGGGGTGAGAAGTGGGTCCAAGTCACAGATGACAAGATGCCTGGGACATGGGTTACCCTTCAGGAAAGATCGAGCTCCCACCTAGTTTGGCCACTTTCACTGGAGGTGACTTTGGGAAAGTGCTGACTCCAGAGCTAAGCCCTTCTAAAACGCAGCCCTCATCCACCTCACAAAGCTGTTGGGAAGACAAAGAATAAGAATGAAAGTACTTGGAAAACTGTAACGGAGAATCAAAAGTGCGTTCAGATACCCAGTCCTTTAGCTGAGATCCTTGGGGCCAGATGTTTCAGAATTCACACTTTTTTTTTTTTTAACTTTCAAAAGATGTTCATACCACATATTATATAACAACTTCTAGAGGGTCTGAGTTATAATCAAACCCCAACATGAAACAAATTAATATTTTACCAGTCCAAGTGATGATTATTTATGCCAAGTGGATTATTGAGAGACTATAAATAGTCTTAAATATAGTTCAGGTGGGTCCCAAAGGTTTTCTTCAGAGATCTCAGGATTCAAGGACTGTAGGATAAAAGGTTGTTGTCCAGTGTGATGCTTGCCATGCCTGAGGGCAGGTCAGTAGTCTCCCCACAACACCCTGGATATGAGTGTCTCCAGCAAGCTGGCAGCTGGGGAGGCTGTTGGCGGCTGGAAGCATGGTTCCCGCCAAGACAGAACTATGAATGACCACTCCTGTCACAAGCTCAAACCACAGTCTTCACCAACTAGGTTCCCACAGCAATGACAGCACGTCATGAGTCATCATATGGCCTATTTGGGACCTACAAACGGAACTATGAGACACAAGAGGAAAGACAACCCTGTCCCTCCTTCCTGAGCTCAGGGTCATGTCGGGTGGAACTCTAAAGCAAGTGGAGTCTGTATGGTGCCCACGGAACCGCCACCCAGGCCTCCAGCCTGGGCCACCCTGCATGGCCCCCAGGCAGGGCGGAGCATCTGACCTCAGGCAACATCCTCAGCTCCAGCCTGGCACCCCCTCATCGTAAGTGATGAGCTGCAGCCAGAATGACCTCCAAGCCCTCCAACTCTGACACAAACCATCTACCAGGTGTGCAGTGTACAAAGCATAACAGGTGTCCTCAGCCAGAGAGGACAAGAGAAAACAGAAAAGCCACCTTCATGGACTGACCTTCTTGACTGCATGGCACCCTGGCCTTCCTTGATGAGCTCTGCACTGTGATGGAGAAGCAGGCTTCTCAGCACAAACACATCTCTAATCGACAGAATGTTCCAAAAATGTTGGCAAAATATGAAGGTGAAAAGTCCAAGTTCTCTCAAGGCTACAGAGACGTCGAGTGGGCAGGAGTCACCGAGGGGCCCTGGTCCAGCCAGCATGCCACCCGGCTGGCTTCCCAGATTCTATTATTAACAGGGTCTTCTTTTTCTCCTCTTTAAAAACTTACAGAATCTCTAACTATGACTCATATTTCCCAAAAGGGTTCCTTTAATTCTTAAAAGAGCACTAATTCTTTTCTTGTATCTAGAAGCTACAAATTATTTTTGGGGAGGGAGGGAAGAAGCTTTGTGACCCATCCCCAAGCATGAATTCAGTATTTCCTGAGCTAATTCTTTCACGCTCTTGACAGCATAACCCAAACCATCAACACACATCTCTGTGTTCCAGGAAGGCTGAGATGTAACTTTCAGCTCTGCTCAGACCTACCTTGCATCAACATGATTGCATATCTTTTTCTGAACATAAGGTTTCCCATCCTCCCCTCCACCCAGGGAAACTCGCTCCTCATAATAGGTAGGTGAATGAATTTCAAACAGTCAAGACACAGCCTCATATATGAGTTATTCTATATCCATTTAACTTGCACACAGACAAGGAAATAATTCTTTTTCCCTAGAGGCTTCTCGAAGTCAATTTTCCTAGATTTTCAGAGGTTGAAAGTATGACTCTCCATAAGATCTTTTGTTTACTAAATGCGAAAGTAACATTATGAAACACAAACTGTCCCTATTTGGGGGATAAAATACTATACCTATTAAGAGATGGGTACAGGTGAGTAGGTGGGAGAGCCTTCAGAGAGTAGTGCTGAAGGCTGGGCTGTGGGGCAGAGGCCAAAATAAGGGAAAAGGTGGGGGTGGGAAAGAGCACAAGAGACGTGGGGCGGGGAGAGGTGCTAACACACAGAGTCACATACTCTTTGACCTAGATATTCCACTTGTAGGAATTAATCCTACAGATCAACTTGCATTGGTCCAAAATGGTCATGTACAAAAAGCGATGCACAGCAACACCATTCAGAGCAGCTAAGGACCAGAACAAAGCGTCCACGTGGGATGATACGTCCCTACAATGGGGGCTACACGGACACGACCACGAATGGGGATGCTCCTCAGGCAGTGACATGGTATGCATTAGGACGTCCCTTTAACTGGAAAAAAGTAGTACAGAGTACTGTGTATAGAACGCTGCCATGTGCATTTCTAAAAGAGATAAATTCTGAATTTCACTGTATTCCCATAGAGTCTGTCTAGAAGGTCTGTAACTGTGAGACTGGTGGAGTCTGGAGTAGGACGCTGGTGGTTGAGAGAGGCAAGCAGGTCCCTCCCTGCACTCTCTCTTGAAAAACTAAAAATAATGAAACAGGAATACAACAGGAACACTCGCTCTTTTAAAATCCATCAAAGAGTCTAGTATTGTCTTAAGACAAATAACCTCAATGACAGTTTGCTCTATAAAGCTTCTGGTAGCTCAAGCCCAAGGCAGTGGGTGGACTTCCACGGGGAAACCACCTTACTGAATTATAAGCAGTCCGATTCGGTTTCAAATACGTAATCTGGCCTTGTGCGTGTTCAGTTGCTCAGTCATTCTCTCTTTTGTAAACCCATGGACTGAAGCCCACCAGGCACCTCTGTCCATGGAATTTTCCAGCTAGGAATATTGGGAGTGGGTAGCCATGCCCTCCTCCAAGGGATCTTCCAGACCCAGGGATCAAATCCGCGTCTCCTGCATTGCAGGCAGATTCTTTACCGCTGAGCCACTGGGGAAGCTCGTAGTCTGGCCTCAGACGATGGCATTTACTGAGCTCCCTTCTCAGCATCCACAGACCACATTTTCCTGCTCTTTTTCACCCCTGCCTCCCCTGAGGACAGGACAAAGTTTCCAAGAAAGTAACGCCCCCTCTCATTTATCAAACCCATTTACAGGTTTCAGTTTGCTATTACTGTTCAGGACTGTATTGATTTCCACCGTATTAACGAACTGTCCTTTTTTACTGCATAATCTCAGAGCCTAGAGATGCTGGTTCCAGAAGGCCTGAAGTCTGAGACACTGAGTCCAGAAGGCCTGAGGTCTGGGTGCAGACAGGGAGGCTGGTGATGAGAGCTGCATGGCACATGGGAAATACCTGCCTAACCTCCTTCCAGAAGGTACCTGAGCTGGCCTTCACAGGTGTCCTTCACAGGTGTCCTGTGTTCTCTTTTACACAGAAGTTAGGAGACTTGAATAAGGTTGGAACCACTAAGTGGCAAAGATGGAACCAAAGCTAGTGTCTCCTGACCCCAAATTGTGCTCCTCCAATGCTGCTGGGTCATCAGCTCCACATCACGAGCAAACAACTCGGGGTCATGTGCTCTGCACCCTAAAACCTCCCTCTGTATTTCCATCTGAGGGTAAAAATGCACTATGTTTGAAAAATAAAAAATGCTGATGACACAGTGTTAGGACTGAAAAACAGAACACAGGGTTATGTATAGAGTACGACCTCGATTATGTAGAAAAATGTGATCAAGCATTTTTTAAAAGGTTCACACACACACACACACAAAATCAGCAGCTCATATCACAGAAGATTCATCTCCCTAACATATCAAGACTCGTCAGAGATCAATGAAGATTTGCAAACCAATGGAAAGGTGGGCAACGAATGTAGATAGTTTAAAGAAAAACAAAAATAATATGGTCTTTAAACATAGGAAAAGATGCTGATTCTCACTGTTGGAAAGAAAAAAGCAAATTGAAAAAAAAAAAACAAACCCAAAGGTAAGACACCCCACGCAAGAGAAATGCAGGCGGAGGTGCAAATTGGTGTGACCACAGATGGAGGGTAACTAATCACAGCTCTCAGGGTCCCCAGTGTTTATAACCTTGGACCCCCGACCCCACTTCTGGAACTAAACAGACACAAACGTGTGATTGCAGTGTGTTTGATAAAAGCAGAAGACTGGAAACAAGTGGAGAGGACATGGATGGGGCAAATTAAACCCCTCGCTCTCCGTCCACCCCACGGAACCCCAGCAGCTGCAGCAGACGGTGGGTGTGTGCCCGCAGCCAAATTCACAGGGCAGGCCTGGATCCTGGGACAGAAAGGCTGCCATCTGTAGGGGAAGGAAAGATACATATTGGCTGACTTCCACACAAAAGAAATGTAAAAAGATATCGCTTACGCAAATTGAATTTTTAAAATGTAGGAAGAGGAGGGACAGCTCTGAGCACTGAAGGCAAAACTCACAAGAATATTCAGTTCTCCCAGAGAAGGAGCGAGGTTAGTTCAACAGAAGTGGGATTTTGCTCCACTGGTTCTGAAAGGGAGTTCCTGACCTTAGGGTCCACTCCCGGCTGTGAACACGTGTGGGATGAAACACAATTGAGGTCAGGAGCTGCACCAACACCTCCTAAGCTTGGTTTTTAACTATATGGCCAAGATAGTTGATGAACTGGCCTGGAAATGGCCGGGTCGGTAAGACAAGCCTTGCAAAAGACAGCACTGCGGTGCTGTCCTAGAGAGAGACCGGCAGTTGGTACCTGAGGCCAGAACATGCAAGAATGCCGCAGAAAGGCCCTGAGTGAGGAAGGGGTCATGGTTCATGCCTGTTGCCACAGGTTCTCTGTGACCCCACGACAGCAGTGGGGAACCCTGAGCCATGCGGCCAAGGGGGCTGCAGAAAGGGCCCTTGCCACTTCTCACCCACCTGCCTGCTCCAGGTGGACATCCAGGACCTTTGCCTACTGTTCCTGGCATCTAAACTACCCTTTCTTCATTAAAAAAAGTCCCTATAAAAACTAGTCCAGATAACAGCTCTAGTCATGAGACCAAAACCATTTTATCACTGAACAAACTCCAGCTTGAAAGTGAAAGTGTTAGCTTCTCAGTTGTGTTCAACTCTGTGTGACCCCATGGACTGTAGCCCGCCAGGCTCCTCTGTCCATGGAACTCTCCATGCAAGAATACTGGAGTGGGTTGCCATGCCCTCCTCCAGGGGATCTTCTCAATTCAGGGATCAAACCCGGGTCTCCTGGATTGCAAGCAGATTCTTTACCGCCTGAGTGAGTCACCAGGGAAGCCCATGATCAATAAAATATGATCCAGCACTAGAAAGGGATGAAGTGCCATTATGTGCTAGAACGCAGGTGAATCTTGAAAATATGATGGTAAATGAAAGAAGATAACCACAAAGCATCATATGTTGTATGATGCTGTTTACAGGAAATGTCCAGAAAGAGGCAGATCTATAGAGACTGTAAATTCATCGTTGATTAGAACCATTTGTAGTGAGATTAGAGGATGATAGCTAACTTTGGTGGGTGGTCTCTTTTAAAGTTAATGAAAATGTTCTGAAGCTGATGTGGTGAGGACTTTACAACTCTGTGGACCCAGCAAATTCACTAAGGTATAGAAAGACTTCAGATGGGTGGGCTGTATGGTACATGAATTATATCCTGATAATATGACTGGAGACATATTAATGTCTTTTTTTTTTCCTTAAAATTATTGACTGGAGATGTCATCAATATGTTTTTAGAGAGAGATACAATTATAATCACTGTGTGAAAGATGTTAGAACGTAAAGGGGATCAAGTGTTCATAATGCAACTAATGTTTGTTGTTCTTATTCATATTTTGTTCTGTTAGGTTTTTGTTCCAACCTTGTGTATACTGTACACACAAGCTTTATTATGTAAAATTTTCAAAAATGACACATCATAAACTTTTAAGTGAAGAAGAATTTTTCAGTGAATTTTATGCAGGTACTTTATCTGACTGAGTGACACATAACTAGTGTCTCAGGAGATGACAGCTCTTCAGAATATAGTTTTGATTCAGATGATGTGAATATTAGACTAACAAAATGACAAAAAAATCCTAGTGATTGATTCTGATACTGAAGGTGAACATGAAACTCATGATGCTAGAGAAGACTTTGCAGGTGTGTCAGTAAAGACTTTACAGTGTGTAACTATTGAATTTAATAACTCACAAAGTGTTAGTGAAATAACAGAATTAATTTTTGGCTGTCCAAAATAAAAATCTTTGGCCATAGGCATTAGTTTCTGCAAAAATCCCCTGGTCAGTAATGAGTTAAAAGAAAATGAGATTCTGTTTTCCCTTCCCCACCTCCAAGGATGGGGGGCAGTGGGGATGCCATGCATTGCTGGTGAGAAAGGAGATGGGACACCCACTCTGGAGAACATCAAATAAAACAAGAGTCATTAAGCCCTAAAACCTAAACTCCACTCCTCTGTAGGCACTCACCCTAAGAAATCAATGCCAACGTGCAGACAGGGACATGGTGATACACTCATTGCAGCATTGATTATAAAAGTAAAATTTGTAAAAAAAAAAAAAAAATGAAATGCTCATCAATAGGCTAACAGATACATAAACTATAGCTTATTCAGAGACTGGAATGCTATACTGAATTCAGAATTAACAAAGTAGAGCTACATGGATTGATACAAATGAATCTCAAAAACATCCAGTTGTATAAAAAAATAAGCTCTGAAATAATATGTACAGTATGATATCCATTTTATAATGTTAAATACATGTAACCCAGTATTATTTATGGATACATCATAGCCAGTAACAGGCTTACAGGTGGCGCTAGTGGTAAAGAATCTGCCTGCCAATGCAGGAGACACAAGAGACCCTGGTTCGATCCCCTGGTTGGGAAGATTCCCAGGAGGAAGACATGGCAACCCACTCCTGTATTCTTGCCTGGAAAATTCCATGGACAAAGGAGTCTGGCGGGCTACAGTCCATGGGATCACAAAGAGTTAGACGCAACTGAGCGACTGAGCACCATAGCCAGTAAACAACAGATACACAGAAGAATAAGAACCATCATGTTCAGATGGCAGTTATCTCTGGAAGGAAGAGAGGGAGACAGAGCCGCAGGAAGGAGGATGCAGGAAGCATCATCACCTGCTTCCCTAATGGTCTGGTTCTTTAAAAAAAATTATAAATGTGAAGCCAAAGTGGCAAAATGTAAAGATTTAAGAAAACCGGGTCACGGTTACACATACAGTTAATATAGCACAGTCTGTACTTTCTGTACAATTGAAATGTTTCATAACAAAATGAAAGTGGAAAAGGGTTTTTTAAATGAGGAAAACAGAATTTGTGAGAAACTAATAAAACTGATTACTTGAATGAGACGGAAAAGAAACAAAAAGAGCTGGGGAGCAGCAAGTTTCAGACAGGTATTTTCCTTTTGAACCAAGCGAATATACAATCTCTGAAGATACACGGATACAATGCTTTTCAAAACGTTAAGGAAGGGACTTCCCTGGCAGTCCAGCGGGCTAAGACTCTGTGCTCCTAACGCAGGGGGCCCGGCTTCAACCCCTGCTCAGAGAACTAGATCCCACAAGCCGCAACCAAGAGTTTGTAGGTCACAACTGAAGGTTCCACGTGCCGCTACTGGGACTCGAGCAGCCAAATAAATACACGTTTAAATAAACAGGTGAGGAATGAATGGCGAAAACAGCAACAACAACAACAAAAAGTTAAGGGAAAAACTCTTCTTCATATCTTCTAAGAAGCGATTTAATCTACGTAAGATGTTAGGACTGGGGGTCTCCTTATCTCTGCTTCAAGTTTCCAAGTAGAGGACACTTCTGACGGGCGGACACTTCTGACTGCTTTGTCTGTCCACTGCTCCTCTCAGGGGAGAGGAATCAGCTCTGATGGACAATTGTCCTTCCCTCTTTGGCATCCACCCGGCTGCAGAGCACGCGCTGACCTGGTCCTCAGCTCCCGGCATCAGGTATACAGGGACTGTCCTGTGGGCCGAGGCCCAGGGTGTCCCAGGATACGGAGGACCAGGTGGCCGGGCGGCACGGACTCTGAGGTCAAGAGTCCATGGCCTCTGTTGCCACACACAACATTGTTTCCCACTTATTTTACCCAATTTCTACCTCTCAATTTTCAAATTCTGTTGGGGAAGGAAAATGGGTCTCCTTCAAATTTCCTACAAGGAATATCTCTAAGGAAAATTCTCTCACAAGGAAACTGTCAGAAATTTAAACAAAGATAGATTGTTCTCTGCATTGTAACAGTCAAAACTAATAAATATTAATATCCACTATAGGACACACCCAAAGTGTTTGAGGTCGTCCATTCAAGATACTTAAAAAATCATCAAAAACTGTCTTAAAAACATTTTAATGACATGGTAAAAGTGTCATCCTATAACACTGAGTGAAAAAACAGATTATACATACATAGAATACACATATATGGTTCAGTTAATACAATGCAGCTTATATCCACCTACCAAAAAGGACTGCAAGAAAACAAATAAAATTATTAAAAGTAGTAAAAATCTGTATGACAGCACCCTTGCTAAGTTGGGTTTTCATTTTTGTATTTGCTTGCATTTCCTAAATGCTCTGTAACAAATTGTATTATTTTGATAATCAGAAAAAATATTTAAGAAAAATATTAAAAGTAAGTTTAGTAACAATATAAAAGAAAGAATGGAGG
Organism: Okapia johnstoni; assembly: GCA_024291935.2. NCBI lineage: Eukaryota > Metazoa > Chordata > Mammalia > Artiodactyla > Giraffidae > Okapia > Okapia johnstoni. The sequence goes on along the minus strand of CM044310.1, from coordinate 30,012,498 downwards.
CATTTATAAAGAAAAGGAGAAAGCAGCTAGCCTGACATGAATGCAGTCATGCTCTGTTAAACTTTAACATTTCATATACTGGCAATTAAGTGGAATTTAAAAATAAAAAACACAGTATCATTTATGTCAGCCGCCAAAAGAAATTCTTAGGTATAAATCTAACACGATACCTATAAGATCTATAGGAGGAAAATTACAAAAGTCTAAAAAAAGAAATCAAAGGAGGGATTTCCCTCCCAGTTCAGTGGTTAAGATTTCATGCTTCCACTGCAAGGGGCACAGGTTCAGTCCTTGGTCAGGGAACTAAGATTCCACCCGACCTGTGGTACACAAAAGAGGGAAGGAAGGATGGAGGGATCGAGGGAGGGAGGGAAGAAGCAAGAAATTAAGAAAGAAGCCAAGAAATCAAGAAAGAAATCAAAGGAGAACTAAACAGACAGATGGAGAAGGAAATGGCAACCCACTCCAGTATTCTTGCCTGGAGAATCCCGTGGACAGAGGAGCCTGGTGGGCTGCTGTCCATGAGGTCGCAGAGTCGGACATGACTGAAGTGACTGAGAACGCATGCGTGCCTTGGAGAAGGAGATGGCAACCCACTCCAGTATTCTGCTGTCCATGAGGTCGCACAGAGTTGGACACGACTGAAGTGACAGCAGCAGCAGTAAATAGACAGAGTTGTTCATAGATAGAGTTTATTCTTCTAAATAAATAGAAGACTCAGGACATCAGTTCTTCCCAAGCTGATCTATAGATTCAATGAAATTTCAATCAAAATCCCAACAAGTTATTTTCTAGATATCAACAAACTGATTCTGAAGTTTACATGGAGAAGCAGAGGACCCAGAACAGCCAACATGATATTGAAGGGGAAGACCAGCGTCAGAGGAAGGACACTACCTGACTTGAAGTCTTACTACAGTCACAGTAAACAGGACAGTGTGGTCCTGGTGAAAGAACAGACAAACAGATCGATAAAGAAGAGCAGAGGACACAGACTCACAGAGTCGCACACACTCAACTGACCTTTGACAAAGGAACAAAGGCAACACAACGGAGAAAAGGCAGTCTTTCCACAAATGGTACCAAACAAGTGGACATCCATACGCCAAAGAAAGAATCTCAACACAGCCCTTTAATCCTTTGCAAAATTTTAACTCAAAATAGATCACAGACTCAAAATGCAAAATTATAAAACTTCTAGAAGAAAACACAGGAGAAAATCTAGATGATCTTGAGCACGGTGATGACAGCACAAAGGCACAAGCCATGAAAGGAATAGGTGATAAACTGGAGCTCATTAAGTTTAAAAACTCTGGTCCGTGAGAGACAACAAGAGAAGACAAGCTTCAGACTGCGAGAAAATATTTGCAAAAGATAATACTGATAAAGGACTAGTGGATCCATAATATACCCCAAACTCATAAAACTCAAAATAAGAAAACAAACAACCCAATTTAAAAACTGGCAAAAGACCTGAATAGACAGAGAACAAAAGACATAAGCATAAGAAAAATATGTTCCACATCGTATGTCATTAGAGAAATACACATTGAAACAACGAAACAGCACCACACACCTATTAGAGTGGCCAAGAGCCAGAACACTGAAAAACAGCAAATGACAAGAGGATGTGGAGCAGCAGGAACTGTCGCTCATTGCCAGTGGGAATGCAAAATGGTACAGCCAGTCCAGAAGCTGGTGGTTTCTTACAACAAAACAAACTCTTACCTTACAACCCAGGAAGCACACCCCTTGATATTTACCCAAAGGAATAAAACATACCCACACAAAAACCGGCACGTGGATGTTTACAGCAGCTTTAGTCATCCCACTGTCAAAATGTGGAAGCAACCAACACATCCTTCAGTAGGTGGATGGATATACAAACTGTGTCCATCCAGACGGTGGAACATTACTCAGCACTAAAAAGAAATGAGCTATCAAGCCATGAAAAGACATGGAGGAAACTGAAATGCAAATTACCAAGTGAAAGAAGCCAATCTGAAAAAGCGATGTACTGTTATGATTCTAACCAAAGGACACTCTAGAAAAGGCGAGACTATAGAGACAGTGAAAAGCTCAGTGGCTGCCAGAGTTGGGGGTGGGTGATGGGTGACAGGAATAGGCAGAGCACAGAGGACTTTTAGGGCAGTGAGACTGCTCTGTATGAAGCTATATTGATGGGTTGTTGTAGTTGTTTAGTCACTAAGTTGTGTCTGACTCTTTGCAACCCCATGGACTATGGCCCACCAGGTTCCTCTGTCCCAGGCAAGAATGCTGGAGTGGGTTGTCATTTCCTTCTCCAGGGGATCTTCCCGACCTTGGGATCGAGCCCACATCTCCTATGTTGGCAGGCGGATTCTTTACCACTGAGCCACCAGGGTAGCATATGGATGGGTACACATCCTTATACATTTGTCCAAACTCACAGAACAAACACCACCAAGAGTGAATCTCAAATGTAAAGCACAGTTTGGGGTGAGGATGATATGTCAATTGCAGGCTCCTCAGCTGTAACACACATATAACCCTGGTGTCAGATGCTGACAGCAGGGGAGGTGTGAGTGTGGGGCAGGGAGGAGACAGGGGCTCTGTCCTTTAGGCTTAATTTTTCAGCGAACCTAAAACTGCTCTGAAACACAGTCTATCTTAAAAAAAAAAAAAAACAGTGTTCAAGGGGACTTCAAAATGTAGGAACTTTGAGTAATAAGGACTGGTTTTAAACTTTGCTATAGGATTATTCTATGAGGATCATGTATTCTGCTAGAGAATCTCCTGTGACCATGAGAGCCAAGGACACGTTATTTGAGTGTTGGATGCAGCCACTGAAGGTCTCTGTCCCTGCTCAGCAGAAGTGCAAGCCACCTCCCCTGGGGCCTGTCCGTGCTCGGCAGCACCGCCCCGTCCTCCACCAGCTGTCGCAAAAGCAGTTGACACTGAGGCAGTAGTCACTGCCTGGAGAGAACAACGGGTAGATACAAAGAAGAGAGGCTCCAATAGCAGGAATGATTGTTATCAAGCAAAGGCCAGTGGGCAAGACTCTGGGGGAGGGACAGCCCCCGCCTCCCGCCCACACCACATGCGCAGCTGCAGCCTGGACCACCTGCACACCTCCGCCCGTTCATTGCCCCATGGAGGACCGCATGCCATCTGCATCCCTCGGGCATCACTGTTTAGGGTGCACACCACACATGTTCCTGCCTTGGGATCTCTGTACTTGCTCCTCCCACTGCTGAGAACACGCTTCCTCAAATACCCACACAGCTTGCTCTCTAGATAGAAAAAAACGATCGCTGAGATCATTCTGACTCCCGTGGTTGTCGAGGGATGTCCTCACATCTGTCTGACATCTCTGGGTCCCCCTGGTCCCTGACAATCAGGACGCTGGAGCTGGAGGGGACCCAGATACCCCATCTGGTGGCGGCAGACCTGACTCATCACTAGAACCACCCCAGAAAATCTCTATGTTCCTTTTTAGTAAACAAAGCTTCCCCAGCTCCACTTCCAGGACTTTGGTCCAGTGGCTCTGAAGTGAGGCTCAGGAACCTGCACTTTAAAAAACACATCTTCGGGGAATCACTCACCTAATCTACCACTTTAATTTCTTTTAGAAGAGAAAAGAGAGACACGGAGAGAGGAGGCGACGATCCTGAAGACACAGTGGGTTTCGGGGGAGATGAGCCCTAAGATCGTGAGAGCAAGGCAGAGAGATCCCAGCTCACAGGCGCTCGCCTTAAATCTGGTGCCACAGTCTACGTTCTCACATGAGGGGTGAGATTTAAAAAAAAAAAAAATCACTAAGTGGGAAAACTAGCTTAGCTCTACCAAGGTTTCGGTTTTTTAATTTTTTTCTTTTGTTTACCTTTGGGGAGGGTAAGAAATGAAAGTGAAAGAAAATGTTATACATAGTGAGAAAAAAAACAGACAGCATTCTAATTCACACCTGTTCTGTGAAGACCTGAGAGTAGTGGGCTGTTTTTTTTTTTTTTTTTTTTTTTTTTTTAAAAAGCCTTTCTAAACTAAGAAAGATGAGCGAGTAAGAGGAGGAACAAACCCTGCAAGATGTAGAAGTCTGACTGATGTATGAACACCTGATACGCAGCATCCCACATACACTCGGGATCCCGTAAAAGTTGGGGAGAGCTGCCGGGAATCCCACCGGCTGGGTTCCCTTGGTGAGTGTTAGTTGGCAGTCTAATTACAGTACCCGCGGGTCACGGGTTATGGCTCTCACGGACTCCTGCCAGGGCTTGCTTCCCCTTGTTCAGAGGTTATGCAGCTTCTGCTACTGTAATAATGAAAGGATGAGGCTGAGCCGTGGCCTGACCCACAAAGGAGTCACAGGAGACCCAGGAGTCGTGGCCACTTCATCCTCCCCAGTCCATCTGGCTGAGCAGAGCTTGCAGGAGGCAGTGGTGGGGGGAGGGGGGGGACCCTTCAGCGGCCACCCAGTACCTGGCCTGTGGGCGCCACAGCCAAAGTGATTTGTCTTCTGCCTGGAGCACTCTCAACACACTTCCCTACAGTGACTAACAACAGGGCTTTACCTGCTTGTCCTCAAAATAAGACCCAGATTGAGTGTAAGTCAGTTAGCTGGCAGTGTGGATGCAGCAGCCCCCGTTCTGAAGCTGTCCTGACTCACCCCCGAGGGATGGGCATCAGAGAAAAGATGAACGTTCTCTGAACCTAGCGCAACATGCCTCTGCCCAACACCACGTTACCACTGCATTCCTTCCACCATTCACTCGTCCTCAGATTACATCCCCAAATCCCAACCATCAAGCGGTGGAAATAAACTTTCTTAAGGAGTCAAAACTCCTCGTGGCACATGAAGTCAGCGGAAAGGGCAGGAAAGCAGGGAGCTTGCGGTGGTGACGCCCAGGGCATCGGCAAGAGGCACCCCGGGTCCACAGCCTCCCTGTGGGGCTGGTCACCAGCATGGGGCTGTCAGCTGACCGGGGCGGGGTTGTGCCTGCGCCTGCACTCAACCTGTCCAGCAGCTCATTTCCCGAGCAGGAAGTTTTGCACAGTGTTTCTCAGTGAAGAGTATGATACAAACACTCCCCGCCTCAGCCCACCCTGCCTTATACTCCCCTTTAGAAGCCTTTTATTAAAGCCTTCAGGAACTCGAACTACTCTAAACATAGACCGCTGTATGGTTGTGGGCAGCTCATCTCCGTGAAGCATGTGCTGGGGAAAACCACCCTGGTTTATTACTTGTTTTCTCCGTAAGCATCTTCCACAAACAAGCGAAGGCTCTATCTTTTTTAATAAAATAGGTTCATCTGAATCAGACTTATCAGAGATCTATATTCACTCCTTCTCTCCCTCCCTCCTGGTGGTTCTAAAGCAGCCACAGTGGGTCTCTTCTGAACTCAAATGTCAAGATGTGAAACTTCAAGCACCGTTGACTCTGAAGGGCTGTTTCAGTTCCTCTCCACCTGTGGGGCATGTTTTTTTTTTTTTAAACTTTTAATTTTGAATTGGATAGCCGACTAACAATTTTGTGATAGTTTCAGGTGGACCAGCAAGGGACTCAGCCATATATAAACATGTATCCATTCTCCCCGGAACTCCCCTTCCATCCAGGCTGCCACATAACATTGAGGAGAGTTCCCTGTGCTATATGGTAGGTCCTTGTTGGCTATCCATTTGGGGACACACTTTTTAAGTCTGTATCAAATGTATCAAATTTTCTCATGCCATAAGAGAAACAGCAATTTATAAGATTTACAAGATAAGCTAGCCAAGTCCTCCCAGATTCTGCATATAAACAGCTCTATGGATGGATTTAATTTGCTAGGAAAGTTTGAAAAGTCAAGTTATTAGCATCTTTAAGAGAGCAGATTGGAAGCCATTGCAGCTGAAGCCCCACATTGCAGTTCACAGTTCCTAGATTTGAACTGAGTTTCAGCAAGGGATGTTCTATTGGCAAACCACTTAAGATGCCTCATCAAACTCTACAGGTTTGTGCTGACTTTGGAATTTTGTGAAATATACTGAAAACCAATTTCTGACATTCTAGAGGTTAAAGACAGTAGAAGTGAAGGTCTAGGTGGGACGACTTCTATCCTGATATCTCTCATTCCACAAGAGCCACAGTGGGAAGATCCAGTGCTTCTTTCTGCCCTGCATCATGCCAGGTTTACTGGGTGCCACTGTTAGGTACCTGGAACCTTTCCACTGCATTTATGGAATCTATCTCTTCACTTTTGACTAAGTGGAAAACCATGAGCAATGAAGAAGAAAGAAAGAAAGAAAACTACTTATCAGTGTGCTCAGCTAAGACAACCACTCGAAACTGTTGATCTAAGATACCCAAGAGCAAAGCGGGCACTGGGAGTCACACCTGGCTGACTGCCATCTGACCTGGCCACACAGGTACCTCGTGAGCACTTGGAGCCAGATCCTTGGGGCACAAGCTCCTATCAATAATTCACTCCACCCGAGGCCAGCCCGACTCCTAGAGAAATTCAGGAAAAAAAGCACCATCCTGCAAACAATAGCCACCTTTTCAAGACTGTAAAAGGGGAAGACAAAGTGGAAACGGGGCCAAGACAATTGGTGTGACCAGAGATGAATTCCAACTAAATGACACACATCATCACTGTACAGAAGTCTAAAACCATCTCAGCATCTAGAAAGTAAATCTAAAGGAAGTTAAAATTAAGGAAAGGAGACAATGCACATGAAAAGGTTTCATTAAGTTTAAAATGTCATTTAAAAAAGTAATGATTAAAATCCTACTGAAAAAAAAGCAAATTCACCAAGAGTGAGAAGCAGAAGCTCCTACTGAAAACTTAAAAAGTTCAGCAAGAATTGGTGATGTCCTGAGTGTCAAATTCTCATGTGGGTGCCACCCCCAGTGTTCCACATACCTACTCAGGGAATCGAGAATTGTCTGAATAACAAAAATAGGAAATTCAGAATGTCTCGAAGCTACCCTGTAGAATCTTAGAGGAGGAGAGAATTTCAAAAGCAATCTGAACCAGCTACACATCTGAACAGGTGAGAATGAGATGCAGAAAAAGCAGGGGACCAGCCAGGGTTAACAGAGCCTCCAGGCAGCAGAGCTGGGATCAGGATCAGATTTGGATCCATACCCAAGATGACCAAGTGTGGATCCACCACGCTCTGCTGTCACTCAGCCATCCTTTCCACACAGGAAACACCACAGATGGTGTAACAGTGAGATTCTAATCTGAACAGTCACATCTCTATACTGAGTGGACAGCACGGGTTTTCCAACTATGGACACTTATCCTGCAGTGAACTCTGTACCATTTTATTGTTTCCATGGAAGAAATACCATGATTTTTACATGATAGAAATCATATCCTGATTATTAGTCAACAACCAAGAACTATATTTATGGGGTGAACAGTTGATGAGCCATGTTAATGCTGAGAAAAATTCTATAAGGAAAAAAGTAACAACACTTACGTGGATTTAGAAACTTACTTTTATACTAATCACAAGAATCAGAGCTTACTTTTTTCTGGCCTTATTGAATATTTTGGAATGAAATGAAATTTCCAAAGTATTTTTCTGTTTCACTGATATGCACAAAATTCCTTAATGTTTCAACTAAGAGTTATCACTAATAAAATTAGTGAATTCTTCCAAAATGAACGAAACAATTAAGTAGCAATTAAACAGCAAGTATAATACATATTCCTTTGATGGGCTGCATTACAAACATTGGTTCATCCTAACATCTTCCTTCCCATGGAGAGGATTTTCCAGAAGGGGAAGCCTGGACTCTCCCTCACCACCCCACCTCCAGCCAGAAATGCCCAGCCCTCTGTCCACCAGCCAGACTGAGAAGTGAGGCATCCGGGCCCTGTTTGTCAATGTGCTGGTCCTTTGGGGCTGCGCCTCCTTTTCCCAGTGAGCCCTAAGATTGCACTGTTCAAGCTTCCACAAGGGACAGACGGCACCCACTGCTTCCTGTGGCTCCAGCAGGAGCAACGGGAGGCTCAGGAGCACATGGGCAGCAGGACCCAAACGGCTGCTAGAAAACACCCAGCCTGTACCTTTTCTGTAAAGGACAGGGCTTGTCTGCACACCCACCAACCACCTGTGCCTGTCTGCAAACCCAAGTTTTAGATCACCATGATTTACCTCCCCGGTGCCCAGTGAGAATTTCTCTGAGACTCTGAGACAGAACGGAAGTTTCAAACCTGTTGCTGAGTTCCAGGGCATCAGGGCTCCTGTCCACTCTGGCATGCTTCTGAGTCCTCGTGCAGAAAAGCGTCCTGTGCAGCCGCCCATCACTCACACCCCGGCCTGCATCCCGCCAGCGCCCTGGCTGGGCTGTGGTCCTGGCTGAGCAACCGCACATCTCCCCGCGGGTCAGCCCTCTTCCAGGTGGTTCTGACTGTCCTCATGGACTTTGGAAGGTCCGATGGCTGGAGGGGTTTCCGCAGTGATCAGCTGTCCCTATGATACCCGTACTCCCTGTACAGAGGAGGTAGGTGACACTAGCTTCTGGCAGCAACCCTCTAATTTCCTCTTTTAGAAGTTTAAAAAAAAAAAAGGAACATTCACTTGTTACGTAAACGAAGCCCCTCAATTTAGGAAGTCAGATGCATGCCTTACTCTGTAAAGCAGGCTCTCAGCAAAGCCATTAGAATCCAAGAAGTCCAAGCCCCACTTCCTACTTTTGTTACTGGGTTGGAGCTCGGATTGCAAAAGACAAGACTCTCAACAGTCTGAGTGGCTCGGACTGACTCACTCCGTAGTGGCCCTGCTGGAGATTATGAAGTAGCCAATTAATTGATCACAAGACCTCGCACACGGCTCACATGGCTGGGGTGAAACCCGGTGACTCGCCTGCAGCTGCAAGGTTGTCCTGACATTGGCCACCACCCTCTTAATGGCTCTCCTGTGAGCAAGTGTCAGCTGACAGGTCTTACTCTGCAACCTTGAAAATCCTGCCCAGAGCAAATGAGAGACAGCAGTCCTCAGCAAACCCACTACAGGGCTTGACGCACAGGGGCAGATGTGGGGTGAGGGAAGGGATACATCCTGGCTTTAATACCAATGTCGAATTTAATTTATTTATGAAAGAAAAATAGTAATGACCGAGAAGCCATAAACCCCCAAAACTCTTGCACTGGACTCCTAATTCCTAAGCACATCCAAACTGAGAGAGTCCTGAACCAGCAGAATCCAAGAACAAAGGCAGTTCAGTTTCTACTTATGACATGAATGTACCGCATTTGTAAAATGAGAATAATACTATGGTATTATATATCAATATGCTGTAGCTATGATATATGTTAATATACCACATACTTCAACATTTCATGATACATATTTTATATTTTCAGGTTAAATTTTATGTGATATAACTTACATGATATATACTTTACTTATATTTTATGCATTTAATGACATTGATATAGCACATTATTTCTATGATTTTTATGAAACATTTTATGTTTTTGTTATATTTTATGATACATACTTATATAAAGTATAAGTATGCATAAAATGCATTGATAAATGACACATTTCCATATTTTACATTTTTTATGTCTTATATATGCCATTTTATGTGATACACATTTATATTTCATATGATATACATTGATATATCATACATATCAATATTTTTCCACAGTACTATGAATTTACGGGTAAGATTTTTCTTTTAGAAAAAACAAAAAGCATTGGTCACTAAAACTGGACTGTCTCAATTCATTTTCCTCTTGTCATCCTGAAACCAGGGTGAAGAAAACACTAAAAGTTCTAAAATCTGATGAACCCTTGGCTGGGTCTTTAGTTTGATGAAATAAAATTCATACTTCATGGCAAGACAAGAAAAACTTAAAAAAGCTCCTCTGCCTGTGTTGACCTCCCCGCTCACCTTCAGTGCATGGTGTGTCTCCACCGCCCAGACCTCCTCAGGAGACGACATTCCTTCCTAATCACGTGAGGGGTCTGGATGACCCTCAACTAACTCTGCATGTGTGGATCTGGATTGTGCAAACTATCAACACATCATCTGACATTCAACCATTTGTCTCAAAAACACATCTAACTGTGCCTTGACCACTAACAGGATGATGATGTTAGAGCTTTCTGAAAGACCATATCCCAGGTTATAATCCTCAGGTTGGCTCAAATAAAATTTTCCATTTCTTTCTTAGATCAACTATTGATTAATTTTTCATCGACAGGCTTCAGAGGGCTTTAAGTGTCTTGACACATGGCAGCCACGTGTATTCCACTCGGCAATGTGACATGGTCTAACACTGCACAGCAGAGGCCTCAGTTACCTTAAGACTTTATTGTGTACGTGACCTTAAAGTTCCTTTGTGACAAACCCACAGAAGATGTTAACCACACCCTCCTCTGGAGAGAGAGAGAGATTGTAATGCATCTACAATGGTGATCACCTCCTCTGTGACACAGGCTCAAATGCCAAGACAGGGCCAGGTTAGGAGAAAGTAAAGCCACTTCTCCAGGAAGGCAAACACATTCTGAGCTCAAGGCTTAAGTTCATGGCCTCAGTGAGATCAGGGGTACTTTGTTTTTCTTCTCAACTGTCTGGAAAATAACTTTCTCTTCTTCACAAGAGGACCAGAGAGCACCTGTGTAGCACCAATCTGTCCCAGCGGGCAGGGGCAGAAGGAAGCCCCTTTTACCACCACGCCCACCTGAGACATGGGCAAGGCCCTAGGTCAACGCCTTCAACTCACCTGGGGCTTGGCTCGCCTTGTCCAGAATCACAGCGGAAATGAAAGCATTATCCTACATTGATGGGGTGGAGCCTTGAAAAAGCCCAAGTAACTAGATTTTATAAAATATGTAGAGCAAACACTGCAGGGAACACAACCCACTTTTTATGTATTAAAAAACACATTTCACTTTTAAAACTTCAGTCTCTGAAAGATATTTATCTAGGCCCTGAGGAAAGGACACAAATCTTTGTAACTATGTATTCTGTATATACACCTTCCCAGCAGAGAGCTGCAAAGTTGCTCATTCATTCCAACATTTTACATCTTGCCAAGGTTTCAAACACTGTTAAAACAATGCATATGTATCCCCGATCCAAAGGATGATGAGAACATTTTTAAACGACAAGAATAATAAGAGAAGAAAATGACAACATGGTTATGAAGGATGAAACAAGGAGGAACTGCTTTGGGAAAGAATTCTCTCCAACATAAACTCTAACCTCTCACTCAGCTTGTAACTAACATGCAAGGATGAGGGAGAGGAGCGACCAAGACGGGCCCTTGTAGTGTTTCTATCAAGACTTGAGCTGTGTCTTCAGTAGTGTTTCTCCCTTAATTTGGTCAGCTCAGCTTTTAGCCTCCACTTCCCTGGCAGGGTGGTGCTCACACTTCATAGGCTCACAAACACCCAGGGCTGGGCCAACCATCCCCCCCAGCCCATTTCTGATTCAGCAGTTCCGGTTCTGGGCTAAAAACCGGGAATGTGATTCTCACAAGTTCCTAGGATGCAGCCACTCCTGGCCTGGGAACCACCCGCTGGAGAACCACTTCCCCAGCGAGACTCCCAGCCTCCCCATGAAGATGTTCTGGGCCTGAATTCTGCATGATTTTCTAAAAACACCCTTTTAACACTAACACGCAACTTCTTTCCAATAGAGAAATGTATGCATCTCATGATCCTAACTAGAAATTTTGAAGATAAAAAACTGGGTCTGGATGTTACTTTGTGCAGATCTTACATATGACCTTTTAATTGCCTTAATATCACTTAATATTTACATTAAAACTAGGACATGAAGGACTCCCCCTGCTGGTCCAGTGGCTAAGATTCCATGCTCCCAGTGGTGAGTTATCTCAATTGATCGTTCACTTCTCTTTATTTACATTAAAACTAGGACATGAGGGACTCTCCCTGCTGGTCCAGTGGCTAGGATTCCACACTCCCAGTGCAGGGGGCCCAGGTTCAATCCCTGGTCAGGGAACTGGATGCCACATGCTACAACTAAGAGTTTACTTGCTGCAACCAAAGGTAGAAAAGTTCCCGTGTGCCACAACTAAGAACCGGGACAGCCAAATAAATACGTAAATAAATATTACCCACCCCACCCCCCCAAAAAAAACCTAGGACATGAATCCAGCTACAACAAGCCACCTGCCTCTTTCAGTGTGCTGCAGGTATTCTGACCAGAGGGAACTTCTGGTCAAACTCCAAACACCCTCTTTCTCCCTCTCTCTCGTCTACTACAGCACAAGGTCTTTTAGAAGTTTTAACATCTTGTGTTCACGCCAATCAACATGACTCATGGTATTTTAACATTTTATGTTTTCTCTCTGTCCCCCCCTAAATAACCCTAATTCCACAGTTTAAAACCAGGTTGTATGTAATAAAGCAGGGATATATATCAAAACCACCACCACTGTACTTAAAAGGAATGCCTGTCTATGGCTCTCAAGTTCCTTACATGTACACGGGAGCTTTAAAGTTTTTTCAATAAATGGAAAAACAAGTAATACTGATAGCGTCACATCCGTTCTTCAGGCCATGTGAGCAGCGGGCGAGTGGGCGAGACAGGCAGCACCCTGTTCCCCGTCTCAGCCCCGTCTCCCTTGACCTCTGTCTTCTCTTTCCTGAAATGGGAGTGCCCTCTTCCATGGGCTCCCCCACAGCCACTTGTTAACACACTGGCTGAGCGCCAGAGAATTGACGCTTTTGACCTGTGGTGCTAGAGAAGACTCTTGAGAGTCCCCTGGACAGCAAGGATAGCGAACCAGTCAATCCCACACAAAACCAACTCTGAACATTTACTGGAAGGACTGATGATGAAGCTGAAGCTCCAACACTCTGGCCACCTGATGTGAAGAGCTGACTCATTGGAAAAGACCGTGATGCTGGGAAAGATTGAGGGCGGGAAGAGAAGGGGGTGACAGAGGATGAAATGATTAGATGGCATCATTGACCAATGGACATGAGTTTGAGCAAACTCTGGGAGATGGTGAAGGACAGGGAAGCCTAGTGTGAGGCAGTCCATGGGGTTGTAAAGAGTCAGAAATAACTTAGTGACTGAACACCCCCACCACACTGGATAAGACATCCTGCTCGTCAGCTGTAAGTACTACACAAGAGACTACTTATCATGGGCTCTTCTAGCAGTCAAGCTCTCCATCTGCCCATGTGGTCCAGCTGCGCTCGCACGCTGGGAGAAGAATTCAAGGTCACCAGCTGGCTCTCGCGGCCCTCCTGAAGTTCCACCCACGGGAAGGAAGTGGGGAGTGGAATGGGGGCGTGAACTCACGGATGTGTGTGAAGAAGGGAGACCCCTGGTGCAAGTCTGTCAGCTGTACCCACTTCCACTCTCACAGCCCAGGACTGAGCCATCCCGGAGAAGAGCAGAAGAGCCACGTGGATCATGCAAGGCAGGTACCGGGTACTCCAGATCCCCGCTGAAGCCCTTCTGCCCAGGGCCAGGACCTCCCTCCAGTCCTCCCAGCACGATGCTCCAGGGCCACCTCTGACCCACAGGACCTGGCAGCTGAGGACAGATCCACCCCCAACCCTGACTCAGTGTTGGGAGAATGAAGGTCAGGAAGTTTCCAGGTAGGTATTCGTACGTTTCTGCAACCCTAGACAGCATGCCCGTCAGGTGACAAAAAACAGTGATCACTGTGTGTAATGAAAAATCAGCTCAAACCACAGCTGAGAGATGGGTTCAGAGAGAGAAAAAGTGAAGGTCTACTGCAGCTCCCCCAAACGTCCAGTCTCATGACTCTTATTTAATGGATCTCCCTCTGCCTCTTCATGCTACCCTGATGTAAAGGAAGAAAGAATCAACCAAGAGGAGGCGGCGGGGTTCTGGATCCACAGCAGAGACCCCCACCGCCGCCACCGATGGGGTAACTCCTTCCCTCCCTGATGTCTTTCCTACACCCAGGAATGACCAGGGGCAAGCCTTCCTACCAGGGCTTCTCGAAGGGTGGTCCCCCACAGGAGACACCAGAAAAGTTACAGGATGCTGGTAACCTCTGTTTCCTGATTGGCTAATGTGAACATGCAACAGGCAGACCGTGTACACTTTTCCGTCTGTACATTCTCATTCAACATGGGGTTGTTTAAAAAGGCCTCCAACAGGCACATGAAAAGATGCTCCATATTGCTAATTATTGAGAGATTTAAATAAAAATTATAATGAGGTATAACCTCACATTGGTCAGAATGACCATCATAAAAAGTCTACAAATAACAAATGCTGGAGAGGGTGTGGAGAAAAAGGAAACCTCCTACACTGTTAGTGGGAATGAAAAATTGTTACAGCCACTATGAAGAACAGTATGGAGGATCCTGAAAAAACTAAAAACAGAAACACCATATGATCCACCAATCCCACTCCTGGGCATATATCTAGAGATAACTCTAATTTGAAAAGATGCTGCTGCTGCTGCTAAGTCACATCAGTCGTGTCCGCCTCTGTGTGACCCCATGGACAGCAGCCCACCAGGCTGCCCTGTCCACGGGATTCTCCAGGCAAGAATACTGTGGTGGGCTGCCATTTCCTTCTCCTTGAAAAGATGTGTGCACCCCAATATATGTAACAGCACTATTCACAATAGCTGAGATATGGAAGCAACCTAAATGTCCATCAACAGATGAATGGATGAAGAAGATACGGTACATATACACAATGGAACACCACTAAACCATAAAAAAGAATGAAATAATGTCAACTGCAGCAACATGGATGGACCTGGAGATTATGATACTAAAGGCAGTGAGTCAGAGAATGACAAATATCGTATGATATCATGTATGTGCAGAATCTAAAATATGACAAAAATGAACTTATCTGTAAAACAGAAACGGACTAACAGATACAGAAAATACACTTACGGTTACCAAAGGCGAAAAGGGATGGGGGAGGGATAGATTAAGAGTCTGGGATGAATAGAATCACACTACAATATATAAAATAGATAAACAACGAGGACTTTTCATACAGCACAGAGAGCTACAGTCAATAGTTTGCAATAATCTATAAAGGAAAAGAATCTGAAGTTGAATATATACATATGTATGTATGTATAACTCAATCACTTCAGTGTACACCTGAAACCTTCACAACACAGTAAATCGCCTACACTTCATTAAATTAAAAAAAATTAATTAAAGAATCAAATCTGAAGCAAAGAAGTCCCCTGCTGGGCTAGAGGACATGGACTCAGGTAAGGGAGTGAGGCAGTGTGCCTTCCGGAAACAGGCTCTGAAGACAGATGCAGGATGGAGGCCATGTCCCTCAGCACTCGGCCGTTTGAGCCTAGGCACGTCCTCAGGACAGCGGTCAGCCCGCAGCCCCACCCTAACACCACAGCAGCCCACCCGACAAGCGTGTGCTGGGGAAGGCCGGCAGAGCACAGACAGACGCTGGGACGGGGTGACTCACTGGCTCATCTGTCTCACGACACCACGTGCCAAGCACAGCTCCAGCAGCATTCTGTCAGTCCTAGAGTGGGCAGCACTGATCTCCCTAGCAGCCAGGAAGAACGGAGTATGGACGGGCAGAGGGACCAGGCTCGCCGGGTGGGGAACGCGTCCAGGCCGGGCCGGGACTTGCGGCATCCCCACCAGTGACAGGTGAGCCACACCACTCACCCCACCTGAGGACCAACGGGGACGAGCAGGAGGTGCGGTAGCCGGATGTCACTGGCTCATCAGTCAAGTCCAGGTCTCTCCTCCAGGATCAACCTCAGGCTACCGACAGGTACAGGTTCTCACTAACTCTGTCCTCGGTGGGGCTGGGGTTCGTTCCGTGCACCCCGGTGGCCAGGTCTCTCGTGGGTCCCCTTGCCTACCGTGAACTGTCCCGCTCTCCTGACCATGCCCAGCTGAGGCTCTGACTCCTACACAGAGGGACTTTTTGATCCTTACAAAGTTAGGTGAAACAGACAATAAAATCAACCCATACAACTGCTTTGATTTAAAATGAGGAAGCACCTGCGAGAGAATGGAGCTTTCAGATTCAGATAAAGTCACTTGAGAGTTCGTGGTGATGTGTGGCCCTGATCATGATCCAGGTTATTACCCCTGCCATGTCCCGGGACTCTCAGGCACAGAAAAGGCTCTCAGGACTTTCCTGGTAGTTTAGCAGATAAGAATCTGCCTGCCAGTGCAGGCGACATGGGTTCGATCCCTGATCCAGGAAGATCCCACATGCCAGAGAGCAACTAAGCCCATGCTCGAGAGCCTGTGCTCCGCAACAACAGAAGCCACCGCAATGAGAAGCCCAAACAACGCAACAAAGAGTAGGCCCCGCTCACAGCAACTAGAGAAAGCCCACACACAGCAATGAAGTCCCAGCACAGCCAAAAACCAGCCAATCAATAAAAGGCTCTCGGCAACGGAAAGAATGAATGCATGGCTCAGGTCTTCATGAAATCTGTGAAACACAGAAAAGTTCTTATGCTATAAAGCTAAATAAAGATAATAGGATACAATACAAAATGGTGTATGCTCTTTGATAACTACTGTGCTTTTCAAAAACCAAAAGTAGAAAAAAGAACAAGAAAAACATCAGAATGTCTTTGCATAGCAGGACTTAGCACGCTTTTCCTTTTAAAAGTCTCTATTTTCTGCTTTTCAACAATAGCTATGCATTATTTACAAACCATGGGTAAGGAGACTTGATGTTTTTAAATTCTTGCTGCCAAACCAGTAATGATCACTTGACTTCTTTGTTCTATAACAATGCTGCAGGCTTTATGGTAAGGAAATTGTCAGAGTCCAAACAATTTCAGACGGCTAGAAGGAAAAGCAAAGCACACACCCTGTGAGACTGCTATGTTCCTCACAGTTTTTCCTTCAGTGATCGCTATCATTAATATCTACATGAACCAGCAAAAGGAGAGCTGTAGCTACAGACTCTGTTAAAACATCTAACTAAAAACAAAACCCCCCAATTTCCCTTTATTTGGAGACTCAGCTTAGTACCGAGCAGCAATACAACACACATAACAATGACAATTTTTTTTAACAAAACCACTGACATTTTATTTGAGTTAGTCTTAAATTGATAGTTTAACTTGTTTCACAATACCAACAGTTTAGCTTGTTTCACAATATTAAGATGTTCCAAGGAACTAGATATATTTTTCCACTTATTTAAGTTTTCTGCTACATTATTCAATAATTCTTGGGTTTCTTTCTTCTCATAATGTTAAACATTTTTTGGAATTATTCTCAAGCATTTTCTATTTCTGTTGCAAGTGCTGTTAGATTTCATTGTCCTCTCCTGTTCTTACCTTATGAAAGTTTTTAAATAATCCTAACCATCTTTCAGTTCATTCTCATAAATAAACTGGGATTGGTATTTCCAATTGGATATATCTTCTGGAATATAATTATATTACATAGAATATCTCCTGGAAATAATTCAACGTTTTCCTGCCTTGTTTCCAATGTTTCTTGCTCCTCATTTTTATTTATTTTTAATTGGAGGATAATTCCTTTACCATGTCGTAGTTTCTGCTGTACAACAACGTGAACCAGCTACAAGTATACATATATCTGCTCCCTCTTGAGCTTCCCTCCCACCCCCTGCAACCCCAAGAGGATGGCACTTTTTTCAAAAGAAGCGCTATTCAAAGGCTATGTACAAGATGCTGACAACATAAAGATAAGGAAAGGAGAGACGAGACTCCAGCAGACCCCCAAGGTAGTAAGTGAAAAGTCTTCTCTGAGGAGGAGGGTTATAGCAAGGCCGGGGCTCTAACTGCCTCATATCTCAGCTTTTACCAGGAGAGGTGGCCAAGCCATGCGCACTGATGCCAGGTCGGAAGGCTCTCTGGGACAGCTCTCCACCCACAAGGAGGAGTGCTGCTTGTCTTTTCATCCCTGAGAAATGATTTCTTTCTTTCTGGAATCAGCTAGATAACCAGTAATTTAGATAAAAACTTTCATCACTTTTTTTTTTAAGATCCAGTATCAGACCTCAGTCTACAATCCTTTTTCCCTATGACTTTTACAGCCCACACCCGTGTTTCTCTGAAATTAACACCTACCACATGCTATTCCTTTGAAAACTTCCAGAAGTTGGAAACATATTAGCAAAGCGAGATTACACAACTTGTAAAGTTTAACTGTGATTTCGGGCCAGGCTGTCACTGGCATGTGGACCTGAGCAAAGTGCCGGCAGCCCAGGGTTGGGAAACAGGTAAAGGCCTGAGCCCCAGGGTTGAGGCACTGGCTCATAATCATTCCCCCCAAAGCATGTGACCAGGGCATACGGGCAGCTGCAGGAATTCCTGTCCAGCACGGCGGCTCACTCCATGTATCTGACTGAAACCAGCTCTGCAGGACAAAGTTTTCAGGTTTCCCTCCCATCTCCCTGTCAAAACTGGCGTAATTCTTACCCAAACTGTGTAACTCATGAGAAACAAGTCTCAAAAAATACCTAGGAAAGGACTTGCATCTATATTCCTCTCCCTTCCATCTGAACATAATGCTGAACTTTTCTGTTGACGCTTTGAAGCAGATGCTGGGTTGCTCAGGGTACAAGCCTGGAGTCTGCCAAGACTATTGCAACAGCTTTCTTACCAGCATCCCTCTCATTCTTGGCTGGTTACATATCCATTCAGTGCAAAATAAAGGTCATGAGAGTTATTCAAGGAAACCTATTAGAGGTTAGGCTAAGAGTTATCTTAATGACTATGGGCTCCCAATGCAGGGAACTCGTATTCAATCCCTGGTCAGGGAACTAGATCTCACATGCCACAACTAAGAGTTCTCATGCCGCAATCAAAAATCCCAATGCCACAGGAAGATTAAAGATCCCAGGTGTTGCCATTAAGACCCAGCGCAGTCAAATAAAGAAATATATTTTTAAAAAAAGTTAACTTAGTGACAGAAGGTGCTTCTCGCCGATTCTTTGGTTTGGTTGGCCGGAGATGAAACAGTGATACCGTAACAGAGCTAAAATGAAACGCTTCTCACATAATTGGATCACTGGCGAGTTACATGCACAAGCCTCCTCAAGTGCTCTGAGAGTTCTACCAGCTGCCGACTAAGAGGGCTGCTTGGCAGTCGACAGAAGTCAATTATGAGGAGAGAGCTGGAGAAAGGCTGTCAGCTCTGACTCAGCAGCCTCTCATTTCTCTGAGTCAGCTCCTCATGAAGAGCTGGGCACCAGGATCCAGGAGGCATGGCAGTCGGACGATCTCACGAGGTAAGGTCTGCAGGGCAGAGGGCTGTGTTCAGCTGTGGCCTCATCACTCTGGGCCACATGACTCTGTGAGCTTGTCTCCTTAGCTGGAAATAATGGTGATGCTGACACTCACTCTACTCCTAGGAAGGTGGCTAAGGATGCTCACTGTGAGCCTGCGAAAGCCTCCCTGAAAAGCCATACCGCTCAGATGGATGTGGGGTGTCCTACTTTCTACATGCCTGCCCAACAGCACTCACTGTCCTGTCTGGGCAGCTAAGCTCATGGATGACTGCACTGTATTATTCAACATGAAGCGAAGATGAATAACTGTGGCCACAATGACATCTGGTAAATCATAGTTTTATCCAAGAAAGTCAGTTGCCTTCCCAAACGTGGCCAATTCTCTGGAAACTGCAGGCGATTAAGCCTTCCAAAGCAACTCACTGCAGAGCCCCTTGGGAACGATAAACTCTAGAACAAATTAGTGTAACAGCTAGAAAATGAAATCTATGATTAATTAGCTTTCCAGGGAACATAAGCCATTCTTCCATGGATCAAGTCCTTTTCCACCTCCTAGGTCCTTCCAACCACACTGACCGCCCCTCCTAACAGAGTCAAATCCAGCGAGAGTTTTTAGGACCCAAACCAAGGACCATCTATCCTGTAAACACTCCTCATAAGGACTCTTTTCCTAAGGATACTTCAACAACCACACAGGAAGGCAGGACGGACTCAGTGACAGTGCCCCTGAAAGAGGCTGTCTAGTTTCCAGCAGCTCAGAATTTCTCCCACAACCTTGCTGCAATCAACCCTCAGCTGCACTGTGAACCACAGCCCCTGCATCTCACACAGGTAACAGTCACGGTGCAGGACAAGAGGCTCCAGCAGTGCGCAGTCCCCATTAGGAACACACAGGCAAGTGGTGCTTACACAAGTAACCCTGGATCTGCATTTTGTGATAAACAGTCTTCAGGTTGTAATGCTTTAGCTATTAGAGTCAGGTATTACTCTCTCCTCCTCCCATGCATCAGGATATTAACATTGGCTACGAACTTCTAAACCAGGTGAGGAACTCCTTGAGAATGTGAACAGCAACACTTTTGTTTCTTTTGTGTTTTACTTGTGGAGCTAAGCTCACACCCAGCAGAGAGAAGGCACCTGGTAAGTGGTTCTGAAGTCGGAAATAACCTCTTTTCTGTCATATTCACTGAGGCTACCTCACACACCGCTGTTCATACAGGTTCTGAAAACAGTCACTTTCTCAGGGACAAGAAAACCTCATTATGGCTCAAAGCGGCAGAGTCAGGTGTTCCTGTGAAAAATAATCACACATTTATGGGACTTCCCTGGTGGTCCAGTGGTTAAGAATGTACCTTCCAGTGCAGGGGACACGGGTTGCCTCCCTGGTCGGGGAACTGAGATCCCACATGCCGAGGAGCACCTAAGCCTGCGAGCCCCAACAACAGAGACACCCACGTGCTGCAACAAGGACTCTGCATTCAACAGCTGAGACCCACAGCAGACAAATGATAAATAAATAAATAAGTGGGTAAATAATTTTCAAAGGTAAAAAATAAGACCTTTTAAGAATAATTACATATTTAAAACTCTGACTAAACGTAAGTAATCCAAAGCACGAGACAACACTAACCTTTATGTCAGCTCTTAAAGATTGTCAGTTACGGTGCATCCAGTACAACTGTCGTGAATCTTGACTGTAACACAGAATTACACAAGAATTTCCACAAAGAAAGAACACACTTCTTAGGGAGAAGTTTTCCCTCCCAGAGAGATTTTTTTGTACTCACGACTGTACTCCTTTTGTTTCCAACAGCGACACTCCGGTACAACTTCCATGGAATTAACAAACACAAGTGGACCCAAGGATCTGGTCTTTAGAAGTAGTACCACCGAACAGTGCTTTCAAATTATGTTCGAGAAATTCAAAGGGCAATGAAACACTCTCTTGTAGAAATTTATGGGAAGCCACATATATAATTTAAAATTTTCTAAGACTCACGTTTCAGAAAAGCACAAAAGGAACAGATGAACTGAATTCTAATAATCCACCCTGTCCTTGGACTCCACAGTGGATTTTACACCCAGCATGTCACCGTTTAGGCTGGCCCCGTGACCGGTGGTGCACACGTGTCTGACTACCCACTCCTCCAGCTCCAACCCTGAGAAAAGGCAGGAAACCTAGTCTGAGACATGGGGCATTTGGAAGGCCAGGCTCGTGCGGGAACCTCTCAGACCATCAGAGGAAGCCACTCATCCCCACCCCTTGCAAGAGAACCGAGAGCAGCTGGTACCTCTGTACCAACCACAGTGTGCCCGCCCCAGGCCTCCACCCAGACAGTCACAGGACGAGGGAACTGGGAACTGCAGGACCGTGGGTGCTGGGCGAGCGTGAAGGAAGCTGGTAGTGTGAGCTCAGCCTGCTCTGCAGAAGATGGGGCACCTTGTGACCCAGTCCACACTCGCTCACTGCCCTCCTCCTCTCCCCTCCCTGAATCTAACCCATAAACCTGGCTTATTTTGGCTCCCCATCCTGTGCAGGTGCAAAGGGGCGGGGCTTGTAAACCAGAACAGCACACCTGTCTATTTGGGGAGAACCGGTCACTCATCAGACACGTGCAGCAGTCTCTGCACACCCGCGTCTACACCCAGACTTTCCAGTTTCCCCATCTTGTCTCAGAGCGCATGGAGTCTCAGGGAATGAGCACACAGCCACACACCTGGGCACCGGTCTCGCCACCCCTGCCCAGCTGGGGCTCTGCCTTCTCTGGCAGCCTTGCATCTGCCCTGAAGTTTCCCCGGAGCCTGTGCCTGTAGCCCTGTCCTTACAGCCACCCCATCCCCCAGGCCTGCCCTTGGACGATGGCATCTTCCAGGGTCTCCATGTACAAGCCCAATCTGGGCTTTACTCTTTTATCCTTCAAGCCCTGCAAAGCCATGGTTCTGACCCCACCTCATCAGTCCAACTCATTCTAGAATCTGAGGCCCATTTTCCACCTCTCCGTGTGGAAGATAGGTCATTCATGGTGCCTGAGCTCTATACAGGCTCCATGAAGACGGAATCAGTCAATGATGAACAGTTGCTTTTAGGAGAAATACAGGGTTAGGTGCCTGCATGCCTCTCACCACAAGATTTCCATCAACTGATTAGTACTGAACCTTACTTTATGTGTGTTTCTGCTATTTAATATAAACTGCTGCTTCATTAACACCGAACCCACAGCCGACAGCACCAGAGCTCGCGCCTGCATGCAGCTCATCTAACACACAGTTTCTCCGTGAGGCACATCACAGCCGTCCTGCATGAGGACTTGAGACAGCACTCAGGCACAATGCACGTGGGCCATTTCAAAAAGAAGTATCACCAACGAAAAGCACAAAACTGCAAAGGAAAAAAATCCCACCTGGACTCTCTTGATTGCACACTTCATGTGTCTGCAGTATGAGAGCAGGCAGGAAAGGCAAGCACTGCTTCATCTGCCCTCAGCAGGGAACGCGCACACCGGGTGGCTGCAGGATTCTGCCAACCTGCCTGTGTCCCAAGATGACCAGAAAAACATCCTGAGCCCTGACCTGAAGGCTATAAACAAGTTTTGATGAGCAGGCGAGCCTGCACACATGGAATCCAAGAGCGATGAGGAGCGACTGTCCTGGTACCCGATGTGGTTTCCATGGCCACCCCCTCTGCTCCCCACAAGCTCCAGAGGCAGCTCGTGTCTCAGTCCTCCGTGCATACCCGAGACTAGCCGGGTGCGGGGTGAATGCTTGTTAACCAGAGCCCAGCCCACACTCACCTGTGCCTCCTCTAGTGGAAGGAAAAGACTGGAAGGCCCTGCTGTCTGGGCCTCAGTGTCTTCTGTCACCTGCTCAGGCCCCATCAGAACCCTCCACCCACCCACACAAACAGCTTTCATCACATGCAGCGCTTCTGTGTAAGGCACCCAGGGAGAGGGAGGTGACAGACATTTGCAGCCCTCACTCCACACAGCGTGGGGTGGGGGCATGTGGCACAGAGTGCAAAGGTCACTACTGAGGTCATGTGCCAGGTGGGGCTGGGAGGCCTGGTGCCCCCTGAACCCATGGAGACAGTGACCTTCCAAAAGCATTTCCTGCATCTAAATCGTCACAGGCTACAACTAGCAAAATTCTTCGTATCGCAAACACACCAACGTAAGAAGTCCTTACAGGCTCTCAATGCAAAAGAAACATCTGAAGCCTGGGGTATCTGGGGGTCCTAAAAAGTAAAACGAGGTTAGCGAGGGGAATGGAAGCAACACAGCCTGAGGGGCTGGGGAGATACCGCAAAGCCCTGCAGAAAACGCCACGTCCCAGTCCACTGCCGTGGCCCACCTAATGCTCATCCCCACCCCGTCCAGCCCCAAGTCAGGTCTGCAAGGAACTATTTATTCATAGTGAACGCATTCGAATCATGAGAACTTGGCTTTTACTTTTAGACAATCATCTGCAGATAAGATGGAAGAACAACAAAAATTTAAAAATTATGAGCTCAAGCATCAAAATGACTTAAATATATATATTCAGTATCTAACTCTCCAAATGGAGACAAAAAACCTAAAAAAGTGCTAAAAAGAAAAAAAACACTTGAAAAATGAAGGAACCTACCAAGCTTAGAGATCTTGGGTCATGTAAGAGTTGTTTATTGGGTGCTTCTGTGAGGCCCCAGCCTCTGCTCTCTGGCACATTGTGAATTGCTGTTACACGTGTTACAACAGAACCTGCGGAGTAAACCTCCATGGACTGAACAGCTCGAGGGCAGGATGTACCTCATTCACTTCTGTACTCGAACTGTTCACCGTACCCAAAATACGGAAGACAAGGAACAGATGTGAAGCTTGCTCCTGAGTTAACTTTTAGAGTTCGGACACACACAGAGGCATCATCATAGAGGGTGGTCAGGGCACCTGGCCGTCCTACAAAACCCAGGTCACCCTAGGATATACCCATTATTCTGATAAACACATGAACTAGCTGTTTTTCATAACAGAATAGCATCTGTAACATCGTAACTATTTGAAAAGGACTTCCAAGCAGTAAGAGCCTGCTGTGTGTGTGTCTCTCTCTCTCTCTCTTTCACACACACACACACACACACACACACACACACACACACACACACACACACACACACACACACACACACACACACACACAGGCTCTCGTGATTGCTACACATCCCACCTTACTTTCTTTGGAAAGAACCAGGCCCCTGTGTGAACAAACTGTAAGTAGTGCACACACACCAGCTGCCTCCACAGGACAGTGGAGTGCATGGCCCCCCACAAGAGATGATTATTACTGCCGCTCCAGCGAGCAGGTGGAGGAAGGCTGGAGCAAGCTCAGAGATGGAACCTGTCCTCCAAGTGACTGCCCTGGAAGCCCTGTCCAGAGTCGGTCTTTGCTGTTCACCACTGAGCCTTGAAGATCCAACACACCTTACAGCAATTAATCAGGGGCCAGACCTCCAATGGCCTTGAACAAAGGAATCATGGCAGCCCAGTGAGTCCCCACCTCCCCCTAATAAAAGGCTCTCTGTGCACCGAGAACACCAGTGGGGCTCCAGGGTGAACCATCACCACCCCTGGAGCTGAAAACGCTTCTCTCCCGTTACTTGCATCCAGAAACTCTTCTCCTTGCATAAGCTTTCCCTCTGCATTGCTTTCATTGTTGACTAAAGTCAAGTGGCTTCCGGGCTATATGAGCACCCCTGACAGCCGACAGAAGCTGAAGGCGGAAAACCCTGCAAGTTGGACAGTGCGGCCGTGACCCCATGAGGGACACCCAGCCCTTGTGCTTCTCTCAAGACCCCACTGTAATCTTGGCTCTGAGGACACAGCCCCTCTCCCAGAAGCCTGTCCATGTGCACTGTCTCTTCCCCAGGGAGCAGGGGCCCAAAACAGCGAAGTCCCAACCCCAGAAGCTCCCAAAGAATCCCAGTCCCAACCAGAAGCTGGTCTTTTCTATCATTTCTCTCCTCATCCAAAGCTACCAATAAATGCTAAGATGATCTTCACAAGAGGGAAGAAAGGCCGAGGTCAAAGGCATTAAACAAACAGGGCTATTGCTTATTTATTGATTTCCTGAGGACCTACGAATGTACAAATGCGCTGGGCACTGTCCTCCCCGCCCCCCCACAGCCCCATAAAGGGCATGAACCGCCCACAGGTGCAGCATGTCCCCTCGACCCTGCGGGGTCACGGCAGAATCTGGCACAGGAAACCACACCCCAGCAGGATGGGGTGCTGAGCGTGGTGATGGGCATGACCTGGCGGGGCTGTGCTGTCCCCTGGGGTGGTGGTCAGAGCACTTACCAGGGACCAGGCATGGCTCTCACCCTGCAAGGGCAGCCCCATCTGAGCCTCATGGCCGCACCACGAAGCGGTCGTGCTGGTCCCACCAGGCCAGCAAGGAAACGGCAGCCCAGCACAGGAAGGCTCAGGAAAGCACCCAAGACCACACAGCTGTGTGGTGGCGACAGCGTCGGTGCCACAGAGCTGAAGTCGGGCTGCGGAGCCCACGGCCGCTCCTGCCCTGCACTGGGCACGAGCCCGCGACTGAGAGGTGGAGGCAGGAGGCAAGTCCGCCCAAGGAGAGCTTTACAAAGAGAACGCTCGAAAGTGCTGGAGGAACCGAGACAGGTTCACTCTGACTGGCGTAAGGAGGGTGGGGGCAGGGGGCCAGCGAGGAGAAGCGGGACCAGCCCAGCCACACCCAGAAATCTAGGCCTGAATCTGAAGAGTCACATGCTAATAGCTTTGAGCACCTCAATACCAGAGAGTGCACAGGCCTCATGTCCAAGGACACACAAAAGAATACCTATTCAAGATAATTAAAAAAACATAACATGCATTTCAGTTACAAATTCATAACAATTTTTAACAAGTGCAAAGCAAGGGAATTGTTACAAACAAATGCTGGAGAGGGTATGGAGAGAAGGGAACCCTCCTACACTGCTGGTGGGAATGTAAATTGGTGTAGAGGACAGTATGTAGGTTCCTTAAAAAATTAAAAACAGATCTACCGTCTATTCCCACCTCTAATCCTACTCCTGGGCATATACCCAGAGAAAATCAAAATTCTAAAACATACATGTACCACAATGTTCACAGCAGCACTATTTACAACAGCCAAGACATGGAAATAACCTAAATGTCTATCAACAGAGAACTGGATAAAGAAGATATGGTACATACATACAATGGAATATTGCTCAGCCATAAAAAGATGAAATAATGCCATCTGTGACATGGGTGGACCTAGAGATGATCATACTAAGTGAAGTCAGACAGAGAAAGACAAACATCATATGATACCGCTTACACTTGGAATTTAAAGAAATGCTACAAATGAACTTATTTACAGAACAGAAACAGGCTCACAGACATAGAAAACAATCTTATGGTTACCAGAAGGGAAGTGGGGGAGGGACAAATTAGGAGTTTGGAATGAATATATACACACGACCATACATAAAATAGCAAATCAACAAGGACCTACTATATAACAAAGAGAACTCCGCTCAATACTCTATGCTGCTGCTGCTGCTGCTAAGTCGCTTCAGTTGTGTCCGACTCTGTGCAACCCCATAGACGGCAGCCCACCAGGCTCCCCTGTTCCTGGGATTCTCCAGGCAAGAACACTGGAGTGGGTTGCCATTTCCTTCTCCAATGCATGAAAGTGGAAAGTGAAAGTGAAGTCGCTCAGTCATGTCCGACCCTTAGCGACCCCATGGACTGCAGCCTACCAGGCTCCTCCATCCCTGGGATTTTCCAGTCAAGAGTACCAGAGTGGGGTGCCATTGCCTTGGGAAAAGAATCTAGGAAAGAATAGATACATGTATATATATAACTGAATCACTTTGCTATACACCTGAAACTAACACAATATTGTATATTAACTACACTCCACTATAAAATAAAAATTAAAAAACAACAAGGGACCTGGCCAAACTTGTAGGGATAAACACTGGCCGTGGCACGATGCAGGAGCCCAGAGATCAGTGTCCCCAACCTGGCTCACCCTGCACAGGCACCTACCTCCTAGTCCAGGGGACCCACGTCCTGTTCTGTGAAATTCATGTGACCACTTAGAAAATAAAATCCACATAAATGTGAACTATTACAATTAAGCCCATCATCAATGATACTTTCTCTGCAACACTGGTCTTCGACAGTCAACAGCACATTTAACCAATACTCACCTCTCTCTCAGCATGATTTTTAGAAAAGAAATCCATGAGGGAAATCGGTTTATGTCACAATGTGATTCCTAACTGCAGTATCCTAACCCTCCAGTATGGCTTGTTACTATTCTGAAACCATCACCACTACATTTCCTGGGCTAAACATGTCTTTCTTAGTCTTTGCCAAGGAGGAGAGATGATTCCATTAACAGGACTTCATGGCAGGACCTCCTCGACATCATCGAACATCGAACCACAAGCTGCTCCAATCCCCAACGGACTCCCTCCCCGAGGCATCTGGACCCATAGGTGCCTCTGCCTCAGGTGCAAAGATCAAATCACAGATGCGGATAAGAGAGACCGTAGGGCCTTGAGAAGCAGTACTCAGAAAATAATCTTTCCCCCTCGGGCCTCCTGTCCCCATGCCCCACTAAGAAATCACCTCATCTGAGTTAATTAATGTGGCAAATTAAGGATATAGCATTAGGAGGAGGAAACCACAAAAAGTCAAAAGGAGAAGTGAAGCCCTGAAGATCAAAACTGCAACTCCTCTGATGCTGGGTAACTTGTCACTAGGAGACAGGGGGCAATACTCTCATGGAATAAAGGCTGCAGAGGGTGACTACTGGAGCTTCCTCCCAAACTCAGCTATGTTCTTTGGGAAATTAAAACCACATTACTATATTTTAAATAAATAACCAGAGGGAATTTGCTGTATGACTCAGAAAGCTCAAATCCGGTGCTCTGTCTGTGACAACCAAGAGGGGTGGGATGGGGTGGGAGATGGGAGCAAGCTTCAAGAGGGAGGGGACATATGTATGCCTATGGCTGATTCATGTTGATGGATGGCAGAAACCAACACAATATTATAAAGCAATTATCCTTCAATTATAAATTTAAAAATCATAAAAAAAAACTTAAAAACCACTGTCAACTCAACACCATATGAAAGCAGCCACAATTTATGGGTGAAATACATAACTCTCAAGTGCTAGTCAGCCCACTTATCTCACAACTGACATCCACAAAATTCAAATGGGAGGAACGGACATCTGAGAGCCCCCTGAAGTTGTAAGTGTATGCCATTCATGCACAAGTAAACTTAGGTGGCTTCTTTTTTTAAACTATGACATGAGAAAGCAAAACAAACATTCATTTATTCATCCGAGTCTGAATCACCATTAACATTTTCACCCTATGAACTGTAGGTATCTGGTCACTCATTTTTAACGAGGATAAAACAGCGTGAAGCCAGCAGAATATTTATCTTGGACAGAGAGCTGGATTAGGACTAGAAAACAGAAGTAGGGATAAGCAAACATTTCTCTGGAAGGAGAAGTGTAAACAGTGTGGTCTTCTCAGTGATGGGTGGAGAGTGAACTCAACCTCTTCATAGTTGATCTAGAAAGAGACAGCCAGGGACACGGCCACGTGTCAACAGCACTAGACATTCTCCTGCTCAAAATGTCCAACTAAAGGGAACACACACTAAGCTCTTTCAGGTTCTCTGAACATCAGATAAGTACATGAGTTTCAGTTTGAGCAAAGGTCTGGTCAGTTTAGGGAATGATGGCGTTCAAGCTATTCTGATGACAAACCCAAGCTCTCAAAAAAAAGTATCTTCTTAAGAGAATACATCATACATTTCTTGGCGATGAACCTCAGAAATCTAAGCTGGAACTAGTATAGAAAAAGATAAAATGGTCTATAGAAAACAGTTTCTAAGGTTGAAGAAAAATTAAATAACCCTGTAACTGGAAAGAAAGAAGAGAAGAGGTTAAACACAGACAGAGACAGGATAAACGCACTTACTGGTTAAACTCTGCAGGGGAAGCACGGGGAGATGTCCTTAAAAGCTTTAAAGAGGCAAGTTTATGCACAGAAAGGAACTTCCATAGAATGGCTCATAAATTTATATTCCTCTAAGTAGTAATACTACCTAAAAAAAGCCAGGCTTGACTAAGTATATTTAAACATTGACTGAGCTCCAATCAGCATCCTCAGTTTTGTGCTGTGCACTACAGGGACATATGATGTTTCCTGCATGCAAGGTATAATCTGGTCATGTCTGGTTAATTAGAAAACTAGCTGGTATAATGTTGTCAGTGGCATAAAGACCAAACAAAGCAACAGTAAGTGCAGGGGCTGGGGGGAGGGGTGTGCCCACTTGGGGCTCAGCAAAACTGTGAAGGAAGCATTTGAACTGGGTTGGGAAGAGCAAATAGAATTTGGACAAAAGTAATTTTGAGGGAGGGACTAGAAAGAGAAGTCTTATGACGCAGCATGGTGACTACAGTTCATGCTGTACTGTGTATTTGAAAGTTGCTAAGAAAATAGGTCTTATAAGTTCTCGTGATAAGAAAAAAACAATTTTTATGACTACATGAACTGATGGATGTTAACTACACTTACTGTGATTGCCTCACAGTATTCATAAATATCAAATCACGATGTACACTTGAAACTAATAAAACAATTTTATACCAATTATACCTTAATTTTTTCACAGCTTTTTAATTTTTTGGCCATGAGGCATGTGGGATCTTAGTTCCCTGACCAGGGGTCGAACCCACACCTCTTGCACTGGAAGCATGGAGCCTTAACTACAGGACTACGAGGGAAGTTCCTCAATGTTTTTAATTACAAAAAAAGAAAGAAGAAAAGTCTAAAGAGAGAGATGTAGATTTCCTAGGTCCCTTCGGCAAATACTGGCCTAAAATATCCCCTGACAATCACTGTCTGCTGAGCATTGTGACTGGGGTATTCAGCAGCACTTCAAGTTCATGTGCAAAAACAAACATACACATTCCTTTTTTCAAGTCATTTCTCTGCTTGCATTAATTATGCTACCACTTGCCCGGGTTACTTAGGCTCAAACCCTACACGTAATGTTATATGTTACTCCTTTTTAAGACTTACTTACTCTTTTTGTTGACAATTCCCTGTCCCTTTCACATCGTCTTCCTTTTCCTCTGAAACATGCCTCAAGCACATTCCTCCATGCATACCAGTCAGGTCCCCCTGGAAACTACGTGCAGAGAACGCAGTGCAAGACAGATAAGCCCATAATTACTTGCAAACTTTGATGCCTGATCTCAGCCTTAATTCCTGGGAAGCTGGACTGGGCCGGGCTCTGAACCACACAGGAGCTGATGGAGAAACCCAGCTGTGCGGATCTCAGGGCCTAAACCAATGTAGGTCAGCGACCTCTTCCTCTGACCCCAAAAGGCCACGTGGGAATGAATCTGATGGTGAGGAAAGACCTTCACTGAGAATGTCAGCCAGCAAAAAAAAAAAAAAATTTTAAGCCTGCTTGTCCCAGTGCTCAGGGCAGAGGTGGTCAAGGTCCCACAGCTCAGATATTTCTAGGATGAGAAGAAAAGGTGAATCTTCTGAGCAGAGGGGTGGTATCTGACAGCTGAACGATACTTTGGATTTGTTCAGATGGGGAGGAGCAATCCTGATATTTTATCCTCAAGGATAACTGTGCCCACCCCCACCCTCCCCAACAGTACCTCTGGGTCCTGGAGCCCAAGGGCTCTGCATACAAAGGTTTCTAAAACACGGGGAGAGAGTGGAAGTCTAACACAGGACAGATGGCAAGACTTCCCTCCAGGATGCTACCTACCACAGTCTGCTGATGGGGCCACGACAATCCTGATAATCCAGTGCTCATTTCAACCTAAGAACCTTGCTGTTAAAACAGCTACCGAACATGCTAGCAGTCAAGGCAAGCTTCGGACAACTCACGTGGCTACCGTTGTGTTAAACACAATATTGACTTTTATGGTCCAGGCTGTAAAACTCCATCCTCGATGCAGCAATCGGAGCAGCGGGCAGTCATCAGCTGTGAGAACAAAGTCCAGCACCACTGGGGTGAGAAGGAGGTGGCTTGGAAGAAGGAAGAAAGGATGCTGAACAGGCTGTGTACTGTGGCTGGGCTGCATCTCCAGGCACCAGGTAGCCTGTAACAGTGTCAGCTGGAGGAGGCAGAGGGCATGGGTTTTTGAAACCAAGATCCCCACCACCTCCACCACCACTGCAATTAGGGTCAGTACTTAGCGCTTCAGTTAGGTGAGATTATAGACAACTGCAAGCTTTCCCTTCATTTAGTTTCTGAGACAAATTCCTCTCTCTTTCTCCTTGTCCACCCCCTTTCCTATTTGTAAAAATCTAACTTGTGTTCAAATGCAATCTCCTCTCCTTGGTACAGGTCTGCAATTTTAGGAAACTGTTCAGCTCTTCACAAAACTTGGAAAATGACTTAGGGAAAAAAAGGAACTCCTGGGCTATGAAAAGAGATACCTGGGAGTGGGAGGGGAGAGGAGGAGGCAGAGCACAGAGGATTTTAAGACCATGAGAATACCCTGTATGCTGTTACAACGATGGAAATGTGTCATTACGCATTTGTCCAAACTCACAGAACATACACCACCAAGAATGAACCTGAAAGTTAGCTAAGGGCTTTGTGATGACGGTGTGTGGAGGTAGGTTGGCCCTTGGTAAAAAAAAGCACCACTCGGGTGAAGGGGAAACCTCTGGACCTTCCTCTCAGTTTTACTGTAAACCTAAAACTGCTCTTAAAAAAGTCTTTACTTCAAAAGGGGGACAGTGTGGCTCCCTGATTGTCTTATGGTTAAGAATCTGCCTGCCAGTATAGATGACATGGGTGTGATCCTTGGTCCACCAAGACCCCACATACCGTGGGGCAACTAAGCCCACACACCCTGAAGCCCATGCTCCTCCTCAACAAAGCAGCCACCATGCTGAGAAGCCCACAAACCAAAACAGAGCAGCCCCCAGTCACTGTTCACCGCAACTACAGAAAGCCCGTGAGAAGCAATGAAGACCCAAGCACAGCCGAAAATAAACAAATAAATATTAAAAAAAAAAAATGTGAGTAACAGACTCTTAAGAGTTTAAAAAGAGAGTGAACTCCCTACACGTATGGATTCTGCCACGAGCTGGGAGGGGAACCATAAGGGGGAACCGTGACATTACTGGCTTGTATCCATTTTGTTCTTCCCTTCAGAGATGAGAAGCCTGGGGCTGGGGATGCGGGGGAGACTAAGGAATATCCCACACAGTAAAACTGAACTGATCTGGATCCGGCACCAAAGTTTAAGCGTAAGTATCTGTGCTGCGCTGCTTCACTCACCCCTGCTCACACCTACAGTGGCTCCCTAGTGCTTTCGGGGAAGGAACACCACCTCCTGATAAAGACAAGCCACCTGCTACTTCCTCACAGTCTGGAGATCACCCAGAGTCGGGATTAACACAGGGAAGAAGCTGGAGGAGCTGGAAGCAGAAGCAGACAACACTGGACTCTGAGAGTGACAAGACCTGCTGTGAATGGAAGGCCTGACAGGCGCTAAGTGTTGTGCAGCAGGTGTATAACTGACATGCACTCTCTAGTCCTCGAGACCTTGCAAGAAAAGCCATTTTACATTCATTTTATTGAAGAAAAAACTAAGACAGGTGTGCCCTACAATATATGTGGGGGAAGCTGGCTTTGAACTCAAGAATACAAACCCACAACGGATTCCCTAATCTTTCTTTTAACCCTCCAAGTATAGACTGAGGACCCCCACTTATTCTTTGCGGCCAACAAAATTTAAAACTAAACATGTATATAATGCTTGCTAGGCCTTGAATGTTTTGGCCAGTGGATCCTGCCTCCCAGAAGCACTCTAACTTCAAAGAATCTGGTCCATTCACTAACCCAGGAACACCACCGAGGTAACACATCTTCAGCCTCTCCAGCCCTGAGTCCTACCCCTCAGGTCTTAACTCCTGGGTGAAGCAGCCTCTAAGCAGCCAGACTTAAGAGCCCTCAGCCCTTCCTGCCATCTGAACAGGACAGTACACTTGGTCCTGATCTACTAACTGCTTTGTACTACCAGTTAGCTTTAAACTTGGTATCTACCATTGCACAGTTAAATGGGAAGCTCCCTAGAAATATTAGACCTCACACTTCCTTATAAACCTCTTAGGAACTTCAAATGTTAACCTGTAGAAAAGGAATACAGACCATGTACTGAATTGGGTTTTAAATTCCCAGGGCCACTAGTTAACCAGATATCGATCTCCAGCAAGCCTCAGTTTTTATCTGTAAATTATTACAACTTTATATATCTACAAGTTAGCTAATAAAATACCCACTGTCCAAGGGTAACTGCAAGAGGATGCAAGCAAAGATGGGGCAGCA
Source organism: Okapia johnstoni (assembly GCA_024291935.2). NCBI lineage: Eukaryota > Metazoa > Chordata > Mammalia > Artiodactyla > Giraffidae > Okapia > Okapia johnstoni. The sequence goes on along the minus strand of CM044310.1, from coordinate 29,978,913 downwards.
TGGTGCCTAGTGCACAGGAAATGGTCCCTCATCCATTGACACTGGGGGCTCCTCTAACACTCCGGAGAAGCAGCTACTTACAGGCGTCTTAAAAGACTGCAGACACGCCACCTACACAGACAGTCCATAGGTAACGAGGTTTAGAGTACGTAAATATATTTTTAAAACCACAAATGGCTATTTGCATTATAAAAGAATTTTTCTTAATTTCTATTTATTGCCCATGCTGTTTTATAATAGTAAAGGACTTTTTTAAAAAGAATATTTACCCACAAGGTCATTATCCCATCACATCAGCTCTTTGTATTTCTGTTTTTCTTTCTAGTCCTTGGTCATACATTTACCTATTTTACTGATATATTCATATTGTAGGAACCAACTGATTTGAGTTTTTTATTTACCATATCTAACATTTGATTATAATAATGCTATGTTATTAATTATAGCATTTTACATGTATATTTATATATTATTTATGTATATTACGTAGCATGTTATAATCAATATGATATATAATATTTATGTATTTTATGTATTTTATGTATTTGTTTTATGTATTTTATGTATTTGTTGCTATATTAAATATGTATTAATATATTTTATATATTGTATTAAAATACTTAATTATATTAATAAAGTCCCCATAATCATGTCACCATCATATAATATCCTATGAAGCTAACATCACAATTTAGCTACTTTCCAGCTGTTAGACAACTATCATAATTCTTTTTAGATTTTTATCATTATAAGAATCATGCTTAAAGAACATCTCCAGGTACGAAAGGTTTTTTTGCTTTTTCTAACACCTTCACGCAGGGAACATTTTTCTTTTAAATCATTCGGACCCCAAAGTACAAGCTAGACAGGGGGTCAACAACTCCCAGGCAGAACGTACAGTCCACCCACAGGCACGGTTTCTTCAGGGCACTTTCAATCACCTCCACTAGACAGCCACTCTAGCATTACACACAGTTACATGGCTAGGAGCGTAGGCAGGTGCAGCATCTCCGGAGAGTGATTTGGCAGAAACTCCACCCTGGATCCTAACCCTAGAAAGATACTTGAGCTTCTGCATAAACATCTTCTGACCAGGAAGTTCACCATCTCCAATAAAAAAAAAAAAGCCTGAAAACAATCTAAACAGAAATCAATAGAGGACTGTGTGCTTGGCTGCAGACTAAAAGTACCCAAGCAGGGTGTTCATAAAGACAGACCACAGACAACCAGGGTTAATGAAATTGGAATCTCAGAGAATGGTATGGGCATTTAAATCTTTCTGGGGCCCTGTAATGTCCAGCCAGACTGCAGAACCACTGGGTTAAATAAAGTCTTCCATGTGCATTCAGTCAGCGGAGACTCGGCAGGTATTAGTAACATGCTGGATGGTGTGTATAGCAAGGTGATGTTTTTTTGTGTTTGCATAGAATATTTCCAGAAGGATAAACTAAAAGAAACTGGTATAACAAGGGTAGCCTGGACTTCCCTGGTGGCTCAGTGGTAAAGATTCCACCTGCCAGTGTAGGAGACATGGGTTTAATTCCTGGTCTGGGAAGATTCTACATGCCAAGGAGCAACTAAGCTCATGTGCCACAGCTACTGAGCCTGTGCAACTAGAGCCCGGGAATCAGCACACACTGAGCCCACGTGCTGCAACTACTGAATCCACAGCACCCTGGAGCCCGTGCTCTGCAACAAGAAAAGTCACCACAGTGAGTAGCCCCTGCTTGCTACAACTAGAGAAAACCCATGCAGCAACAAACACTCAGTGCAGCCCAAAATAAAAACAAATAAAAGTATAAAAAATAATAAGGGTAGCCTTTGGAAAGAGAGATTAGGGGTGTGAAATGAGAAAATTATTTGTATTTCAATGTATACCATTTTATACTGTTTGATTTTTAATCAGGTGCATTTGAAAGTCAACCTTGAACACAATCGTAATTTAATCTGTGCGCTGCTTCTCAGGAGCGCGTGGCACTAAGTGGCACACAGTGTTCCAGGTCAGGGTGTTCCTAGGGTCTCCATGGGGCCCTGCACACACGGAAGGGACCAGGCAGCTTTCTGGCCCTCTGCAGGCTCGTGCGGCCCTGGCAACCAGTGCACCAGCCTAAAGCAAACAGCACTGTCTGCTAAGCCAGGGAAATGTTTGCTCGTGGCTTCCCTCCCCACTCGTCGAGGCCATCGCCAATGACACATCAGTCTGGGCCATCTCTTCTAAAAGGGCATGCCAGGTTTATAAACCTATTTTAAATGAGTTTTTCAGCCGGAAACATCACGTATGGAATGCAAAGAAGATGCCATCTTTTTTTTCTAAAGCACTTACTTCCTGCAGCCTGCAGACACCATCTCTGAGGATTTAGAATACCAGCATTGTTTTTAGAATTAAGTTCCCCAGTGGCTCAGTGGTAAAGAATCCATCTGCTAGGCAGGAAATGCAGGAGACTCAGGTTCCATTCCTGGGTTGGGGGGACCCCTTGGAGGAGGGCATGGCAACCCACTCTAGTATTTTTGCCTGGAGAATCCCAAGGACAGAGGGTCCCGGTGGGCTATAGTCCATAGGTTCACAAAGAGACAGACACGACTGAAGTGACTGAGCACACGTCCTGTATCTTCTGTTTGAAACAGCCACTTAGCTAATTTCATTCTATCGTGTATTTCAGTTTTACCAAGCCACACAAAAATTTAATAATGCTAAATAGCATAGAACAGTTTTATAGCAAACAGTTTGCTAGTAATTTCAGAGGTTTACAGATATTATTAAATACTTTTCCTATAGGCTGCTTTCAACAACTATGGAGTCTCAGATATATTACTTAAGTGTCATTTTGATCATTTTATTATTTATTTTTAGTTTTGGCTGCACTGGGTCTTCATTGCTACATGGACTTTCTCTAGTTGTGGTGAGTGTGGGCTACACTCTAGCTGCAGTGTGTGGGCTTCTCATTGTCAAGGCTTCTCTTGTTGTGGAGCATGGGCTCCAGGGCGCACAGGCTTCAGTTGGGCTCTAGAGCACAGGCTCAATAGTTGTGGTGCATGGGCTTAGTTGCTCCATGGCACGTGGGATCTTCCCAGATCCAGGATCAAACTTATGTCTCTTGCATTGGCAGGCAGATTTTTTACCACCGAGCCACCAGGGAAGTCCCTTAAGTGTCTTTTTTATGTTTCTTTGTTTTTTTAAGGAGAGGGCAGGTCCCTTTAGAGTATTTACCTCATTATTTTTATAACAGACAAAGAATTCATTCATATTAACAGAAAGAAGGAAACTGCATTGTCTGTAACAAGATTCCTTTGACAAATGACACAACGCATATCAGAAACATCAAGAAAAAAACATAGTATATCAAGAGATCAGGTTCTGGAATACCAGAGAATCTTTAAGGATTGTCTGCTTGCAAAAGTCTCATTCATTCATTCCTCTTACAAGCATTTAAGTACACCCTCCTGCCAAGCCCTGCACTAAGCACTGCAGCTAGGACCAGAAGGCTAGGATTAGAATTCCCATATCTAACCACAACATGGATGTTTTCTTGTTTCATTCAATTACTCAAATGTATGCTTAAATTGGCTAAATGATTATTTTTGTTACTATTCCTCAATTCTGTTTTAGAAGAGAACTTGAATAAATGAGGATAGTCAAATAAAAGCTAGATGAAATAAAACACACTAATGTCTTCCCATTACTCCAAAGGTTTCAACCGTAAAACAGAAGAAAATGCTCAATTTTCTGGGCACACCAGGGAAAGATGGTTTGCAATCTGAAGTAAGCGTAAGGTGTTAAAGGCAGAACTGATTAGACCGGTGATTTTGCTGCTTCTTCCTAACACATCCTAAATCAACACCTGTTTCATCTCTGAGGAATATGCAGGCTTACGTCTAACTTGTCTCCAACTTGTGAAGGAATACAGTTGCCATGACAACTGAACAAAAAGTTTAGTGAGCAAAATTCACCAATGAAATGCAAAAATCCAAATTCCATCTAACTGACATATGTGTACTTGTAAGCAAATGCTAGTTTTCTGTTTGTTAAACCATCAAAATAAATGAAAATATGTTCTGTGAAAAGTTCCATGGATACAACATTGAAAAACACACACATTTTTGTCAGAGTAGGTCACAAATATATAAAATGAAACAGTGATTGTTTGACAAGTAAATCTCAGCAGTGTAGCATTTAGCATTACAGGGTCTCGAGTACACTTTCTTCAAGGAAAACTAAATACTTCTAAAGTTAGTATATTTCTTAGGTCGCGCTAAATTGTCAAGCAAATTCATGTATATGTTCCATTTCTATTGATATCCATTACTGATATCCCCAATCTCCTGGATCTAATGCCTAATGATCTGAGGTTGAACTGATGTAATAATAATAGAAATAAAGTGCACAATAAATGTAATGTGCTTGAATCATCCCCAGACCATCCCATACTCCCCTGGTCCATGGAAAAACTATCTTCTGCGATTTCCATCCCTGGTGTCAAAAAGGTTGGGGACTGCTGGATTACACAATGTAACCTAGGGGATATTCAAATAAATGGACTATCAATTTCCCTAGAAAAATCCTTCTATCATCAACACACAGTTTACTTAGGCTGTCCACATGTGATGCATGGTTACATTATTAATATCCAACATACAACTATCCTCACTAAAAACTAGGCTGAGGTTCCCACCAGATATGCAGGTTTTCCCTCAACCCCCATCAGCTCTGGGGGATGAATTTCTACTGCTCCAGTGACCACTCTGCATGAACTGGTAGTCATTTTCAAGTAGATATCCGTGAATAATCAGACATTAGGGGTCACTGATTTAAAGGTGTATTACCTCAAATATAGAAATGCTCTTATATGATGATGAAAATGTCTTAAGTGTGGTGATAAAGTCATCTTCATAAAGCAGGCACCTATCTCTTCATAATACAACACTGAGTGCAAATTCCAGAGCATGATCTACATATGAAGCAAGATTCAGGGACAAATAACTAGAAAAAATATTCCAAATGTATCTATGAATGAAAAGCACACAGTTAAAGAGAGAGAAACATGATAGCAAGGGATCCAGACTCACATTAATACTGCAATCTTATGTAACAGAAAGCACCCGCCATTTAACACATACCCAAAACACTGGAGTATTAATGGTTGCATTTATTGCACTTAATATATTGCATTATTTTGGCACAAACACACAGTGCAATAAGAAAAAGAGCATGATGTGTGAGATGGCACACTGTCCTTCCCAGGAGCCCATCACAGAGGCAGCTGGACACTTCTGGCTGAACACAAAGGGACGGCAACCGGCAGCCCACCCCTTGCACCCCCATCCTGCCCCCACCCGCACACGCTGCAAAAGAGTGTCTGTGTGGCCTGAGCGGTGAGTCACGGATGTTCCACTTGCAGACAGGGTGGGGTTGAGGGAAGTCACCATTACGTGCCCAGTTAGCTGGAAAAGTCCATCCTGTTTTTCCTCTTTTACATAATAATCATTTCTCACAAACCTGAGATAAGAAGAACACTTGGAAAGTAGGAACTCACCAGATATTTCAGCTTATCCACAAAGGGAAAGACTGACTTTTACGGCCAAGGACGTGATCTCATGGTGCAGGCCTGATCGTTCATGCCAGCAAGGGACTTGGACAATCAGGATAAAACATGTGTTCTTTTGTGCCCACACCAAGAAAAATAGTGTCTGGGGAAATCGCAACAGCACCAGTTCTCAAATCAGATTCACCCACCAGGAGTTCACACCAACAGCCAGATCATTTCAGGAGCACAAGGACAATCTTTTACGACTTCCTTTGCCAAGGAAAAACAACTGCAGGGGCTTCCTTAGGCTGATCTGATTGGCAGACCATGGGAAACACAACCCAAATCCATGGTGGCAGAAGTCAGCCCCTCTTTACCTCTACACTCTATGTTTTAAAAGACCGCATGCCCAGCCCATCTCTCAAGACCACCTGCTAAGTCAAATGACAACATGTAACATGATCAATTCACATTCAGAACTTAAAATTGTAATACATCTCTCAGCTTTAAAAACATCAATCCCAGCCTGTTAAACTTACTCAAGCTTCCCCCAAATCTAAAAGGTTGTGTCACCTTTTTCCAAACACACTTCAAATAAATCTTAATTAGATCTCTCTTGATCCAGGTGATCACCTGAGGACCTGACTGCGGCTCCTGAGCCCTGGTGGACACCATGCTGGCTGAGACTGGGGGAGGCAGGAACCTTGCCCCACTAGTAAAAATTGTGCACATGAATATCGCCTTCAATTATCAACTTCACCAATTAAACTGGCCTCCTAAGGATCATCAAGAATTTAGGTGTTAAGTGCATTAAAATTCACAGCATATTACTGTTAATAACAGGAACTACCAGTTATTTTAGCAAAGAGGAGAAAATCTATAAAGACTTTTTATCCAAATTGGGTTTCTCAGCAAATCTTACACTTAATCCCTACCTCACAATGGAAAATACCCCAGAGCCTACTTAACATTTACTATAACTTAAATCACAAAAGTAACACAAATTCACTAGAGCAAAACCCAAAATACCAACCAAATATAAAACAGAGAAAAATCAAATAAAAATTTCACCCACTGGTTGACCCCTGCTGTTAAAATCCTGGTGGCAGGGCTGCTCACCCTCTTCCCACGTGTGTGGTCCCACACCTACCTTCAATACTATTCACAAGTTTATATTGTTTTTACTTTTTCTAGAGAAAACCTTTGCATGTGCACATACACGTACATGTACACACATAAATACACATGTACATGTATGTGTACATAGAGTCAAAAAATAAAGATTTGGCAGCTGCAGAGTGCCATCCACCATCCAGTTGTATCACTTCACCTAACAAATTTTTCCTTTCCACTTAAAGAAGATTTTATTCTTGATAGGAAAAACTTGCAAATAATTCTGAAAAACACACCACACTCCTAAAGCCAATACTGATCGCCCAGCCACCTACATCCAGGTCTGATAAGTGTCTTAGCACTCCTCTGAAAATTCAATCTGTTTCATGACCAACACCATCGAGGTAAAAAAGAGAAGGAATAACAAGTTGCTTCAGCTCTGTCTCAAGTACCCCAACTAAGTAAAGGAGAAATCAGCCTCTGAAAAACAGTTCAGTTTTTGTAAGGCCTCAATATGAGTAATACTGAATTCCATGAGTTAAGAGGCCCTTGGTAATACTTAAAATCGTTATGTACTGCATTTTACTCTTTTCACAAGATTTTCAAATATATTACCTCCCTATCGCAACCTTATTACACAGGAAGGGTGCAATCACCTTACTTACAAATGACAAAAACTGAGGCCCAGAGAAACAGAGAGACACGTGGGTCTCTACGCACACATGGTGGCACAAAGCAGGATGAAACTGATGGCCTCCTTCAAGTGATTTGAACGGAACCCACCATATGAGCTGGACTCTGACCCCAAATTCTTAACACCCTCCTGGGCCCAGCTCAGGACCAGGTGATATGGTGGGGTGGGTGTGCTGACGAATTGCATAATTTATGTGTCACGTGTCTTACTAAAAAGATCATTAAAAATGTGGTGTAGTGGAGCGATCTGTGTTTTTTCCAGAATATTCCTCCCTTGCTGGTGTGGCTGCTGCTGCTAAGTTGCTTCAGTCATGCCCGACTCTTTGCGACCCCATGGACTGCAGCCTACCAGGCTCCTCCGTCCATGGGATTTTCCAGGCAAGAGTACTGGAGTGGGGTGCCATTGCCTTCTCCGATTCTTTCCTTACCCCAGGAAAATCTCATTAGATGCTAGCATCCTGGAAGCTGGCGGGTGGGCGGGGGGGCGCGGGGCGGTGGGGAGAAGAAGCCCTCCTACTAGAGGGAAGAGTAACTCTTGGCCAGGCCCTTGGTCACAGGGAGGATGAGAACAGTGCGTCCTCAGTGCGGTACTTAACGCAAGAGTGTGCTCCTTATCAGCATCTGAATTATCTTCCTGTTACAGTTTCCAGTGTGTTCTCTGCTGCTGATGCATGTCAGTGTAGGACCTGCTGTCCTTAGAGGTCCTACCCTGGTATGTACAGGTGGAACTCAAAGTCACACACCCAGGAGCTAAGCATCAGACCCTCTCAGATAACGATAAGTGGATTAAATTATACTAACCCTGGAGGAGGTGACTTAAACGTGGAAGACGTGGATTAGCACGAACTAGGCAATGTGACCTCAAATATTCAGGACTGGAGGGGTGTGGGGTGGGGTCTCTTCCCAGCACTTACACAGTCACTGGCCAAGCGGCTGAGATGCTCTCTTGACCCCTCATGTCCCAGGTGACCCACATGCTGACTTCATCTACCTGGTCCCAAATATGACACTGGATAACCCATGATCTTTTCTGCCTCCATCTTGCATACACATCTGAGGCAGAAACTGGTCCACTAATTTACCAGAAACATTTAAAAAAAGATAAAATTTCAAATTTGAACCAGACACCCAAGAAGCTGGTGGACACACCTTGGCTTTTAAAAGTTCCTAAAATGAACATGCTGACCTGAGATGCAAGGCAACCAGGAACCCAATTCTATTTCTTATTTGAGCTGCCAGACACATAACCTCATTTTGTTCTAATTTATCCTTCTGGAAAAAATTCAAAAGCGTGTGTGTGTGTGTGTGTGTGTGTGTGTGTGTGTGTGTCAATTAGTTAAAAGTGAAAGCAAAAAGAAGAATTCTTTCAAATTTCAAGACAATAATGCAACTTTATAACTTTAAGTGGAGCTTACATTTCACAAAAACCATAATCACAATTCCTTCTCTCAAACTTATAAATTCAACCTCTTCTGATTCTTTTCCTGTTTTCCTAGCAAGCTCTTTCCTCAAAGCTATGAAAAGGGCTTCCTGTCAGGATCCTCAAATACAGGAAAGAAGGAATCTCGAATATGATGATTCTTTGCATGTGGAGCCCCAGGAAGTACAAAGATCTGAAAAAGACCTGCAAGGTAAGCTACTTACCCTGGTCCTCAAAGTTGCTCTCTAATAAAGTCCAGAGAACCGGAGAGACATAAAGACTGGGAAGTCAGGGATGTGGCACGGCCCAGGGTTAACAGAGCACTATCCAGGGCAAGACCGCGGAGGAGAGGGGAAAAGTTTAAAATAACTAGCAGAAGTCCATCACTGCAAGAAGATATAGAAAACCTCTAAGACAAAAATATGTATGTATATATAAACTGGACCTTATTTTTACATAGGTTTTCCCCCAAATATATAGCAATCTATGCTACAAAACTGCTCCCAAAGCCTACCTGAATCTTCCTTTCCTTCTCAAGACCTACAAGTTATCTCCTGTAATTAAACGTACCGAAAAATACTAAATTCATATTAGCCGTGCTAGAGTTTTAAGCTAAGGTTTACACCTAACTTCTGGAAATCTATACAACCACAGAGCCCCCAACGGCAGCTCACCGCCTGTCTGAGGTACCTGTTCCCCTGAAAGTACAAGCCAGCTCCTATTTGGTTAAATGTTACACAGGGCAGGAGGGGAACATGTTCCAGGAGGCTTTCCCAGGACAGCTTCACAGCATCCGAGAGTTAAGTCAGGTGAGAAAGCAGGAGGAAAGACTTGCCCAGGCGCCCCAGGTCAATGTGACGTGTCATGGTTGATTTGCCCTCATCTTCCTGAGTCTTTACTTCACTTTTTCCAAGGTGAGCCCACAGCAGACACACTGCTGAAGGGTCCTGGGATCACCAATTCTCCCCAACACGTTTACCTTCAAAACTTACAGAAAATCCTAAGGCAGTCAACAAAGACAAAACCCATCACCAGTCCCCAGCTAAATTTTGTGTTCTTCACTAGACACTGACAGGAAGTCAGAACACTATACTGAAAATGTTCCCACCAAGTTAGAATCAGTTTCCCTAATATGGCCAGGGCCTAAATATAGCCACAGTATTTTTTGGTTCAAAATACACTCCGTTGCAGTTGTGGATGGAGGAAACACTGTTGGGCAAGTGAGCACAGAGCATGGCAAACCATGGCCAGGCATTTGGGGCTCTCACACCCTAGACAAGGGCTGCTCAAGCAAAGATAGCTGTAACTCATGCCCTGTTCCCTCCAGGCTTTGCCCCCCGCCCCAAGTCTGGGTTACTGGGAGGAAGAGAAGAAATTACACACCCTGAGCCTGAAGTAATTCTACCCTTCCCAGAAGCAACAGAGCATCACTAGGACCCACAGCAGTGAAAGGGGTATGCCCTACTCGAATTGTAACGATTCAGTTCACCTGCAGAACACAGCAGAATTTAACGAAGGTGTGTCAAGTCTTCACAATTTACCTTCCAAACAACAGCGCGCACACACACACACCACAGCCACTAAATACTGGTAATATTCACATAACTGCAACCAGGGGCTGTGTGTGCTTTCAGCGAGTGGAATTTAAGAAAAGCAAAGTCTAGAGCATAAAACGGTCCAAAATGTATTCAAAGTTTCACTTAAAACTTTTAAAAGGCTTATTACACTAACTCTAGACCTAGTGCACAGATAGGAAGACTTGAAACTCTTTCTGCAAGACATTTTAGCCGAAAAGTGTTAAGGATTGGAAGTAGATGCTCACTAAAATACTTGCTGGAAAACAACAGTTACGGGGAAAGAAATGAACTTCTCAACGTAAGCGTGCTGAAAGGCAATGTAAGAAGGCCTCTTTTAAAAGAGCCGTTGAAAGCAGAGGAGCCTAGAGATTTCAGACTGGACTGTCTGGTCACACAGCTCGGATGAAATGCAAGTTCAGACACCAGACAAGCTGCTCGGTTCTCTGCGACTTTACGTCTCCCTGGCTGTAAAATGGGAATTATGGTCATAGCCGCCGCACGACGTTGTCGGGGAAACGAACCAGAAAAATCAACCTAAGGCACCCAAGATGCCAGCGCGCCCCCCGGGCGAGCGGCGCGTCTCCGGGGGCGCGTGTTGGGAGGGCAGGTCCGAGCACACACGCTCCAGCTTTGTTAGCCCCCCTCCGTCGGCCACTTCCTAGACCATCTCGGGCCCCGCACACACCACGCGCCGCCGGCCGGCCCCCCCCAACGAGGAGACGACACGCTCCCATCCACGCGTCCGGGAACCGGTCCCCCGGCCAGGGAGGAGGAGGGTGCCGCGCTCGTGCCGCCGAGCGCTTCCAAGTTCAGAGCAGAGTCACGGACACAATAGAGCTGGAGCGCGCGCCCCGGCCCCCACCGCGGCCCCCAGACCCGCGGGCGGCACCCTGGGAGCCCCGGCAACCGCGAGCGGGAAGGGGGCCCGCGACCGCGCGGACCAGGGCCTGCGGTGCCGGCGGCGGGGGCTTCGGCGCCGGCGGCGGCCCGGGAGACCCCGTCCCCTCTTCCTTTCCCCCATCCCCTTCCCCTCCGCCCCCGCCCGCCTGTCCGCGGCCCCTCACCTGAAGGCCGGCCCCTCCCGGGGCGCCCGGCCCGGGGCAGCCGCCGCCGCGGAGCCGCCGCCGCCCTTCCTGTTGAAGAGCCTCTGCAGCAGGGTCGGGGCCATGGCGCTGCGGCTCCGCTGCGGCTGCGGCTCCGCGGCCTCGGCCCGGCTCAGCGCGCGGCCGGGGGCGGCGGCGGGGCCATCGCGGCGCGGGGAGCTGTGCTCGGCGCCGGGACCGCCGGCCGGTCATATGACGGGGCTGGCCCGCCGCCGCCGCCGCGCGCTGACAGTTCTCCCCGCGGGAGGAGCCGCCGCCGGCGCGGGAGGAGCGCAGGAGGAGCGCGGTCGTCGCGCGGCCGCCATTGGCCCCGGGACCCCCGCCCGGCCCCGGAACCGGGGGGCGGGGACCGGGGACCGGGGGAAGGGCGCGGGAGGCGGGGGTCTCGGAGGTGGGGGGCGGCGGCGCTTAAAGGGGCCTGGGCGGGGGGGGACGTGGGAGGCGGGAGCCTCCACGGGGTGGGGCACGACGCTTACAGGGGACCTAGCGGGGGAGGGGCCCAGTGCTTAACGGGGAGGGGGACCAGTCGGGCGGGGGCTCAGGTGGGCCGGGAGGGTCGGGGCAGGGGCGCGGGGGGGCGGGGGCGGGGGCGGGGCCCGGGGTGGAGGCGGGTCGGTGGTAGCGGCGCGCGGTGGGGGCGGGGCCGCGGGGGGAACAGCGGCCCGTGGGGGTGGTGCGGGGGCGCGCGGCTGTGCGGGATGCGGGGGCTCCCGCGGCTGCAGGGGTCAGTTGGAAGCGGCTGGAGAGCTGCTGGGCGGGTCTTTGTTGTTGGGAGACAAAGCCCCTGAACTTGGGTCCTGCCTGTGCAGGTGCGCGGGCTCGTTCACCCGAGGCGTACGCTGGGGGAGCACCAGGTCGCGGCTCTGCGGGCTGACTGGACTCTCACCACACCCAGGGTACTGGTACATCTGCCGTATGGGCTTGCTTTTGTGAGTGTTTTATTTTTAATTGATTTAAAAAATTTGGTCGTATAATTTGCTGTTTGGCGTCTTGGGCCACCATTTCCATAGTTGCATAAAAAGTTGCACGTGGAATTAAGGAGCACGTGGAATTCACTAAATGGATTTAGGAATTTACGCTATTTTATAACAAGGAACTGCACTCCTGATATTTAACAGACCACATCCTAGTCTGATACCAACAGCAGACGACGTTTGATGTGGGGAAGGGAGAACTTACCACGATACCTGAATTCACTTACCTTTCGGCCCCACCTGATCTCCGTGAGCACTGCAGCATGGGAGTGTGAAGGACCTTAGCCTTATAACGCTGGCTCCACAGTTTTAAAAAAAACAAAAACAAAGCTGAGATCGACTCAGCCTCCTGCATGTCCTGCGTGAGCAGCAGACTCTCAGTGCTTCACCTCAGACTTGTTTGAGGGAGAACTACTGGAGACTCAAAAAGGCAAATGTATTTCCATGAGTAGAAATAGTTCAAAATATCTCTCCTGGGCCCGTTTTAATTTGCATTATCAATTTTTATTGCATAGGTTTCTAGCCTTGGTGGGATAGTAGCTGTGAGTGAAGATGCTATGAAATTTCACAAAGGTAAGGGAAAGGTGGTAGAAATTGAAACTTGTTTTTTTCCTTCAGATTTTTACCATTAAAATGGTGGATTCAGTGTTCTTGCTGGTTCATCCTTCCACACCATGGAGTGTGCACAGACCCCTGATTTGCAGCTCTGCTATTGCTCTCTGTTTATTGAAAGCATGTACCCTACAGGACTGCCAGTTTTTGTCAGTATCGGGTATTCCAGGTATTGATCTCATTTGTTATGACTTTATTAAAAGACAAGGTCTGGGTCATACATAGCCTGCAAAACACCACCCTCCCTTACCGTGCCCTTGGTCAGAAAAAGTCTTTTATTCTTTTCTTTAATTTTTATTCTTTTAGTTTTATTTTTGACTGCGCTGGTTCTTGGTTGCTGCACAAAGGCTTTCTCTAGTTGCAGCAAGCAGGGGCTACTTTTTGTTGCGGTGCGCAAGCTTCTCATTGTGGTGGTTTCTCTTGTTGCGAAGCATGGGCTCTAGGCTCTCTTGCTTCAGTAGTTGCTGCTTGAGGGCTCGAGGGCGCAGACTCAGTAGTAGTTGTGGTGCAGGGACATAAATGCTCTGCAGCATGTGAGATCTTCCCAGACCAGGGAAAACTGTATCCCCTGCATTGGCTGAGTGTGCTCAGTAGCATCTGACTCTTTCCCAGCCCATGAACAGTAGCCCACCAGGCTCCTCTGTCCATGAGATTTTTCCCAGCAAGAACACTCAAATGGGTTGCCATTTCTTCCTGCAGGTGACCTTCCCCACCCAGGGATTGAACTTGAGTCTCCTGCATTGGCAGGTGGATTCTTTACCACTCAGCGACCTGGTAAGTGTGGCTTCTTATCCACTGGACCACCAGGGAAGGCAGGTCTTTTATTCTTGAAAGTAAAACCTGGACACTCTGCGGTGTGCATAGCAGCTTTTGCAACAGCATACTGTAGAGGAATTTGGCATGACCTTTGTTCCTCACTTCTAGGGCCGTTTATGTCCCAGGCCCCATCCTAGGGTGCAGGAAAACTCACCAGAGGCAATTAAAAACTCAGCCTGCCCCACCATTATCTTCAATTTTGGACCTGACTGGGCAGCTGTAAAAGAAAAGTGTGCGTTTAAAGCTATTAAGGACGTTCTTAGGGGAGAAAAAAGGAACTGAAATGGTGCCCTTTTCTCACTTTGCTTCCTCTCAACACCACATTGTTTCTCATCCTAGTTTTGGCCACACCTCTCTTGCCTTGGATTTTAAAGTGTTATAAAAATCCTAATGAACTGAGTTTTGGGAGGCCACTCTGGACAGCTCTAGCACCTTACTTTCATTATTTCTCCTCTTGGCCGTCTAGGGCCTTTTTCGAAGTCCCATGTGCCCCTTGTTGTCTGTGGGTCACTGCCTCTTCCTGAGGCTTGACATCATCCCAGGCTCCAGCACTGGTCCTTCTATTCATCACACCCACCCCACTCTGCGCACTCCGTTTTGGAAAATACATCCACTGGCTGCTCCTGTAGGCATCAAGAGGAGGAGGAAATCAAACAATCTCCTGAACATTTGGAGATACACAATAGCACTAAGGTGGACAAGGCTGACTTCCTTGTCCTAGTCCATCCTGAGTCCTGGCGCACATTCCCTGGCATCAGTGTGAGTTCTGTAAATTGCTTCAGGTGTGTTGCTTCTACGATTAGACTTTTGTGGTCCCTTAGCCTACCCAATACCTGTTATCCATTCTTCCCAATAGAAGCCCAGTCTTGTTCAGGTGTCTGTTCCTCTCCCAGCCCAGGGTGCCTCAGGGCAAGTCAACTATGCCCAAGCTGAGTCTGAATGATCTACACGTAATCCCATTGCTTTTGCAAGGTGAGCTAATGGGGAATGGGAGGCTATTCTAGGCAAGGAGGCAAGAGGGAAAGGAGCTGGCGGAGAAGGAGACATTCTGGAAGTCTCCTCACTCTTTGTAGAGAGCTATAAGGAGAGAGGTGGGATTTTTTCTTCTTTTGGATGTTGTGTGTCTACATGTAACACTATAGCTGTTCTCCAGCCTGAGCATGAAACCAGCCAGAGCAGAGAGGTGTGGCCCTCGATAACATTACTGAGGCACAATCCTTGTCCCTCATTCGATGAGATGGTAGTCCCAACCTTCCCCACTTGATGAGATAATGGTTCTCATATCTGAAGCCAAAAGCAGCATATAAGAGAGGGTCCTGTTTTCTGTCCTGGATTGCTTGTCATTTGAGACCAAAAAACCCTACCTGCTTAACCCTCAGTGTACCACGTAAAACAGTCATCACCAATGGACCTGTTCTGTTGTTTTCATATTTTTGTCATAATTTTTTCAAATTATTTACAGGCGGTAAGAATAAAGGAATGGTAAAAATAATTTTGAAATAAATTTTCCTATAAATTTAAAGATAGAAAAGGCAACTTTTTATTCCGTATTTTCCTACATTTGGAGGAATATTACCCAAATGGACCAGGTCCCTTGAAGACAACAATTAACGGAACAGAGGATTATGGATTTTTGTACCTCCAGCTCCATTCGTGGATCTTGTGAGAGGGTGGGCATCAGGCATGTGGGTTTTTGAGCAAATTAAATGTAAAAATGTTGATGTGATATTTTTACTTATTGGTTTAAAAAATTGCCCACAAGATGCCTCCTTCTTCAAAACTTTAAATAGATAGCTTCTTTTCAGGTAACACTTACCTGATTATTAATGCCTCTAAGGTGTGTAGCTTTGATCCAGCACTCAATAAAAGCCTCTTAAATTAATGCACTTATCTCAGATTCTGTGGACTTTATTTCACCTCCATAGGTGAGGTCTTGGGAGAGATATAGAAACCCTCTCTCATACTCTCACTCACACTCAAATAAACACAGTGCATAAAATTTAGAGAACACAGGAAAGTACAAAGATGAATATAGTCATGTTTTCATCCAGCAACCTGGGTAGATAGAAATGGCTACACATAATATATTTGTTACCTTCCTTCCTTTTTATTTTATTTTCCCCTCTTTTGTTCATTTGTTTGTTTCAGAGGGATTTTTATTTGTGGATCTGATGGACACCTAAATCAATAATTCAACAAACAATATAGTTTGTTGTTCTTAAATCATTAATTCTATCGGAATTTATCTAGTTCATGTAGTTAGCCAATAGTCATCCAGCTTTCCAATCCACCTGTGCTTTTGCCAGTGTTTGTTGCACAAGAATTACTTTAGAATTCTGCTTAAATTTGTGATTTGCCAGTAAATGTTTTGCCCTACTCCTCAGTTTTTCAGAGCTCACTAAAATGATAGCAAAGGTGTTGGTCTGTGAGGAACAAAAACAAAGGGAGGGAGAGATTTCTGCAAACATTTGGCCAAGGACAAGTGTTTGAAGGTGGAATGTGGATGAAGGAGGAGTAACTAATTGATCAGAGGAGGAGTTCAAACCCAAGAGTGAAGATGCCTGTCAGTCCCCCCAGAGACTCTTGAAGCCTCTGCCGTTGGCAGGTGAAGTTAGACCCCAGGTCCTTTCTGTCCTTACCCTGCACAGCCAGGCCCTTTCCATCCATCCACAGACCAAAGAGGCTCACAGAGAGAGATGGAGGCAGAGAAAAGCTCTCCCGACGTTTGCGATGATGGGAGCCCAGTGGAAGGCCAGTGTTCTACTAGAGCATCTGCTCATGGATTTCACAAATCAGTACTCCACACCAACAATCTTTCGTAAAATGTTTAGAGTTTCACTCTTCAGTATGAACAAAAGTCCAGGAATCACAAACTGTGTGATGAACACCTGCAACATGGTAAGGAAAATAGACACAGAAGCGAAAAAGTGTTCTGGGGTGAACAGAGAGAATGCAAGGAGATGGAGACTTCAAAGCTGTAATTGATGGGACTTCCCTGGTGGCACAGTGGGTAAGAATCCGCCAGACAGTGCAGGGGACATGAGTTTGATTCCTGGTCTGGGAAGATCCCACATGCCTCAAAGCAACAAAGCCCATGCGCCACTGCTACTGAGCCCACATGCTACAACTACTGAAGCCTGCCCACCCTAGAGCCTGTACTCCACAAGAGAAACCGCCAAATGAGATGCTTGAGCATTGCAACAAAGAGTAGCCCCCACTCCTCAAAACCAGAGAAAGCCCTCAGAAAGCGGCAAAGACCCAATGCAACCAAAAATTAATTAATTTAAAAAAAAACCCTGTAATTGATGAATAGCATCTGAGGGACAAAGGAAGATATGCCTGTAACACAAAAATTACAAGTGATGAATAAAAGAACACTCAACAAGAAGGTGCTCTCAAAAATTAAATATATGATGATGTAAACAAAACACTTAGTAAAAGGAACTGAGGGATATTGGAAAAAATGATAAATCGAAAAGATAAGATGAGAATGTTACAGAATTTATCCAGGAACTTACTAACAGGACCTTCAGAAAAGAGATCAGAGAAAACAGAGGGGAGTAAATTACCCAAGAAATAATAAAATTTCCCATAACTGAAGGGTAGGCGTCCCCATATGGATAAGGGCCCACCTAGAACAATACATTTTTCTTGAATCCTAAACATCTTGGGTAAGGAGGAAAATTGTAAAAACTCTCAGAAAGAAAAGCTAATCATGAAAAAAATGGAGCGGGATTCAGAACGGCATCGAGTCATTCCTGGCCGCTCTTGATGGTGGCAGACAACAGAGCCCCACCTTAAACTTTCAGAGGGAAGCCTGTTTTCATCCTAGGACCCTTGACCAAACTAAACCATAACTCAGTATGTGTGTAGAATACACACATTTTTAGATACACACGCTCTTAAACATGGCACCTCCATTCTTTCTCAGGCAGATGAAAGAGGTACGTTAGCAAAATAGGGAGTTAAAACAAGAAAAGGAAAGATAAGGCAAGATAATACTAGGAAAAAAGGCAGTTAAGGTCGCAGGAAGGAGTGACCCAGGGCTTCTAGAAAACAGCCAGGCCAGGACAGGAAGGAGAAGGGAAGAGGCAGCTATGAAAAACAGAACATAAATATTTCAGCATAGGGATATATTCTTTGAAAAAATTACTTAGTTATGTAAATTTTTATTTATTTGACTGTGCTGGGTCTTCATTGCTGTGGCTTCTCTTATTGCAGAACATAGGCTTTAGGGCACCTGGACTTCAGTGGTTGCAGCACATGGGCTAAGTAGTTATGGCCCTGAGGCTTAGTTGCCACATGGTACCTGGAATCTTCCTGGACCAGGGATCAAACCCGTGTCCCCTGCATTGGCAAGCAGATTCTTAACCACTGGACCACCAGGGAAGTCCAGGAATATATTCTTTATAAGTATGTGCACAGATGCTGGAGCATTGGGGAAAAATGAACAATAGGTAGCTGGAAAACCAAATAAGTGATAAAATGAGGCAGTTATTAAATTTAGAAACAAAAGTATGCTTGGGCAGGAAAAGAAAAAGTGTGGTTGCAACGCGTTACTTGGCTCTTGGTCACTGAGTGAACAGTATTTGTGTAGTCCCACTACTGTAACGTCAGCTATTGATTTAACAAAAATTATGTGTGACTGTATTGGGGGAGGGAAGAAAAAAAGTAGAGTTGGGGTAAGGGAGAGAGAGTCGATTTCTTCACAATAGTAGGAGGTCAAGAAACAAAGTCTTAAATTGGAAAATCAAGAAATAGTGACAGAGCATATAATTTTTTTAAGTTATGCAGGAAGATATCAGTGAAACTAGCTAGAAAAGTTGAAGGCAGCAGCATATAGGGCTGGACCTGGGTGAGAGGAAGGGTGGAGTAGGAGGTTGCTGGGTTTTATTATAAGCCTTTTAATACTGTTTGACTTTTTAAATGATACATATGAATGTGTTTGTGTGTGTGTGTGTGTGTGTTTTGCTTTGATAAAAAAAAATAAAGTTTATTTTTAAACAGTCTCACTTGTGGACATTGTTAATGTCCTATTTCTGGGCCTGATACTGTGAGATTCCAATCTAGTGAGAGTGGGACTCAGGAAATGACCTTTAAATAGAATCTCAAGAAATTTGGATGCAGAGGGTTTGTGGACAATACTTTGAGAAACATCACTCAGATCCCCTGAAATGCTACACAAAGTATTGCAAGAATATGCATTTATTTGGGGGAGAGTCCCTACTTTTCCCATTCTCTTTGATGCCCCCAAACCCAAAAGAGTTTAAGCATTGCTGTTCTCTGTCTGCCTTCCTTCCAAAAATAATTGAGGTTCTATTCATTATTTAAGGTCAAAAGCACAGCTCAGGGACTTCCCTAGTGGTCCAGTTGTTAAGATTCTGTCCAATGCAGGAGATACAGGTTCGATCCCTCATCAGGAAATTAAAATTCCACATGCAGTGAGGCACCTAAACCCACATACCACAACTACTGAGCCTTCCAGCCATAACAAAAATACCCCAAATGGTACTACGAAGATCTCATGTGCCCCAGTTAAGACCCAATAGCAGCCAAATAAAAAGTAATTTTAAAAAAAGCACAGCTAATTATCTTTGTAGTGAGTTAAACACTTTGTAAAACTCATTAATGGTATAGACTGGAAAGCACTGGCTGAATCTTCAGTCCATAGCAGGTTACCAAGGAGTACCCCAGTGCTTTACTATTGCAGTACATTGAATATAAATCGAGTAGCTTGATACACCTGTAACTAACACAAAATATAGTAAATCAACTATACTTCAATTTAAAAAGAAAACAAAACTAGTGGCTTCAAAAAGTTAACATGGATCCATTGGCACCTACAATGGCATTCACCAAGCATATAGTTAAATTTTATTCAGATGAAAAAGCGTGTCTATGTTGTCATTCAATGTTATCTTTATCTAATAATGCCACATAAATAGTACTGGAGTCCAACTAGAAAATTTAATGCAGGTGATTTGACGACTTTGTACTTTTATTCAATATTTTAGTAAGTTGATATAAGCCAGCCTTCCTTAAATTTATTTCACCTTTCAATCTTTCAAAAATTGTTTTTGTCTCTATAGAATGTTAGAGGAGTTCATGAGTTGTGATTTGGATTTAGTTCAGTTTCAGTTCAGTCTCTCAGTCGTGTCCAACTCTTTGCAACCCCATGGACTACAGCACGCCAGGCCTCCCTGTCCATCACCAACTCCCGGAGTTTACCCAAACTCAATTCCATTGAGTCGATGATGCCATCCAACCATCTCATCCTCTGTCGTTCCCTTCTCCTGCCCTCAATCTTTCCCAGCATCAAGGTCTTTTCAAATGAGTCAGCTCTTTGCATCCGGTGGCCAAAGTATTGGAGTTTCAGCTTCAACATCAGTCCTTCCAAAGAACACTCAGGACTGACCTCCTAATGTGGTCCACTGGAGAAGGGAATGGCAAACCACTTCAGTATGTTTGCCTTGAGAACCCCATGAACAGTATGAAAAGGCAAAAGATAGGACACTGAAAGATGAACTCCCCAGGTCGGTAGGTGCCCAATATCCTACTGGAGATCAGTGGAGAAGTAACTCCAGAAAGAATGAAGGGATGGAGTCAAAGCAAGAAAGAACACCTAGCTATGGATGTGACTGGTGATGGAAGCAAGGTCCAATGCTGTAAAGAGCAATATTGCATAGGAACATGGAATATTAGGTCCATGAATCAAGGCAAATTGAAGTGGTCAAACAGGAGTTGGCAAGAGTGAACGTCGACATTCTAGGAATCAGCAAACTAAAATGGACAGGAATGGGTGAATTTAACTCAAATGACCATTATATCTATTACTGTGGGCAGGAATCTCTTAGAATAAATGGAGTAGCCATCACAGTCAACAAGAGTCCGAATGCAGTACTTGGATACAATCTCAAAACTGACAGAATGATCTCTGTTCGTTTCCAAGGCAAACCATTCAATATCACGGTAATCCAAGTCTATGCCCTGACCAGTAATGCTGAAGAAGCTGAAGTTGAATGGTTCTATGAAGACCTACAAGACCTTTTAGAACTAACACCCAAAAAGATGTCCTTTTCATTATAGGGGACTGGAATGCAAAAAAAGGAAGATTTGGATTCAAGTAGGCAGTAAAATATGATTTCAGATTAATTGCTGAAAGGAATTAAATTTTGATTCGTATATTTTCTTTAAACGTATTATATGTTAAGCAGTTAGAGAAGTTAATTGTTTATTTTAGTAGCGATGAAGATTATAAAAGGGACTACCCTGGTGGTCCAGTGGCTAAGACTGCACTGCCAATGCAAGGGGCCCAGTTTTGATCCCTGGTCAAGGAATTAGATCCCACATGCCGCAGTTAAAGATCCTGCGTGTCATCCTGAGCCAGGGATCGAACCCAAGTCTCCTGAATTGCAGGCAGATTCCTTACTGTCTGAGCCACCAGGGAAGCACAATACCTGGTACAACCAAATAAGTAAATAATTAAATAGAGTGAATATCTTTAAAAAATATAAAGCATTTAAAAAGATGCATCACATAGACCAACACAAACCAACAGCCAAGTTACTATTAATATTTGTTGAATAAATAATAACATATAGCATGGCTATTATTAGTTATTTAAGCAGATTGAACACCAATTCACATATCAAATATTTCTTATTAAAAGATCAGTCATCTCTGATATTCTTAGCTGTGGCACACTATTTCTTAAAAATAATAGCAAGTCCATCCATAACACTTATTGTGTCCCAGACTTTGTTCTAAGCATCTTCCTGTTACTAGCTCATTTATCCTTGGCAACATCCCTGTGAGGGAAGTCATGTTATTACTCCTCATTTTACAGATAAGAAAACTGATACAGCTGAGTAGCTGAGCACAGCTAATGTACAACTAGGCAATGATTGGAAACCACCAGTCTGGCACTGGAATTTTATCTTTTTAACTACTATACTATAGTTTCACAATAGAAACTATTATAGGAAAAAAGCCACAGAATCAATTACATCAATATACAAAAAAATAAAAATGGAATCTATGTTCCCAAAATATGATACCTTTTCTTTAACAGCCAAAGATCTTGTATCATTCTTTGATATCCTTGAACTAATATTTCCATTTCACTTCTCCCACATAATTTTATCTTAATGTAAGACATTTATTCTTGAAAATATTTACTTATTCAATTACTATACTCTGTAACAAAATATGTGGATAAATTTAGATTAATTATCTGGGCTAATACAAAATTTATCAATATGACATAGATTTGTGTCTTAAACATAAAAAATAAAATTCTGCTATAAATGTATTTCTCAATAATGAAGAAAGGAAAGATTCAGTTTATTCACTCTTATGGATAAAAATTACTCATTGCACGAATGAGACAGATTCAACATTAAACTTACTTTTCATTTGTTTTTATAGATGTAAACACTGAGCAACACTACTGACATAAGTTGGTGAGAATGGAAGGAATTTTGTTACAGCATTATAATTTCTTCCAAGCCATTTTTAAAAATCACTGTGTTCTAAACATTAAAAATTAGACTGGTGTCCACATGTGAAAAACTCACTATTAGAAGTTAGCATTAACTTCCAACTGTTTTTAATAGTCTTTCTATTCTCTTCTATGCTCTTTTTTTCCTTTCCAGTCAATTATGACACTCTCATTACTGTACTGGATTGGCCATAAAGTTCATTCGGTTAGCGAATACAATGTTCAGTAAAGTTCTTGAAAATAAGAAACATGTCTTTTACTAATACTTAAAACAGAATGAACTTTTTGGCCAACTCAATAGATTTTGATTTTTTGTCAAGGGTAAGTCCCTCACTCTCATTTTCCTAAGAAAAACTTTTTTGGCTCCTATTTACTTTTCCCAAATCAAGGTTTCATGATCAACTTGTCAGTTTTGTAAAAATCTGGGTTGGGATTCTTATTGCTGTACACTGAGTTTTAGATGAATTTGGGCATATTTGATATTGTTGCAATACTGAGTCCTCCCATCCAGGAACTCAGCACACCTGTCTGTCTCTGCAAGGCTTGTTTCATGTCCCACTATGAAGTTTTACAGGTTTTGTTTCATGGGTTTCACATGGGTTTCTTTCTGAACTTAAGACACATATGTTTTGACCATTTTCTTTCTCCCCTCTTCCACACTTCCTTCCTCCTTCCCTCCCTCCCTTCTTCCTTCCTTCCTTTTTTTTTCTCTTGCCATCCAAAATAGATTGTAAACCCTTGCCAAACTGGAAATAGACTTCCTTTATAACCTCCTAAGTGCCTAGGACGAAGCTATGCTGGAACCATTGCTAAGGAAAGAAAACTTGCTGAATAAATAAATGAATGAAAGACCTGATTCATAAACTAGAAACACAACAGGAAGAATCGGGGGTAGATTCCTGGAAAAGATTCAAAGGAATTATAGTTCCTTAAAAACTAGATGATAAAGTGTGGCTTGATTATACCTCATGGCAGGTTTGACAAGCTGTTTGATTTGTTTTTTTATTAACTGAAGAGAAGACAAAATGACCTGGATATTAAACAGATTCTCCCAGTGTGGATTCATTCAGAGAGCCAGAGGAGATAAATCTATGCTTTTGATTTCCTAAGGCCCTGAGAAAAATGCTAAAATTTTTCCACTTGTGAGGATTCCTGAAATACTATTTTCACTGAACATCAGGGATCTTTTAAATTTTTCTTTTAAAAAGGATGTGTGGGGAGATCCCTGGCGGTCCAGCGGTGAGGTGAGGATTTGGCACTTTAAGTCCCTGGTCAGGGGACTGAGATCCCGCAAGCCATGCCGTGCAGCCAAAATTTAAAAAAAAAAATTTTTTTTTTAATAATGAAAAGGATGTCTACTGCCTAAATGTCAAGAACTTAGCTGGTCTTTTAAATAGGGAACAGGTTAAACACAAAGACTAACTGGTGGTGGAGTGGTGAAGGAATCTGTGAGTGGAAGCTCTGGGTCCATCTGTCTGTCCATCCCCTCAGGCTCAGTCCAGCTGCCTGGAGAACCTTCTCACATGGAGGCCCATCCTCCTTTCCCCACTTGCCACCAGGGTGGATGGTCAGAGAGGCTGGTGGGTGTCACCGTGAACTAGGAACCAGCCCGAGCATCTGCACACTGTGTGTTTGTGTAGACCTCTGTGTGTGTGTGTGTGTGTAGACCTGATCTTGGTGGGTCCGTGTCCTTCAGGCTTCAGTCCCAAAGGGAGGCTGGGGAGATGCCACCAAATCCTCAGTGACTGTGACCCAGGAGTCGAAGGAGAGCCCTACCCTTCCTAGAGAGAGAGAGGCATCCACCCTCTGCAGGGTGCTCAGGGCCCCCCTTCTCCCACCTTGGGGGCAGTGGCAGGAGCTAAGAGATGGCCCCGGAATTCTTGGAAAGACCTCACTCTTCCTACCCCAGGCACCCCAGGTTACTACCCTGCAACCATCAATATTCATCCTATGATCCCCTCCTCACCGCGTATTTACGTCAACGCCACAGGAAGACAGCGGACCCCCAGGTTACGAGGGGTCTCACGGACTCTGATCTCAGGCAGCTCTGAGCCAGGTTCCCTCCGCTGCACCCACGCCAGTGCTCACTGCACACCCCCCCCCCCACCCCGCACAACCCAGCCTGTACCTCCGCTGCCTGCTGCACCCAAAACCGAGCCTCCCCCGGGGACTATGGCTTCCCGAGCCCTCTCCCGGGGGCCTTATTCTATCCCGTCCTCTGTGCCCTTCCACCTGCAGGTGGAGTTGGGGTCTCCTTGACCCTCGAGGCCACTTTCGAAGTGCTCCCCTCCCCCCACCCAGCTTTGAATCTGACGTCATTAGATTTGCCTCACTGTCCTTTGCCCTCATTTCACAGAGATTTTACTGGCTGCGCCCAGTTGTCTCCAAGAGCAGTCCCTGTCATGACTGAAGTCACTTTAATGTCCATTTGGCTCAGCCTGCAGCTCCCTAGCCCTCAGCTCCTTGACCTCCTTTGTTCTGGGATTTTGACTTTATCAAAGGTTGACCTCACCTGTAACAGTAAGTCCTTCATATTCCCAATAGCCAGCATCTTCTGGTACCGCCCCTGCCACCTCTGGTCCCTAACACCTGTCATTGCTCTGACGACCACAGCCCCTTGACCCACCTAGTCATGCCTCATCCCCTTGGAGCCTGTTACTCCTCCTAGCTTAGATGCACCCCTTGGTCAGCTAGTATATCACTCCCCTGCACTATGTTGTCATTATCCACCTGCTGTATCCATCCTCTTTCTTCCAAATTGATAGAATTGTAGTTGAGCATGTAGTTGGCCATACACACTACATTTCCTGGGCTTCCTTGATTTAAATGTGGCCATAGGACTAACATTTTACCAATGGAATGTGGCTTCCCAGGTGGCCCAGTGGTAAAGAATCCTCCTGCCAGTGCAGGAGAGGGTGGTCCTTTTCCCTGGATCCAGAAGATCCCCTGGAGAAGGAAATGGCTACCCACTCCAGTATTCTTGCCTGGAGAATCGGAGCCTGGCAGGCTACAGTCCATGGGGTCACAGAGAGTCAGATACAACTTGGTGACTAAACAAGAACATCAAAGTGAGCCTAAGTGATGTGCGGCCCCTGCAGGTTAGGTCCTTAAAGCAAGGGCAGTGCTTCCTCCCCGTGCTTTCTTCCCCCTCCATATAACAGGTAAAGATGTGCCTGCTCCTCAGTCCGGAGAAGGCCATGGCACCCCACTCCAGTACTCTTGCCTGGAAAATCCCATGGACGGTGGAGCCTGGTGGGCTGCAGTCCATGGGGTTGCTAAGAGTCAGACACGACAGAGCGACTTCACTTTCACTTTTCACTTTCATGCACTGGAGAAAGAGATGGCAACCCACTCCAGTGTTCTTGCCTGGAGAATCCCAGAGACGGGGAAGCCTGGTGGGCTGCTGTCTATGGGGTCGCCCAGAGTTGGACACGACTGAAGCAACTTAGCAGCAGCAGCAGCTCCTCAGTCTTCAGGATTCAGAAGGGAATAAAGCCCTGTCATGAAAGACAAACGAGAGAAGCCCCTCCCTCCCACCCCTAAAGGATCATCTGAAGCCGAGACCCAGTGACCTGGAATGGTCACTTGTGCCTGTTGCCTGAAATAGAAATAAAATCTGCTTTAAGCTGTAGAATTAATGTTGGATTGCTTTGTTGCAGCAGCCTAGCTTGGCTCTGAAGAATACAACTCTCAATGCCCTGGGCTCTCCCTCACATCTCAGTACTCACCTGGCATGACCACAAGCCTGAACATCCTACCTCTTCCTCCCCTGAGCTCATTCATGGAATCCAGCCAGAGAAAAGGGAAGTCCCCCAGCCTCACTCTTTTTATTTTTTTAATTTTAATTAGAGGCATATTACTTTACAATATTGTGGTGGTTTCTGCCATACATTCACATGAATCAGCCATGGGTGTCCATGTGTCCACCATCCTGAACCCCCTCCCACCTCCCTCCCTATCCCATCCCTCAGGGTCATCCCAGTGCACCAGCCCTGGGCACCCTGCCTCATGCGTCAAACCTGCACTGGTGATCTGTTTCACATATGATAATATACATGTTTCAATGCTATTCTCTCAAATCATCCTCGCATTCTCCCACAGAGTTCAACTGTATGTTCTTTACATCTGTGTCTCTTTTGCTGTCTTGCATATAGGATCATCGTTACCATCTTTCTAAATTCCATATATATGCATTAATATACTGTATTGGTGTTTTTCTTTCTGACTTACTTCACTCTGTAAAATAGGCTCCAGTTTCATCCACCTCATTAGAACTGATTCAAATGTATTCTTTTTAATGGCTGAGTAATATTCCATTGTGTATAAGTACCACAGCTTCCTTATCTATTCGTCTGCCGATGGACATCTAGGTTGCTTCCATGTCCTGGCTATTGTAAACAGTGCTGCGATGAACATTGGGGTACACGTGTCTCTTTCAATTCTGGTTTCCTCGGTGTGTATGCCCAGCAGTGGGATTGCTGGGTCATAGGGTGTCAGGAAGCATTTAGCAGGAGGCTTCCTAGATACTGTTTTCAGTCTTGCATAAATCCTTTGTTCCTCATTAGCTCCTGAATGCAGGTGCTAGAGGAGCTGCAAACGGTTCCTGGAATAATAGGAATTTATGCATCTCCTTCGTTAGCCTTTCCATACAGTGAATAGTAACCATTTACAACTCTCTTCCCTTCTGATATGGAAAGTAAGTATTTACAACCTTTTCTCTTTGAGATGGATTCTAGCCTCAAGTTTCCTGGATGATTTGTAACATTTTGATCCCTATCTCTGCTGAAAAAGCTATCTTGTAAGACAGTATATATATGCCCACAATATGTTTAATAAATGCTTTTGTTCCATCAGAACATCGGTCCCCATGTCTTTCTTCATTTCTTTCTCTCTCTCTCTCTCCTTCAGGCTGCCCCCACGGAGCACAGGTGTCTGCTGTGTCTGCTTACTTGCCCAGGCTTTCAAGACCTCTTCAGGAGGGCGCCCTGAGCCTACGTAGACGGTGCTAGCTCTTTGTCCTAGAGTTACATTGGCATTCTGTGTAAACCAGGGAATATCAGCCTCTTTTCTTCCTTCTTTCTTTTACTTTCTTATCGTCGACTCCATACCACCAGGTTCCGGTCCATTAAAGGACCTCAATAGTATGGCAGTTCTATTTCCAGTTTTTTAAGGAATCTCCACACTGTTCTCCATAGTGCCTGAACTAGTTTGCATCCCCACCAACAGTGTAAGAGGGTTCCTTTTTCTTCGCACCCTCTCCAGCATTTATTGTTTGTAGACTTTTTGATAGCAGCCATTCTGACTGGCGTGAGATGGTACCTCACTGTGGTTTTGATTTGCATTTCTTTGATAATGAGTGATGTTGAGCATCTTTTCATGTGTTTGTTAGCCATTTACATGTCTTCTTTGGAGAAATGTCTGTTTAGTTCTTTGGCCCATTTTTTGATTGGGTCATTTATTTTTCCGGAATTGAGTTGCAGGAGTTGCTTGTATATTTCTGAGATTAATTCTTTGTCAATTGCTTCATTTGCTATTATTTTCTCCCACTCTGAAGGCTGTCTTTTCACCTTGCTTATAGTTTCCTTCGTTGTGCAAAAGCTTTTAAGTTTAATTAGGTCCCATTTGTTTATTTTTGCTTTTATTTCCATTACTCTGGGAGGTGGGTCATAGAGAATCCTGCTATGATTTATGTCAGAGAGTGTTTTACTTATGTTTTCCTCTAGGAGTCTTATAGTTTCTGGTCTTACATTTAGATCTTTAATCCATTGCCTCACTCTTGACTGATGACATTGCATTCTGTTTCACTGAGGGAGCTGAAGGCTCTGGAAGGGAATTTCAAGGAGTACCTGCCTCCTGTCTGTCTGGCCTCTTACATCTGTGCCACACCCCCCACTGCCCCCCGCCCCGTGCTGTTTTGCCTCTTGTTACTGAGGGTCACCTGTCCACTTTTCCATTTTTGCACTAGACCTCATCCCTCCTTGTCTATTCAGAGACTTTGCCCCAGCCATCCTCCCTTCTCCCTTGCATCATCACATTTTCTCTCTTTGCTTCACCTTCCCCAGAACGTACAAGTATTTTTTCATTTCTCCCACCTTGAAAAAACCTAAAAATCCTTTCAAGTGTCCTTCCCTTCTGGCTATCATTTTCTCTCTCTGCTCCTGTTTATCTATATTTCTTGAATTTAGCTTCTATCTTCTTAAATTATTTTGAAAAATATCAGCATACACAAAAGTAGAGAGATAGTATAATGAACCCCCATATATCATTATCAAGCTTCAGTGATTGTAAACATTTTGTCCATCTTATTTCATGCACCCTCCTTGCCTAAATCTGGAAAATCTTAAACCAAAATCCCAGACATCATATCATTTACCTGTAAATATTCCAGAATACATCTCTAATAGATAATGACTGTAAAAAATGCCAGTCACAGCACCAAGATTGTAAAACAAATCTGAAAACATAATCAGAGTTTGAATTTCCTAGATTGTCTCAAAAATATTTTTAAATAATAGATTGACTCAATTCAGTCTCTAAACACATTGTATTTAGAGGCAGTTTTTCATCTCTCACAGTTTTTCCCCCCTCCCTCTCTTTCATGCCATTTCTAAATTTTTTTGTTTTGTTTTACAAAGGTCATTTTTCCTGTGGAAGTCCCCATGTTCTGGATTTGATTGCCTGCATCCTCATGACTTTGTCCAGTCTGTTCCTTTCTCACCTATATTTCTTATGAGTTGGTAGTAATAAGCACTTCTTAAATAATTTTTAAAAGTCAAAGTTGATTTACAGTGTTGTGTTAGTTTCAGATATACACCAAAGGGATTCAGTTACACATATAAATATTAGTTATACATAAATATTATGTCATATAATAAAAATAAATATTCTTTTTTGGATTCTTTTCCATTGTAGGTCATTACAAGATATTGACTGTAGTTCCCTTTGCTATACAGTAGGTTACTGTTGGTTACCTATTTTATGTGTGATACTAAATACCTGTTAATCCTAAACTCCTAGTTTTTCTTTCCCCCCTTTCCCCTTTGATAACCGTAAGCTTGTTTTCTATGTTTGTGAATCTATTTCTGTTTTGTCAATAAGTTCATTTCTAACACTATTTTAAATACTGCATGTAAGTGATATCATATGTTAATATTTGTCTTTCTCTGTCTGAGTTACTTCACTTAGTATGGTAATCGCTAGGTCCATCCATGCCGCTCAAATGGCATTATTTCATTCTTTTTTTTTTTTTTGGATGAGTGGCAGTAACATCTTTAGGCTTGATTTTCTGCTTTCTGGAATCCATCACAGTCTCATGTTGACTATATTGCCATCCAAAACTGTGTGTGGTCAGGTTCCTTGATGACCCGTGTCACTCCGACGTATGGAGTGACCCACTCTCCGGCTCCTCCTCCTGCTCCACCCCCTTGGTGACCTCCTTTGTCTGGCTCACAGGCCTCGGCACTTGGGTTCCACTCTTCCCTCACTTGCTGCTCCTTCCCAGTCTGTTTTGTGGCTCCTCTGACCACTCCTGCGTCCATGTGCTAGAGGATTCTTTTTCATTTCTCTTCTTTGTGTGCACTAACTTGGTGCTCTCATCCAGTTCTCAGGCTTCAATGGCCATTTTATACATGCTGATTTCCTAATTGTATAGCTTTGGCCGGATCTCTCCTCCAAACCCCGGATTCATGTAGCCAGCTGTTGAGCTGGTATTTCCATTTCTGTGTCTAACGAGCACCTCAGCATGGTCCTGTCCGTGATTTGACATCTGAGCTCCTTCCTGACTGGTTCCTCTGTTAGATGCCTTCGTTGCAGTTGATAGCAATGCCATTCTTTCGAGTTTTTCAGTTCAAAAATCTTAGAGTCATTCTAGATTCTTTCTGTCGACCCCAAATAGAATCTGTCACTAATCTAGGTGACTCTACCTTCAAAAATATACCCACATTCTGGATATATCCCACACCTCTCCTGCTGTCATCTTGATTCAACCCTTTGTTGTCTCTTAACCTCGCACCATTGTTCCTAACTGCTCCATCCCACTCCCTTGTTCTTAGCATGGCAGCTCGAGTGAGTTATCAAAAGTGTAGGTCACCTCTCACACCAGTCAGAATGGCCATGATTAGAAAGAACAGAAATAACATTGTCAAAGATGTGGGGAAAAAGAACCCACCTTCACTGTTGGTTGAAATGTAAATTGATGCAGGTACTTTAGAGAACAATATGGAAGATCCTTTAAAAAAAACTGAAAAAACAGCTACAATATGATTCTGTAATCCCACTCCTGGGCATATATCCAAAGGAAATGAAAACACTAGTTTGAAAAGATACCTGCACCCTAATGTTCATAACAGCACTGTTTACAGTAGTCAAGATACAGAAACAACTTAACTGTCCATCAACAGATGAATGGATGAAAGAGATGTAGTACATATATCCAACGGAGTATTACTCAGCCATAAAAAAGAATGAAATAATGCCATTTACAGCAACATGAATGGACTTGTATATGCTGAATCTTAGAAAATGTTACAAATAAACTTTATTTACAAAACATAGACATATAAAACAATCTTATGGTTACCAAAGGGGAAAGTGAGAGAGGGATAAATTGGGAATTTGGGGTTAACATATACACACAACTATATATAAAATAGATAAACAACAAGGGCCTAGTGTATAGTACAGAGGAATATACTCAATATCTTGTAATAACCTAAAATGGTAAAGAATCTGAAAAAGATATATATAATGTAATATATGATATAGTGATAGCTTATAATGAACTCTGTTGAATTCGTGATCTCCAAAGAAGATTTAGCTTTAGAACTATGGACCAGTCTCGATCACTCAAGAGCTTTTGTGTAGCAGAGTTTTATTAAAGTGAAAAAGGGACAGAGAAAAGTTCTGACATAGACGTCAGAAGTGGGACGCAGAGTGCCCCCCACGCACTAGTCTTATCAAGGCCTTATATACTTTTACCAGAGCCGTTCTCACAACATACATGTTAAATTAATAAGATTAGAATTAACAATAGAAAGGTCTCACCAGACCCACTCCCACAGCATATATCTTAAATTAACAAGATATACATAAATATTATGTCATATAATAAAAATAAATATTTTTTTAAATATTTAAAAAAATCCTCCTCCTCCTCCCCCTCCCCCTCCCCCTCCCCCCCCCCCCCCCTCCCCTACCCCTCCCCCCCTCCCCTCCCCCTCCCCCTCGGGACCCCGGGACTTCTTATCAACCTACCTAAGAATTGATTGACTCTCAATATCATACATGACATATAATATATGTCTGACTCACTTTGCTTTACACCAGAAATTAGCACAACATTGTAAATCAACTTCAGCTAAAAAAATGTAGGTTTCATCAGGTCACTTCTCTGCTCAGAATATCTTAGTCATTTCTCCATTTCTTTACAGTCAATGTTGAAGTCCTTGAAATGACCTGTGAGATCCTCTGTGTCCTGCTTCTCCAAAACTCCTCTGCCACGTACTCCATGTTCTCCCCAGCTTGCTTTCTCCATGCTGGCCACGCTGGCCCTCCTGGGGTTCCACCACTGGCCTGCCTCCCTCTCCCCACCCTCCTCTCCTGCCCCCCTCCACCTCCTTAGCAGTTGGTACTCTGCCTCAGATAGTCTTTCCACCGCATCAGTATAGCTCATTCCCTCACTTCTTTAGGCATTGCCTTTTCATGGAGTCCTTTCCTGACTGCTCTCTTCAGAACTACACTCCCTTAGAATTACTGATGGGTAAAAGAAAATAAGCATTTGAATTCTGATAAATACTAGAATATGACCAAATTACTTTCACTAATAATGCATAAGCATACAAGTTTCCGATAGAGCCTGGCCAATGGAGGCTATTAAGAGCTTTTGAATCTTTTGACAATCACAATGTTGTTTAATTTGTGTTTCTTTTTCTCATGTGAGAATTTGAATATCAGTATAAGAACCATTTGAATTTCCATTTCTGAGAACTGTATGTTCATATTCCTCATCCACTTTTCTAAAAGTATTGGTCTTATTCTTATTGATGTGTAGAAACTCTTTGTACATTACAGAAATGAGTACTTGGTTTGTGATAATAGCTGGAATTCTCAACTACAAATTGGCACTTTTTAACAAAGGTTATATCATGTGCTGCTGCAGCTGTTGAGCTTCAACACTGCCTGAAAGGAGTTCAGTGTGGAGATCAGAAATGAGGCACTCTCTGTGCTAGGAAAAACTGCCAGAAAAGGCTTTCAAAGAGTTAAATATTTTCAGGAGATGATTTTATGAGCCTGATGGTTGCATTTCGTATCTAGAAAAGCACTAAAATCATTAACAGAGACATCTGCTTCTTGTGACTAGCAGTAACCCTCTGCCAAAATGTCTGCTTGATTGTGTTCCCTTTTCCACCAGAGGCATATAAACACTGACCTCTCCCCCTACCTCTTTGGATCAGTTTCTCAGAGCTACCTTACATGCTCTCTCCCAGGCTATAGTCCTCATTTTGCCCGAAATAAAACTTACCTCGCAACTCTTACATTGTGTATTTCTTTTCAGTTGACAAAATAAAATAATTCCAGTTTATCATTTGCTTTTTACTTTATTTATGGTGGATTTTTCTATACAGAATTTTTAAAAATTGAAAGTTTATTTCATTAATATTTTCTTTTACGGGTTCTGAGTATTGTGTCATAAAAGCCCTCTCCCATTTGAGGTAACTTTTCTTTTTCTTTACATGTGAATCTTTTATACATCTGGAATTCATTTGGGTATAAGACGTAAGATATATGTCTGACTTTGTTGTTTTTCTAGATGGATCCCTATCTACCTCCACACCATTTAGTAAGTGCTCCTTGTTTTCTTTGTTGACATGGAATGCCACCCAGAAGATTCTAGGGCAGACTTTGGTGCTTCTGAGCTGAGGTTGAGGTAACAGTGTTTCCTCTTTGCGAAACCTCTCTGGGCAGGCAGAGACCTCAAACACACACCACTGAGAGCTGCAAACAAGTCAGACCTGTCACACGCTGTGAGCCCACACCCAGGACGGGCACGTGTGACGTCTCCAAATTGCAGCCTGATACGCTGTGAG
Source organism: Okapia johnstoni (assembly GCA_024291935.2). Lineage (NCBI taxonomy): Eukaryota > Metazoa > Chordata > Mammalia > Artiodactyla > Giraffidae > Okapia > Okapia johnstoni. The sequence goes on along the minus strand of CM044310.1, from coordinate 29,945,499 downwards.
CACATGATTTTCATCTAGTTGGTTTCTCCACCCCACGCACATTCTCACTAATAATGTCAAAAGTTGGCAGGGAATAGTCATGTGGTTTCGGTTGTTCATTTTGCAGACTTACACCATCAGTCTGTGAGGAAGACCTGTACTTATACCTGCCAAGTACTCTGAGCTATGGAGAAGAAAGGTGTTGTGGAATCCCTGTGTTACCTTTTAGATTCCAGTTATTGTGACATCAACATTTTAGGTTTAATGAAGTTTTACTTCAATTTTTATAAATTCATTCCTCTGTGTTCAACTAGCTATGAAACCAGGCCACTGAATGTGGATTCTGAGGGCTGAAGTTTTGGAGGATGGGATGAAATTTTTCATGTTTGGTGATGGTATATGAGACTACTGAAGCCAGTTTACCTGGCATCTATCCACAAGGATGGTTTTTAAACCTGGACAATACAACTATTGTTCAGTGATAATTATATTGATAATGCTGACACTAAAATACTGTGATATTCTGCTGTACCTTTTGAATTAAGTTCTGAATCATCAAAAATAATTATGAGAAATATAACTTAAGTTTCAAGGTTATTTATTGGCTTGTGATCCTTAAGGATTAGGAGTTTTAAGACACAGACAAGAGTGAGTTTAATCCTGATTCTTCTATCTTTTATGTGAGTAACTTTGAGCAAGTAACCCAACTTCCATAAGCCTTAATTTCCTCATATATAAAATGGTGTTAGTAATAGTACTTATTGTTATAGGGATTAATAAGAAAATCCATTTAAAGCACAAATAAGGCACTTCTTTCCTATCTGATTGGCAAATAACAAGAAGATTAATAACACCTTTGGTGGTGAGAGTCTGGTGGAGACAGATACTCTCATACATTGCTTGGGGGAGTGTAAATTTATCCAACCACCACATAAAACAATTTGGCAATATCTAACAATATTTATCAAATACATATACCTACCTCTGACAAGCATTCTTCTAGCTGGAATTTATTAAATAGATAGATATACTTGTAAATGAGCAAACTGATAACTGCATACAAATATTTATTGCAGTGCTGTTATAATAAGAATAGAGTGGAAAAAACTAAATTTCCATCTATAAAGGTTTGTTCTGATGGACTCATGCAATCAAATATCATGCTGTAATAAAGAACAAGGAAATATTTATGTCCCCAAATGGGATATTTGCAGGATATACTGCTAATCAGGAGAAATAAGATGTAGAACAGTATGTAAAAACAAGATGGAAATAAAGACACACACACACACACACACACATATTTGTTTGTATAATCACAAAAAAGCTCAAGAAAAACACTCAAGAAAATAATAGCATTGATTTTCTCTAAAGCTGCAATTTCCTGGTGGAAATTTTAAAGAATTTCTTGAGTGTCCAGATAACTTTTCAGTATGTCTTTTCCGACTTTTGATTGTACTCTTTGAATGTGTAACTTAATTTTTTTAATTTGTTTTAATTGGAAGATAATTGCTTTACAGTATTGTGTTGGTTTCTGCCGTATATCAGCATGAATCAGTCATAGGTATACATACATCCCCTCCCTCTTGAACTGCCCTCTCACGCCTCTAGGTTGTCACAGAGCACCAGGTGTGAGCTCACTGCGTCACACAGCAAATTCCCACTGGCTGTCTGTTTTACATATGGAGCTGTATATGTTTCCAGGCTACTCTCTCAACTAACCCCACCCTCTCCTTCCCCCACAGTGTCCACAAGTCTCTTCTCTGTCTGCCTCTCCATTGCCGCCCTGCAAATAGGTTCATCAGTACCATCTTTCTAGATTCCATATATACCCATTAATATATGATATTTGTCTTTCTCTTTCTGACTTACTTCACTCTGTTTAATGTACAGCTTACTTTTTAAAAAGTAAATTAAGTATACAGAACACTTGTGACACATCAGCATGCAACAAATAGTAGTGCTTATTTAAAATTTCAACTTAATGGTAATTGATTATCTTCCACTAAAATAAAGCAACATGGATGGACTTACAGACTGTCATACTGAGTGAAGTAAATCAGAAGGAAAAATATCATGTGACATTCCTTATATGTAGAATCTAAAAAGACATGATACAAATGAACTTATTTACAAAACAGAAACAGACTCACAGACTTAGAGAATGAACTTATGGTTGGCAGGGGGGAAGGATGAGAGGAAGGGATAGTTAGGGAGTTAGGGATGGACATGACACACTGCTATATTTAAAATGGATAAATATAGATAAACTGGATAAATCAACATGGACCTACTGTAGAGCACAGAGAACTCTGCTCAATATAATGTGGCAGCCTGGATGAAAGGGGAGTTTGAGGAAATTGATTGAGACAATTGAGCTTGAGAGAATTGATACATGTATATGTATGGCTGAGTCCTTTTGCTATTCACCTGAACTATCACAACACTGTTAATTGGCTATACTCCAAGACAAAATAAAAAGTTAAAATTTTTTTAATTAAAAAAATAAAATTTCAATTTAATGTTAATTAACTATCTTCTACTAAAATTAAGATGCCCAGAGAATTTTAAAATCAGCTGTTTAAAATTTTAAATATTACAAATTTCATAATATACAAATAATTTTAAACAATAAAATGTGCCTTACTATAAATTATGAAGGTGCTTCTTTTAGCTCATGAAGTCCCACGATCTGAGTCCATTATCATTTACATTTCGCATAAAGGTGTTAAAATATCTGGTTATTTTTTCCCCTAAATCATCATCAATATATTTATTTGAGGGAGAAAGGGTCAAATCTTATTAGGAACTTTTATATATTTATTTATTTATTTTGGCTGTGCTGGGTCTTCTTTGCTGAGCCTGGCTTTCTCTAGTTGTGCTGGGGCGTGGCTACTCTTCATTGAGGTGCACGGGCTTCTCACTGTGGAGGCTTCTCTTTCTACACAGAGCATGGGCTCTAGTCACATGGACTTCAGTACCGGGGTTGAACCTATGTCCCCTGCACTGGCAGGCAGATCACTATCCACTGTATCACCAGGGAAGTCCCAGGAGCTTTACATTGGGTAGGACTAGAGTCACTGATCTTCCTAACCCTTGGGTATTCACAACTGCATAGGTAACCATATCCTGCATGAAAGGCATCACCATTAAACAGACAAGCATTTGACGAGGGGACCACGTTCTGAGCAGTCACATGATTTCCATTCAGAAGGTGCCACCAGTGTTGAGAAAAATAAAGTGAGCTTCCAGCAAAGACCTGGACAGGCTGGTGGCCTCATGAAAGGGGATCACATTCTATTTACAAAGCAAGAGGGCAAAGGTCCCAGCTGGCCAGCAGGATCAGAGCCGGCGCTGATCCCAGAGATGTGAATGGGGGAAGCGGCACCTGACCTCACAACCCTTTGCTCATCCAACTTGGGCCTCCACAAGCCATTCTCTGGTCCCCTGCACAAGACAGACTCAGGAAACCTGCAAAGTAGGGGATTCTTCCACAATTCCCCAGCCCTACCTCAACTTCCCCGGGCCTAACAGTCATCAATCCACTGGACACAGCCTCAACCCCACCCAACCCTGCTTCCTGACAGACACAGAGGGAATATGGAAACCGGAGTCCAGCTGGTCTGGAGCACTTCTAGGTGCTGCTGCATTGGTCTAACAGGTGCCTGGAGATGGTCAGGCCTTACCACGGTGACTAGGCTGAGACAGCATGGTTTTTGGGGAGGTTTATGTTTGTTGTCATTGTTATTTAGTCACTCAGTCGTGCCCAACTCTTTGCAACCCTGTGAACAGCAGCACACCAGGATTCCCTGTCCTTCACTACCTTCTGGAATTTGTTCAAACTCATGTCCATTGAGTCAGTGATGCCATCTAACCATCTCTTCCTCTGTCGACCCCTTCTCCTCCTGCCTTCAATTTTTCCCAGCATCAGGGACTTTTCCAGTGAGTTGGCTCTTCAACTCAGGTGGCCAAAGAATTGGAGCTTCAGCATCAGTCTTTCCAATGAATATTCAGGGTTGATTTCCTTTCGGGTTGACTGGTTTGATCTCTTTGCTGTCCAAGGGACTCTCAAGAGTCTTCTCCAACACCACGGTTCAAATGCATCAGTGCTTTGGCATTGAGCCTTCTTTATGGTCCAACTCTCACATCCATATGTGACTACTGGAAAAAAAACCACAGCTTTGACTATACAGACCTTTATTGGCAAAGTGATTTCTCTACTTTTTAATATGCTGTCAAAGTTTGTCATAGTTTTTCTTCCAAGGAGCAAGCATCTTTTAATTTCATGACTGCAGTCACCATCAGCAGTGATTTTAGAACCCAAGAAAATAAAGTCTATCACTGATTCCATTTTTTCCCCATCTATTTGCCATGAAGTGATGGGACTGGATGCCATGATCTTAGGTTTTTGAATATTGAGTTTTAAGCCAGCTTTTTCACTCTCCTTTCACCTTCATCAAGACACTCTTTAGTTCCTTTTCCCGATCTGCTATAAGGGTGGTGTCATCTGCATATCTGAGGTTGTTGATATTTCTCCTGGCAGTCTCGATTCCAGCTTGTAATTCATCCAGCCCAGCATGTTACACGATGTGCATTCTGCAAGTAAGTTATAAGCAGGGTGGCAATTACAGCCTTGACGTACTCCACTCTCAATTCTGAACCAGTCCATTGTTCCATGTCTAACTGTTGCTTTGTGACCTGCAGACACATTTCTCAGAATGTAGGAAAGGTAGTCTGGTATGCCTCTCTAAGAATTGTCCACAGTTTGTTGTGATCCACACAGTCAAAGGCTTTAGCATAGTCAATGAAGCAGAAGTTTGTCTGGAATTCTCTTGTTTTTTCTTTGATCCAATGGATGTTGGCAATTTCACCTCTGGTTCCTCTGCCTTTTCTAAATCCAGCTTGAACATCTGAAAGTTCACGGTTCACATACTTTGGAAGACTAGCTTGAAAGATTTTGAGCATTACTTGCTGGCATGTGAAATGAGTGCAACTGTGTGGTAGTCTGAACATTCTTTGGCATTGTCCTTCTTTGGGATTGGAAAGAAAACTGACCTTTTCCAATCCTGTGGCCACTGCTGATTTTTCCAAATTTGCTGACATATTGAATGCAGCACTTTAACAGCATCATCCTTTAGGATTTGAAATTGCTCAGCTGGAATTCCATCACCTCCACTAACTTTGTTTTTTAGTGATGCTTTCTAAGGCCCACTTGACTTCACTTTGCAGGACATCTGTCTCTAGGTGAGTGATCACACCATTGTGGTTATATTAGTACCTTTTTTGTATAGTTCTGTGTGTTCTTGCCACCTCTTCTTAATATCTTCTGCTTCTATTAGGTCCATACCATTTCTGTCCTTTATTGTGCCCATCTTTGCATGAAATGTACCCTTGGTATATCTCATTTTCTTGACGAGATCTTTAGTCTTTCCCATTCTAGTGTTTTTTTCTATTACTTAGAATTGTTTGCTTAAGAAGGCTTTCTTATTTCTCCTTGCTATTCTTTGGAACTCTGCATTCAGATGGATATATCTTTCCTTTTCTCCTTTGCTTTTTGGTTCTCTTCTTTTCTCAGCTATTTGTAAGGCCTCCTCTGACAACCATTTTGTGTTTTTGCATTTCTTTTTCTTGGGGATGGTTTTATCACAGCCTCCTAAACAATGTTACAAACCTCCATCCATAGTTCTCCGGGCACTCTGTGTATCAGATCTAATCCCTTGAATCTATTTGTCACCTCCACTGTATAATCATAAGGGATTTGATTTAAGTCATACCTGAAAGGCCTAGTGGTTTTCCCTACTCTTTTCAATATAAGTCTGAATTTTGCAATAAGGAGTTCATGATCTGAGCTACAGTCAGCTCCCAGTCTTGCTTTTGTGACTATAGAACTTCTCTATCTTGGGCTGCAAAGAATATAATCAGTCTGATTTCGGTAGTGACCATCTGGTGATGTTCATGTGTAAAGTTGTTTCTTGTGTTGTTGAAAAAGGGTGCTTGCTATCACCAGGTATCTTGCATTGTCTTGGCAAAATTCTGTTAGCTTTTGCCTGCTTCATTTTGTATTCCAAGGCCAAACGTGCTTGTTACTCCAGGTATCTCTTCACTTCCTGCGTTTGTACTCCAGTCTCCTATCATGAAAAGGACATCTGTTTTTTATCTTAGTTCTAGAAGGTCTTGTAAGTACGTCTTCATACAAGCATTCAACTTCACCTTCTTCATCATGAGTGGTTGGGGCATAGACTTGGATTACTCTGATATTGAATGGTTTGCCTTGGAAATGAACGGAGACCCTTCTGTTGTTTTCTCATGATTCATTTTACTCTAGGACAAAGCACGATCCTGATGCCACCCAGCAGAAAAGCAGACTGGAGCCTCAGATATGCTGGCCTTGCACACTCAGGTCCTTCCAGCAGTGGATCCAGGATTGGAACACTGGGGAGTGAGCAGGGAGCCTGGCATGCAATCCACAGTCATTCACAGCCATGAGACGCTGACCAGCCGGAAGGGGTAGGTCAACATGCTGACTGAGACCCCCAGCACAAATTTAGGGTGGCTCCGGATGGCCAGGGCCAGGCTGAACTGGGAACCTGGATTGTGGTCTCATTGCCCAGCCCTCCTGGGGTGTCCCTCATGCAGTCACCCGCCAGGTAGACATTGATGAAGTGGCCATCAGGTCCACAGGAAAACCGCATTTCCCAGGAGCTGAGGGGTTAAGCCCATAGAGAATCCCAGCCGCCCCTCTTCTATGCAAATCTTCCCCGTGGGGCTCAACTCTGGGCTGTCCGTGGCCCTCCATCCACAGAACCAACTGTGCAGTGCATGGAGATGACAGGCAGAGGGGCGGGCCAGCATGCGGGACACGACCTGCACTGGCGTCTGTAGGGATCTCCTTCACCACTTCCGTTCAGAGGAGTCCTTGTGTCATCTGTGCTGGAAACCATCTCCATCTCAGCCAGAGGAAAAGCATTCCTCACACCACCCAGGTCACGGTGGGGAGGGCGGCAGACATCAGCCCAGGGCTCAGGCCTGGGAAGATTCTAGCTTCCCATCTGCTGGCACAGGGTCTGCGGTGTAGATGAGGAAGCTTGGCGGGCAGAGGACATTCATCCCCAGCATGCTGGTCCCAATGGTGGGGGGATCCGCTCATGACCTTCCTGGATAAGAGGCTTCACGTAGAGCAGCAGGTGCCTGAGTACCGTCACTGGCTCACCCAGCATTGGGAGAAGAGCCTCAGTGACCCGGGTGTTTTCCCTGGAGCCCAGCCTCGTGGATGCACCACAGGTCTGGGGTATGTGCTGGGGTGCCAGGGGCAGATGGGGAGCCTGGGCCTGCATCTGAGCTGATACTCTTCCTCAGCTCTTGCTTGGGCTCCCCACCCCCTATAACTATCTGGTAACTGAGCACAGAAGGATTGATGCTTTTGAACTGTGGTGATGGAGCAGACTCGAGAGAGTCCCTTGGACTGCAAGGAGATCAAACCAGTCAATCCTAAATGAAATCAACCCTGTATATTCTTTGGAAGGACTGATGCTGATGCTGAAGCTCCAGTACTTTGGCCACCTGATGTGAAGAGCTGACTCATCAGAAAAGACCCTGATACTGTGGAAGATTGAAGACAGGAGGAGAAAGGGGCAACAGAGGATGAGATGGTTGAATGGCATCACTGACTCAGTGGACATGAGTTCAGGCAAACTCCAGAAGATGGTGAAGGACAGGGAAGCCTGGCCTGCTGCAGTTCATGGGGTCACAAAGAGTCAGACATAACTTAGTGACTAAACAAAAACAACAGTTTTAAAAATCTACTAAATGTCCATTGACAGAGGAATAGATACAGAAGATGTGGTTCATATACACAATGGAATATTACTCAGCCATAAAAAGAATGAACTAATGCTAGGCAGAGAAAGACACATACTACATGATATCATGTATACATGGATTCTTTAAAAATGGTACAAATGAACTACTTACAAAATAGAAATAGAATCACAGACATAGAAAACAAATTTATCATTACCAAGATGGACAGTGGGGGAGGGATACATTGGAAGATTTGGATTGACATATATGTACTACTATACATAAAATAGATAAGAACCTGCTGTGTAGCACAGGGAACTGTACTCAGTACCCTTTAATGGCCTATATTGGAAAAGAATATAAAAGAGTGGATACATGTATATGTATAACTGAATCACTTTGCTGTATAGCAGAAACTAATACAACGTTGTAAATCAACTATTTGTTGTTCGTTGTTCAGTCGCTCAGTCATGTCCAGCTCTTACTGACCCAATGGACTGCAGCACGTCAGGCTTCCCTGTCCATCACCAACTCCCGGGGCTTACTCAAACTCATGTCCATTGAGTTGGTGATGCCATCCAATCATCTCATTCTCTGTCGTCCCTTTCTCCTCCAGCCTTCAATCTTTCCTAGCATCAATATCTTTTCCAAAGAGTCAGCTCCTCGCCTCAGGTGGCCAAAGTATTGGAGCTTCAGCTTCAGTATCAGTCCCTCCAATGAGTATTCAGGATTGATTTCCTTTAGGACTGACAGGTATTGATCTCCTTGCAGTCCTAGGGACTTTCAACAGTCTTCTCCAACATTACAGTTCAAAAGCATGAATTCTTTGGGGCTCAGCCTTTTTTGTGGTCCAACTCTCACATCCATACATGACTAATGGAAAAACCATAGCTTTAACTATATGGTTAACTATAAGGAGAACTATATGGTTCTCCTTCCTGGAGAAGGAAATGGCAACCCATTCCAGTATTCTTGCCTGGAAAATTCCATGGATGGAAGAGCCTGGTAGGCTACAGTCCATGGGGTCACAAAGAGTCAGACAAGACTGAATGACTTCACTTTCACTTTAACTATATGGACCATTGTCAGCAAAGTATTGTCTCTGCTTTTTAACACACTGTCTAGGCTTGTCATAGCTTTTCTTCCAAGAAGCAAGTGTCTTAATTTCATGGCTGCAGTCACTATTTATAGTGATTTTGGAGCCCAAGAAAGTAAAGTCTGTCACTCTTTCCATTTTTTCCCCATTTATTTGCCATGAAGTGATGGGACTGGATGCCATGATCTTAGTTTTCTGAATGTTGAGTTTTAAGCCAGCTTTTTCACTCTCCTCTTTCCCCTTCATCAAGAAGGTGTTTGGTTCCTCTTTGCTTTGTGCCATAAGAGTGGTGTCATCTGTTAATCTGAGGTTAAAAGTCCTCTTGGAGGAGATCCCTGTTAGCTCCACTGTAGAGCCACTGAGCTGACGATCCACAAACTGGGGAACAATTGTAACAAAGAGGTTCTTGCCTTGTTGGAAAAGTTCTAGGACCCAAAACAGATTTCCCAACCTGGGAATTCGGCAAAGAGACTAAGAACCCCCAGGGAATTTGACTTTGAAGGCCAGTGGGATTTGGTTTCAGAACTTCCTCAGGACTGGGGAAACTGACTCTTGGAGGGCACAACAAAACCTTGTGTGCACCAGGACGCAGAGGAGCAGTGACCCCACAAGAGACCGAGCCAGACTGGGCTGTGAATGTTTGGGAGTCTCCAGCAAAGGTGTGGGCAACAGTGGCCTGCCATGGGGTTAGGGGCACTGACTGCAACAGTCCTGGGAGCCGCGGTGTGCTGGCATAAGTCCTTTTGAAAGAAGTTACCATTGCTGCCATTGCCCCTACTATAGTTTGGCCAAACTACGGGGAAGAAACACAGGCCCACCCATTAGCAGAAAATTGGATTAAAGATTTACTGAGCCCACCAGAGCAAGACCCAGTTTTGCCCACAGCCATTCCCTCCCATCAGGAAGCTTCCATAAGCCTCTTATCCTCATCCATCAGAGGGCAGACAGAATGAAATCAACTATACTCCAATAAAAATTAATTATTAAAAAAAAAATCTCCTTAGGCAAAGAGCATGACTAGAAGGAAAAGTTTTCCACATACAAATGAAAATTTCTCATGAGTTAGTCTTTGAACAATTAAAGAGTTTGGGTGTTATTTAAACTTCTCTCAAACATTATTAGACTTTGGAGAAGGAATGAAAATACTGTGTGTACTCTAGAATTATATATTTATATATAGCCAAGTTTTGCTTATAGTTGTGTTTTGAGCAAATCTGGGTGAAATTGTGAGTACATGGAGAATTCTTTTTCTATTTGATTTTGATATATTTGATATATTTAGACCATCAGTCTGCACTAGCTTTTTCCTCAATGAACTGAGCATCTAGGTCTTACTCTTATCAGATGTTCTGCTATTAACCTTCCACCATGTTCTCCCCCATGCTTTGGGAATAACAGCGTCTCTTCTTTCTCTGGCTTTTAATTTCTTAAATGGAAATCATTTTTAGGCCATGCTATATGCATAATATTAACAGGTGTCCCCAGACTCTACTCTCTTAGCCTGGTGAAGTATTTTCTGGAATTTAAGAAGATTTAGATCAAATGGCACCTCCCCTATAAGATTGTTAGAGATCTTCAAAGTCTAATCTTCCGATTTTTTCCCACAGTGTCTTGAGTATAATACATATTATTATGTATATGCATTATTATACATAAACTGTACATATATTATAATGATTTGTCTCTTTTAGAAAACAGTGAACTCCTTAAAAACAGCAACTCTGTTGTTCTTATAACTGTATGCTAGCCCAGCAGGTATTAGGTACTCAATAATGTTGGCTGAATAATGATAGTTTTTTTCCCAGTAGATGTTGTACTACTAGTGGAAATACTTCAGCAAATATTATCACTCTATTATATCTGAGTATCTTATTAGCTATAAAAGTAAATCAAAAGAATAGAGTCCTCATCCAACATGTATCAAGATTCTGAGTACAGAGGACTTCTGTTTTCCTAGATCTAGTTGCAGTTTAGCTGTGTACTAAATAATTATGATCTAAATTCTCCATTTGAAGCTTAAAAGCTTTTTTATTTTTTTAATGACCTGAATACATGGCCTCCTTTCAACAATGTGATCCAATAGTCACTTTTAAGGGATTATTCAAGAGGTGACTGAATCTATTGGCTCATTTTTTTTTTCTCAAAAGCAGCAGTGATAAAACTGTCATCACTAATGAAAAAACAAAATTGTTATTTTTGGCAGATATTCCCAAACATCCAGATAGAGGAAGAACAATGCCCTTGGGGACCTAGGAGGCATTCATGGCCTGACAGCTTGACATCATGGTCTGGGGCACTTCTTTAATATCTTGTACTCAGTTTCCTCCTCTGTGAAAAGGGATCCAAACACCAGCCTCACAGTTTTATATTAACAGTAAAAGCTGACCTTTTTTGGATGGTGCTTTGTTGTATGAATTTATGGAACAATCATCAGAGTTCCAGGATTTAAATAGCTCCACCGCTGTTATCTGAAAAAAGTCAAAACCCTCTCCGAAACCTTTCTTCTTAGGAAGGTGAGATAGTCCATTCTGTGGGCAAAAATACAAAGTCAGCTCTTTGCTTCTGGTGTGCAGTCCAGGGCACTTGAATGACTCTTCTCTCACCATCATAGAAACCCTTCCTTTCCCATTGTTGCTTGCCATCTTGATGATGAAGCCACAGCACAGCACCAAAGCCTAGCTGAAACCACAAAACAATCAGCAGGAATTGCATAAAGAATATGATAACCATTAAACGCTAGCTTCATGAAACATAGTCAAATTCAAAATCCTTCTAATTTGAATTCTAGGAACCTATACCCTTCAATAGATTGTACTATTCTGGCCACCTATAAAAATGACATAACAGTATGTTCATTTGTTTATTTGTTTTTGAGGGTCAAAATAAGAGAAAGAATTGGGAAATAGTTCATTCTGTGTTTTTGGTATTATCAGGAATGCCTTTAGTCAAATACAGATGTGAGAGTTGGACCATAAAGAAGACTGAGCTCTGAAGAATTAATGTTTTTGAACTGTGGTGTTGGAGAAGACTCTTGAGAGTCCCTTGGACTGTAAGGAGATCAAACCAGTCAGTCCTTAAGGAAATCAAACCTGAATATTCATTGAAAGGACTGATGTTGAAGCTGAAGCTCCAATACTTTGGCCAACTGATGTGAAGAGCCGACTCATTGGAAAAGACCCTGATGCTGGGAAAAATTGAAGGCAGCAGGAGAAGGGGATGACAGAGGATGAGATGGTTGGATGGCATCACTGACTCAATGGACGTGAGTTTGAGCAAACTCAGGGAGATGTTGAAGGACAGGGAAGCCTGGCATGCTGCAGTCCATGGGGTTGCAAAGAGTTGGACACAACTGAGTGACTGAACAGCAACAACATATTCTATAGATAGAGAATAACTTACAAAATTTATAGGAGCCTAGACTGCTTTATAATATCGGGTCAAAACTGAGTTATGCAGGAGTAAACCAAGTCCAGCACTAACGTCATGAGGAGCTCAAAGCCCTTTATATATCTTGGTGTTTCTTACACAATATTTAAAACTTATAGCTTTAAAGATAGAGTGTTAGGTTTTATCTTTCTAGTATTGGGTTGGTCAAAATGTTGTTTGTTTTTTTCTGAAGATGGCTCTAGTAGTGTTTAGTTGTCTTTAACTTCATTCAAAACAATTTTGTTAAATGGTATTGTGATAGCTCTCATATTAGCATGCATTAAAAAAAACTTACCAGATTTGGTGAATTTTTGTGTACCCATTTTAAGACTGAAGGAAAAAGCACATTTTGGCATTTTATACTTTATTATTTCAAGAAAGCTAAAAACATAACTGAAACACACAAAAAAATTAGTGTAGTGTATGGAGAAGGTGCTGTGACTCGTCAAACATGTCAAAAGTGCTTTTTGAAGTTTTGTCCCAGAGATTTCTCTCTGGATAACACTTCATGGTCAGGTAGGCCAGTTGAAGTTGACAACAATCAAATCACTAATTGAGAACAATGAATATTATACCATGCGGGAGACAGTTGACATACTCATAGTATCCAAATCAAGAGTTGAAAATCGTTTGCACAAACTTGGCTATATTATTAATAATTGCTTTGATGTTTGGTTTCCACACAAGTGAAAAAAACCTTCTTGACTGTATTTCTGCATGCGATTCTCTACTTAAAGACAGTGAAAATGTTCTGCTTTTAAAATATATTGTGATGGGCAATGAAAAGTGGATAATGCACATAATGTTGTGAAATGGCGTATTTCCTGCCGTATCTGTAAATAAGGATGTCATAGCCATCAGCTGTCCTTGGCCTTCCAAAGGTAAATTTCTGGGCTCAGAGTACCCCCAGGAAGAACAATGCCTGCTATCTGGCAGCCAGCGAACCACCTCAAGCTGCCACCCCTCCCTACACCAAACGAGAAACTAAAGATGTAAAAAATCAAATCACAAGATACTGATCCAGATAACTGAGATACACATAAAAGAAATGATTGCAGTAAGCCCAGACTGGTACATTAAAATACCACTAAATTCCTTAACTTGAAATATCTGGTTTTCCTTAATTAACAATAATCCTTTGATGTTCAGACTACCTGTCCCTTGTTACAAACTACTATATAACCTGATTCACCTTTCCCCCACGTCCTCGGAACAGTTCTCTTAGGGTCACTTGAAATGCTGTCTGTTGGGGTTAAAGTCCTAAAATTGCCACCAAATAAAACATAACTCTCAACATTTAGGTCTTGACTATTTTTTTACCTTGGCAATGTGGAACATGGATTCCCTGGTGGTCCAGCGATCCAAGTCCTGAGCCCATGCACTGCAGTCACTGAAGCCTTCGCACCTAGAACCTGTGCTCTGCAACAAGAGAAACCAGGCACTGTGATGAGAAGCTCACACACCACAATGAAGAGTAGCCGCCACTTGCCACAACTAGAGGAAGTTTTTGTGCAGCAACAAAGACCCAGCACAGCCCAAACTAATAAAATACATTTTAAAAATAATGTGAAACAGAAGAGATTGTGGGTTAAGCAAAATGAAACACCACCAACCACACCAAAGGCCAGCCTTCATCTAAAGAAGGTGATATTGTGTATATGGTGGGATTGAAAGGGAGTCCTCTATTATGAACTCCTTCTGGAAGACCAAAGGATTAATTCCAACAAGTACTACCCTCAGACTAACTGAAGGCACTTCATGAAAAGTGTCCAGAAGTAGTCAACAGAAAACACGTAATCTTCCATCAGGATAACTCAAGGCCATGTATTTCTTTGATGACCAAGCAAAAACTGTTACAGCTTGGCTACGAATTCATCCCCTGTATTCACTGAGCCTTTGAATTTCCATTTATTTTGGTCTTTACAAAATTTTCTTAATGGAAAAAATTTCAATTCCCTGGAATACTGTAAAAGGCACCTGGTATTAATAGTCACTCAGTTGTGTCTGATTCTTTGTGATCTCATGGACCGTAGCCAGCCAAGCTCCTCTGTCCATGGGATTTTCTCAGCAACAATACTGCAGCGGGTTGCCACTCCCTTCTCCAGCAGATCTTCCCGACCCAGGGATTGAATGTGGGTCTCCCACATTGCAGGCAGATTCTTTACCATCTAAGCCAGAGAGCCCTGGCTTGCTATTAATAGTTCTTTGCCCAAAAAGAGAGAAAGTTTTGGGAATATGGAATTATGAAGTTGGCTGAAAAGTGACAGAAAGTAGTGGAACCAAACAGTGACTATATTGTTCAATAAAGTTTTTGGTGAAAATGAAAAATGTGTCTTTTATTTTCACTTAAAAAACCAAAGGAATTTTTTGGCCAACCCAATACATAGTGAATTGGCTTTGGAGTCACATCGGGCAACTTTTGTGACCTCATTGGCACTTATTTGTTGATAATATGATGTTAAGATCACCTATGACACAGTTATGTTGAAAACTGAATAACATTAATTATGTAAAGCACTTAGCACAGAGCCTGGCACATGGCAGTGAACAGTAGGTGCCAACTTATTTTTGTGATAATTATAAAATCCATGTCGAGGAAGTCCTTTTAGATAAATGTAAACTGGATTTCAACAGTGGTTTTGTGAGTTCACATCAGTGTATCATTGGTTCTGGTCTATCAGAGAACTACACATTTTGCAACTGAAAATAGTTAAAATTAATCTTATTTCTCCTCAGAAGAGGAACAGACATAGCCCTCTTACTTGATGTTATTGTCAACTGATCATCAATCCTGTTTTTCGCGTGTCACCTCCAGCACCTAGAAGAATCTTGTCACACTGGGAGTCCTCAGGCCCAGAGTCCAGGCACCATTTCTGCCTGTGGGATAATTTCTGCTTGTGGCATAGACTCTGCTGTCCCCTGGTGGCCTCTGCTGTCTTCCATTGGTTCAATGTTCCAGGTCAGAAAACCCACAGTTGTCATACATATAATAGGCAGAGCCTGTGAACTGCTTTTCCATTCTTGATTGTTCTTTTAGTGGAATCAGCCATTTCTCTATGTGGTTCAGAGCAGGAGCGCTAAGTCAGTACTCTCTCCCACACATTACCACCTCATCAACACCAGCCCTCCCCTTCAGGAGCAGAATTGTGTTGTCTCCTTAAAGAGTTACATGTTGACCAGTTCCGATTTTGCTGTCAGTGCCTGACTTTAAACATCTAAGATCCTGAAGCTTTCTCCCCAAACCCTGGTGTCCTTCCTGATTTCTTGTCTTTGACAACATGTTTGGGTGTTACTCCAAAGTTGTCTGTGTCCTTGTCACAGCCTATAACCATGCGAACATATAAACACAAATTTACTATTCGATAACTCACCTTTAAGTTCAATTTTAAATTGTCTATTCCAAAGGGTTGGTGATACCATAATCTTTGCCAATTTCTGGTACCCCACCTTTCCCAACACCAGGGTTGGATCTAAATTTGAGAATGTCTAGTGTGGCGGCAGGAGAAGGCAGTGGCAACCCACTCTAGTACTCTTGCCTGGAAAATCCCATGGACGGAGGAGCCTGGTAGGCTGCAGTCCGTGGGGTTGCTAGGCATCAGACATGACTGAGCGACTTCACTTTCACTTTTCACTTTCATGCATTGGAGAAGGAAACGGCAACCCACTCCAGTGTTCTTGCCTGGAGAATCCCAGGGACGGGGGAACCTGGTGGGCTGCCGTCTATGGGGTCGCACAGAGTCGGACACGACTGAAGCGACTTAGCAGCAGCAGCAGCAGTGTGGTGGCAAGTGTTTAGGTTGGGATCTCTGGTTCCCAATGTCATTTGTCTACGTGGGCATACAGTGAGAAACTCAGCATGCTAACCCAGTCATTGGTTCTCCTAGCCTCTACTGGGCTCAGAGTTCCTTTCTGCAAGCTCCCGTCTAAGAAAGAAGGTGTCTCCTCTCCCAGGAGAAAAAGAGGGCATCAGAGGATGAGATGGCTGGCTGGCATAATCGATGCAATGGACATCAACTTGGGCAAACTCCGGGAGATGGTGAGGGACAGGGAGGCCAGGTGTGCTGCAGTCCATGGGGTCATGAAGAGCTGGACATGACTGGGAGACTGAACAGCAGCAACAACTTCCAGGGCACACTGACAAGTACAGGGATGTTGTTTTGCTCACTCTCCAAGTTAGGGACCATTTAAACCGGTCCACTGCTACCTTTCCTCTTTCTCCCCACTTTCTACCATCCACAACCTCCTCTTTCTCCAGCACAAGAGGGGAGTTTGTTTCAGTTTTTTTCTGTGAGTGGAAAGCCATGCTCTTACAGAACATGTTTTATCCACATCTCTTGCTCCGCCAGTTTTTTTTGTTGTTGTTGTTCCTGTAAGCCAAGCCTTTTGCAGTATGAAAGCCAGGATGGACTCCTTTTATTCCCTCCTCTGGTTTCTTTTCTTTCTCTGCATCTTTCCCTTAAAGCAATAAATAAGCACAGGATGCCTAGCTGCTTGTTTGGGGTGGAATCATGCACAAAAACATCGAAAGAAGATAATACTGATTAGGGGAGGCAATCTGTTAATATTATCCTACCACACTAGGAACAGACAGAAACAGTAATAGGGCTCTTAGGAATACCATCCCTCCCTCTCTCCAGATGAAACTGTGTCCTTAGACTTAAGAAATAGTGCATAGTCGACTGAGTCCTTTTGCTGTCCACCTGAAACTATCGCAACATTGCTAATCGGCTATACTCCAATATAAAAAGAAAGTTATACAAATTATATATATATATATATATATAAATAAATCATAGTCTTGGCTCTGTTCCTTCCTACACATTGGGCAAGAGTTCAGAACTCAGAGCCCTGTCTTAAGCAGACTGACAATGAGACAGGTTGTATTCTAGGATAAAGATTTATCAGTTCTGGAGAGATTTTCAAAGGTAGATTCTGTTAATCGAGTTGGTTCTAGGAATATGACAGTTTAAAGTTGTTACTTTACTGTGAAAAATCTAGACAGAGTGAGAGTAACATTTGGATTCATCTTTTACACCCAGAAACCTGTATAACAGAAAGAATCGTGTTGCATTTTCTGACAATGCAGAGGCATCCTCAAAGCACCTTTGCTTCTTTCATTTTGAAGTATTATTCAAAATTGATATTAGTAACTTTTGATATTAGTAAGTACTGTAATATAGTATTATTAGTAATATCAACATTGATATTACTAATTATAATAAAGTATTAGCTATTTATGGCTAATAATTGCTTACACTTGAGTACTTACTATGTGTCTGAAACTAAAACACCTAAATAACTTATTTAATCCTCATAAAAACATTAGAAAATACATATTATCTTAACTTATAGATAAGGAAACTAAGACACAGAGAGGCTACATAACTTCGACAATCACAAACCGCTATTAGAGATTCAACCCCAAAAATCTGATAGCCAAGTAGAAGTGCTTAGCTATGCTGCCTAGTTAATGGTAATGATAATCAACCATAGTAACATAAGATTATAGTGCATAAGTGACTACTTTTGGAATATGCTAAAAGCTGATTTTAAGCTCGTAGATCAGAATAAAAATTTTTAATCATTTGATATTTGTGGGGAAAAGTCTAAGCTACCAATTTGTAGTTCTGAAATGAGACTGGGTTAAGGAATACTTTATTTTGACTCTTATCACGCTGCCCAGAGGTTATGTGCTAAGGAAGTTCTTCTGGATTTTCAGGGAACCACAACGGATAAACACCATGAACCTGAAGGCCATCAATGCATAAAAAAGTAACATTTTACATTAACTTTAATGGGCTGGAATTTTAAAAGGATCAGCACGAGGAGCTGATACAGAAACTCTTCTCGCATTGTACATAAAGGCATATGAAAATGAAATTTCTTGACATTTTCATATAAACCTCAGGGCCTGACATTGTGAAAAGTATTGAGGTTAGAAAAAGAACACCAAATTTTTGTCTTCGTGGAGTTTAACTCTAACGGGAGAAGACAGATGAATAGGTCGGTAAACAATTAGAATATTATGAAGTGGTAAGGACCATAGCACCACTCTTCTCCAGAATTAAGCTTTATCAAGAAGTGAGTGTGGGGTCATGCAGCGAAATCAGAAGCTTGACTACAGCCCCCCAGGGAAAGCGGGCGATCTACAAGGCAGCTGAACCAGGAATCTTCGGCCCGGTCTCCTGGCACCGCTCACATGGCCAAGCACGAGAATCGAATTATAACACGGCCGCCACCGCACAGGGATCAGCGACTCGCCGCCGCCAGCTGCGCCGCCAGGTGGGTGCTGAGGGCCACCGTCTCCACCCTCCGACGACCCCCGTCGTGAGCATTTCCAGCCCTGTTTCCCAGACAAACGGATTTTCAGACAGCCGGCCCCTCAGCTGAGAGCGGAGCCCCGAGCTGGAACGGGGTGACAGCCTGACAACGTTCTCCCGAAACACGAGCGACAGGAATAAAAACAACTGGGCGTGCAGCTTCAGTGAAAGACAAAAAACAGGCAACCGGGGTCAAGAAAAAAGGGGAAACCGGGTTCAGAAAGCGCAGAGCCGGCCACACTAGCTCAAGCGCCAGCGGACTCCAGGGGCAGCGAAGCCGGAAGTCGGGCCGCGCCGCCGGAAGTTGAGAGGCGGTGCCGGAAAGTCGGCCGCGTCCTCGGGACCCCAGCCGGAAGCGGCTCACGAGCGCCGCCGTTCTTCGCGGACCTTGTGACTTTAGGGTTCGAGCTGCACGGTGACCACGCGGTGTTACGAGGCAGTCGTACACGCGTCCTAAGGCCACAATGTCGCATCCATCCCCCCAGGCTAAGCCCTCCAACCCCAGTAACCCCCGAGTTTTCTTCGACGTGGACATCGGCGGGGAGCGAGGTGAGGAGGCGGGGCGCCCGGGGTCGGGGGTCCCCGAGGCTGGAGCTCGGCCAAGGGGGCTGCTCTGAGGTGGGGGCCGGCTGCCCACGCTGGGACCTGGACCGGTCCAGGCCTCCGGGCTGGGTTGCGCCCGCGACCTTGTACCGGTGCCATGGGGCGTGAGAAGTTTCTGGAAATTTCTGTTCGAGGAATGCTGGAAGCCTTTGGGTTTATCTGTCCCGACTTGGCCGCACCTGCCCGCCACCTAGCACCGTGAAGTTAGCACAAAACGAGATGACTTTATATTTGTAGGGCGAAAACCTGTTTAGAAAACCCCAGGTTAAGCGTCTGGTGGGCTCCCGTCACCCTGTCTTTTGCCACGAGATGTATGTCAGCAGTTGCCATGTTATCTATAAATTAAAGCGACTTGTGCGTGTTTTTCTTTTTACTACTGATTCTTAAGTTAGGGATCCATTCAGATTGGTGGACATTTTCTCCGTTTTGGCATCGGGAAAATGAGATCTGTGTGGCGGTGCGGTTGCCTAGGCTACAGTAGCAGCTTGGAGGCGCCTCAGGTCTTGTGAATTAGCACGTTGCTTTGTAGCTTAATTGCTCGTGTTCTGGAACACGTTACAACTGCTTTAAAGGAAAAAACTGAGGCCTTAAGCCTGGGACTGAGTATCAGCTCCGTTCAAAGAGATGAGGAAGGAGTCAAGGTATATAGGAGTTTTTGCAACAAAGACCAGGTGGTCGGAACATCAAAAAAAAATTAGTTAATTAAAGAAAACCAGGTATCTCAAGGAATTTAGGGCTTTTCTCTGTATGGGAAGATGTAAGAATCTGGGCTCCCTGAAATCATTCATTTGATGTGCCTCTCAGCTATCTGGGGCCAGTATCCTGTGTTTTCTCATCCTTAGTCTCCACAGGGTGCATTGTTCAGGGTGGCTGCAGCGACTGACTGCTAGGTGGGCTTGGCAGTGGGCAGCCTGTTTGTCTTCATACCGAGTTCCCTCAGGGCTCTTCGGCAGCGTCAGGTCAGCATAATGTGATGGCTTAATGGCTGCAACATTCTTTGTTTACTGAGAAGGCAGGCAAACACACACAGACTTAGGTGTGCGTTCATTTTGTTTTGAAATTTAGTGCTAGGTTTATTGCCTGCATTAGGAATTGTCTAGCGTGGGAACTTTTTCAGGTTTTGCTGCAGAGGCAGCACTAGGCAGGTTCCACAGAGCACAGAGACTACAGCTATACCTAAAACTTGGCCAGCATGACCACTCAGAGGCTATTTCATTTTTTTCTATTGGTCATTTGGTGGTTTAAAATTATGCGCACATGTCAGAAAATTAATCAAATGATGGTGTCCTTTGTTGTTCAGTCACTAAGTCGTGTCTGACTCTGTGACCCCATGAACTGCAGCATGGAGGGTTCCCTGTCCTTCACTATCTCCTGGAGTTTGCTCAAACTCATGTCCATTGAGTCAGTGAACCCTGAATATTCAGTGGAAGGATGGATGCTGAAGATCCAGTACTTTGGCCACCTGGTGCAAAGAGCTGCCTCATTGGAAAAGACCCTGATGCTGGGAAAGATTGAGGGCAGGAGGAGAAGGGGGCGACAGAGGATGATGGTGTCCTTATATGCTGGTAATCTTCTGGCTACTGTGTTTATGATCCTTTGTAAGATGTAGTAAAGTAGTTGTTTTAAAGTCATCTGGATATATGATACTCAATTTAGGTAGACTAAATTAAAATATTAGAAAAATGACCAAAAAAAGAGAACTTGGTATTTTTTAGTCACCATAATTTTGCCAATTCTTCTATCATGTGCTTATTTAGTTGTTTTGCATACTGACACAATTTTATTTTTTCTTTCAGTTGGTCGAATTGTCTTAGAATTGTTTACAGATATTGTACCCAAAACTGCAGAAAATTTTCGTGCATTGTGTACAGGAGAAAAAGGCATTGGACCCACCACTGGGAAACCTCTCCATTTCAAAGGATGTCCTTTCCATAGAAGTATGTATACATTTTGTGAATCTGATTCTTAGAGGTAATTCAATCCTGTTCCTTAGGGAATTAGGGAAGAAAACGCTAAGTAGAGGGTGAGAGTTAAAAATTGCTGTTAGTTTCCAAAAGGATGCTTTAACATCTGAGACTATAGGTCAGTTTCATAGATGTTGGGCTGTGAAAGGTGGAAGTAATTATGGGAGGGTCCTAAGGTTTATTTATTGAGAAATGGGTTACCCTTGCTTCACCAGGATGAGGCCATGGTAAACAAATAGAGCTTGGGTAGCTTGACTGCCTGGTGACAAAAAGTTATGCCTACTTCTTGGGCAGGATTGCTTGGGAAGACTGCTGCTGACTTAAAGATTCCATATCTTGGATCCCTGGTGTGACATGTGATGAAAAGATGACCGTTCACACTGTGTTGTCATACTTTTGTTTAGTGATGATTTGCTGGTACTCCCCATGGAGTAGCTCCGTATTTGAGGAACTGCATCTTCTCACCATTTTGTCCTCAGCATCTAGCATTGTTACTGAGTAGGCACTCAGTATTTATTTAATGAATAAACAAATAAGTTAATTTGCAGTTATATAAGTATTTAAAGAAACTTGATTAAAAAAAAATTAACATTGATTTTAGATTACTTAAACTGTTGATTTATTTATGGCAACCCACTCCAGTATTCTTGCCTGGAAAATCCCATGGATGGAGGAGCCTGGTAGGCTACAGTCCATGGGGTTGCTAAGAGTCAGACACGACTGAGCGACTTCACTTCACTTAATAAAATACCAAAATACAAGTATGTGTGTTTGTGCTTAGTCAGATCCAACTCTGCAACCCCATGGACTGTGCCTCACTAGGCTCGCCTGTCCATGGAATATTCCAAGCAAAAATACTGGCGTGGGTTGCCATTTCCTTCTCCAGGGGATCTTTCCAACCCAGGAATTGAACCTGCATCTCCTGTGTCTCTTTCTTGGCAGGTGGATTCTTTACCACTAGCGCCACTTGGGAAGCCCCAGATATAAGCATACCAGGCAGATACTGCAGGTTCGGTTCCAGACTACTGCAATAAAGTGAATGTTGTAATAGAGCAAGTTACAAAGTTCGGGTTTCCCAGTGCATATAAAAGTTATGTGTGCAGGATACTGCTGCTGCTGCTAAGTTGCTTCAGTCGTGTCCGACTCTGTGCAACCCCATAGATGGCAGCCCACCAGGCTCCCCCGTCCCTGGGATTCTCCAGGCAAGAACAGTGGAGTGGGTTGCCATTTCCTTCTCCAATGCATGAAAGGAAAAGTGAAAGTGAAGTCGCTCAGTCGTGTCTGACTCTTAGCAACCCCATGGACTATAGCCTACCAGGCTCCTCCGTCCATGGGATTTTCCAGGCGAGAGTACTGGAGTGGGTTGCCATTGCCTTCTCTGGTGCAGGATACTATAGTCTATTAAAGTGCATAGTAGCATTGTATCTGGAGAAAAATACATATCTTAATCAGAAAATACTTTATTGCTAAATAAAAATGCCAGAACAATTATAGTAGTAACACCAAAAATCACTGGTCACAGATTACTGTAGCAAATAATAATGAAAAAGTTTGAAATATTGTAAGAACTACCAAAATGTGACACAGAGATGTGAGGTGAGCACATGCTGTTGGAAAAATGGCGCTGATAGACTTACTGATGCAGAATTGCTACACACCTTCAAGTTGGGAAAAAAAAACCCCAAAAAACCACAGTATCTGCAAAGCGCAGTAAATCAAGGAGTTGCCTGTATTCTAATAAAGTGTCTGTGGAGAAGAGTTAACATTGCAGACCTGAGACTGCTGTCCATAAAGTCTACTTGCAAGGGTGGAATTGCCTGAAGTCAGAGCACTTAACCATTCTCTGAATCGTAAGGTGGCTTACTCTGCCTAGACTGTACAGTTTGATTTATGCTGAACAGTTGCTTTCCTTTTGAGGATGTGGTGGAATTTTGGTATCTGCTAGGTAGAGGGTGTCTTCTTGATCAGCCCCTGTAGAAACCTTGGGTGCTGAGTTTCTCAACGGCTTTCTTGGGGAGCAACATTGACACGTGTTGCTGCATTTTCTTTGCTGGGGAGAAGAAGGCACCCTGTGACCTTTCACATAAGGAGGGTGCATAAGGAAACACATGGATTCTTCCAGGCTCTGCCTTATCTTTTTCCTTTTATCGTCCAGCTGTGTCTCCTTACTACATTAGTGTCATACAAGCAGATAACAGAGTTCTGGGGAATCTGAATGTGGTGGCAGTGTTAAGTAATAACATTTGCAGAAGGAATTCCAATACAGTGTAACAAGCCTCTTGGGAATAATTGGTCTATTCAGTGGCATTTTTGAGTAACCATTATGTGCCCAGCCATGCACGTGGTTACCACAGAAGAAAAACGGTGTTGCTGCTCTTAATTGTTTGCTAGAAGAGACAGATCATTATGATCCATATTATAAAAGAAAGATAGAATCAAGGTACTATGGGAGAAAAATTAGTAGATCCAGTCTTGAGGTTTGACAGTGTTGTAGGGGAGGTGCCATACGAACTAATTCTCTGAGTGTTAGTGGAGGCTTGGATTGGGGAAAGCCTTTTTTAAGAGTCTGAAGTTGTGCGTATAGGTGGGGAGAGCAGGAGAGAAGTTGTCTTTATTGTCACACATTCATTAGTTAACATTGCTGTAGTCGTCTGTACTGCAGTTTCTAATGCTCATTTTCCTTTTTTTTTTTAGTTATTAAGAAATTTATGATTCAGGGTGGAGACTTCTCAAATCAGAATGGGACAGGTGGAGAAAGCATTTATGGTGAAAAATTTGAAGATGAAAATTTCCATTATAAGGTAAAGTAGACAAAAATGTGTGTTGCTAATAAAGGTTGTCATGTGTCTGGGATTCTTGTCAAATTAGGATAAATGCCTCAGATGTGCTTAGATCTCCTTTATTTGTGAAAGGTATCATATTTGTAAATATACATCTTTAATATGAAAAAAAAACCTCATCCAGCAATGATTTTATTGGCAAAAATACAACAACTATTTCATTGTGATCCAGGTTTATACACTGCAGTAAAGCCAATGAGTTTTCATGGGTGGCCAGCATATGGCAAAATTGTTTCCAGGAAAAATGTTCCCATTAGAGGGATGGTAAGTTGTGCATCTTCATGCCTAAATTTGAAGAGCAGCAAAACCATGGCTAATGTCTGGGGTATCAGGGCATTTGCAGACTAGTGGATCTGGTTAATGTCCAGGCTCCTAAGGGACCTCAGTGCCTGTGCCTGCTTAACTTCAGTGGCCCTGGGGTCCCGGTCGGGGTGTGTGGTATCATTCAGTCATGACAATGGACATGTAAGAGCAAAAGTAAACATGGGTTTTTGGAAATGGGGAACAGGAGCAAGGTGATTAGGATCATCGGAGAATAAATGTCATCAATGTTTTAAGCAGTTTATTTCGTGCAGCTAATATAGTCACTGGCACCATAGAGTTTATAAAAAGGAAAGACCTTCATGATAAGGAATAAAATCGTGCCAAAAAGGCAAGATTAAAACACATAGGACAACTGGAGAATAGTGTAATAATATGCAAGTAAATGCTAAGTTGAGCAAGACTTTCTGTGTATAGTACAGGAGAATGGTATGACTCCTATGGTCTGGATCACTAGGGAAGACATCAAGAGGGAATGGGTGCATGAACTAGGCAGACTGGACCTCACCAAGTGGCTGAGATTTGGTTAGAAGGAACTAAAATACAGATGCCTTTGAGGGAGGGATATGAGTGAGGAAGGAAGAAGGCATGAGAAAGCTGAGGAAATAAAGTTAATAATATTGTGGGGAGAGCACCAGACTTAAAGGGAGAAAGAAAGTATCAGAAGAATGAAAACTCAGATTATGTGATGGAAAAGTTCATCAAAAGAAAGGGGGTAGACTTCCCTGGTGGTGCAGTGGATACAAATCCGCATGCCAGTGCAGGAGACACAAGTTTGATCCCTGACGCAGGAATATCCCACATGCCACAGAGCGAGTAAACCCATACGCCACAACTACTGAGCCCGGGTGCTGCAACTAGGGAAGCCTGTGTACCTGGGGCCTGTGCTCTGAGATGAGAGATGCCAGCATGGATGCCTGAGCACTGCAGCAGAATAGCCCCCACTCGCCACAAGAGAGAACCTGCACAACAGCAACAAAGACCCCGCACAACCAAAAATAAAAATAAAAGTTTAAAAAGGGGCTGTTGCATGAACACATGGTTCTTTGACACACGTGGTGGTCTTGAAAGCTGGATTAGATTTGGGTTCAGCGGTAAAAGGCATTTCAGGTGGGAGGGCTAACATGAGTGTTAACAAGGGTGGGGAGTAGGAGAGGACCTAACTTTTCTGACGTGTGAAGAGAGAATCATAATGTAGGCCCGAAAGTGGGAGCACTGTTGAGTGCCTTTCAGAAAAAAAGTGCCTCAGTCATAAGAAAGGGTGAAGCAGAATTACTCGATTTCCCTCCTATGGCATCTTCATGTTAATGATGAAGTCCAAGCATGTTCTCAGTATGATCGATTGAGGAGTACCACCTCTGCCCCCACTGTTGTTTCTGTTATCTTAATTTGGTTTCATAAGCTCTCCTTAAAGTTTAAAAAGTGGGCAAGTACTCTCATGTTTTGTGAATTAAAGTTGCACTTGATAACGAAGTGAAATCACTCTACATTGTGTGCTCTGAGTGGTGTTCCAGCGGCCGCCCCCCACTTTTCTGTGAATGGTTGGTAGAGTAGAGCGGGAACTCTCATCTTGGTTTTCTTGATGGTTTATTCCCACAGCATGACAAGGAGGGATTGCTGAGCATGGCCAACGCGGGCAGCAACACCAACGGCTCCCAGTTCTTCATCACCACCGTTCCGACTCCGCACTTGGACGGGAAGCATGTAGTGTTTGGCCAAGTGATTAAAGGAATGGGTGTGGCAAAGATTCTGGAAAATGTGGAGGTGAAAGGTGAAAAACCTGCCAAAGTGAGTAACGGGATGGTAATATTATCTTAGCTGCTGGATTAGAGAAGGGTGAGTAAAAGGGTGATTGTTAGCTGAAAAATGTCCAGAAGGCTCTTGTTCTAGAAGCCTGGACCTGCCACTTTTTCTTTGAAACTGTTTTCTACTGTGGGAAAGATGAGAGCAGTTTAAAGAGAGACTTTTATTATTTTAACTTCATTCTTGCTGATTTTGATAACTGGACTCTCCTACGCCTGCAGAACTTTGAGTCGGTGTGTATCTGGGTGCAGAGTACAGAGAGAGCAGGAGACCAGGAGTTCTTTGGTCTCCTCTCTGCCATGTAACTTGTGGCCTAGCCTTGCTCTTACGATCTAACTTTCCTTGGCCTGATTTCTCATCCTGTATAAATCACATAAGGGTTTGGACTAGATCCTGTCACTCCAAAGAGCCTTTTGTCCTATATGTCTGTGGATCAACACAGCCATCACAGACACCCTGTGTCGACAGGGTTGGGAGTGGAAACTGGAGAGTCAGACCTGCGGGAGGTGTGCTGTCCCTCAGTGTGCGAAGGAAAGATTCAGTTGAAAGCGTGCCACACCTAAGGAAATGGTGAGACTGTCCACTCACTGTACACCGAGCTCCTGGCTGCAGTGAGTGCTTCCATAGTGTACGGACATTGCTGTGCTCCTGCCAGTGTGTAAAGTGCATTACTGCAGTCACAGCAGGTGCGCCTACCAGGAAGCGACGTGGACAGTGTTGCACGTGACTTGCAGCTGTAGAGCTTTTAAACCCAGACCTTTTAAAAATCATCATTAATGTAGTAGTGCGCTGCTACAATTGAGGGTTATTTTTACAGTTGTGCGTTATTGCAGAATGTGGAGAACTGAAAGAAGGGGATGACTGGGGAGTATTCCCAAAGGATGGATCTGGTGACAGTCACCCAGATTTCCCCGAGGATGCAGATGTGGATTTAAAAGATGTGAGTAATTTCAGATTTTGGGCTCTCCTTGTGGCTCAGAGTCGGACACAACGGAAGCGACTTAGCAGCAGCAGCAGATGGTAAAGAACCTGCCTGCAATGCAGGAGACTGGGGTTGTTGGATACCTGGGTTGGGAAGATCCCCTGGA
Source organism: Okapia johnstoni (assembly GCA_024291935.2). Classification (NCBI taxonomy): domain Eukaryota; kingdom Metazoa; phylum Chordata; class Mammalia; order Artiodactyla; family Giraffidae; genus Okapia; species Okapia johnstoni. The sequence continues at coordinate 29,918,259 of CM044310.1, read as the reverse complement.
GAAGGGCATGGCAACCCACTCTAGTATTCTTGCTTGGAGAATCCCATGGACAGAGGAGCTTGGTTGGTTACAGTCCATGGAGTCTCAAAGAGTCAGACACGACTGAGCAGCTAACAAACACTTTCAGATTGGCCAAACTAATTAAACTGCTAAAAAAGTTTAGTACTAAAAATGTTTTAATTTTACTTATTTATTGGCCATGCTGTGTGGCATGTGGCATCCTCACTTCCCGACCAGGAGTGGAACCATGCCCCGTGCAGTGGAAGCGCAGAGTCCTGACCACCACCAGGGAATTCCCAGTGCTAAAATTTTGAGCTCTTTTTGTCAGTCTGTCTTAAAGATAGAACTTAACACTAAACTGCTTTACATACTCAAACCCCACATATTTGCATTCTTTCTTTTTTTACAGGTAGATAAAATTTTATTAATATCAGAAGACTTAAAAAACATTGGAAATACGTTTTTCAAATCCCAGAATTGGCAGATGGCCATTAAAAAATACACAAAAGTTTTAAGGTAATAAAACATTTTTAATAAATTGCATTTAAGAACTTGTAAATTCAATTACAAAGTGAAATTCAAGAGTTGCTTTTTGTATTTTTGGCCTATTAGTTGCAGAGTAACCAGGTATATTGAAATTTTAGTTGCATTTTTTTAGTTGCCTACAGATTCTTAATTGAAAAATTTCAGAATACGGAAAAATTAAGAATAATATATGAATACTCATGTACCTTTATCTGCATTCAGCAATTTTTAACTTCTGTCACGTTTATTTTTGCAGAATCATTTTGAAAGGAATTTGTAAATACCATGACACTTGACCCCTCAATATTTTAGCAAGTATCAGTATTTCCCCCCAAAATTAGGACATTCTTCTACTTAGCCTTAATGCATACAAACATCTCCCAAATATAGATACACTGTTACTACTATGTAATCCATATGCAAATGTCCCCAGTTGTCTCAAAATTTTTTTTAACTCCAATATCCATTGTATCATTCGTTTTTATGTCTCTAAGGCTTCTCTAATCTTTAATCTCCACCTTTTTTAAGTCATTTCCACTTTGTGGAGTCTAAGCCAGGTGTCTTAGGGAATATCACCTGTATGTGTTTATTGCTTCCACCAGATTAGTTTGAGGTTAAATATTTTAGCAAGAGGATAGATGATGTGTCTGTATCCTATGTGTCATGTCCTGAAGGCACATGGCAGTTGGGCGTATTTTGAGTTCCAGCCCTTGGTTAAAGTGGTGTTAGTCATACGTCTCTATTATAAAAGACCTTTACCTTTTTAATAAATAAGACGTCCTCTGTGCAGTGGCGCCGTGAGATTGTATGACTGTAAGTTTCTAGGCTTTCATCCACTGGTCTCAGCATCACTGAAGATTTTTGCCAGAATCAGTTACTACATTGAGGCTTTCAGAACTGTGATTTTTCTGATTTTACCAGTCGTTCTGCAGTTACTAGCTGTCATTCTTCTGTTTGGAAGGACTCCTTACCCTTGTTTTAGTATTACTGTAGATCTGTGGATTACTTTTTTCAACTCAGCCTATGATACTGTCTCCATCATTCTTTCTGATGCTGTAAGGTTTCAGATTTGCCCAGTGGAAGCCCCTTGGCTGCACCCATCTGACGTGTTCCTCTTGGTCTGTGAGCACTTGCCTGCTTTTCTGCCAGAAGATGGTCCAGGCTCATTTTATTTTTAACCTCATGTCCAGATCTGAATTTGTCAGGAGCCCAGATTCTTTTCATTGAGGGAGACTCTAGAATCTCGACTATAGGGGCCAGGTATATATGTTGCTTCAGGGCCCCTTTTAGTTGGGAACTACAGTAAAAGATGAGTCAGAATTACCACCGCAGCTTTCCTCACCTTTCCCAGTCCAGTCCCTCTCCTGCAATGACAACCTTAGTTCCTAAACCTAATTACATTGGAAAGTGGTTGATAAAAACCTTAATTTTACAAATAGAAAAGTGTTAATAGTATATGTAATCTTTAGGTTTGGGGATTGTTCTTAAGTTGGTGTCTTTGAACATTTTGGGAAAAAAAGTTGGAACAAAAAAAATCTTCTAAAGGAAAGCATTTAATAAAAAGATGGTCATTAGAATATTAATATTATCATTGGTGAACTTTTATATCAAAACTGACACGAGTTATGAGTGAGTCAAAGGCAGAGTGTCTTAATGGGGTATTGCTTGCTGCTTGTACGGGGGTGCTCTCCAGGTATGTGGAAGGCTCCAGGGCTGCTGCTGAGGACGCAGATGGAGCAAAGCTGCAGCCTGTTGCTTTGAGCTGCATGCTGAATATCGGCGCTTGCAAACTGAAGATGTCCGATTGGCAGGGCGCGGTCGATAGCTGTTTGGAGGTGAGTCTGTTGATGTTCTTACATCTAAATATTTTGGATCTTAATTCTTCCTCTCAAACCATTCACTTAGCTTATAACACGAGATCACTTAACTTCCATGAAGATACTGTCTTTCTCAGCTCATTTATTAACTATTGAGCACCTATTATATGCCAGACATTGGAAGATAAGCCCAGGAATGATTGAGAATGTGGCTGTGGAGTCAGTCAGCAGACGTGGTTTTTCTCTTAGACCATTGTCACTTTTTGATTTTGAGGAAGTTCTTAATTTTAGAGCCTTAATTTCTTTGTGTTAAGTGGAAATACTACTTTCCTCCTGGGATTGTTATAAAGACTTTGTTATGTGTGTAAAGCATTTTAAGTGCAGTGTTGGGCACAGATTAAGCAGCTGACAGGCGCTTAGGTGTTTTGATTGAAAGACAGAGCCTTCCATCAAGGAATTTACTTGGTGGGGGAGGGAGTCAGTTTCAGTTTAGGGTTGTCAGGACTCTTTTACGGGGGATGAGTGCTGTTGGAACACACAGGAAGGTTGCTTGCCTTCATGGGGACGTCAGCAGTGCTGATGGAGAGAGATGGAAAGTGGTCCCACTCCCTCATTAAGCACAGCAGTTAGGACAGTGTGTTTGATCAAGTTTTTCAAACGAGAACATACATTTCAGAAAGACCACCTCTAGTCATTTTTATGTATATTGCCCATTAATTGGTGTACACAGGTCAGCTGTGCCCAAGCAAGTAGAAATGAAATGAGGTCCCAATTTATGGGGTAGGTGGAATAAGGTACAAGAGTATATTTAGAAGGGAGTAGGCAGCAGAAGACAAGGTGGTTCTTCACTCTGGATTACTTTTTTGACCTTTTCGAGGCAAGTAATATACCCTTTTCAGTAAAATCTGACCTTTAAAAGATGCTGACCTTTAAAAGATGTTAAATAAATAAATATATTATTTTTAAAACGTTTGTTTCAGAGGAGAAGCCTATTAAGTTACTCATGTTCCTGAAAAAAACCTGGATGTCAGCTTAAATGAGTATATACACATTTTTATTCAGAATATTTTTCCTATCAGCTAGGGCCCAATCGGGAGATAGGTATTACACAGGAATTTTTGTAGAGAAACCTTACTATAGAATAGATATAAGGGGGAATTGGAGTAATGGAGGTTGGCTAGTAAAGAGAACCCTGAGGAATATGGCAACAGCAGGTATATATGTATTTATATATGCATCTGTATGTATAACATAGGAGTGCCCGCTCCCTCTGGGCTGGGCTGAGATCCAGAGTCCTTGCGGAGGGGGTGGCCTTGCCTCACTGGATGGCAGGGAGGTTGGGTACTTGAGGAGCCCGCCTGCAGGAGCCTGAAAGGGACACAGGTTCCTTGCCCACATCCCCTTAGCGCCCTCTGCTGACCAAACAACGTGTCAGCAGGCAGAGGCGGCTCTCCGGGTCTAGCGCTGTTGTCACAAAGCGGTGAAGAATCAATTTGGAGCTCACAGGCAATAAACTGAAATCGAGGATATATATTTAGTGTTCAATGTTTGGATTAAAAAATACTTATTTTATAATTTTTTTGTAGGCCCTTGAGATAGACCCATCAAATACCAAAGCACTGTACCGTAGAGCCCAAGGATGGCAAGGATTAAAAGAATATGATCAAGCATTGGTAAAACTTTGTTCTAAATTTTAATTAAAAAAAAAAAAAAAAGACCACTTTCATGAATCATAATCTATTTTTTTTTCTCTCCCAATTACAGGCTGATCTTAAGAAAGCTCAGGAGATAGCACCAGAAGATAAAGGTAAGTTGGCAGTTTTTGGAGTAAAGTTCACTTTGTCTTTTAAGAATTTATGCTTGTGAGCCACTGTACCCTTTGCCATTAAAGAGATTTATTTGTTCAGCAGATGCTACAGAAGGCCTGTTATGGGGCCAGGCTCCGATCACACTGCAATGAATGAGTCAAGGGCCCCGCCCTAAGCTTAGTCTAGTCTCTGTCCAGAACACTCATTTGCATGTATCTGGACTATTTGCTTTACTGTCCTGTAATGCTAGATGAAGGAGCAGCATTAGAAGATAGTATTTATGGCAGATTTAATTAATGTTTGGGACCATTCCTTAAGCTGAATGTGGCCATATCCCGAATAGCTACTGGATATGTTGTAGGCAAGTTTCAGAAAGCTGCGACAAAAATAAGCTTCCTTCCAAATAAACCAACTAAAAATAGTGATCATCAGTCTAGATATTGAAATATATCTTGAGTCTTTTGCTAAAATGAAACAGGGGAGGCACTTTAGAGCCGCCTCTGATGGAGAAGGCACATCTGGGTGTAATTGGTAGTTCTCTTGGTGGACTGTCTTCTAAATTATGCTCTGTTAATAGGGCTCAGTTACTCTTCAGAAGAGTATTATCTTTTTTTTTTTTAAACCATACTAAAGCATGTTTGGTCAACCTAATTTTTTGGTTATTTTGAGAAATAACTCATGCTTTATATTTATTTTGCAGCTATCCAGGCAGAATTGCTGAAAGTCAAGCAAAAAATAAAGGCACAGAAAGATAAAGAGAAGGCAGCTTATGCAAAAATGTTTGCTTGATGAGGAATTCAGTTTTGCTTAAGCGTGTGTTGATGGTATGAGCGAGGAAGACAGTTTAACGGTTTGTCTGTTCTGTGTGATCCCTCCTGTGCTCCCTCTGATACTTTGGTTCCCCATGTTTACAGTCCAGGAATATGGATAGGGACTTACTGTTTAATATACCAGTGTTAAACAAACTACAATGGCGTCGATTCTGTTTTCAGTGACTCTGCATTATTCAAAGGATAATGTTGTCTCCAGCTTGTTTTTAAACTCCTAAAGACACATCATGTTTGAATAAACAGACAAAAGCTTGAGTCTGTGTCTTGTTTTTCTCAGTTCTTTGATGCGTCTCTCTGCAGTACAGGCTCCGGGCTGGCAGGCATCTCTAAAGGGTCAGACATTACTGTCTGTCTCAGCTACTCAGTTCTGCACTTGGAGCTCAGAAGCAGCCACTGAAGCAGCCACTGACAGCATGTAAACCAGGAGGTGTTGCTGGGCTCCATAACACTGGAAGAAGAGTGGAGTGATGGGCTGGATGCCAGCCTCTGGTCTACAACATAATACACACTTTACGTGAAGTGTTGAACTTGACGAGTCAAATGTACATTACAGGCTGATGGTGTATCTTGCTTTTGGTGCTGAATCGTGGAAGAATTGGAGAAGTACATAGATGCTTCAGCACTTAACAAAGTTTTATTTAAGAGAAATACTCATAATCTTTATGGGACAATTATAGTATAAAATGATTTCACTGGTAATTATTTTTTGAATACCGATCACTAATATATTGTAAGATATTTTGACACCTGCGAACTTCCAAATACTGGAAGTTAGTTTGCCGTCTGTTCTACAGACCCTGAAGCCAGCTGCAGTTTACATTCCGTTGTATGCAGGGCCTCCACCGCCTTCAGGTACCACCCAGTTAATGTTCTGACTTGGATCCTTAATATCACATGTTTTACAGTGCACACAGTTCTGAGCATTTATCTGCAGCCGAAATCCATCACCTTGTTCCACAGGGACAAATTCATAAACTCCTGTGAGGAAAAATAGACAACATGGTGCAGTAGCTAACTTCTAAGTAGAAGCTGAGGTCTTGGAGAAACTAGCCACAGAAACCCACAAGGTTTGCTGAGGGAACATTTACCCACAGAGAATATTACAAAGATCTGGGTGTGTACATTTGCTGCTGTTTTAAATCAGATAACGATTAAAGCAGAAGGTGTGGCAGCACGTGGCTGAGTTGGTGTAACTAACAAGGGAACTCTGCTTTGAGCAGTTTCTGAATGTGATGTTACATACAGGCCTGCACAGGAGACAACACAATACAAAGAAATATAGTGCATCGTGGGGGTTTTGTTTACAGTGTATGTAGCAGTTACATTACAGTGTTACCATCTGAGCCTTCAGTCAGTCACAGTAGTAACATCAGATCACTGATCTCAATATCAAATATAGTGAGAAAGTGTGGAATTTTGCAAGAATTTCATGTGACGTGAAGTGAGCAAATGTTGGGAAAACAGCGCCAGTCAGCTTGTTCAATGCACGATTGCCACAGACCTTCAATTTTTAAAAAGCCCAACATCCACCAAGTGCAATAAAATGAAGTCTGCTCATATGTATGTGGCTACGGCTGCAAAGATCAGCTCTTACCCTCAATTTACAAGCCAGTGAGATGACAGGGTTAAGAGCGAAAAGTCAGAGACAGTCAGAGCCCTGCCCCTGTCCCGAGTACACTGGTTTTCACACACCTGAGTACAGTCTGTCTCACCACCACTGGAGACTAGTTCCTACTATAATTCTAGTTGAAAGCTTAGCACTAAAAGATACAGTATGATGGATTTAAAGTCTAGAAGCATTTCCCTCAGCTGCATGTGGCCAAAATCTTAGTATCTTAGGATATCTACATACATACCGTATGTGTATATGCATGTTTATGTCAGCATACAAACCAATCAATCCTAAAGGAGATCAACCCTGAACATGCACTGGAAGGACTGATTCTAAAGCTGAAGCTCCAATACTTTGGCTACCTGATGTGAAGAGCTGACTCACTGGAAAAAACCTTGATGCTGGGATGGACTGAAGGCAGAAGGAGAAGAGGGTGGCAGAGATGGTTAGCTAGTATCACTGACTGGATGGACATGAATTTAAGCAAACTGGGAGATAGTGAAGGACAGACGCCTGGTGTGCTGCAGTCAGTGGGGTAACAGATTTGGACATGACTTAGCAACTAAACAACATGAGCATACACACATACAGAAGGGAGCAGCTGTGACAAAAATGATTTTTCTTTAAGTCGCATGAATACGGAGAGAGATGTTTGGTGCTTTTTCCCACAACCCTCACCTTGGGCTGAGGGTAAACAAAAGGCTCTGAGAAACGCCATCTAAATTAGGCTTCAGAAATCCCTACTCTAAATTGCTAATGAGAGTAAGAACTGTAAAGAATAATGGTTTTCGAAAGGAATCTAGATGCAGGAGTCATTTATAATTTCTAGGCAACAGGAGGAGAAATTGCTTAAAATAACGGAAGCCTGTTTTTGATGTGTTACAGCAGATACTGGGAGCACACATGGAAATGAGCGTACTGACCTGCAGGGCAGAATCGCTGCTCGGGCCCGTCATATAGGGACAGGTTTCTGCTTACAGGCACGCTGTCGTCTTTCAAGGTCAGATGTGCTGGCTGGTCGTGTTCATGGTTGGTACCGCTCAGAGCCACGGATGACAGAAGGTCAAAACTGATCTGCCCGTCTGGTTTTGGATACTCAATAGGTGTGCAGTCCTTGGCTGGCTTGAGCTGATCTGAGTCAGACCCTTCCAAAGTTTTGAGGAAGATTTTTAGTAAAAATAGAACTAATTTTAAAGTACTTCCTTAGACATTTAATAACTTAAAAATATTATACTGAAAAAGCAAGATTTTAGCCTTCTTGCAATGCTACCCTGTTTTCTTAATGACACTGAATTCATTTCTCTCATACGGCAAGTTTAGAACAGTAAAGTAAGAAAATTCCCCTTCTTCCCACTGACTGGATCCCATTCCTGAGTTAATAACTAATGCTCATGCTCATAGGGGCCAGAATTACCTTTATGTTTCAGAGTCCAGGGTTCCATCCCCCTGAATATCCAGTAGAAGATTCCAGTGTAAACCATCCCTCCGTACACACCCAGGATGCTGTGGCAGGACGGTCGGATGTTCCTGACAGCATAGAGCTCTTTCCACACCCACGACTTCTTCAAATTGTCCTCATACTCAGTTACATCAAGCCCTTTTTATTAAAAAAAAAAAAAAATGAAATATTGTGTTAAATTGCCTCAAGGAGTCTTACTGTCAAGGTACTTAGCTACCAAAATAAGTGATGCATCTTACGTAATTACAAAAAGCAAGTGGTCGTGTTAAGACTACACTTGAAGAATCTTTTATACATAAATGTTGACATCATCCAAAAAGATACCCATTTGATGTGGTATTAACAGACACTGGTAGCATGGGAAGTAAGTTTCAAAATTCAGTGAACCTGAAAAGGAAGCTACTTATGAAAGTGAGAAATTTCAGAACTGATCAGTGAAACCCTTCTACCTGCTATGGGTTGCACTGTGCCCACCCAAAAAGGTATTTTGATGTCGTAACCCTGAGCTGTCTCAGACTGGGTCACGCTGGGTTGTCTCAGATGGAGTCAGAATAGGGTCACTGCTGATGTAATGAGTTAAAACGAGGTTATATTAGAGTGGACTGGGCCCTCAGCCCAATGACTGGTGTTTTAACAAGATGACACACACAGAGAAGACTTCAGGGGAAGCCAGGGCAGAGGCTGGAGTGCCGGGAGCCAGCACACGAGATCCCACCCATGGCAAGGTCTTGAGGAGAAGACCTGACGAGCAAGGCAAGTCAGGCCTCAGGGATTTCGATAAGCTGCCTCGGCGCTCACCTTAAAGATGATATCTTTCTGATGCTTACTATAATAGACTGCTCCCTAATTTCTGTGACTTAGGCAGAAGGCCTTCCCTGATCCTTTCCTAACCAGGTCAATTTAAAACTCTAATCAACATGCTCCCCCAAATGGTGGCACTCTATAAGATTATTCATAAAAAAGAGTATTTTAATCTAAGCTCCTTTTGCTAGCATCTTAGTTTGCTTGACAAATGTGCCTGTACCTTTAGAACTAGTATACATGACTGCTCCTCAACAATAAACAGCATTGAGAGCCTGAACGCATAAAGGCCCCAATGGGCACAGAGCCCTTCGAGGGGGAGAAAGCCTATTAGAAAAACATAAGAAATATTACTTTATAAAACTGTTATTCGGTCTATATTTACTTGCTATGTTTTTGCTCTTAACGCCCTAAGCCTATATAATAAAGGTATAGTAGTTAGAGATGTATAAAAATAATGGTTTAGCCTTAATATAAAAATAATAAGACAGTTGTTAATCTAGCTGGTGGTTTTTGTGAAAGAACTGACCTTGGTGCTACATTGTTTCAGCCTGCCTTACCATGACTTTATGGGACCACATTCTTTTCCCTTAAGCTCAAGGCAAAAGATAGATTAAAAAAAACAGGTTTTACTTTGAAACTTTGAGTTAATGAATCCTTTCTTTGTCACAATCCACTGTGTCTGTATTCTTAAAAAAAATGTAGCTCTGGCACGTTCTGTGCCTGATACAAAAATACTTTTAGAAAAAGTGTTCTGGCTGATCAACCCTTATCAATAAAGAGTCATAAGATGTTAGCAGGCCTCCAGGCCAGAAGATGATGTAAACAACATGAGACTTTTGTAAATAAGATATACAAAAAAGCATCCTGGTTTCGATAAGGTCAAAAACTGTGGACCCGTTGAGCTAATTTGGCATGACTCTACATTTTACATTTTCCTCTATGTACAACTTAAGATATAAAAAGCTCCCTTTGAAAAATAAAGCTCAGATGCTGCCTCACACCTGCCTAGTCTCGCTGTTTCTTCTCTCCGCCGACGCCGTCCATCCTGAGGGAACCCATGGACCAGCTGGAGCAGGACTCTGGCACTGGAGTTGCTCTGCCAGGAGCCAAGAATGACAGGGGCTCCCGGAAGCTGGAAACCAACCTGGGGATGGAGTGGTCCTGCCAACACCTTCACTTCCAGTTGCTGGCGTGGGGGACTCAGAATAAGCAAGCCACCCAGTCTGTGGTGCTTTGTTGTGACAGCCCTAGGAAATGACAATGCCTGACAATGCCTAAAGATCAGGGCTTGCATTTAACCTCTAACAGGATGTCTTAGTTCTGGTTACCTCCTGTGAGCTCCACGGTGGGCAGCCCCACTGCTCCTCCACCTGGTCTCAGCGACCTGCTCACTCCACCCTTCGGTGTGGAACCCTGTGTGCAGTGAGAGCACCCCTGGGACACACCCTTGGTGAGGCTTCTGTCCCCCACAGCCCCTCCCACTCCCCCCTGCCCAGGCCGCCACGTCTCCAGGACACTGAAGGTGCAACCTGCTTGGGCAAGCATCAAGTTACTGGATTCTACGGAGTACAGCGTAAATCAAGTATGGAGTTGCTACTGTTGTTTGTGGTTCACAGGGAATGAAGCCCCTGCTCTTGACGTTCCATCCAGGAGGCAGGAGATAAAGTTGATCAATTCTGCCGAAAGGTGGAAAATACCATACGGAAAGAGGGGCTGGGGCTGGGAGGGCTGTGTGTGTGTGTACATATGTGTATGTGTACATATGTGTGTGTGCTGCAGATTCACTATCAACATGGAGCCACTAGAGAGATCTGAGCAGAGATGCAGGGAACTCAGGGGAGCCTGGTGCTCCCAGGACCTGGGAAGCAGCAACAGGACCATAAAGGAGAGTGAAAGGAGGTGAAGGCAGAGGGTGGGGCAGATCCCGCTGTTCTTGGGGAAGAGATGAGACTGCCTGAGAAGAGGCTGTCCTCAGATGAAGGGTCTCCTGAGGGGTCCTTGAGCCAGGCCTGTGGAGCCTGTAGCCATGATTCCTCTGCCTGCCCAGGAGCAAACATCTGGGGGTGCTGGCGAGGGTCTCCCTGGGCACGCGTGTGATGTGATGTGGGGCCCTCATGCTGATTGTGTTCCTGGGGCCAGGACACCTCGGGCATTGCTCTACTTTCCACGTTCATAAACTGGAAGGTGGCCGTAAAAACCCCGCTCACTGTGAGTGGGCCACAGGTTTCTTTGCCCAGTACGCATCTTAGTGCTTTGTGTCAAGGGACAGACACAGTAAGCATCTTTCAGTATCCAGTGAAATAAACATAAAGACCAAGATTTTTAATTGTATTTATGTCCTCCTCTTATCTGCACACTGAGTATATGTTTAAATAGCTTCTTTTTAAATGTCCCTGTGAAGAACCTGAGAATACATAGGAAGTTCTTACCTATTGTCTTTGATTGGAGATTTTCATTAGTTAGTTGATTAAAAATAGATTCTGCTGCCAAAATACCACTTTTCATTGCTGTGTGAGTGCCTTTGATCTTGGGAACATTCATGAAACCAGGGCTACAACCAATAAGTACACCCCCAGGGAAGGTGAGCTTTGGTATACACTGAGGAAAGAAAGAAAGCGCATTTGTTAGTTCAGATTCAACAAACACTCTAAAACTAAATACTCCACACTATAGCTTCTCTTAAACCTGTAGAGAAAAACTGAAAAAAAAAAATTACATGAAAATGAATACAGTGAAAGGAAAAATTGGAGCAAAAACAGTTTTTCCCCCTTCCTTGAAAATGAGGATCAGAGGTGTCACTCTATTAAGGATTTTTCCATCTCCCTCCCCGTGTTTACCTGTATGAGACATATGCAAGACCAGAGCATCAACACTTAAATAAAATGTTATTAATACATACACATGTCATAATTAAAAATAGTCTCTAAACCTGAAAGACCATTATGTAAATTGTGATTTGCTTTTATAGTCATTCTGGGTAACACAGGATTTACCAAGAATGTTATCTTAACTCTACGTGCCCTTTTATTTTACCTTGATATTCAGGGATAGAAACCGAGATTGTAATCATGGCATCACCACAATTAGGTACTACCCTAAATAATATATTTTTTATTAAATATATTTTTATTATTTTATTATATATTAATATAATAACAATATATAAACATATATGATATATAATTATACATTATATTATTTTTATTAAATATATAAGAAATATATAATAATATATATATTTTAAAATAATAACCTAAGAGTAAACTGAATTTCCAAAATAAATTTTAAGATGATTGTTTGGCCCTCAGTATACATTTCTGATGAAAAACAATGTAGTCAAAGGTGGTGATGTTTCGGTTTAGTCCCAGAATGTAGCAGCTAAGTTGTGGATAGTTAGCGCAGGAAAATGTACTGTAATCTAATCTACAGAGTAAAAATGAAAAAAGAGACAGTCAGTGGCGTGGCTCTTTCCTTGTCATGTATTATTTCCTTCTCTGGAACCTTCCTAAAGTACCCCATGAGTCTCTGCTGAGAAAGTGGTGGGTGGTGACAGCCTGCCAGATGAGGCTGACAGGGACCCCGAGGAGAGGAGGTCCATAAGGAGACCCCTGCCACCAGCCGCCACACCGAGGGCACACTGCCCCAGCTCCTGGCAGTTACAGAAGTCTAACCTCGAGGGAGAGGTGGTGACAAGCAAAGGGAGTGCTGGTAAAAGAAGGGTTGGGCAGGGCCTTTCACAGTACATGTGGGGGTCAGTGCATGACTGGGGGTCTCAGACCAACTCAGTATCAGAACCACGGAGACAAAAGAGCACAAAATCAGGATCACAGAGCAGACAACAGAAAGAATGCCAGGGGCTGAAAACAGAGATAATAGTCAGGAACCTTGATCATGACAATGCTTTTCTCAAATAAGGCTGTGGCCTTGCTATTCCTAAATTTGATTCAAGAACCAGAAGACTGAAGTTTAATAAAAGGACATGGATTGCTACTGTAAATTCCTCCCAATGGGTGCTTAAGTCCTAAGTGTTATGGCCCAAGGGAAATGCCTGTTTTTTAGTTCTGGGAGGACCCCAACCTGTGTGGGAGGAGTTACTGGCAGCTGAGCATCTTGTTAAGGAGCTAGGGGCCCAGGAAAACTCGTACTGAGAAATGCATCCTGGGACAACTGTTGAGCAGGGCTAAATAATTAGAAAGCTTTGGTACAGACTGAGGAAAGAGAAATAAAAAGTCATGTAATACTTGTTATACTCAAAATAATACTTGTAATACTCAAAATAAAATCCAATGTTCTCAACTTTTGCGTATTAAGGGTCTTCAGAAACTTAATAGGAGTTTCCAAATCTCTGACTAATTAAATTAGAAAACTTAGGTAAGAAGTGTGCGTGTGTGCGGGGCGGGGGCGGATCATTTCTTCCTGCGCATCTAAAGATCATCCGGGACATTGATGCGAACAGGCAGGTGATGTAAATACGAATCTGTATGTACTGCTGAGTGTACAGAAGCCTTTATACTAGAAATTAAAGGGTAGCATTAGGGTGGCAGTAGCTATTGTGGACATTATTCAAAAGAGTTTAATGGGCTTGAACACAGGCAATTTAACAAAAATTACTGCAAATGAGTAACTACTCTAGAAATAAAAACCTCATGAGAGGTAATCCTGTAGCAATGGAACTTAGGGACAGTGTTATTTTAGAACTCGAGCAATTCCATTCATAATTTGGCTGTGATTTTACTTGACTTTATGAATTTATTTAGAACTTCACTTAAGGTTAAATCAACTTTTCTCAATTTTCTATGATTTGTTACTTTTATGATAGATTAAAAAAGATATCCAATTTCTGAAGTAGTTCTAATTTTAAACATACACTAAAATAGGACAAATAAGGGTAAAAACTTAACAGAGGCCACTTAAAGGGCATGGATATTACTAGGTAGTTGAGATGAATTAATTACCTTTGCTGAAAGCTACTATTGTCCTTGAGTTTACTGGCAGCTAGCTAAGGAATAAGGAGAAGATCTTGTTTAAATTTTCTGGTTAAAAACAAACCAACAAACAAAACATGCCTATGAATTTTTCTCTAGAAACAAGTATATCCTTAAAACCAAATCCATCGTATAATTTATTTAACTTTGGTGTTCAGGTACAGTTTTATAAATACTAGGGTGCTTTGCTTGGTTACTTAAATTTTCTCTCTATGAGATAACTTTCTATTCTTTACCTAGAGTTGTGACCTCATGTTTCAATATTGCATTCACCAATACAGAAACAGGAATAAAAAAGAAGGCAGAGTTACCTGAAGGCCACCTTCATTGAGTGCTCTGGCTCCATAGGCAATCCTTTTCCCACCTTCCAATGTTGGCTGGATGCTGGGGTGGTGTTTCCACCTCTGAAACTCTCTAAATGGACTGAGGTACGGGTTTTGATAGTCCAGACCAACCTTAAAATGTTTATATTTAAATGAGACACTGCTATTTCAAATTATATCAAGATGAAGTATGAGCAATTATTTATCAGAAAACATATACATTAAAATTCTTATTCTCAAAGGACTTAGAGAAATATATGCAATGATCCAAATATAATTAAATAATTTGAATAAAATCTCCTTGGAAAAGAAGGGCAAACAATAGATGCCATGTTTTTATAACTTGCAAAACTTAAAATACTTAGAACATATTAATAAATCACTGTACTCTCTAAATCAAAATCAAAATTAAAAAATATTTGTAGGTAGGTATCATGCATTATGTGTTTACAAAAGGAGTTGTAATAATTTATTATTCACTTATCAAAACCAACTCTAGAAATCAACTAATAAGCTCTATGCACTACACTGAGGCAAAAATTAAGAAACCGAATATAATCATACTTATAAAGAGGGCAAGAAATATCGGAGGTTATATTTTACATGGTATTACGAAATGCTGAAATTAATAACCAAGCCTTTTTTGCTCTAAGATTAAATCACTATAAAAAATAAACAAAAGGAATACACTGAACACACCAGTAGTGCACAAATTTAACGTATCATATACAAGTCTAATCGACATTGAACTATAAAGCTGCAACTAATGGCAAGGTGCAGTAACTCATATTGCTTTTCCATTCCCTGTAGTGTTCAAGATATAATTTATTGCAAGTGATGTAAGTGACCAAGAGGGAGAAAAGGTTCCTGTTAAAAAGTTACAGGTTCAAACCCGGTGTGGACTGCATTTCCAGTGATGGCATGCCTCAATGGACATGGGCTTCAGGTAGGACAGGTTTGGGTGGGAGTCCTGCCTCTGTCACTTAATGGGTGTGTTTGAGAAGATTGTTTTGCCTATATGAACTTCCGTTTTCCCATAAGTAAAATAAGGATGGACAGACTTCATGGGAATCTTATGCAACAGGATTCCCAGGGAAGCACCCAGCACAGGGTCTGGCGTGTAGCAGAAGTGGACTGATGTTGACAATGGCCATAAGCATTTCATGCATGGATAAAAGCAGAAAGGAAGCTGTAAGTGATTAGCCTTTTACATTCTCCAGATCTGACACCTGATTTTGTAACACTGAGGAGCACTGACTCTCACAGTGCAACTGCCCATCACAGGCATGTGACTCACCACAAAGCCAAGTGCTACCAGGGGCTCCCCTTCATTCAGGTGGTAGAGGAACGAGCCCCCATAGGTGTGTCTGTCCAGGGGCCAGCCGACGGTGTGATCCACTCTCCCAGGCTTCCACTTCTTCTCATCAATAACCCATAACTTAAAAAAAAAAAAAAGGTCCTAGTGTATTATGTAGATATTTTATGTCACCACATGTACAAAGCCTGCTAAGTTTTATTTATGAAGTTACAGTGGAAAACTGTAATAAGAGAAATACATAAAAGGAATTTCAAACATCCCAGCAAACTGCAGGGATGAATGAAAGTAAAGAAGCTGGTTAGGAAAGTCAGGAATGCTTTAAGACATTAATCAGGTTCTCAAACGGGTAGAGTGTTCACATTTGTAGGAAACGCCATGGAGGGGATGAGGTGCTGGTAGCCACATACGCCTGGATCCAGGTGGGGGCACGCGGGAGTGTTTGCCTCATAAAGTGCACTGAGCTCTGCATGTCAGAGCTGCTACTTTACAGGACAGATGTTATTTTTCAGTAGAAAAGTTTATTTCCTCCTCCACTGCCTTCTCCCCAACTGAAGCAAATCAATCATCCTACTTTCAGAAGGGTAAGGTCTAAATCTTATACAACAATTTCCATGTGAAATACTATCTAAAAATCAGATTTTATGTGACATCACATAGTGTTAAATACAACCTGCCAAGTGAAGGTCGCTCAGTCGTGTCCGACTCTTTGTGACCCCATGGACTATACAGTCCATGGAATTCTCCAGGCCAGAATACTGGAGAATTCCCTTTTCCAGGGGATCTTTCCAACCCAGGGATCGAACCCAGGTCTCCCACACTGCAGGCAGATTCTTTACCAGCTGAGCCACAAGGGAAGCCCAAGAATACTGGAGTAGGTAGCCTATCCCATCTCCAGCAGATCTTCCTGACCCAGGAATCGAACCAGGGTCTCCTGTATTGCAGGTGGATTCTTTACCAACTGAGCCACAAGGGAAGCAATCTGCCAAAACAAGCCCTTATTCACAATATAACAAATCTAGTTATGTACAGAACTTGAGTTTTACCCCAAAAAATATTTTTAACAAAAGAATTATAATGAAACGTTTATGTTAAAAAACCTAAGGTTTGGAAAAACAGACTAGAGATTGGATCAACTGAGAAAATATACATTTAACCTAATAAAAATGTATGCTGCAGATTAAATATATTGAGTGGGTATTCCATAAACTATTTTTACATTATAATTTTGAATAAGCGATTCTTATAGGATGTGGTCATCTTACAAAGAGCATATGGATAACAAGTCAAATCCTATTAGGGAAATGGAATTACAATGAAAAAAAAATTAACATCACAAATATTTTCAAATTCAACCCTTATTGCAATCAATATTTGATAGAACTGAACATGCAGATACAATTTATATAATAGTGCAATTTGATTAGTAATATTCTGTAGCCCCTTGAAAGAAAATGAAGTTGCTCAGTCGTGTCTGACTTGTTGCGACCCCATGGACTGTAGCCTACCAGGCTCCTCCATCCATGGGATTTTTCCAGGCAAGAGTACTGGAGTGGGCTGCCATTTCCTTCTCCAGAGGATCTTCCCAACCCAGGGATCAAACCCGGGTCTCCTGCGTTGCAGACAGATGCTTTACTGTCTGAGCCACCAGGGAAGCCCCTTGAAAAATATCCCAAATATTTTCAGTCATTATGAACACTTCTGACTAATGATAATTACATGACAATACACACGAGTGTAAGCTGCATCTTGCCACATCAAAATTACACCAGCAAATACAGGTACCTCCTTTAGCCCGATTCCGTAGGTCTGAGGCTCGCAGTTGGCCCTTAAGTCGAACTTCCTGTACAGCTGCTTGGCCAGGTGTCCGTGGCAGCCCTCTGCAAAAATTGTGACTTTAGCATGTAGTTCCAGTCCCCGCTCGAAAGTTGTCTAAGAAATAAGAACATGTTAAATTGCAACATTTGACAGTTTTTAAAATGTTCACATTCTGGTTGGTTTTGAATTGAACTATGATTCAGATATAGAAGAGAAGGTACAAATATATAATTTTAGGAGTAAAACTAATTACTGTTATAAGTGGAATTTAAATTTATAAGGCCGTCAATCAATATCTTGTGTCTTTACTATATTTACTTTTTCACTTCAAAAGTACTTGATTGAATGGTTAAGTTTGTAAGAATTAAAACAAACAAACAAACAAATAGAGCATGCGCCCTCTTCCCATCACCTACAAATGCATATACAGTGAGACGTGAGGGGGAAGGGCAAAATGGATGAAGGGGGTCAACTGTGTGGTGACAGATGGTGACCACGCTTGGGGGGGGGTGTCACTCTCCAGTGTATACAGATGTTGAATTCTAACACTGGATACCTGAAACTTCTATAACTAAAAAACATTTTTTACCTCACACCAGTCAGCAGGGCCATCATCAAAAAGTCTACAAATAACAAATGTTGGAGAGGGTGTGGGGAAAAGGAAACTCTCCTGCACTGTTGCTGGCAATGTAAACTGGTGCAGCCGCTATGGAGAATAGCATGGAGATTCCTTAAGAAACTAAAAATAGAGCTACCATATGATCCAGCAATCCCACTCTTGTGCATATATCTGGAGAAAACTCTTAATTCAAAAAGATGGAAGCACTCCTATATTCACTGCAGCACTATTTACATTAGCCAAGACATGGAAGCAACTTAAATGTCCATCAACAGATGAAAGGATAAAGATGTGGTGCATATGCACAAAGAAATATTACTCAGCCACAAAAAAGAATGAAATAATACCACTTGCAGCAACATGGATGGACCCAGAGATGATCATTCTAAGTTAAGTAAGTCAGAGAAAAACAACTATCACATGGTACCACTCATATGCGGAATCTAATTTTTAAAAATTGATACAAATGGAACTTACTTACACAAGAGAAACAGACTCACAGACTTTGAAGACAAACCTATGGTTACCAAAGGAGAAATGTGAGGGGAGGAGGGGAGGGGTAAATCAGGAACTTCCATTACTAAGAGTGTGAACACCTTTTGCATTTGCTGGTAACTCTGTGCTTGTCTTGTGCATCATCCACATGGACATGCACCCCATAAATGACTCTGCTTAGTACCTCTGAATTTGTTTTTGTCTTCCTCTTACTACACTTCATCATCCATAAACCATGTTAAAAACCAAGCGTGCGGAGTGTTACCCAAATGTATACACACACCTATATACTGAGATCTTACATATACACCCAAACTTTTCTGGTTCCTGATTTCACAAAAATAGGATCATATAATCCAACCTTTTGTGCATCTTACTTTTCTCATCATAACACTTCATGGAAATCTCCCAAGTCACTGTGTGGCTCAAATCTTTCCATGTGGGAACACCACAGGTTGGTGCTTCTGCTAATGGGCAACAGACATTCCCAGTTTCCGGTCATTTGTGATGAATAGCATGTTATAAAACATACACCCTGTATACGTGCTCTTACAACATCGGTGCTTTTGTTCCCGTAAGTTAGGTTTCCAGGAGTGGCACTGCTACTCCTGGACACACCTACTTTAATTTTACTAGCTATCCCCACAATGTCTTCCCCAGAATCTGAACAATTCACATTCCTGCCCGCAGTATGTAAGAGGACACTTCCCCTATTTCCCGCTAGTGACAGGATGTGTGTGTGCTCAGTTGTGTCTGACTCTTTGCGACCCCATGGACTGTAGCTCACCGGGGCTTCTCCAGGCAAGAACACTGGAGTGGGCTGCCATTTCCGTCTCCAGGGGATCTTCCCAACCCAGAGATCAAATCTGCACCTCCTGTATTGGCAGGCGGATTCTTTACCACTGAGCCATCTGACAAGCCCATACCTTTTCTTATGTTTTTGCTAAGGGCAGTACTAACGCACTGTTATGTTAATTTGCATTTTCCTGATTACTCTCTTCAGCATCTTTTTCTTTTTGATTCAAGAAATATTAACTGAATGCATCCGGTGTACCAGGTTCTACGCTAGGCACTGGGGAAGAGATGACAGAAAAATACCGTCCTTCCCTGGGGCGAGGCACAGGGGCAGGACTAAATATCAATAACTACGTCGGTGTACAAGGACCAAGTGTGACTGCACGTATGGAGGAGAGCATGGCGCTGGCAGGGGTTCTGGGGAAGAACCGCGTGACTGGGGGAGCAGGAAGGGTCTCTGGGAGCCGCGGACCCTGGACAAGAGACGTCTAAGGACCTGCCTCCCGGTCAGTGCTCACCTGGTTCTGCTCTTCTGTCCATTGTAATTTTTAAGATTCTGCCCATTTTTCTAACGTGTTCCCTTTTTTCTTGTTAATGTAGAAGTGCTCTTTGTTCTTGCCTGGAGAATCCCGGGGACAGGGGAGCCTGGTGGGCTGCCATCTGTGGGGTCTCACAGAGTCGGACACGACTGAAGCGACTTAGCAGCAGCAGCAGCTCTTTGATATCACTGGCAGTCAAACCATTTCCTCCAATCTACTGCTTATCTGCAGACTTTTCGGTATTTTTGGTATACAGAGTGCTTAATTTTTAAGTCATTAAAAAAGGCCTGTTTCTTATAGGTTTCCAATTTCTGTTATAGGATGGCTTACCTTACACCTAGGTTGTAATTATAATCTAGATTTCTTTCTAACTTTTTTTTGTTGTTTTAAGAAGTCATCCGAATTTTTATAAAATGAAGGTCCAACCCTATCTGCTTCCAGATAGACATGCATTTTATCCAGCTTAACTTACACCACAACAATTCAATCTCAGTGAACTAAAGTACTCCTCAGTATATTTTTGCTTCTTCTTAGAGGCAACACACCCCTGCGTATGCAAGGGGCAGTCCTGGAGGCATACCGCCGCTATTCCAATCCCAGCCCCACTGCCTAACAGGGGTCTGACCCTGAGCAAGTCACTTAACCTCTGAAATGTGAAAACATCCACATCAGAATTCTGACAAGGGGCTTTCTGGTGGCTCAGCGGTAAAGGATCCACATGCCAATGCAGGAGACGCGGGTTTGATACCTGGTCCGTGAGGATCCCACATGCTGCAGAACAAGTAAGCCCATGTGCCACAACTACTGAGCCTCTGCTCTAGACCCTGGGAGCTACACCTACTGAGGCCTGCATGCCTTAGAGCCCGTGCTCCACAACGAGAGAAGCCACTGCAACGAGTGAAGCCCATGCACTGCAATGAAGAGTAGCGCCCACTTGCCACAACTAGAGCAAAGTCCTCACGCAGCAACAAAGACCCAGAGCAGCCAAAGATAAACAGATAAAAATTAAAAAAAAAAAAAAAAAAGAATTCTGACAGAAATAAGCCTGACAGATCTAAGATTAGAGCTACTGAAAGAGCAGCTGGACAATGATTCTGGGACTTGGGGGAGAGGTGTTTAAAGTTGTGTCACCAAATGAGGCCACTATGGAGAAAATACAGGCAGAGGAGCCCACAGTGAAGCGGAGAGCCCAGATACGTGGAGGATGGGCAGGGTGGGGGCGGCAGAGGATGAGCAGGCAAAGGCAGAAGGGGGCCCATGAAACACCGGGAAGACCAGAAGAAGGTGGGTGAAAAGAGGGAAGCGTTTCCAGAAGGAAGTTATTCAGCTGTGCCAGCATGCCCACCAGGAGGCTGGGTGACAGGACAGAGAAGCGGGTCTACCAGGTGAGGTGTCTGTGAGCCACGAGAAGGGCAGGGGGAAGCCCAGCCAGGCCAGGATAAATGAGCCGAACAGCAGAGGTTCTTCCCCTCCCACACGGCCATGTGAAGACAAATTGAAAAAGTTAGACTCGGTAGCTCAAGTTACTGAGATTCCACTGGACTCGTCTATGCTGTTACATCTATATATACACAATATATAAAATCGAAAAGTGTTTTTACAACTACAAAGCACAGAACACAAAAATATACATTTGGACAAATACCACAAGAACACACACAAAAGGAAAGTATCAGAACGGGAGAATTTGTGTGTTTCAATGTCATCGTAATATTAAATACAAAAATTTTTAAAGAGTAAACGGCAATTTACAATTAACTGATCATAATATAGAAAAGAATAGCTGTAACACAGGAAAGAATATAGGAAAAACAATATTCTTTTGTTATTATTAAGTCCCCTTAAAACTAAGTTCCCCTTTTTACACTGTCAGTAGGAATGTAAGCTGGTGCAGCCACTATGGAGAACAGAATCAAGGGTCCTTTGCAAACTAAAAATAGAACTACCATATGATTTATATGGTACCTACCATATATGGAACTACCATATGATTCATACCATATGAATAATCCCATTCCTAGGCATATACCCAGAGAAAACCATAATTTGAAAAAACACATGAACTTCAGTGTTTACAGCACTATTTACAATAGCCAGAACATGGAAGCAATCCAAATGTCCATCAACAGAGAAACAGATAAAGATGATGTGGCATATATACATGACTGAATACTACTCAGCCATAAAAAGGAATGGAACTGTGCCATTTGCAGAGACATGGATAGACCTAGAGACTTGTACTGAGTGAAGTAAGTCAGAAACAAAAAAAAAATTGTGTATTAATGCATATATGTGAAATCTAGAAAAATGGTACAGATGATCTTATCAATATTTGCAGAGCAGAAACAGAGACACAGATGAAGTGAACAAACATATGGCTACCAAGGGGCTAAGTGGAGGTGAAATAAATTGGGATATTGGGACTGACATATACACTATTGATACTATATATAAGATAGATAACTAATAAGAACCTACTGTATAGCTCAGGGAACTCTACTCAGTGCTCTGTGGTGACCTAAACGGGAAGGAAATCCAAAAAATAAGGGATATATGTAAACATATAGGTGATTCACTATGCTGTACAGCAGAAACTAACATTTTAAAGCAACTGTACTCCAATAAAAATTAAAAAGAAAAAAGACAATAGCAGTCATTTCTCTACCAAACTACGTCTTGGACAAGGCTCTCTTTTCAATAACAGTCAATAAAAAATACTATGTACTATTTGAAAAAGTAAAAAAAATAAACACAGAAAACTGAGTTCCCTTAACCAAGTTTCTCAATCCAGAATTTTATTCCCTTTCTGTCACCTCTGACCTCACCCTGTGCTCTGAACACCAATCGACCAGAGTCAGGTGACTACAGTGGCTATTATGAAAATACCTTTAATGTACTACAACTGCTGTTACAGATCTATCATTAACGTACAAACTCAGGCTGTTTTTCCAGTGCAAGAGGAGCCCAGAAACCCTGGAAGCATGGAGCACCTGGCCAGAGAGTCATAAACCAGAGACATCCTGACTCCCTAGTCAGAGGAAGTGGTTAATCCCAGCTGCTTATTTTTTTCTCTCTTGGCCACACTGTGTGGCTTGTGGGCTCTTATTGAACCTGGGCCCTCAGCAGTGAGACTGCCAAGTCTTAACCACTGGACCCCCCAGGGAATTTCCAATCCTAACTTCTTTATTCTTCTGCTTTAAGACACCCTCAGCTCAAAGACCAAGCTGGAGTGGATCTGAGGGGCTTCTTTCCCCATGCTGCTCGGCATCCTGGAATAAACCCTTACTTTGTCATAAACTCCTGTTCTCAGAGTTTTGGCTTTCTGTGCTGCAGGCACATGCCACACTTCGAGAAGCAGGATGAGATGACAGGTGTCGGCAAACCTGGCTATGCATCAGAATCCCTGGGGCCAGTTATAAGACAGCTCCTTGGCTCTGCCATAGGACAGGCTGAGTTCCAAGACCTCACATGATTCTGTACAGCCAGGTAAGCCACCAGGAGGAACAGTGAGGCATTAAGACTTGAGAACCTGGGCACATGCTTCTCTCTAAGCATGAAGCAGTGAGAAGCAGGAAGACCTGCTGGGGGAAATGCTAGACTAGATGCCAAGTTCTGTTGTATAATGGGAGAAAAGGACTAACTTGGAGGTGACCCATTTTTCCTGAGGCCCTGGCATTACCTGGCACTGTGCCAGCCTTGGCATAACCCTCCATGATCTCAGCCTTCACGGAGCTTCTAATCTAGTTGAGAAATTAAGACAAAAAACAAACATGAATAGACAACTTTGTTTATCAAAGTGTTAATCTGTGTTTTGTTCTTGTTATAGGAAAGGAAGGTTATTTTTTCCTTGTCCTTTCCAAGGGACCTAGCAGAGCTGAGATCCACGTACTAAGAGCTCTTCTTTTACAAATTCAAAAATAATGAGCTGTGAAAACTGGAAGGCCATTCAGGCATATTCTGAAAGTGAGAAAGGCAATCAGTCTTATATTTACCAAAAGATGTCAAATGTTGACTGTCAGTCAACATTACTGACAGTAGTGAGGCAAATGACTCTTGTCCACAGAAGTGGAGGACTGTGGAGGGAAGCTGAGCAGCTGACCCATGTGTGTATGTTTTTTGATTTTTCTTGAACTAGGTACAACACCTTACAAATTCCCTCATGAATGAAGGAATGAAATAATATCTGTGACCCGTGTTTGTTTTACATTTGTATGAATCATGTTTTTACCTTTTAAGAACATTGTTCTTAAACATGTTATATCTACTTATCTAAATTATGTTTAAATCAAAGATGTTTATTTTGAGACAAAATTCCACATTAATAACTAAACACTAACATACACTTAATTAATGTGCAGTTTGTAGCAAGACTAGATCATTGAATGTGAGTTAACTTTATATTTTACTGTCAGTTTGCTGAGCACAGAACTGTCCACAGGCTCACCTTTGGTGCACCATCCTTCTGTATCCCTACGTCATTTGTGGCAATTCCTTTCACACTGCCATCTTCATGAAAAAGGACCTAAAACGAAAACACATTTCATTATCACCTAGAGACTCATAACTGCCTTGCAAAGAAACAACAAACAGCCTTAGACTTTTAGAAGGTGAACTTATTCTCTAGATTATAGAGACAGAGGCTTAAGAATGTTCAAGCAAAAATAAGAGATGTGCTTTTAAGGTACTCCCTTCAAGATGCAACAGAACTCAGCTCCAACAGCTGGAAATGGAGGAAATGTCCTGACCTGACAATGAAGAATGGGAGAGCTACAGAGAGGACACCAAGCAGCCAGGAAGATGCAATGGGAGGCCGCCTGCCAGG
This sequence comes from Okapia johnstoni, assembly GCA_024291935.2. Lineage (NCBI taxonomy): Eukaryota > Metazoa > Chordata > Mammalia > Artiodactyla > Giraffidae > Okapia > Okapia johnstoni. The sequence goes on along the minus strand of CM044310.1, from coordinate 29,893,693 downwards.
TTCAGAGGTCAAGGGCATGTATACAGAGCCGGGACTCAGGGCCTGTGACACACTGTGGACTGTCATTTGGGGGTGCTGAGGACAGTGTCAGGAAAGCCTATTCCCCAAGGAGCTCAGACCCCAAAACCAAACACTCAAACAAGACAAAACAGTGTGTGGCTGAAGACAGCCCGGGGGTGATTAAAGCTTATTTCTGGACCACGAAGGAAGAGGGAAAACTGGTCAAAAGTGTGATTCTGAAGATGAGAAGGAACAATTCTCTCTCTTCCTTGGTTTCTATTTCTTCCAGAGGAAGATGCTCTTTGGACAGGAAAGAACTAGAACCTCAGGCCAGAAAGCAGGTGAGTGAAAAGGTGAGACAAGAACCAGCAGCAACGCATATGACACCTTGAAAACAAACCCACGCTAGGACAGTGCTGTGGCCTGGACCTGTAGACGGCCTTGAAGAACAGGAAACTGGGGAGGAGAGGAGAGCTGCTGGGGACTCTGTGAGTGTGTGTGTGTAAACCATGGATGCCACAAACCACCTACTTGTGGCTTGGACAGTGATTCCCGTTAAGAACAGTGTATTCAGGAGAAATGCAAACCCACATCCACGTGTATGAACTGGGAACACAGAAACTAGTAGCAGGAAGTGTAGTGCAAAGGCCCATGTGTTTCATTTGGCTTACATCTACTGTAATGGGAAAAACAAATAAGGTTTTAATTTCACTGGTGACAAAAAGGAGAACTCCCTCTCCTATCCAGATTCTTCCAGCATTTCCTTTAGAAAACTTGACTGTAAATTCTTTCTCTGTCTCTCTTAGATATATGGGAATGATGTAAAAAGCTAAATAAGACTCCTGGTAAGTCAGCATCTCAGCAATATTTCTTGAGTCCTCAGAGACACATCTGACACGTGACCACGGAGGATAGTGTCCAGTCTCCCTGTCTCTGGGGGACAGTCTGGGCTACATGCCTGCCTCCATGTTGTCACTTGATGCTGGTCAAAAAGATATAGGACGCTTTATTTTTCCTTTGGAGAAAGATGATTAACATGTATGTAATGGACTGTACCTGTCTGGCTGAGTAAAAGGTTAAGAGTTCTTTCCGTCTCGGCAACCTCCCTAGCAGATGGCCTGTAATTGCACTGCAGTCTTGGTTTAATGCTCATTCAGTAATAAAACTGCTTCATTCTTGTTTATAATTTGTAGAGGTGACTTTTTTTCTGGTTTGGCAGGAGATTTTATTTTTAATAATTTCCCAACAAGTAGTGAGAATCTCTAGTGCGATGTAGTTACCAGAGATATTTTGAAGGAATTATTGGAAGAACAGTTTCTAGATTGAACATGGTAACCCGCCTTGCTGTAACCAGGCTTGAAGTAGTTGATTCACTCTGGGTGCCACTAAAAGGGAATGCATTCAGAGGAGCGCAATGAGAATACTGCAGGAACTCAAAATACGTAACACAGTGGTTGTAAGAATTGAGAATATTTAACCCGGAAAAAAAAAATCACCAGTGAAGGTGGGGCAGGAGAGCAGGGCATAATAATTGGAAAGCTGTCCTTGGAGGAGGCACAGATTTGTTCTACACACTATAAGAAAGTAAAGAAACGTCTACTCAATTTACAGAAGAGAGCATTACCAACAATCCGTACATCAGAGGCTTTTTTCATCCTACGTTGACCAGTCACCTGATGTGGAACAACACCAGGCCTTCAAGTACTCTTTGGATTGATCCTGCTAAGATTTCTTCTGATCTTACAATTCTAATATCCTATGGCTTTTTGAAAATATTTACCTGTTTACCTCTGTATCACTCTTGGTTTAGTTTCAAAAGAAAAAGAGACCACTTCCCATCAGCATTAGGAACACAGTGGCACAAACCTCGGCGGCCGCATAGCCAGGGTACACCTCCACACCCAGGGCTTCGGCCTGCTCCCCCATCCAGCTCACCAGATGGCCCAGGCGCACGATGTAATTGCCGTGATTGTTCATTGGGAGACCTACAGACAGATGCTGGATTCAGAAGTCTGACTTTTTAGTAGGAAGTCTCAAAAACCTAAATACTAAATTTAGAAATTCTAAGGTCTAATTTCTGCATTATGTATACACATCATCTTATGGCCATAATTTCAATTTATTTCCTAACAATTTTGGTCTAGAGTGCAAACTATTAAATTGAAAACAACGTTACAGAACTAAATCAGAAATTCCTGGTTGCTTTACAAGACTATCTCAATTCTCCTAGACTGCAAGACAAAAAAAGCACTGGGCTCTGGTCCTGCTTTCCTTTCCACAAGCTAGCTGTGTAATTTTGGCAAGCAAGTCCTTCAGGTCTCTGGGCCTTTGCTTTCTCATCTGTAAAAGGAAAGGATGTAACCAGATGAAATGTACTTCCTTTCTGCCATGGAATTCTGTAAGTCTACAATATTTATCATTCTTTACCTGGAAGAATTGGCACAGGAATTCTGTATTTCTCTGTTAAAATTCCAAATCTATCTTCTGTTACAGGAGTGTTGAGAGGAGCCTGGAAACAAAAGGAGGAGAGAAAGGGTGTTTTGAGTTCGTATCTGTAAGGGTAAACACAAAATAATAAAATAATGTGTCAAAAAGGAAAGAGAACTGTCTTCCTTACTTTTCTTCCATCACTTCCTTTGGAAAACCTGACACTATAAACCTTCTGTCTCTTTGAGGTACATGGGAATCTTTTTAAAAACTAAATAAGCCAGTTTGCATCTCAGGACTGTCTGTCTTGCGGGCCTCGGAGCCACCTTTGAAGTGAACCTCAAGGAGGCTGGCCTCCTGTCTCCTGCCTCTGTGGAGGTCAGGCGAGGCACTGGCTTCAGTGCTCAACGGACATGGAAGACAGGCTTTATTTTTCTTTGGATAAAGACAACTAACAGGTATGGAATGGATTGTATCTGCCTGGTTATAAAAGGCTTTGATATGAAAATTTTTTTCTATTAATATTAGAATTGCTATTTTGTCAATACTAATTCAATGATGTCTATTTCTGAAATACACTGAAGAGAGAAATTAGGCATAATTACAGCATGTCAAGTTTCAAGGAGTTTGCCACCTCAGAAGGAAGAGCATTGTCCCTTGTGCTAAGCCCCAGCACACCCAGCTGCAGCGCTAACCTCATTCAGTCTCAGCCTCTCCGCCCGTCCTCGTGAGGCGTGAGGCGTCCTCCTGGAGCCCCCGCCTGGGAGGCAACAGTGCCTGAAACAGTGCTTTTGCTTAAGACTTCTGTGCCCCACCTGCGTTCTCCCTGTCAAAACCTCTCCTTTTCTGCCGCTCTTTGGAGCTCCTTCCTGTTTGCTAGATGGGGTGCCGCTCAGAATCACTAAATGAAGCCGATTTGCCCTTTAGATTTACTCAGGTGAATTTTGTTAACAGTCTTCACAACTGTTTATATAGAATATTTGGTATTCACAGATACTAAACATTCTGACCTTGAATACTTTGAACAGGAATAACGTAGCTCGTCTCACAGAAGAGTAAACTGAGATATGCAGAGTGTAAGATTCTAACCGAGGCCACACAAATGATGAGTGCAGTGAGACTAGCACCGGGTTCCCTGTGCATCTCGCCAGCGACGCGTCTGCTCAGGTCGTAAGAGGTCTTACTCATGTGTTTCTTTAGAAAACTAGATTAAATTACCCTCTTTGGCTTTAGATATTAAAAAAAATAGGAAAGCTATGGAACATTTTATTAAGAACATAAACATTTTATTAAGAACATAAACATAAGAACAATGACATAAACACCTATGGAATAAATTAGGAACTACCCTCAAAATCAAAAAGCTGTATTTTATTCAAAGACCTTCTCAAGATAATGTCTTTTCATAAATCTAGTACACAAACACAACATGTAGAAGGCATTATGTGAAAATGAGTTAATTTAAAAATCATTCATTATATTTGATGTTAGTCAAGTTTTTTGGCCCTTTTAAAATTAAAAACCTATCTACAGTTATCCTCTAAGAGCTAAAACCAGGTGAAAAGGGGTCTCCATATTCCTTTCATCTGGACACAGAAATACAATCAAGATGAGACTCGGTATAAATAACAGCTTTTCATACTCCCTTCTCCTTCCAGTCTGGGAACAGCTCTTGTAAAGCTCGTGGATCCAGGCATGCCCCTGAGAGGGTGTGAGCGCCTATCTGAGCAGCTTTCTCCACCAGACACACGCGGATGTCCTTCTCGTGCTGGGCAGCCAGCTGCTTGAGCCGTGCGGCCGCGGCGAGCCCCGCGGGGCCGGCGCCCACAATCACCACGTCCGCCTCCTCCGCAAACCGCTCCATGTTCACTCCTGGGAGTGAAGAGGGTTTAAACATGCATGACAATTCTGGGATGACTACGACCTGATAAAATCACAAGGTTGGGTTATGAGTACTCACTATCCTTTATAGCATTATTATTTTCTTAAATAAACTTTTTATTATGTATTGGGGTATAGCTGATTAACAATGCTGTGACAGTTTCAGGTGAGCAGCAAAGGGGCTCAGCCATACATATACACGAATCCATTCTCCCCCAAACTCCCCTCCCATACAGGCTGCCACAAGGCATTGAGCAGAGTTCTCTGTGCTATACAGTAGGTTCTTGTTGGTTATCCATTTTAGATATAGTAGTGTGTACCTGACCATCCCAAACTCCCTAACTATCTGTCCCTCCCCATTCTCCCCTCCTCTTCACACCCCCTCAAACATAAGTTCATTCTTTAAGTCTGTGAGTTACAGCATTATTTATATAAATTGCCCCTCTGCTTCCTGCCAGAGCTATACAAAGTATATTATTGTTTCAGTAGAATGTTCTCTTAGGTTCTGTTTGAGGGCGTTATCTTACTTCAGCTTCCATAAATCAACTTTTATTACTGAGATCTATTAGTGTAACTTTGCAAATATTTGCTTATCTAAATATTAATACGTAACAGATTTGTAAAGTTATAAACCATTATGCTATTATGAAAAATATAATATCAATATTTACCTCCACAAAATGATACAAAGTCTCTAGAAAGATCTTAACAATTTTACAGAAATGATGACTTACCTTCCCATCGCTTGTCCTGATCCCGGGGATAAACAGTATAGTGGGTAGTAATTCGAGGTACAACAGAAGTTGAAGACCATCGTGTAGCACACAGAGGTAGGTAATTTTTCTTAATTTTTATGGCATGAAAGCACTGGTATGCTGCACAAAAATTATGAACAGTATTATTTTTTCAAATAGTTTTTCTCAGAAGCAGTTTGAAAAAATTTTTGAAGCACACACACACAAAATCTAGGATTGGGGATCTGATCTGTTTTCTGTTTGTTGTTGTTTAGTCACTCAGTCACGTCCAACTCTTTTGCGACCCCACAGACTATAACCTGCCAGGCTCCTCTATCCATGGGATTTCCTATGCAAGAATACTGGAGTTTTCTGTTAATTAGCCCTAAAACCTTAAAGAATCACTCAACTGTTACAGATTTCAGTTTCCTCATTCAAAAAAGTAAAGGGTTACCAGGTGATCATTCAAGTACCATCTTTTTTTGGTGTTTTTTTTTTTAGTCTTGCCACACAGCTTACAAGGTGTTAGCTCCCTGACCAGGGATTGAACCCAGGGCCATGGCAGGGAAAGTGCTGAGGCTTCACCACTGGATTGCCAGGAAACTCCCCCACTAAGGTAACTGTGTGAGTCCACGTGACACCTTCTCTTTGGAAACCTGTTTATCTTCTGGCCACATCAACACTGCAGACATTTAGTCAGTGAACTGTTAAAGCTACACTGCAGAGCCCTTAGCTGGCAGAGAACTGAAGCAGACTGTCCTCTTTCCAAGGTAGACAATTCAGTTGGCTTTTCCTCATAAAGCAATGTTCACAAACTAGAACATTTTAAAAGCTTTTTAATAAACTAATCTATTCAATTTACCTTATGTCAAGCTTCACCTATAAATAGGATGACCATATAATTTACCACCTAAACCAGATACTTGGAGAGCACTACAGTGAAAGTGAAAGTCGCTCAGTCGTGTCCAACTCTTTGTGACCCCATGGCATTCTTCAGGTCAGAATACCGGAGTGGGTCCCTTCTCCAAGGGATCTTCCCAACCCAGGATTGAAGCCAGGTCTCCCACATTGTGGGCAGATTCTTGACCAGCTGAGCCACAAGGGAAGCCCTTAGTGGTGAGCACCAAGAGGAGGTACTAACGGTTATACTGGGACCATGTGAGCAAACTGCACTTTAGGGTTGGCTTCATTTTAAATTAAGGGGACCCACCTTCCAACTTAGTTACTGTATATATTCTTTGAGTTAGCAAGTAAGAATTTTATGGAAATAAACACAAGTGTGCCAAGATTTATCTGCAAGAATGTTCATTAAACTTCCATTGTCCTTAAACCTGCACCTCTCTCTCCTCCGTGCCTTACCTGAAACCGAGCACAGCAGGCCTCAAAGAAAGAGAGAACTAGTTAGGTGGGAACTGTCTCAGTTCCCGGCAAGAAGTTCTAAAGTCATCTGTGTTGTGTGGACCTTTGTTCATTCACTCAGGTTACAATAAAGAGAGGTCTTTTCTCTTCACTTAGATGAATACTTCCACCTGGATGATGACGCTTTTCCTTCCCATCTTCTTAGAGATATTCCTACTTTACATATTAATACCCTCCTTTACTCCTGGATCTTCAATTTCTTACCGCCTTCTCTAGTACTCCTCTCCACAGTGATCCTTCCCTTGATAATAATAAGAATAAAAAGACAGAATCCTTCCTTGGAAATAGCCCTGAATGCTATCAAAACTTACATATGGAGCTATGGGAGCCTGTCATGGGAGAAGGAATAAAATCATCAAAGGAACAGAATAAAGAGTTCATAAAAAGGTAGAATACACATAAGGATTTGGATATACTAAAGATGCCTTTTCAAATCAGGAAGAAGAGACAGTTCTTCATTAAATGGTCAGAGACTGGCAGAAAGTTAGTTCTTTCTTAATATCAAAATGAATTTCATTTGATCAATGATTTTAACAGAAAAAAGTATAAAGGATTACAGTGATAAATCCACAAATTATTTGATTCTCTGCTTTTGAGTGTGGGCTGAGCTTCCAGTGAGTAGAGTGTGGCAAGGAAAAATACTAACTTCACAGTGGAGAACTATGACAGACCCTTTGACCAAGTGATCAAGTTTACCATTACCACAATAAGGCATAGTAGTATCACATGATGTGATGTGATGAGAAAGGTATGTATATGTGTATAAGAGGTGAAAGGCTCCTCACCTCTGTGGCACACCTCCCCCAAGTCTACAGCCTTGATCTAATTGTGAGAAATCACTAGACAAACTCAGATCAAGGGACAGCCAACAAAATGCCTGACCAGTTCACACTGAAGGTGTCAAGGTCATGAGACACAAGAAAAGACAGAGGACGTGCCACACTGAAGCAGACGTGACATGAGAGGACACGACGACTCAAGCAAGGTGAGGACCAGGCCTGGGTCCTGAACAGAAAAAGAATCTGGATAAAGTCTGCAGTTTAGTTAATATTGTTATATCAGTGTTAATTTCTTTACATTTGCTGATTATTTTATGGATATGAAATTAAGCTGGATGAAGGATGTATTATCGAGAATTCCTCGTGCTATCAGAAAAGATTTTAAAAAAGTGTAAATGCTTGTGACCTTGGATCAGGCAATGGTTTCTTAGCTATGACACCAAAGCACAAGCAACAAGAAAAAACGGATAAACTGTACTTCACCAAAATTAAAATCTTTTCTTTTCAAAAGATACCATCAAGAAAGAGAAAAGATAACTCATGGAAGGGGAGAAAATATCTGCAAATCGTATCTCTAATAAGGGGCTTGTATCTAACACATACAAACAACTCATTTCTAGTAATAAAAAGACAGATAACCTGATTAAAAGCACACAAAGAACCTGAATAGCTGCTTCTCCAAAGGAGATAAACAAATGTCCAAAATGCACATGAAAAGATGATCAATATCATTAACCATCAGAGAAATACAAATCAAAACCACAATAAGATACCATTTGATATCACTGGATGGTTATAATCAATAAGATAGATAACAACAAGTGTTGGAGAGGATGTGGAGAAACTGGAACCCTCCCCTACACTACTGATGAGAATGTAAATGGTGCAGCCACTTTGGAAAACAGTCCGTCATTTCCTCAAAATCTTAAGCATAGTTTCCATGCAATTCACTCTTAGGTATGTACCCAAGATCAAAGAAAACATGTCCATACAAAAACTTCTACATGAATGTTCACAGGTACATTATTCACAGCAGCTCCAAAGTGGAAATGACCACATGTCCATTAGTGAATAGACAAATAAAAAGTGATACTGAAATTATATTCAGCAATAGAAAGAAGTAAACATGGACAGACCTTGAAAACATTAAGTTAAAGTGACTAGAAGCCAGCCACAAAAAGACCACTTTCGGGACTTCCCTGGGGGTCCACTGGCTAAGACTCTGTGCTCCCATTGCAGGGGGTCCAGATTCAATTCCTGGTCAGGGGGCTAGATTCCATAATGCTGCAACTAAGAGTTCACATTCCACAATGAAAGAGTTCACATGCTGCAACTAAGGATCCTGCATGCCACAACTAAGACTCAGTGCAGCCAAATAAATATATATTTTTTAAAAACCACATATTATATGATTCTATGTATACAGAATATCCAGAATAGACTAATTGATAGAAATAGAAAATAAGTTAGTTGTTGCCTAGGACTGGAGAGTTGGGATTGATTTCTAATGGATAGGAGATTTCTTCCTGGGATGATGAAAATGTTCTAACACTGTGTGATGGTTGCAGAACTTTGTGGACATACTAAAAACCACTGAATGGTATACTTCAGATGATGTAATGATATGGTATATAACTTACATCTCAATAAAACTATTATGGGAAAGACATTATGGGAAAAACATTTATAATTTTTAAAAAGAAAATTGGATTTGGAAAAGTTTTTCTAACTATAGTTAAAAAATCTCAAAAATCATAAAATCATTTAAAATTTTAAACATCTATGAGACCAAAAAATGACATAAACATCAGTGTCTTATTTGTTAAATAAGACATTATTTACATTAAAAGGTCAACAAGAGGGAAAGAAAAGCTAAGCCATAGGCTGGGAGGAAATATCTGCAGAAAACATAGCTGATAAAGGGCTTACATACAATATACACAAAGAACTCATATATCGATAATTCAACAAGAAAACAAACAGTTCAATTTAAAAACAGGCAAAAAGATCTCGACAGACATCTGGCCAAAACAGATATTCAGATGGAAAATAAGTATAGGAAAAGATGCTAAACACCCTGTTTCATCAGGGAATTGCAAATTAAAACAACTGCAAACTAACACCTATCAGAAACACCTATCAGAATGGCCAAAATCCAGAACATGCAGAACATCGCTGAGGAGGTGGAGCGGCAGAACTCACTCATTACTTCTGGGAACACAAAACAGTACAGACACTGTGGAAGACAATTTGGCAGTTTCTTACAAGGCTATTTCCCCCTCCTTTAAACTCTTTTATTAAATAAATACTTTATGATCCAACGTAAGTATTAAAATAACACAATGTTGAATAAAAGGGAAAGTGAAAGTGCTCCTTCTCAAAATGTTTCAAGAATAAATGAATGCAGGACTTCCCTGGTGGTCCAGTGGTTAAGAATCTGCCTTGCAATGCAGGGATGTGGGTTCGATTCCTGGTTTGGGAACTAAGATCCCACACGCCGCAGAGCAACTACGCCCATGCCACACCTACTGAGCCCATGTGCTCTGGAGCCCATGTGCCACAACTAACTGGAGTCCATGCAACACAACTAGAGGGCCTGCATGCAACAACTGAGCCCATGTGTCACAACTGAGCCCATGTGCCACAACTAGAGAGTCCGTGCACCACAACCAAGATCTTGCCTGCAGTAACTAAGACCGTACACAGCCAAATAAATAAATCTGAAAAAAGAGAATAAATGAGGCCATGCTGTGGTCCCCCCGCCAGCCCTTCCTCCACCTCTGCCACCTCTACATGACCCAGGCCCTCTGTCCCTGAGAGGAAGCCATACTCAGTCTCCCTCGCGGGCCCGAGATGCAGCTGTGGCAGGCGGTGGGGACACGCATGTGGTGGGCAGTGGCAGCGTGGGCCAGCCTCCACGGGCGCTGCGGTGGCGTGACGGGCACTGTTGGGAGCGGCGGCCCCGTGAGCCCGGTCTCAGTGCCTCTCCGGGATCTCGCACTCATCACGCTCATCTTGGAGCAGTTCAAGAGCCAGGGCCTATCTGACAGCTTCTGTCAGGACCGCCTGGCCCAGATGGACAGCAAGCCAGCTTACCAAAACCTGAGGCAGAAAGCGGATAATTTTGCTGTCAACACATCTGGATAAGCGGGAATGGAGTCCTACTATGAACAAAAACCAGCTGTAAAATGGTCTGAGGCAGAGTGTGGTTCAGCCAGGGATGTTGGAAGCTGGAGTGCACAGAATTCTTTCTGAGGTGGTGGATCCCACACTAAACCATATCTTCTGGCCACAAACTGAATGAGCAATTCATGAATTCCTGGTGGCCTAGAAAAAAGAAGTTGTGCCAGCGCTGCCCCCCACCCCCAACCTCCCTCCCCGAGCCTGGAAGCCAAGACCCTGCAGCTCCATCCCAGAAGGCTTCCCTAGAACATGCCTGACACATTTTGGAAGCTCCTTTGAATTAACGGTGAAGAACTGGATTCAGTTACTTCATTCAACTTCAGAATGAAGAGAAGCCAAGGTCCTCACTGACTTCAGGGTTCAATGCCGACTGTGGGGTGGTGTTCAGATAGGAAAGGGAGCAAGCAGGGCTGTAGGAAAGTGACTGTGTGGGCCCCAGCATGGTGCTGCCATCTGGCCAGCCTGTCCTAGGGGATGACACCCAGCAGGCACTACAGCTATATTAAGAACCACCACATCACCTTGGGGTTGTCCTGAAAGTAACCATTGTTACTTAAGAGACTGTGTAGGGATTTTAGCATCTGTGCTTCAGGATAAGCAGAAGCTACAATGAATTAACACAATGAGTCTCAAAGATGCAGTTTAAAAGAATGATAGTAAAGGTTGGCCAGGAGTAGGTATTTGACAATGCTTATTTGATATTGTTTCTCAAAGTTGCAAATCAGAGTGTATAAGCTATTAGCACCAGATAGCTATAATATTCAGAGAAGGCAATGGCAACCCACTCCAGTACTCTTGCCTGGAGAATCCCATGGACGGAGGAGCCTGGTGGGCTGCAGTCCATGGGGTTGCGAAGAGTCGGACACGACTGAGCGACTTCACTTTCACTTTTCACCTCATGCATTGGAGAAGGAAATGGCAACCCACTCCAGTGTTCTTGCCTGGAAAATCCCAGGGACAGCAGAGCCTGGTGGGCTGCCGTCTATGGGGTCACACAGAGTCAGACATGACTGAAGCGACTTAGCAGCAGCAGCAGCAGCTATAAGATTGTTGCCACCCACTTTATGTAACTCTTGTAGCTTCTGCTTCCTTTCCACTGTAAGAGATGTCAAAACATGGGACCCTCGAATGGGTGACGAAATGCAGAGTTGGGTGTAGGGAAAAACAGACTCTCTGTCCAGGGCTTCTTCCTATCCTGCAAGGGCTAGTGAGTCTTGGGTGCATTTGTTTTATTCTCATGTTTGTGGTTTCTAGAAGGTGAATAAGTGGCTTAAGTTTTATAATTAAATCATTTGATCCTCTGAAAAAAAATGAATGAATGCAAGATAAATTATATCCTCTTTAGAAGAGCATACAAGATCTCTTACTATCTGAACCCAGTTTATCTTTTGAAACTATTTTCCAGCATTAATCTATTAAACACATTCCCAAATATTGTATTTTTTCACACCACTGGGCCCTTTGCTTGCTATTTTGCTGTTTTTTAAATTATTATTATGGTCAAATATATATAACATAGGATTTATTATCTTAACCATTCTTTTTTTTTTTTTCTTAACCTTTCTTAAGTGGACAACTTACTATTTTCTTTGTCTGGAATTTTAAGAAAAAAAAAAAATTTTTTTTTTTGGCTGGGCAGCAAGGCATGCAGGATCCTAGATCCCAGACCAGAGATGGAACCTGTGCCCCCTGCAGTGGAAACACAGAGCTTTAACCACTGAACTGTCGGGCAATCCCCTCTTTGCCTGGAATTTTCTTTCTATACTGGTTAAACTTCCTTTGGAAATTATGAAAATTCTTCTTAATAGTTCTAAGCCCCTCCTTGTTCTTGTAACACATTGTACAGGATTGTCTTATCTGTCTCCTCTCAGCTCACGGGTTCCTCAAAGGCAGAGAGGGTCTGATTTATCCTTAAAACCTAGTGCTCATTGCAGGGGCTGAGCAAAGAAAGTACTCCATCAACTCTTCCTACACTCCTTTGTATCTCTGATACTTGCTTCTGAAGCTAAACATACTCTTAACGTAGGATCCAGCAATTCCTATTGCATTTGGCATTCACCAAAATGAGCTGAAAATTAACATCCATACAAAAATCCACAGTCAAACAAGATGAACAAACTCTAGAAATCTACTGTACAACACTGTACCTATAGTCAATAACATGCATTTAAAATTTTGTCAAAAGTGTGTATGTCATGTTGTGTTCTTATCACAATAAAATATCCAGAATTTAAAAGATTCACCTGAATGTTTATAGCAGCTTTATTCATAACTATCAAAACTTGGGAGATGTCCGTTAATAGGTGAGTGTATCAACAGACTGTGGTGCACCCATACAATGGAATGTTAATCAGTGCTAAAAAGAAATGAAGAGACACTGGAGGAAATGAAAATTCATACTGAAAATGCTACATCCTTTATGATTCCAACTCTATGACATTCTGGAAAAGGGACAGTAAAAGATCAGTGGGCGTCAGGTGTTCAAAAAGAGGGAGGAAGGGATGAATATGTGGAAAAAAGGGGATCTGTGGGGCAGCAAGGCTATTCTGTACGATAATGTTATTAATGGAGGATATGTGTTCTTACACGTTTGTCAAAACCCACAGAATGTATGACACACAGAGTGAACCTGATATAAACTCTGAACTTTAATGGATCAATACTGGCTCCCCCAGTGTGACCCATGTACCACAGCAATGCAAGATGTTATCAGGGAACAGGAGAAAGTTAAAAGGAAACTCTGTGTACTTTCTGCTCGATTTTTTTTTTAAATCTAAAGCTGCTGAAAGATATAACATTTATTAACTGAAGAAACAAACAAAAAAGACAACACAGAATAAGGCAGGGGCTAAGTGAACAGACTCTGGAATTTGTCTACTCTATGTTTGAATTAAGCAAGTTATGAACTTTCCCTACTTCATCAGCTCTGAAGTTTATTGTCAACTTTTGCCTAGAAAACACTATTGTGCAGGACCCAGTACGTCTCACACAAAACAAGTGACTAATACACATTTGTTAACCTGACAGGTACCTTCCTAATTACAAGTGACTAATACACATTTATTAACCTGACAAGTACCTTCCAAATAACAAGTGACTAATACACATTTGTTGACCCGATAGGTACCTCCCTAATTACAATTTTAATTGTCATCCAGGAATTTTCAAATCTCTGGTTTATTTTCCTAAAACTAATTCCTGGATTATAATGATAACGATGAGGCCTTTCTCAGTTTTTGTCTCTTACAGTGAAGCATCTGTCTGCATGTGAATGAGTTTCTAAACATGGAACAATAAACAAACAATAAATCTCAACAAAGGTTTTTGCATTTTGGATTTGGAGTACATAATAAAACATATTTTCATGGGCATATAGAACAGTTATGAATTTTTAATTTTATTACCACATGGTACTCTTTATGACTTTATGAGACACGTGGGGCAGCTGCTGCTGCTGCTAAGTCGCTTCAGTCGTGTCCGACTCTGTGCGACCCCATAGATGGCGGCCCACCAGGCTCCTTCGTCTCTGGGATTCTCCAGGCAAGCATATTGGAGTGGGTTGCCATTGCCTTCTCCAGTGCACGAAAGTGAAAAGTGAAAGTGAAGTCGCTCAGTCGTGTCTGACTCTTTGCAACCCCATGGACTGCAGCCTACCAGGCTCCTCCGTCCATGGGATTTTCCAGGCAAGAGGACTGGAGTGGGGTGCCATCGCCTTTTACAGCAGAGACAAATTCAGATGACCCCAGCCAATCCAGTCTCTATCCTTCCAATACCAGTCAAACTCTGAGGCCACAACTGGACTTGACCTGGTCTCTGAAGTTACAGGACCTGAAACTAGCTGTTTCCTTCCTCCCTCTCTTCCTCCTCTCACTTTCCTTCTTTTCTGATTAAAAGGCGATGTCAGCCTGGCAAAGGCTAATTATTTATATTCTTAAGCACTCAACTGCATAACTGATTTATTTTTATGTCTCATTCTTTCCAATAAAATGAATTTTTTAAAAGTAAAACCTAGCATCAGACAATCAATTAGATTATGATGAACGCAGGAGGGGAAGAGGTTTGAGGCACTGAACCCTAAAGCCTCTTAAATACTAGAAATCTGTTTTTTGAGAGTCACTCTTTTATTAAAAAAAAAGTCAAGGTATTAATTTTCTCTACTTGCAAACAGCATATTAAAAACTATAATATCGGGAATAACTTTTTAGAATCTACTTATCCCTTCACCTTTACTAAATCTTAAAAAAAACGGTAAATAAAGATATTATGGGAGAGCACAGTTCCAGAGTTCAAATAGAGTATTATCAACATTTAAAAGAATACTTATTTATTATAAAAAAACAAGTTTTTTTTTGAAGCATTGTAATTCAGTATACAGATGTTATCATTTGCTTTTGAAATCTGATGATTTGGTACCAGACAAAATTCTAATTCCATTGCTTATACGGCTAATAGTTTTCTTAAAAATATCTGGAACTGGGTAGTCTAATTTCCTTCAGGGGGTTAAAAAAAATCACAACCTTTACCCTTTTTCTGAATACAAATCTGACACTTAACTTTAGAGATTTAAATACTTAGACACCTTGGCTAAATTTTGGTAGAGAAGTGAGGTCAAAAAGTTCAGAGAACTCATGATATTACCATACAGAATCACAATGATGGCAATTCTGTGTCCATCTCTTTGATGTCTGTAGTCCTAACACCAGGCCATGAAAACAGCAATGATTTAGAGACCCAATGAAAATAGAAATAGTAATTCTGGTGGGGTTTGGATAGCACCTGACCCAAGAATGATTTCAATTAAATTAAAAGGAGGGCAGATTGCACCTGATTACTCTGATATTTTGAAAAACATAAAGCATATTGTGTACAAAAAATGTCACCCGCTAATTTCAGTAAACAAAAGATGTTGTGATCTTCAAGCCATCAGCCATAGCAGCTGCCTCCAACAGTACAACCCTGAGGGGATTCAGAATGGAGAAAAGCAAGGTGCTGGCCCTAGAGAGTCAAGATGCTTGTCAAAGGAAGAACTGCAATGAACCCAGGCTCTCACATCTTCCCATACAGAGAAAAGTGCTAAATTCATTAATTCGAGATGTCTAGTTTTCTCTAATTAGCAGTGACCTTTTGATGTTCCAGCAACCTGGTTTTTCTGTTTTTACTCCCCCGGCCCTAAACTCCTGTATATCCTGGCTCTGCCCGTAATTCTCGGGAACAGTCCTTCAGAGCTATCTCAGAGGCTGTCTCCTGGGCTTAAGTCCTCAGCATGTCTGTTGCTCATATCAGGCTTCCCTGGTGGCTCAGTGGTAAAGAATCTGACTGCCAATGCAGGAGACGCGGGTTCAATCCCTGAGTCAGGAAGATACCCTGGAGAAGGAAATGGCACCCTGCTCCAGTATTCTTGCCTGGGAAATCCCATGGACAGAGGAGCCTGGTGGGCTACAGCCCATGGGGTCGCAAAGAGTCAGACATGACTTAGCAACTGAGCATGCACTCATGTCTGTTGAATAAAACATAACCTTAAAGAAACAAAAGTTCTCTAGGAGGAACTTGCATTTATCTTTCCCTGTCTTTGCCTATTTGCCTAAATGCCTATTTGATCTCTGGTGTTGTACGGGTATGTGTGTGTGTGTCCTGAAACTTGGTCTCTGCCATCCAGAAGGTACACATATGGTGCACACCTGTCAACTAATGGGACAGACCGGGATTCTGCACAGTCTGCTGTCCACTGTGCCAGCTCTCAGGGACTCGCAATCTTAACCTGTACTGTGTCAGCCTTCATTTTCTTGGGCTGTTTTGGGGAGCAAAGCTTCTGGATCTTGTTTAGGTGGCCTTCTCCACACTCTCTTGTGGGGAAGCCTCTTGCATCTTATAGGTTTGAGTTACTATTAAGATATAGCTCATTAATGGCCAAATGATGATCTTTTAATTGGAAAAACTTTTAAATTGGTAAATTTTTAGAGAGCTCTCATAACAAGCACTGTTTTATTGGTACCCATGAAAAAAGCAAATTAGAGGGTGGGAAAACATATATAATGATTAACCTAAGAACTCCTTTAAAACAAAGAAAAAAGGTTTGGGAAGACTTATTTGTGGTCTCTGCTTCCCCTCAATGGGTCTTACAGATGCTAATAAAAGCATTAGAATAATTAATGTTAAGATGAAACTTAAAAAAAAAAACTGAAAGGGAAGTCTACAGACTTCTTCTCAACAAGGTGGAAATTTTTAAGGTACCTGTTCCCCCCAAATAAAGAAGTATATAGGTGATTATTAATAAATGGGATAAATAAGACAGATGTTAATGGGATTAAAGCAAAAGGATTTGATGCAACACTAAGTAAAGATGGATGAGCCAAAGGGACACCCTGTTGGTTCCCAATATTAATGAGCCCCAAACAAGTCTGCTCTATTTAGCCAGTTTAAAAAATATATACCCTTAAAAGTCTGGAAAAAAAAATTGTACTTAGCTATCTGACCAACAATTAGTTGGGGCAACAGTTAGACCAATTAGTCAAGTTACAAGACTGACAAGAGGGCTTGTGTCCCTTGGCTCAATCCCTCACTAGGGATCTGAGAGTCTTTTATACAAAATATATAAAATGGTTGGAGAATAAAAGAAAGGAAAGCTTCTAGGACTCCTTTTAAGACCAAAGCTTGCTGACTGGGTTCTAATGGGAACCAAAGTGAAAGGTATATAAGTTGACAGAACTGAGATGAAAGTTTATAAAAATTCGTACATTTAAATAGGCTTTATATAAGATGTTTACATCTCTTCTGCTGAATTATATTGTGGGATAGACATGTTTCACTGGGCTTCCTCTGCTTGGTATTATAAGACAGGGTATATGAATCTGGCCCTCAGGAAATATTATTTAAACATATGAAAGGAAACCAATAGGGTTACCTGAGCCAAGACAATATAAAGTAAAAACTGGGAACTAATATTCAGAGACTAAAAAAATAATAATAGGCATTTTGCTCTGGGCCTAACCTGTGTACTCAGAAAGAGGGGCTTTGTCAATGCCTTATGCAAGTTTTTGAAGGCATGACAAATTAAATCCTAAAGTTCTATAACCCAGGATTCTTTTTTGATTTTCAGTTTAGCTGGAAATCTCTGATACAAAAGCAAATCAAAGTAAGTATAGTTGGGCAAATCAACCTTTTAATATCAGGAGCTACTGTATCTTACAAGTCTCTACAGATCAGAAATGTAAATACAGCTCCCAAAGAACTGAGACCGAGCCTAATTAGCTCAATCAAATAAAACCTGAAATGGAGGGGGGAAAATGGGAAAAAGACCTTTTAAAACTCGAACTGTTGGAAAGGTTCCCTCACCCCAAATCTAATACTTAGCCTCCTTAAGTGTTTATCAAGGACAAATATAAATCTGAAGACCTTTCCACAAATAGTGAAATATTAATCTGAACAAACAACTGTTACTTATAAACTTGTGAGTTTATATGGTAATACCTGATGCATAACTAAGTCTTCAGAGTGAAGCTATGCGATCTCTAGTTTTGTCTGTTTATGTGTCTGGGTGTACATCACATATGAGATATCTCTAACTCTGGAAAATATGAACAAAATTAAACGTATAAGAGCTTTATTTAATTGACTTAAAGTAAGTACTTACAAACTAAATATTTCTAAATATAAAATAAACTTGTTGGAGGGAATTTGGGGTTCACACGGTCTAGAAAATATTCAATATTACATTAATATCTGATATTAAAGTTATCTTAAGCTCATTGGTTTAGTCAATACAGACATGTCTTACTTTTATTGTACCTATGTTTACTGAAGGTCAGTAAGTTCATGTCATTTCTGTAATAAGAGTTTCTCAATGTGAAAAAAAAAAAGGATAACTTGATATGACTTTAAGTTACCAAATAAAGGTAAATGAGATAAGAATTTTCTGGTGAACTCTTTAGGAATTCTTTTGTTTTGGGTATGTTTATCTTAAAATAGTTTCTTCAGATTTTTGGTAATTTTAATTTTGATAAGTTAAATGATGGGAATTCCTTGAATATCCAGGTCATTTCAAATAAGATAAAATATTGGAATATTAATTGCTAAGCAGGTCTAAATTGACCTACTTTTATTTCCTCACAAGAGGGAAACTAAAGATCTTTGGCTTTACTGGACACGTCTTGTATCACATAGAAGAAAGAAATTATGTTATGAGAAGATATATGTTTCTAGAAGTTATAGAATATCCCAAATGGGAAATGCTGGTTTCACAAACAGTTCACAATCACTTGTTCCTTTTAGGTTTCTGCTAAAGATTAAGGTTTTTAAGGGTTAAAACTATAACATGTAATCAAAGCTACTAAAACTATCAAGGGAAGTAATTCAGTGTATAAGAAAAGTAGGATGTATGCTTTTGGCAAAAGAAGATTGAAGAATAGAAATGAACCTGTTGGAAATGTAAGGGTGATTTTGTCCTAGAGTCAGTTATTTCTGGATAAAAAAATTAAGGAACAAACTAATAAGAACAGAGAAAGTTGTGGAAGGTCTATAGAAAAGGAGCCCTGAAAAAGGGGGTTTTGGAAATGGTCAGGCTAGGATTAGATTAAATTTAATAACGTAAATGGATTTTGTAATTAAAAGTAGGCTGGAGTAGGACTGGTCTTGGTTCCTCTCTCTGTTAAGAGAACAAAATTTTCCCCGCTTTTGATAACAGATTGAGTTTCTGTGCCTCTAAATGATCTGTTTTTGTTTTGAAATATTTTGTCACTTTGGTTAAGTGAATAAGTGTTGTTTCACAATGACCTATGATCCTACTTGACCCATGTTTTGAAACCTTTTTGATATTTTTGACAAACTTCCCAAATAGCAAATTCTAACTAAAGTCCTTTTGACCTTCAACTAACTCTGAGATACTTCAAAGGAACCCTGATAGCCCAAAGAGAGATATTAAACTGCTGCTGCTGCTGTTGCTAAGTCGCTTCAGTCGTGTCCGACTCTGTGCGACCCCATAGACGGCAGCCCACCAGGCTCCCCTGTCCCTGGGATTCTCCAGGCATGAATACTGGAGTGGGCTGCCATTTCCTTCTCCAATGCATGAAAGTAAAAAGTGAAAGTGAAGTTGCTCAGTCGTGTCCGACTCTTTGGGACCCCATGGACTGCAGCCTACCAGGCTCCTCCGTCCATGGGATTTTCCAGGCAAGAGTATTGGAGTGGGTTGCCATTGCCTTCTCCAATATTAAACTAATTAGGTTTATTTATGTTAACATACATGGGAAACATTGTCACATAAGTGTTGGTAAAGCCATCTAAGGTTAGATGTCATTAATACAGATATTCTAAAATTTATAAAGAACTCGCAGAAGTCTGGTATGTCCTGTTATCAATATAATGTTATCAATTGTAATTCTAGTTGTTATCTTAAAATGCTGTTTGTCCCAGAAATATCCAAGTTTCTTGTCAATTGCATTGTAATCAGATCTTTAACCATGTCATTTTAAGTATTTTGTCATTTATAGACAATCATTGCTTCACTCTGATGCTTTTGTAAAATGAAGATCTTCAAGATTTATAAAAATGACTTTTTGGCAAATACAAATTCCTGATAACTTTCAGATCATATCACTGAACTGAAAAACCTTTCCTCTTACACTTATCTACAACAAGTTGATAAAGTATACCTTTGTAAACGAAGATGAAACATAATCTTTCTCTCTACGTGATCCCTCCAAAATTTGGCTTGTTCAGCTGGTTCTCCTGTGGACTGGATGGCTTATTTCAGCCAGACTACAACTAGTTATACTGATCATTGTTTTAATTTGCTCTCTTGTTGGATTCAAATTACTTACGACTTGTCCCTCTCTCTGCTGCACTATGACCTTATTAATGTTATTAGCTGAATAACTTATATGCTTTCTATTTCATAAGATTTCCTTTGGCATCATCCAATGTTTAACCAGGCTTCCAACAAAATTAATGTCTTAAGACAATTTACATATAGATTAACTCTACACAGAATAATTGTAACAGTGCAACTTCAGATACGGGAAGAAACGACAAGGGAAAACATCTACTGGATCATCATAAACTAGTGAGACAGGCACTCCAGAGAATTTTAGATTATCAACAGGGCCTGATCCAAAAATAACACATTGGGTGGCCTATCAACAGAATCTTCTCCTGATCTAGGAATGAACCTTCCTAGCACCAAGGGACAAAAACTGGTCATGAAATGACTCCCAAACGTTGGTCAAATTTATGACTTAGAGGAGGCACTGTGGACAAAGTATATCAACCGCTGTATGATTTACCACAAAGGATGTTGTGGCCATCAAGCTCTCAGCTACTGCAGCCATCCCTGACTGTGTACTCTGAAGGGATTCAGGAAGGAGAAAAGTGGGACCCTGGGCCTAGAGAGTGGAGATGCACAGCAAAGGAATGATTTCAGTGAGCCCAAACTCTCACATCTGTCCATACACAGAAAAGCACTAAATTCATTAACTTGAGATATATATATATTTAATTAGCAGTAATCTTTTGATGTTCCAACTACCTATTTTGTGTGTTTCAGCTTGTTTGTTTTTGCAAAAACTCCTATGTATCCTGGCTTCTACCTTACCTCTTTAGAAGTGTCCCTCAGAGCTATCTTAAGAGGCTGTCTCCTGGGCAAAGTGCTCCCTGTGCCTGCTGAGTAAAACATAATCCTCAACCTTTAACGTTGTGCATTTTTTTTCAGTCAACACTATTTACACATTAGGTGTCGTAATACATGCACCAGTAATAGAAACTTTAAATTCCAATTATTTAATACATTGTAGACAAATTTGACAAAATTCTACTTTTGTGAAATGTACATAAGAACAACCGTGAATTTGCAATAATGCTGGGTAGGATTGGGGGCGGGAGGAGGAGGGGACGACAGAGGATGAGATGGTTGGATGGCGTCACCGACTCGATGGACATGGGTTTGGGTAGACTTGGGAGTTGGTGATGGACAGAGAGGCCTGGCGTGCTGCAATTCATGGGGTCGCAAAGAGTCGGACACGACTGAGCGACTGAACTGAACTGAACTGAACTGACACTTGTTTATTCTAGAACCAAAGTCTAATTCCAATAAACTACAGAAAAAAATTAAGTCAGTTTTGAGAGATATCTTGGAGTAAACTTTTTTTTTATTTTTAAAACTGTTTTTAAGTAAAACAAACAAAAACCGTTCAACAACATCATTCAACTTTTTTTTTTTTTAAGGTGAAAGGGGAGGTAACGAGGTATTTTACCAAATCATCATGATGGTTCTAGGGGCAACCATAACACGATACGCCGTAGAGTTAATTTTAGACAACACAGAAAAATTCCCGGCTCCAGAGATAACCTGATGACTTGGGTACCATATAAAAGTCAGTGTGACAAAACATAGTTCAAATTCTTAAGAAAGGAGTAGGACGGCTGCAGGACGCAAGTTAGGCGAGGACCAAGGAGAAAACCTGTGTAATAGCTAATTTACCCATTTTCCAACAAGGCTGTTACAAGTCTAGGACAACATCTGGGCTTTGGGAAGAGGGTCAGCACCGCGATTCGGGGAAGATTCAGCTCGGGAGCCGCGTTGACAAATTCCCTCCGCCCGTGACCTCTGCCCTAGTTGTCAACTTTTTTCAGTAGGGACAAGCCCGGGGAGGAACCCAGGATCCACCTGGCGCTAACCGCGCGCCCTTGCCCGAATTCCTTCCTAGCGAGGCGGGCCCGGACTGCCCCGCGACCTTGCTCTGTTAACCCGCGCCCGCAGACCCCGCTCACCCGGGCAGGCCAACCTGGCCAGCAGCACCTGCATGTTCACAGCAAACAGGACGCCGGCGGACGCCGGGGGGGCGGAGGTTGGGCTTGGCTCGTCTGCGCGGAGGACCTCTAAGCCGCTGGGGGCGCCATCGCCGGCCGGGACGCGAGCAGTCACCACCTGCCTGCTCCGCGGAACACTCCAGCTTCACCACGCGCCCGCCTATCTTGCTGTGCGCGGGCGCCACGAGTGACGCAACGCGACGCGACGCCCGCAGCGTTTCCGGGTCACGGACCGAAGGGGCAAGGGAAGGGACTCCAAGTCCCAGCGCCACCCGCGGCTGCAAGCTGCGCGGCCTCTCACCCGGCGAGCGCTTAGGGCGCCGGAATCGTTGGGGAGGGGGGAACCACAAATCCCAGGGTGAATCGCGCGCAGAGCCCCAAGACGGTGAGGCGGAGCGGCGCGCATGGCACCTTGGGAGCTGTGGTCTTCTGCTCCGGCGTCTGGGAGCCCGTTGGGAGGTTTTCCCTTGGAGCTGAGAGCAGCCGCAGGCGAACTCATTGGCATCTGATTGGCTGTCCCGAGAAAGTGACAAGGCTTCGCGGTCCCCGGCGGAGAGCCGAGAGGAGGCGGGTCCGCTGGGCTTTGGGCGCGAGCGGTTGAAAGACGGTTGCTGTTGGTTCGGCCTCCCAAGTCCGGTCCAGTCGCCCAGCCCCGCTCCATGGCGAACCCTGAAGGGCTGCAGGTTTCCCCGCCGCCGCCGCCCCCCTCTCCTTCGTCTTCAGACACGTCTTCAGCATCTTCCCCCGGCGCCGCAGGGGGTTTGGGCTGGCCGGTTCCGAGCAGGAGCAGCGGCCGACTGGTGGACCCGCTGGAAGAGGTGGAGCTCCAGATCGGAGACGTGAGTGCGGCCGGCGGGTCTTGGCCGCGTCCCGCACGTATTCAAGATCCGCGTCGGGAGTCGCGGGCATCCCTCTCCCTCCGCGCCCGCGCTGGGTCTTTGTGCCCGGAGGTCTGGTTCCGCTCTCGCGCTGTAACCCGAAACGGCGCAGTTCACAAACCCACCGCCCTGCCTTGTCTGCAGGGCTGAGGGCCAGACAGGGATTCCTCTGCTGGGACTTGAGCCGTCTCCCTCCCCCTCGCCCTGTTTAGTTGGCCGCCTGCCCAGAGCCTGCTGGCTAGCTGATTATCGGTCTGAGCGGACCCAGTTAGGATGGGTTAGTCCCCGCCCCGTGGTCCAGATTGCGTCCCCTAACAGTACAAAGACCTGTCCCTCTGATGGCCGGGATTCCTGGTATGAACGGCTCCTGTTGAGCCTCCAGTTTGTAGACGCGCGCGTACACTCACAGCCACCCATCACACACAGTCGGGTTTCTCGATTTAAGGTCAAGTGAATGAAGTCTGTAAGGTGTCGTCTTAACCAGGAGATCCTCCTGTGTAGATTGCAAACCACGGGGTGAACTCCGTTATTCTCTCATTCCTCAACAAGTATTTGTTTTAAAAAGATGGCTGAAATGCTGACACAGCTTCATCTTTGCTGAACCAGGCTGATTCCAAGTGAGCGTGTAGAATGCAGTGCTGATGTGTTTGTTACCCAGGAACAGTGTTATTTTATACGGTGGGTGAAGAAAGCATTTGATGAAGAAGTGAGTTTTCCACTTAGAGTGCCGTGTTTTCTGCATGGGTGTTGTTTTTGTTGATGTTAATTGTGAGCTCAGAGTGTCTGTTCTTTGGTTCATACGATTTCATGGTCTACAGATAAAAAGAGCGGAGCAAGTCCCTTCCTCCCATCAGTAAAAGCTGTATCATAAGTCCTTCAAATACTTCTGGTACTTGGTGTCAACGGGCCCAAGTAAGCTTACTTAATGTAGAAAATTTTTTTAGTTTCCACTAAAGAGCAAGCGTGTCTTAGTCTGAAGATTTTTAACTTTTAAAGAAAAGAACTTGGGCATTGGATTCTAAGCTATTTTCAGACAGGTTCATAAAATAGAAAATTTTAAAAATAAACTTATATTGTTTGACTTTTTTTTTTTTTTTAAACTTTCAGGCAGCATTTTCATTAACCAAACTTCTGGAAGCCACATCTGCAGTATCAGCTCAAGTGGAAGAGCTTGCCTTCAAATGTACAGAAAATGCACGTTTCCTTAAAACATGGCGGGACCTCTTGAAAGAAGGCTATGATTCCTTGAAGCCTGACAACTGATTTGACTGTAATAGTGCATACCTCCTCATCTATGATGTTTGCACATGTACCACGGGGACTGGATAATTACACGGTTCTGGATACTGGAGATGAAGTTTTTCTTGGTTTTCTTCATTTTGTGAAAACAGAATGCTGATGTTATTTTTGAGGCTGATTCATATTTGTTTATCTTTAAACACTTTTTGTTCTCTGAACTTTCAAAGAATCTTTTATGGAAGTTAGTCAGTAGATAATAATGCCACAGTGTTACCAGTAGCAAACTAGGTGGACCATTATGCTCTTCTGTTTACAAGAAGATGCCAAGAGTAGCAGAATTTGAAGTTGAGCTTTATTTATGGCCCAAAGAAGGTAAACTTTCATGTTACCAATGTTAGATTTAGCTCCACTGGGCTAAGTTCCCTAGAACCAATGATTGTGTCTTAGTTACTTACATGTTTCCAGCAACCTAAAACACTGTTACACAACAGTCATTAAATGTTTGTTAAATAAGAGTTGGCAGCATAATTAAAAGCTGCTTTTTCTTCTTGATTTTAGCATAAAGATGTTAATTGTTTCTTGAAAAAGTGTTTGAGTCAGAACCTCACTGACTTGAAGGACAATGTTATCTTTTTTTTTTTAACAGGAATTTGAACTTTGATAACTTTTAAAAATATATGATAAATATTTTTTGCCCCTCTATGATGCTTTTCAAAAAAACTTTTACTGAAGCCTATCTTGAAAAAATACATTTTTTCCTCTATTTCTGAGGTTAACTGCTTTTGTGGATATTTCTCATATTCACTGTTTTGTATGTTTAATTGTTCTCCTTAAAGTGCCTTATCAAAATTATGGCTCTGTATTATTACTTTTGGAGCTTGGCAGGTAATAATTTTAAATTCTGAATGTAATAATTCTAAACAAGTACTTTTAAAAAATGCATCAAATTTAAATGATGTAATTATTTTCATATTATTTGATATTCATGACAATGGTCTGTTTTACTTGTCTCATATCCTATGCTGTGCACATGTGCTCTCTCTCTTTTGGTGAGTTTGTGTCATATGTGTTGGTGATTAAGCCAACTTAATCTCTGTTGTGTGACTTCTGGACGTATCTGATGCAGCATCTTAATTCTTTGTAGCTGTGGAGGTATGCACAGAACTACACTTCCAAGCCCCACAATGGGCCTGTGAAAGAGGACACATGGATGGGCAAAGGATAGTTTTATTTAACATATTAAGTCACAGTTCTTGATTAATTTTTTATGTTAGAGATAACACTTGTGGTGTGTTGCTATACCAAAGAGATGCTTATTTTGATGTTAGAAAAATATTTTTCTTATGTGTCATGAAAATTGCAATTTTTAAAATCTATAAAAATAAGCTTGTTCAAAGCAGATGTTATTTTCATTTCTTCAGGTTCATTATTTTAAAACTTTATTGAAATATTTCAAACCTAAGAGGAAAGGTGAATCACTTAAAGAACACCCATTTATTTCCACCATGCAGATTTAATAAATGTTAGCATTTGGTTATGTTTTCTTTAGATCTGTGAACATATTAATAGGTAAGTGTTAGATGCATTTGAAACTTATTTTATTACCTTTTGATTCCATCCCTTCTCCCCAGAGATAACCTCTGTCCTAGAGGGGTTGCGTATTCTAGTTTGCGTTTTTATGTTTTTAATGCACATATGTGTTATCAAAACACTACAAAGTACTATCTTGAAACTAATATTATCGACTGTATGTCAAATAAAAAAAATACTATTTTGTGTGTGTAGTAACCAGCCTCCAGAGGGCCCCAGTGGTCTTCTTCTGATATCATTTCTTGTAGATAGTCCCCCACACTGAATAGTGCTGCCTCGTTAAGTACAGGACATTGAGAAAATGTGGTGTGATTTCGCAGGCCATACCTTTTGCCCGTTTTTCTGTTATGTTTGGTCTTTTCCTTATGGATTTATAGCTATTACATATTTTGGACACTACATAATGCTCTGCTATGTATGTTTCAGCTGTCTTGAAGTCTGTGGTGTATCCTTGTATTTGATCATAGAGTCTTCTTAAATAAACTTTTAATTTTAATGTAATCTCACCAGTCTTTCATAATAGTGTTTTCTGAGTCTTGTCTAGGAAATGTCATAAAGATATTCTCTTGTACATCTTTCCAAAAGTTAAAAAAGGTTTGTTTTTAATGTCTAGATGTTTAATCTGCCTGAATTTCTTCTTGCTTGTGGTTTAGTTCTTGGGTTTTGTTTTATTTATTTTAGTATGTGTATAGCTGTTCCTCCAAATACCATGTTTCAGATGCTATATGTCATTCAGTTACTGTGTATATGACTGGGTCTGAGCTCTGCATTCATTCTTTTGATCTATTTGCTTCATCTCATGCTAAGATTCTCTGTAACTTCCCCTAGTTTAGCTGTATCATAAATGTGATCTGTATTACTTTGGTCTTTGTGTGAGTTCCTCTCCCTGCCTGCCCCACCCGCCAACATGTTTTTTCTAAGGTAGACAAATCATGTTCATTGATTTCTATTTTATTTAATTGCCATTTGCTTGAGTTAACAAACCCAATTTCAGGCAGTGAGCCTCCTGAGGACACTTAATTCCTCTTGGAAAACGCATAGCTGCTACTGTTTGGAGCCCACAGCTCAGCTCTGCTCACAGTTTCTGTTGCCATGTGTCGGCCACAGAGAAATTCATCTTATTTTCAAGAGTGACTTAAAAAAAAAATCATCCCTTTATTTCTTTTTGCTCTACTTCATGGGAAAGGTGGGGAAGGAGGTCAAAGCATAAACATTTTCTTAAAGACAAAAGATTTTTAAACTTAGTAGTTCATTGCCAGATCTACACAAACCTCAGAGGACAACTTAATGTTCTGACTGATGTAAACTTTTATGAGCCTCAAGAGGATGATGTCAGTAAAATGGAATTTTTAGTTTTAAAATAGTGTGTTTAGTTTCAAAAATTGTGAGTATGAAATATATGCCAAACAATGTTAGGTTTATAAACATTATTTCATGTACCCATGTTAGCTCTTTGGGAAAAGTGATATTATTCCTATCTATAGAATAGAAAACAGGCTGAGTGAAATAAGTTGCCTGAGGGTCTCCGACACCAAAACTAATATGCTTGTCTATACTATGCCTTGCTACCTATCTCTTGGTTAAGCTTATTAGTATTCAAGGCTGTGATTTTACTTACTTTCCCCATATATGATAGTTTATGTGTCAACTTGACTGGATCACGGGGTAGGTACCCATACGTTTTGTCAAACATTCAGGGTGTTTGTGTGAGGGTGTTTTTGGATGAGAGTAACAATTCAATTAGTAGACTGAATAAAACAGATTGCCCTCCATAATGTGGGTTGGCCTTATGCAATCAATAGAACCATGGACCTTCCTGCCTGATGACCTTTGAACTGGGCCATTGGCTTTTCCTTGTTCTACAGTAGCTTCTGGCCTTTGGACTTGAACTGGGATATTGGCTTTGCAGGTTTTTGGACTTGCCAGCCTCCAAAATCTCATGAGCCAATTCCTTATAATAAATCTCTTTGAATATGTAAATATATATATTTTTGTTGAAAGTATGACATTCTTCTTGTAAAAAAATGTATTTGTATTATTTCGTGTAAGAACAGAAAGGACTCAGATCTGGCTTCAGTAATGACATACAGGCTTAGTTGCCCCACAACACATGGGGTCTTTCCAGAGCAGTGATCAAATCCACGTCCCCTGCATTGACAGGTGGATTCTTAACCACTGGACCACCAGGGAAGCCCTTAGAACTTGTTTTTGCCCAAGAAGTTACCCTGTACTTTTCAGGCATCATCTTTCCAACCCCTCTACCCTGGTAACCTCTGATCTTTCTGTCTGAATTTGCTTATTATAGCTATTTCATGTAAGTGGAATCATACAGTTATTTCAACTTTTTGTGTCTGGCTTATTTCACATTCATTATATGCTAGCATGTGTCAGAATTTATTCCTTTTTGTGGCTGAATAATATTCCATTGTGTGTGTACACCACAGTTTGTTTTTCTGTTCATCAGTTGATGGGCACTTGGGTTGCTTCTATCTTTTGGCAACTATGAATAATGCTATGATGAGTATTTGCAAACAGGTATCTGAGTCCTGTTTTCTTTTGGGTTTATACCCAAGAGTGAAACTGCTGTATCATATGGGAATTCTATGATAAACTTTTGAGGAACAACCAAATGGTTTTCTACAGTGACTGCATCATTTTACATTCCCACCAGCAATGTAGGGGCTTCCCAGGTGGCTCAGTGGGTACAAAATCTGCCTGCAATTTAGGATACTCAGGAAATGTGGGTTCATCCCCTGGGTCAGGAAGATCCCCTGGAGGAGGGCATGGCAACCCACTCCAGTAGTGTTGCCTGGAGAATTCCATGGACAGAGGAGCCTGGAAGGCTATAGTCCATAGGGTCACAAAGAGTCAGACATGACTGAGCATGCATGCATAAACAAAACCAGCAATGTAGAAAGGTTTCAGTTGCCATATCCTTGCCAATACTTGCTATTTTCCATTTTTTAAAAAAAATTGTAACCCCCTAGTTCAGTTCAGTTCAGTCGCTCAGTTGTGTCCAACTCTTTTCGACCCCGTGAATTGCAGCACACCAGGCCTCCCTGTCCATCACCAACTCCTGGAGTTTATCCGAACTCATGTCCATTGAGTTGATAATGCCATCCAGCCATCTCATCCTCTGTCATCCCCTTCTCCTCCTGCCCCCAATCCTTCCCAGCATTAGGGTCTTTTCCAATGAGTCAACTCTTTGCATGAGATGGCCAAAGTATTGGAGTTTCAGCTTCAACATCAGTCCTTCCAATGAACACCCAGGACTGATCTCCTTTAGGATGGACTGGTTGGATCTCCTTGCAGTCCAAGGGACTCTCAAGAGTCTTCTCCAACACCACAATTCAAAAGCATCAATTCTTTGGCGCTCAGCTTCCTTCACAGTCCAACTCTCACATCCATACATGACCACTGGAAAAACCATAGCCTTGACTAGACAGAACTTTGTTGACAAAGTAATGTCTCTGCTTTTTAATATGCTGTCTAGATTGGTCATAACCTTCCTTCCAAGGAGTAAGCGTCTTTTAATTTCATGGCTGCAGTCTCCATTTGCAGTGATTTTGGAGCCCCAAAAAATAAAGTCTGACACTGTTTCCACTGTTTCCCTATCTATTTCCCATGAAGTGATGGGACCAGATGCCATGATCTTAGTTAGGTGTAGTGTTATCTTATTGTGGTTTTGATTTGTATTTTCCTAATGATTAGTAATACTGGACATGCTTATTGGCCATTTGTATATCTTTGAAGAAATATCTATTCAAGTCCTTTGACCATTTGAAAAATTGAGTTGCTCGTCTTTTACTGAGTTGTAAGAGTTCTTTATATATTTTGGACATTAAACCCTTCTCAGATATATGATTGGTAAAAATGTCCTTTCATTCTGGAAGGTTGTATTTTCATTGTGTTTGTTTATGTTCTTTGATGCACAAAAGTTTTTAATTTAGGTGAAGTCCAGTTTATCCATTTTTTCCTTTTCTTACTCATGCTTTTCATGTTATATCTAAAAATCCACTGTCAAATCCAAGATTTTGAAGATTTCCCATATATTTTCTTCTAAGTGATTTATGTTATGCTTATATCATTGATCTGTTTTGAGTAAATTCTTATATATAGTATAAAGTAGGGGGTCTAACTTCATTCTTTTGCATGGTAATATCCAGTTGTACTGGCATCATTTATTGATAAGACTGTTCTTTCCCCATTTGATTATCTTAGCATATCTGTTGAACATCAATTGACTATAAATATAAGGGTTTTATTTCTGTACTCTCAGTTCTGTTCCACTGATCTCATTCTAGCTTTTCTGATTCATTCCTTTGCAATACTTTTATCACCTTTTTACAATCTCATATAATGGTACTCATTTAAAGCAAAAAGACAACTGGGCAGGAAATTGACAGAAAGGTACTGTTTTGAGTTATTATCAGAGCATCTTTTTTTCCATAGGAATAAATGTGTATTGCCTCTCAAGTGTATGAAGACTTGAAGAGAGGTAAAATGAGTTCTTAAAACAAAATATCTGTATTTTGCAAATAATGAGACATTTTCTCTGATGTTAGTATATTGATTATTAGAAAACATTAAACTTTTATTTAAAAGTGTCCATGATCCTTATGTTTTCAAGACAGGCAAAGCTGTACCTTAAACTAAGAGTTGCAGGTGGACTTTGTATTAATATATTCTTGTGGTTATAGAATTTAACACTGCAAATTGACAAGACTTTTTACTATCTGCTCCCAGGAATTTGCCACAGTGCCATGCACATAGTGGGTACTCAGTAAAGGCATGCTAATAGAACAAATGAACCTTTCTGAAATATATATCTCTTAATTTCCTATCCAAAATATGTACTAATACATACACATTATCAATATAATTTATTTCCCTTTACACGGGCATCAGTCATTTTGATTTCTCCCAAATAACCTCATGTCCTTCTAAGCGAATTGATTTTAGCTATTATTATAAATTATTTTGTGGCATTTAGTTTATACTCATAAATCCATCATGAAACATCTCACAGTATTCTCTGTGTAGAAATTGGTATCCATCAGTTATGCATAGGAGTTGAGTCTAGTTGACTGAGAAATAAGTGATAATTCAGAGGGGTCTGCGAAAAGAACTGGCTCCATTAACTCAGAAGGCATCTCCTGCATGGGCCACATTTCTACCCAGATGAATGATGGAGCATATGTCTTCTGACTTCCTTTGCTGTCTATAGATCTTCTCTGTCTGTAGTTATACCAAAACTGATGGATCATTTCTTTGAATGGTCTTGTGGTAAGAGTATAGAGAATCGGGTTCAAAGCACTGTTGATAGGCAGAATAAAAATCACTACCCAAGAAGTTATGGTACCTGGAAGAGAAAAATGAAATTCCTTGAGTTTTTGTGGATGTTTACAAGGTATGGAAATAACTTTTCCTTAGTTCTCCCCCAGCTGTCTTTTTAGTCTTAATTTTTTCCCCCTGATGTCACATAATTAAATACCAAGTCTACAGGTATTTCCAGGATGTTTTTCCAGGGTGCCAGTATTTGAGGGGGTGCTGATGTTTCACCCTGTATATTGTCACTCTGCTTAGTTAACTTATATGCAGAGTATATCATGCTAAATACTGGGCTGGACAAAGCACAAGCTGGAATCAAGATTGCCAGGAGAAATATCAATAACCTCAGATATGCAGATGATACCACCCTTATGGCAGAAAGTGAAGAAGAACTAAAGAGCCTCTTGATGAAGGTGAAAGAGGACAGTGAAAATGTTGGCTTAAAACCCAATATTCAGAAAACGAAGAGCACGGCATCTGGTCCCATCATCTCATGGCAAATAGATGGGAAAATAATGGAAACAGAGACTTTATTTTTGGTGGCTCCAAGATCACTGCAGATGGTGACTGCAGCTTTGAAGTTAAAAGATGCTCAATCCTTGGGAAAAAAAGCTATGAGCAACCTAGACAGCATATTCAAAAGCAGAGACATTACTTTGCCAACAAAAGTCCATCTAGTCAAAGCTATGGTTTTTCCAGTAGTCATGTATGGATGTGAGAGTTGGACTATAAAGAAAGCTGGGCACCGAAGAATTGATGCCTCTGAACTGTGGTGTTGGAGAAGAGTCTTGAGAATCCCTTGGACTGAAAGGAGATCCAACTAGTCCATTCTAAAGGAAATCAGTCCTGAATATTCATTGGAAGGACTGATGCTGAAGCTGAGATTCCAATAATTTGGCCACTTGATGTGAAGAACTGACTCACTGGAAAAGACCCTGACACTGGGAAAGATTGAAGGCAGGAGGAGAAGGGGACGACAGAGGATGAGATGGTTGGATGGCATCACAGACTCAATGGACATGAGTTTGAGTAAGCTCTGGGAGTTGGTGATGGACAGTGAGGCCTGGCGTGCTGCGGTTCATGGGGTTGCAAAGAGTCGGACACGACTGAGCGACTGAACTGAACTGACATTTCAAGGAACAGGTTTCTGGCTAAGTGATTTCCTGAATACATCAACAAAAGAATTCTAGAAGCTGGAAATGTTTTTTTTTTTTTTAAACTGGATGTTTACATATTACTCTGATATGATTCAATTTGAGGAAAAGCAGTATTGTTTAGTATTTAAATCATACCTTTGCAAGTGTTTTAATTACTAGGTAGTGCATGTAGTATTTCTCAGAATACATAGACTTATCTTTAGTATATTTCTGCTATTTATTTGGTTTGAAAAACTGGTATGCATTTTTAGGCTTTTGACTAGATATTTTTCAGTAAAAACATCTTTGGCTAAACTTATCTTAAAATTGCTGTAGTATATATGCAACTACCAAATACTCAAATTTCTTTATGATTTAATTTATGCTATGTTCCCCTCTTACCTGTAAAATGTAAGGCACTATCACCACTAACCATGGGAAAAAGCAAAATTACAATTGTATGTTTATAAATTTTTAAAGTGTGAGTGTATATTGCACTATGAATATAGTTAACAGGATTTTATACATTTTTATTGTGGTAAAGTATGCATAGCGTAAAAATTTCCATTTTAACCATTTTCAAGTGTACAGTTCAATGGCATTAACTACGTTCAGATTGTTGTGGAACCATTACCACCATCTATTTCCAAAGCTTTCTCATCTTTCCACAGTGAAATTCTGTGCCTTTAAACAATAACCCCCCATACCTTCTTCCCCCTAATCCCTGACAACACCATTCACAAAATTTCTGTCTTTGTGAATTTGACTACACTAATTACCTCATATAAGTGGAATCATCCGGTATTTGTCCTTTTGTGACTGGCTTGTTTCAGTAGCATAATGTCTTTAAAATCTATCCATATTGTAGCATATATCAAAATTTCCTCCCTTTAAAGGCTGAATCAGAGAAGGCAATGGCACCCCACTCCAGTACTCTTGCCTGGAAAATCCCATGGACAGAGGAGCCTGGTAGGCTGCAGGCCATGGGGTCGCTAAGAGTCGGACACAACTGAGCGGCTTCACTTTCACTTTTCCCTTTCATGCATTGGAGAAGGAAATGGCAACCCACTCCAGTGTTCTTGCCTGGAGAATCCCAGGGACGGGGGAGCCTGGTGGGCTGCCATCTATGGGATCGCACAGAGTCGGACACGACTGAAGTGACTTAGCAGCAGCATTAAGGGCTGAATAATAATCCACTATGTGTGTATAACATACTTGGTTTAAGCATTCATCCAGTGATGGACACTTGGGTTGTTTCATTTCCACATTTTGGCTTTTGTGAATAATGCTGCCTTGAACTTGGGTGCATGAATGTATGGTTCCCTAATTTCAGTTCTTTTGGGTATATATTCAGAAGCAGAATTTCTGGGTCCCATGGAAATTCTATGTTTAATTTTTTGAGGAACCACCACAGTGTTTTCTATAGCAGCTGTGCCATTTTACATTCTACCAGTACAAGAGTTCTAATTTCTCCACATCCTCACCAGTACTTGTTATTTTCTGTTTTTGAGAACAACCATCCTAATGAGTGTGGTGCACCTTATTTTGAAATATCAAGAGTGTCTTATCATCTCTCACACTCTGCGGTAATGTTCCTTAAATTGCTATGTATTCCAGGAATAAAAATTTCTTATGTTCTGGAAAAAATGAAGCAATTACTTGATAATCATCTTGACCTGTGTTCCTTTCTGGTCATCTCAAGCATGGAATTATTAGAATTTCAACACACGGAGTGTAATTTATTTGAGCCATTAATACACTAGAAGATATCAATGGTAGATTAGGTGATACAGAAGAACTCAGAAGACAGAATAGTGCAAATCACCGAATTAGAATAGCAAGAAGAAAAAATAATTTTAAGAAATGAGGGTAGTTTAAAGGACTTCTGAGACAACAAGTAGACGAATATTTGCATTATAGGGGCCCCAGAAGGTGAAAAGAGAGAGAGAGCAGGAAAATGTATTTGATTAAATAATGGCTGAAGTTTCCCTCACCTGAAGAATCAGATATCCAGATCCAGGAAGCACATAAAGTTCCAAACAAAATGAACTCAAAGAGTTCCACACTAAGGCATACTCTAATTAAAATGGCAGAAGTTAAAGATACAGAGAGAATTTTAAAGGCAGCAAGATAAAGACAAAGAGTTGCCTACAAGTTGATTTTTCAGCAGAAATTTGCAGGCCAGAAGGGAGTGGCATGATGTATTAAAAGTGCTGAAAGAAAAATACCTATAACCAAGAATACCGTACCTGGCAATGTTATCATTCAGAATTGAAAGAGCACTAAAGAGTTTCCCCAAAAGAAAAAAATTTAAAAGTTCATCACTACTAAGCCAGCCTTACATTAACTGTTAAAGGGACTTCTCCAAGTGAAAAAAGAAAGCCATAATAAAAAAATAATACATATGAGGAAAAAAATCTTATGGATAAACGTAAATATATAGAAAAGGCAGTGGATCAACTATTTAAAAGAACTAGTATGAAGATGGAAAGACAAAAGTTGTAAAATAAAGATCAAGTATAACTTAAACAATTGATGCGGTAAAATAGATATCAAAATGAAACTTCACAGGGAAATAATAAATTATAGAATAAAAAGTATATATATATATGAAAGTACAAACCATAAACCAACAATAGATACACAAAAAAACAAAGGGAAAGGAATCCAAACATAGCACTAAAGAAAATCAAGGATAGATGTGAAAAGACAAAAAGGAAAACTATAAAAACAACCAGAAAACAAGTAGCAAAATGGCAATGAGTACATAACTACCAACAATCACTTTAAATGTAAATGGACTTAAAGCTTCAGAAAAAGACATAGGGTGACTGAATGGATTAAAAACAAGCACCGTCTGTATGCTGCCTATAAGAGAGTCACCTCAGAACAGAGTCACACATACTGAAAATGAAGAGATTGAAAAAGATGTTCCGTGCAGATGGAAAGAAAGCTGGTTTAACAATATACATATCAGACAAAAGAGACTTTAAAGAGAAGACCAAAGACAAAGAAGAGCACTTATATAATGAAAAGGGGTAAACCCAAGAAGAGGAAATAACATTTATAAACACATATATACCTAACACAGACAGAAGCACCTAAATATATAAAGCAAATATTATCAGACATAAAGGGAGACATTGACAGTATCACAAGATAGTAAGGGACTTTAATACCCCACTCACATCAATGGCTATATCATTCAGACAGAAAATCAGTAGGAAACAGTGGCTTTAAGCCACACATTATATCAGAGGGACTTAATAAATATCTCAGAATATTCCATTAAAAACAGCAGATTAATAATCTTCTCAAATGTGCAAATAACCTTTTCTAGGATAAATCACATGCTAGGCCACAAAACTAGTCTTAATAAATTTAATAAGACTGAAATCATATCAAGCATCTTTTCCAACCACAATAGTATGAAACTAGAAACCAATTACAGGAAGAAACTGGAAAAACACAAATGTGTAGACTAAACAACATGCTACTAAAAACCTGATGGGTCAACAAAGAAATCAAAGAGGAAATAAAAATATCTTAAGACAAGGAAAACAGAAACACAAGCCTCCAGATCCTATGGGCTACAGTAAATGCAGTTCTAAGAGGAAAGTTTGTAGTGATTCATCATTACCTCAAGAAATAAAAAATCCAAATAGACAACCTAACTTTCTAATTAAAGGAACTAGAAAAAGAACAAACATAGGCCTAAGTTAGTGGAAAGAAGGAAGTAATAAAGATCAGAGAAGAAAGAAGTGAAATAGAGACTAAAAACAATAGAAAAGAACAGTGAAATTAAGAGTTTGTTTTTGAAAAAAATATTGATAGATCTTTAGCCGGACTCATCAAGAAACAAGAGAGGAATCAAAATGAATAAAATTAGAAATGACGAAGTAGTTACAACTGATACCACGTAAGTACAACACCTAGAGACAAACGTAAATGAAAACAAGATGATCTAAAATTTCTAGGACGCATCGAAAACAGCTCTAAGAGGACAGGTTACATCAATATAAGCTTTGCTGTTGCTGTTCAGTCGCTAAGTTGTATCTGACTCTTTGTGACCCCACGAACTGTAGCTTGCCAGGCTACTCTGTCCATGGGATTTCCCAGGCAAGAATATTGAAGTGGATTGCCATTTCCTTCTCCAGAGGATCTTCCTGACCAAGGGATTGAACCCATGTCTCCTGCATTAGCATACAGTTTCTTTACCACTGATGCACCTGGAAAGCCCAGCAATACAAGCTTACCTCAGGAAATAAGAAAAATTGAAGATAATACAAATACACGGAAAGATATACCATTTTCATGGGTTGGAAGAATTAATATTGTCAAAATGTCCATGCTACTCGGTGCAATCTACAGATTCAATGCAATTCCTATCCAAACACCCATGACATTTTTCACAGAACTAGAACAAAGAATACTAAAATTTGTATGGAACCACAAAAGATCCCAAATAGCTAAAGCAATCTTGAGAAAGAGGAACAGAAGTGGAAATATCATACTTCATGACTTCTGACTATACTACAAAGCTATCATAATCAAGACAGCATGAGGATTTTCCTGGTACTATAGTGATTAAGAATCTACCTGCTGGGACTTCCCTGGTGGTCCATTGGTTAAGATTCTGAGCTCCCAATGCAGTGGGCCCGGGAATTAGATCCCACATGCTGCAACCAGGAGTTTGCATGCTGCACTAGGACTTGGCACAGACAAATAAATAAAAAAATAAAAGAATCTCCCTGCCAAGGCAGGGGACATTGTTTCAATCCCTAGTCCAGGAACTAAGATCCCAAATGCCATGGAACAAATAAGCCCATGCACCACAGTTACTAAGCCTGCAGCTACAACTACTCAAGCCTGCATTCCCTAGAGCCCATGCTCCACAACACAGAAGCCATCTCAATGAGAAGAAGTCTATACACAGCAACTAGAGAATAGCCCCTGTTCATTGCAACTAGAGAAAGCCCCTGCACAACAACGAAGAGCCTGCGCATGAAAAGCCCATGCACTACAACAAGGACCCAGAAAAGCCAAAAATAAATACATAATTTTTAAAAAACAGTATGGCACTAGCACACAACAAAGACACAGTCAGTGGAACAGAATAGAGAGCCCCAAAATAAATCCACACATTTACGGTTAGTTAATGTATGACAAAGGAGGCAGGAATATACAATGTGAAAAAGGCAGTCTCTACAATAAGTGATTGTTGAGAAAGGTGCACAGCTACACTGAAAAGAATAAAAGTAGAACATCACATTATACCATATACAAAGATAAATTCAAAATGGATTAAAACCTTAAATGTCAGACCTAAAGCCGTAAAACTAGAAGAAAACATATGCAGTAGACTCTTTGACATTCGTGTTAGCAATATTTTTTGGTTTCTATTTCCTTAGCCAAGGGAAACAAAAAATTAACAAATGAGACCTGATTAAAAAACTTATTGCACAGTAAAAGAAGACATTGACAAAATTAAAGACAACTACTGAACAGGAGAAGATACTTGCAAAAGACGTGACTGACAAGGGGTACTATCCAAGATACATAAAGAACAAATACAACTCAATATAAAAGAGATCTGTTAAAAAAATAGGAAGAAGACCTGAATAGTCATTTTTCCAAAGAAGACTTATGGATGGTCAACAGGCACATGAAAAGATGCTCAACAACACTAATCATCAGAAAAATACAAATCAAAACCACTATGAGATAGCACCTCACACCTGTCAGAGTGGCTGTCATCAAAAAGACAAGAAATTACAAATGTTGGTGAGGATGTGGCAAAAAGAAAACCCTTGTACACTGCTGATAGGAATATAAATTGGTGTAGTGAACAACAAGTGAAGTTGTTCAGTTGTGTCCGACTCTTTGTGACCCCATGGACTGTAGCCCACCAGGCTCCTCAGTCCATGGAATTTTCCAGGCAAAAATAATGGAGTGGGTTGCCATTTCCTTCTCCAGGGGATCTTCCTGACCCAGGGATTGAACCCAGGTCTCCCACATTGCAGGTAGATGCTTTACCGTCTGAGCCACCAGGGAAGCTCAGACCTATAAATTTGTGTAGCCTCAATGTAAAATAGTATGGAAGTTCCTCAAAAAATTAAAAATAGAACTACTATACAATCCAGAAATTCCACTCCTCGGTATATATCCAAAGAAAATGAAAACACTAATCCAAAAAGATTTATATATCCCAATGTTCATTCCAGCACTATTCTCAATAGACATGATATGGAAGCAACCTAACAGGCCATTGACAGATAAATGAATAAAAAAGATGTGGTATATAAACACAATGGAATATTACTCAATCTTAATAAAGCGGAATTAAATCTTGCCATTTGTAATAACATGGATGGCCCTGGAAGGTATTATGCATAGTGAAATAAGTCAGAGAAAAACAAATACTGTATGTTTTCACTTGTATGTTGAATCTAAAAAACAAAACAAGCAAGCAAATATAACAAAACAAAACAGACTCATGGATACAGAGAATAAGCTAGTGGTAACCACAGAGGAGAGGGCTGGGGGTAGGAAAAAATATTATAGGAAGAAAAAATTTGTACCTGGTATTTCTACCTGAAGCAATGAGAGAAATTTCAGTATAAAGATGGGTATCCAGCACAATGCATCAGTAAATACAATAAAGAAAAACTGTTTGGCAAGGATCGTCTCTTTTCTAACTTGATTCTGTACTTCATCTGCTGTTACGGCACTTTGATGAATGCTGTAAAACATGCTTCCATAGGAAAAAACTATGATGATAAATGCTGCCAAGTTAATATCTATTAAGAACACAAAGATTATTATTAATAAATGTGAGCATTCTTTCAAAACAAACATATCCTTAGCTGTTATTATAAAGGAGAAGGCAAAGACCACAATGTGTTTTTTGTTCTTTATAAGAATTACTAAAGTGCAAAAATCGTGAATTAAAAATTTTAAATATTGTCGAAGTTATAAGGATGATGAAATGTTTAATTTTAAAATGACATATTAAAATTAGATTGTAGTGACTATAGTGATTCAGTGAATATCCTTGGCTTATTAAATTAATGTATTTTTTTGTAATTCAGTTACTTTAAATTATACTTTGAGAATATTTTTTCAAAAGGAAACAACTTGTGTACTCCCAAGCCAAAGACCTGTGTTGCTCCTTTGAATCTATTCATATTATAAAGGCAAAGAATTGAAAATGCCAGTGTTTAGTGTCTTGTCTTTTATTAAAGTACATCATATGTGAATTAATATGATAAAGTGGTAATTTAGAAAAAAATTCCCTTTAGGGAGTTTTGATAAAATCCACCCCCAGTGTCCATTCTGGCTAGAAGATTTGAAATTAAAATGTAAATGTCAAAAGGCATAATGAGATTCATATTGTGACTTATTTTAGCATTTAAATAAAGGGGCTTTTAAAAAATACTCATTTTAAGTCTTGAATCTGCTACAATTATTATTTTTTTTTTTTTTGGCTGAAAGACAGGTGGGATCTTATTTCCCTGACCAGGGATTGATTTTGTTTTTGCTATTTTTTTTTTCATTTTTTGATGGTACCACACAACATGTGAGATCTTAGTTCCTTTGCCAGGGATCAAACCCACATCTCCTGAATTGCAAAGCAGACTCTTAACCACTGGACCACCAGGGAAGTCCCTCTGACCAGGGATTGAAACTGCACCCTCTATATTGGAAAGGGAAATCTTAACC
Organism: Okapia johnstoni; assembly: GCA_024291935.2. Taxonomy (NCBI): domain Eukaryota; kingdom Metazoa; phylum Chordata; class Mammalia; order Artiodactyla; family Giraffidae; genus Okapia; species Okapia johnstoni. The sequence goes on along the minus strand of CM044310.1, from coordinate 29,853,578 downwards.
ACTGGACTGCCAAGTCCTTGAAAAGGCTTTTAATACAGAATTTCTTACCAAGAAAAATTGCCACTGAATAAATCTGGGCTCCAGTACTTTCTGCATCTTCTGAATGAAGAGGGAAACATACTCCGTTGGTGCCATAGTAGTTTTTGAAAAATTCCTTATTGCTCAGTGGAATGAAAGCCACAATAACCCCAATAATCCAAATGAGAATCAAAGCTGTAATGGTTCTGCATTTTCCAGGTCTTAAACATCTAAAAGGATACACAATGCAGATATATTTTTCCAGTGTCAGAAATGTTAAAAGCAATACAGATACTTCTGTGGACAGAATGGCCAGGGACCCCAGAAGCTGACAATGAATGCTCTCCATCCACAGCTGCGCATGTTTATTGTATTCTCCTCGAAACTTCAGGTCAAAGGCTCCGATCACAAATAAATAGATTCCCATCAAGCAGTCGGCACCTGCAGGAATCAGTAAATTTAACAAATGGAGAGAAATAAATAGGTGAAATGGAATTATCATTAAACAGTAATATTTTTAACATTAGCCCCGAATAGACAAGTGTCTCTATCTTCTGGGGAGGTAAGATGTATTCTAAGAATTCATTTATGGGTGAGGATCATTTCATGAGCTCTCTGATAACCATGCTTACAGCATCCTCTGCAGCTAAATATGTAAGCATATCTCTGCTTTTATCTAACACACAGGTCTGTAAGAGGAGGGGTCTTGTCTGTTTTGTTTTCCTTCCTAGTCCCATCACCTAGAAATGCTGAATAAATGAGTAAAATGCAACTATGTTCTGCATTCAATTATGGACAAGATAAGGGTATATAATTTGGTTCATTTCTTCCACTGAAATTCTCCCAGTCTAGGAAGTTAAGTCATTCAAAATCCCAGAGAAAGTATTTCAGAACCTGCTATGATAGAGTAATGACTATGAATTTTGAGGTCTATAATTTAGAAGATATGAGTAATTATGAAGTGCTCTGTAGTTAGTAGAATTTTAAGGGGCTTAAATGCCTTATCCAGAGGTGGTCTAAGCAAAACTGTTCTGATTCTTTCTTCCCATGTTAACATCTTTCTCTGTCTCTTTTCAGACTCCTCCAAATCAGCTGTTCATTGTGATAACATTTCTTGGTGTATTTTCTTTTTTAAGTAAATATTGCATATCATAAAGGGAGGTTTTTTTTTTTTTTGATCGTGCAAGCATTCTATCCAATGATCCTAAAACCACATCACGGTATAAATCACAAGGCTAGCCTTAATCTTTAAACACTGAGGTTATATTCTAGCCTTTACCAGGGAAATTGAGTGAACTCAAAATTTTATAGCTAACAATACAAAGTAGTTAACAATTTCTGAGTTCTGTTTCTCAGGCAGTTTGCAATGAAAAAACAGTTCAGCCTTAGACTTTGAATGAGTGTAGTGATAAGACATAACACAGCACTCATCAAAAGCAGAACACCATGTAGATGGATGTTTGCTTGGAGTATGGGTGAATTAATTATAGGCCACTTGACCCAGATTATAAGCAACTGGAAGACCAGTTTCTTGCTTTTGTTTCTTTTTTTTTATATTCTTCATTTAACATACTACCTTGCAATCACGTTTCAACAACTTAAAAAATTTAATACTACTTAAAACACTTTCTTATTTAAATATTTCAAATTATGAATGGAAAAGATCTTAGAAGCTCAGAGACCAGAAGAACAATAATGTCTGAACTCAATATCAACGAACTGGACGCACACGCAAAGAATAAACAGAGCTCTGGGAGTGAAAATGTGACGTTGAAAGGTTTCAAGGTTATTCACAGTGAAAAATTTTACATGCTTTCATAAAACACTACACCGGCTTCCCTGGTGGCTCAGCTGGTAGAGAATCCACCTATAATTCAGAGGTCCTGGGTTCCATTCCTGGGTCAGGAAGATCCCCTGGAGAAGGAAGTGGCAACCCACTCCAATATTCTTGCCTGGAGAATCCTACGGACAGAGGAGCCTGGCGGCTACAGTCCATGAGGCCACAAAGAGTTGCACACAACTGACGGCTAACTCACAAAATGTTATATACCTTTAGAGAAGAAAGCAAATGAACAAATGCTTCCTTATCAGACAAAATTAATGAATGAGTGCTTCATTAATCTGTGTAAGCTGACTGAGTTTTCTTACTTTAAAAACTTTCTAATCACTTTATTTCCATGTAGCATTTCACTGAATGCTTAGAAAACATCTAAGCAAAGGGGAGAAATTTTTAACATCCCATGATTGTAGTACTCTGGTTACTTATTTTCTAATAGTAACACTTTAATATATTTCAAAACTTGTCATTCCTCTTTAGCCAGGAAATACTCACAGCAGAGAGAAATGATTGACAAGGCATGCAGCTTGTTCTCAGACCTGATATAAGGTCGCATACAGATGACAAAGATGTTTCCAAAGCACGTAACTGCAGACACAACCCAGACGAACACTCTCTGAATAATGCTCGCCAAGAGATCCTCTAAAGATGAGAGTCCATCAGTGTTTGGTTTACAGATGCGAACATGTGGTACATAGACACAGTACTGAAATCTCTTAAAATAGCTGTTGTGCAAAGAGAAGGGAAGATAAGACTTTAAACTGAAGTGTCACTCTACCTTAATATCTATTGTCTCCATTTCCTCTGTAAAAAGAAAACATCTAAACATCAGTCTCAGAGGAGTAAAAGTAAAACATTAGGGACACTAAAGTTTTATTGAGAAACTTAAGTTTAATTCTTATTAACTTGATTTTACTATAAAAGAATGTGTGGGTGAGAGCAGTAAATGGGCATAATGAACAGACAAGCATTAGACATATTTTAGAATGTAAATCATTTGTCACATGATCAAGATAATCCACTGAAGGAAACTGTTACTGGGTTTTCAGTGCTTGGTGTATAACTCCTGTGTTGCCGCAATTGATTTTGCTTTTTCAAACCCGGGCGGAAGAGAGTTAAAGGCTTTGTCCTCTGTGGTTCTATGGCTTTTCTATTATAGAAGTTGTATGATCTGTAACTACTTGCTAACACGTTTATTCTCACACTAGATTTTGGTACATGATAAAGTGTTTGATAAATATTTGTTGAGTGAATTCTTTCACCAGTAGAGAGACCTCCCTTGTTAATAAAAGACACCACCTGGATAATCAGTAATTACTACTGTGTACTACCAACACCCACACCATTTATTGAGCATCTTCTAAGTATAACTTCTCAAATCAGGAATAACTTCTGAAATCAGCTCAGTGAGGTTGGTGTTGCTATCACCATATGAGGAGACGGATCTTCAATGGGGGCAAATTATCTGCTAGGAAACTTTCCACTAAGTGCAGAAACTCAGTATTCAAATTAGATCCATTTGCCCCTAAAGCCATCTTCTCTGGCAAAAAGTATAAATGACCTTTATGGTATAAACAGTTGTAGCAATATAAGACAAAAACTTGACAATGACAGTCGATAGTCCTGTTGTTTAACTCTAGCTGCTTGGATCCCATGATCTGCTCAATTCAAGTCTAGTCCTTGAGTTGTTTCTTGGGTTTTATGAGTTACACCATTTTCTTTCAATAAACTCTGTTTGCTCAATTTATTCAGAGTCCTTTATATTGTGCATAACCAAGGAAACTTTGCTCTCCGAGGAATTATGGAAAAAAAAATCAGTGTCCTCTGTTAGATTTAAAATACAAGCAAGATTATAGAGTGGTGGTGGCTGCCACAACACTTTCTAAATTATTGAGAATTAATTACCTTGGCATGGAGATCACGCTAACATTGTGTGTGTGTATGTGTGTGTGTGTATGTGTGTGTGTGTGTATACTGCTATATATTACATTCAACTAAAGAAAATGTTTCTAAAGCATGTAATGATGGCATGATGAGACATGATGTTTGAATAAAAGATTTTTCAAAGTTTGCCATTTTATCCGTACACCCTTGCTCCATCATGCACTGACGCTGTGGACAATTTTCATTGAGGAGGCTTTCTCTCTTCCTTCCTCCGTTTACATGAATTATTTATAACTGTTTGATGCTGTTTATGTGACTTCCTACTTCTTCATCTGGTTGCATATATGCCATGTGCACCAGTTGCTAGCTCAGTGGACAAACATGAATATCTGTGAGTGTCACGAGAGGTCATTAGAGCTTACAAGCCTGAGTGGGTTCCCTCCACACTCCTATTGTCTGACACCCAAACAAATCTCCTTTCATTCTCTCAGACCAAACCGTGGACAACTAAAAATCACCTCACCCTATATCTTTGCTTTAAAAGTTAGTTATTGTTTAAGCAAATTAGTTAGTAGGAAATGTTAATAAACTGGATGCGCTGCATATGGGGGTGTTAGCACAATACAGGTGGAAACCTAAAAGATTAAAACCAAGGTGAAGAACAAGAAAAACATCTGCTTACATGTAAGAGAGATTCATGAGAGGTCTAAACATCCTTTGTTGGATATTTGAAATTTCAATTCCGTCTAGGCTGCTAAAATATCAAATTATCAAAAAGCATATGTTATGCAGGGTATAATGAATTTTTGTGGAGGACAGTTTAATATACAATTATTTAACACTTATTCTGAACTAAACATTCATACTTAGCCTTCCCTAGGCACTTTCCCAGTTCCTTTCATTGCATGAAAGATTTTTTAAATTCTATAGTACTTTACAATTTTACAAAGTTTCACACACATGATTTCATGTGATCCTGTAATAACCCTTTTTCCCCCCCAATGCCTTTTTGATTCTGCTATTTATACACAATATAAATACTTACATTGATTCTATATCTTTCCTATTTCAATTTTTGGCTTCTAGTAGGTTGTGGCACGATGCTTTTTTCATAGTAACTACTCAACAAATAGTTGTGAAATAAATGAATAAACATTGCCTTTTTAAAATATTGCAATAGCAGAGAGGGGGATTTTACATTCTTGAAATTTTTCTAATAATTTTTTAATAATTTTTTTTTCTAATAAAATGACATTTTACTGAGGGAACACTTAAAAGAACTGAAGCACACCTTTTTAAGGCAATTCATAGATCCTAATATAGTTTATGTATGTGTGTTTGTGTGTGTGTGCTGCAAGTAAAGATTTATATAATCTAGAACATTCTATCTTGGGATAACAATAGTTGTAATAAACTCTTAGATACCTCCCGTGCTAATGAAGGAATAAATATGCATAGATGCCTTCAGAGGATCAAAACAAACAATCCAATATAAGCTCCTAATGAATGTAGAAACATAGAAAGTGATTATCTAATTTTTAGCTCATAAATATGAAAGATTAAACTAATAGCCATCTGTTTGTTTATAGCTCAGCACGTACTCATATAGTTTCTGTAGAGTTTAACTAACATTCTGGGAATAAAGTTTCTTCTGCTTCAAGACTCTATTAATTTTATTTTATATAATTTATTAGCTATTAGTATATAAATAAAAAATGTATCATAAAACTATCCCCATAGGTGTATACTTACAGAGACTTGAGTTTGACAAGATTATCAAATTGGTTGGCTTGAATTGTCCGGATTGGGTTATAGGAAAGATTCCTGTTTCAATAAAAAAAAAAAAAAGAGCAGCAATTGGTCATTTCTAGAAAGGATTTGAGTAAAGAGGAAGTATACCTGTTGACTGAGGGTTGCTTGTAAACATTAGCAAAAGAGTGCATCAGTGACATTTGTACCATAGGGCTCATTAGACATTCACATGGATTAATGTAGATAGAACTCTTAGAACAATGCATGGCTCTCAGCAAGTGTCTTAGTGACAGAAAGAAAGCTGAGACCACATGATCATGAAGGTGGGGTGGCCCAGGATGGTCCCACCAGGGAATCTGCAGGTTTCCCAAAGGGAAGCCACACCACTTCAGATTTTGCCTATCATCAGGTGTGGTTTAAATAAAAGAAAAAGAATCGCATTTAGTCAAAATTTGAATGAATGAAAACATATTGAATGCTTTTTACAATAAATCATGTCAAATAGTGGCATATTTGTTAGCAAGTTATGAGGCATGAAGTGAAAAGTAAACAGCTTTATGGCTAGGAAGAAAGAGATGAAGATAGTGCTAGAAGTCCTATCCAGAAGGATTAGGCAAGAAATAAAATAAAAGGCATCCAAACTAGGAAGTGAGAATTAAAATTATCTCTGTTAACAGATGACATTATTTTATGTGTGAAAAGTGAAAGCGTTAGTCGCTCATTCTTGTCAAACTCTTTGTGACCCCGTGGACTGTAGCCCACCAGGCTCCTGTGTCCGTGGAATTCTCCAGGCAAGAATACTGGAGTGGGTAGCCACTTCCTTCTCCAGGGGATCTTTTCGACCCAGGGATAAAACCCGGGTCTTCTGCACTGCAGGCAGATTCTTTACCATCTGAGCCACCAGGGAAGTCCATTTTATGTGTATAAAACCTTAAAGATTTCACACACACACACACACACACAACTGTTGGAACTAATAAACAAATCCAACTAAATTGCTAAATAAAAAACGAATGCACAATAATCAGACAGTGATGAATAATCAAAAGCATTTCTATATATCAACCTTGAGCAATCCAGAAAGAGAATTAAGAAAATAATTCAATTTACAACAACATCAGATGAATACTTAGGAATAAACTGAATAGAAGCTTCCCTGGTAGTCCAGAGGTTGGGAATCTGCTTGCCAATGTAGGGAACATGGATTTGATTCCTGATTCAGGATGATCCCACATGCCACAGAACAACTAAGCCCATGCACCACAACTACTGAGCCACAAGAGAAGCTACTGAAATGAGAAGCCTCCATACTGTAATGAAGAGTAGCCTCCGCTTGCCGTAATCAGAGAGAGCTCATGTAGCAGTGGAGACCCAGTGCAGCCAAAAAGCCCCAGTAAACTGAATAAAGGTGAAAGGCTTGCACTGTGAAAACAAAATATTGTTGAAAGAAATCAGACACCGATAAATGGAAAGACATTCTGTGTTTTGGGACTGGAAGATTTAAAATCATTAAGATGGCGATACTATCCAAAGCAATCTAAAGATTCAGTGTAATGTCTAAAACTTTTGTGCATCAGAAAACACTATCAGCAGAGTGAAAAGGCAACTTACAGAATAAGAGAATGTATTTGTAAATCATATATCTGAAATTATTTACTATCTAAAATATATATGATCCTACAACTTAACAGGGGTTCCCAGGTGGCACTAGTGGTAAAGAACACACCTGCCAATGCGGGAGACATAAGAGACGCAGGTTTGAACTCTGGGTCAGGAAGATCCCTGGAGGGCATGGCAACCACTCCAGTATTCTTGCCTAGAGAATCCCATGGACAGACAGGCCCACTGCACTGCAGTCCATAAGGTCGCAAAGAGTAGGACATGACTGAAGTGACTCAGCATGCATGCACAGCTTGACAATGAAAAACCAAGCAACCTAATTTAAAAATGAGTAAAGGACCTGAATAGACATTTTCCAAAGAAGATGTGCAAATGACCGATAAGCACATGAAAAGATGCCCAACATCACTAATCATTAGAGAAATGCAAATCAAAACCACAATGAAATACCATGTCACATCCATCAGGTTGGCTATTATTAAAAAAAATACAAAATTACAAGTGCTGTTGAAAATATGGAAAAATTAGAATCTTTGTGCCCTGTTAGTGATAATGTAAAATAGTGCAGCTACTATAGAAAAGAGTATGATGTTTCCTCAAAAAATTAAAAATAGAGTTACTGTATGATCCAGTAATACTATTTCTGGGGCTATATACCCAAAAGAATTGAAAGCAAGTTCTTTAACAGATATTTACACACCCATATTCATAGCAGCCCTACTCGTAACAGCTAAAAGGTGGAAACAACCCAAGTGTCCATCGATGGAAAAATGGATAAATACAATGTGGTACTTACGCACAATGGATTGCTAATATGGATGATAATATTCAGAAATTCTGACACATGCTACAGCTTGGATGAAACTTGAAGACATTAGGCTAAGTGAAATAAGCCAGTTGTAAAAGAAAAAGGTATGTATGATTCCATCTATATGAGGTACCTATAGATGCCAAATTCATAGAGACCAGACAGTGATAGAAGCTGGTTGGGGAGGGGTGTCGATGGGGAGTTAGTGTTTAATAGGTATGGAGCGTCAGTTTGGAAAGCAGAAGTTCCAGAAATGGATGGTGGTGATGGTTACACAACAGCGTGAATGAACTTGATACCACTTAACTGTACACTTAAAAATGGTTAAAATGGTAAACACACATACTGATGTGTATTTTAATGGCAATTTTAGAAAATAAATTAAAAACAAAGATAAAAATTCATATCAATCTTACAGTTGTGAGAGCTCCTTCAGATCCTTAAAGATGTGCGGAGAAAGATTTTCAATCTTATTGCTTCCTAAATCCCTAGGGAAATAATTGCAAATGTGTCATGTTATTTTCTTAAGACTTTATCCATAGTTCTGTGGTTTATTAGAAAACCATTATACAACTTTCAAACAATGCTATTAATGAGTTATATTAATCGGTGGTGGTGGTTTAGTTGCTAAGTTGTGTCTGACTCTTGCGACGCCATGGGCTGTAGCCCACCAGGCTCCTCTGTCCATGGGATTTTCCAGGCAACAGTGCCAAAGTGGGTTGCCATGTTCTTCTCCAGGGGATCTTCCCAACCCAGGGATCAAACCCGGGTCTCCTGCACTGTAGGCTGTTTCTTTACCGACTGAGCCACCAGGAAATTAACAGAAGCCAAAACTTTAAAAAGGGAATGAAATGGTAAAAGATAAAAATATTTCCTCATTTTATTCCTCATTTAGAGACAATGTTTCATGGTATTTGATCTGGTGCTAATAGATCCAGTTTTCTAATTTAATTAATATTGTGCTGTCTTCTTTTCTCTTTTTCCCCTCTGCCACCTCCCCCTTTCCCTCCCATCCATTCTTCTTTCCTTCCTTCTGTGCTAAAGTAGAAATACAGTTTGGAGACTTAATTTTTTCTTTTGTTTCAGTTGATGATGGTTTTTAACTGAAAGTGGATTATTTCAGTTTCCAGTTTCTTCCATAGCTGATATACACCAGGTCTCACATCCTCCTGGGGCAGGATACTTCATATATGTATAGAGGTTGGGCTGCCTACCGTGGTGTGACTTTGTAGCTTAGCTGTGAGAAGATTTTGGACAGTACCAGCTCTTACGGTAGCTTTGACAGCAGCAACTCTCATGAGGAAGGCCTAGAATTCTTCTAAACAAGATAGGCTTGATTTCTCCAATGTCATCATGAGAAACTAAGAAAAAGTCTACCCACTTTCCCTATCTATCCTCAAGTTGTATTAGTTGCCACAGGGAGAGGTAAGGTTGTAGATCTAGCTGCTATGTAAATTGGAGTGCTTATAAATCAAAAGTTAGATTATTGAATTTGAAAGGGCAAGGCAGTTTTAGATTGAGTTTTAAAACTAAAAACAAGTAATATAATCAAAATTATAAATGTCTTTGCTGTAAATGTTCTGTTTTCAAATTGTAATCTGATCCTTGGACAGTTTTGTTATTTACATGTTTATGGGTGAATTGTCTATGTGGATAGATCCTCTGATTTGAAAACCAAACGAGTCTTTCAAAAATTTCATCTCCTTTTAAAAATCCTTCAATAGCTCATTGCTGCATAACAGATAAAATCAAAACTGCTTAGTGTGATAGGAAAAAGTCTTTAAATATTTTGTATTGTCCGGCTTAGTTTCCTACCACTTTCTGTTCAGTTAAATTGGCTTTCACCAGGACCTGAATGTACCTCAGTATTCTAACCTCCAGGTTCTTGCAAGGGTGCCTCCTTCTACCTGGAAAAAGCTTTACTTCTGGTTCTTTGGGTGAACACCTTCAAGATTCTGCTCAGAAAAAAAACAAATACCTACTGTATAGCAGAGGGAATTATACTCAATATCTTATAATAACCTATAATGGGAGAGAATCTGAAAAAGAATGGATATGCAAAACCGAATCATTTTGCTGTACACCTGAAACTAACACAACGTTGTAAACCAACTATACCTTTTTGGGGCTGTGCTGGGTCTTTGTTGCTGCGCACAGGCTTTCTCTAGCTGTGCTGGTGGTGGGGGCTACTCTCTAGTTGAAGTGCTTGGGCTTCTCATTGCAGTGGCTTCTCTTGCTGCAGAGCATGAGCTCTAGGTGTGCCAGCTTCAGCAGTTGTGGCTCACGGGCTCTAGAGCACTGGTTCAGTAATTGTGGACAATGGGCTTAGTTTCTCCTTGGCATGTGGGATCTTCCTGGTCCAGGGACTGAACCTGTGTCCCCTGCATTGGCAGGTGGATTCTTAACCACTGGACCACCTGGGAAGCCCAACTATATTTTTTAAAAAAGATTCTTTTCACATGTCACTTCTTCATGACTGGGGGAGTTAGGCGTTCTTGTCTCTGTTCTGCCGTGTGCAGCACAGAGAACATGTACAGCACTTACAGCATCATATTAAAACTTTTCCTGTCCCTACTTTCTCTTCTGAAGGGTGTGAGCTCTCTCAGTGCAATATCTGGGTTTCCCAGCATCTAGCTTAGTTTGGACTAGCTATTCTTTCCATCCCTACTGGCAGACTATTAATAGACTGAAGATCTGTTTTCATATTTAAGTAAAAGGGGCAGGATGATTCCAGTTCCATGTATGGGAAGCCAACTGAAAATCGATCATGCTAGTGAGGCAATGTGAAACACAGATTTAGACGAGTCCACTAGAGTATTAAATCTCAAACTACCACGTTCAGCTCTTTCTGGTGAGAGTGCTGGGTTTGGCTATTAAAGCAAATTCTGACAAATAGTTCTTTCATCATCAATCGCATAATGGGGACCATTTGGCTTAGATCCTAAGTGACAAGAACAAAGACCATTTTCTCAGTTTCGTTTTAGGAAAGTTGGTCTAAACTTAACTGGACTTGAGGTCCATTTCTGAATGGGCTCAGGAAACACATTGTCACCTTGAGTAGTTGCTTTAAAAGCACAAATTAAGGGCAAGGAGGTGGGAGGGAGGGTTCGGGATGGGGAACACATGTACACCCATGGCTGATTCATGTGAATGTATGGCAAGAACCACCACAATATTGTAAAGCAATTAGCCTCCAATTAAAATAAATAAATTTTTTTTTAAAAAAAGCACAAATTAGGGCTCCCCTGGTGTTTCAGTGGTTAAGAACCCACCTTGCAACGAAAGGGACAGAAGTTTGATCCCTGTTCCAGGAGGATCCCACATGCCTCAGAGCAGCTAAACTCGTGCACCACAACTCTTGAAGCCTGTGCTCTAGAGCCCAAGAGCTGCAACTACTTAGCCCACACATTGCAACTACTGAAGCCCACGTGCCTAGAGCCAGCGCTCCACAAGAGAAGCTGCAGTGAGGAGAAGCCCGCATACCATAGCTAGAGAGCAGTCCCCACTTGCTACAACTTGAGGAAGCCCATGGAGTGAAGAAGACCCACCACAGTCAACAAATACAAAAATCTTATTAAAAGAAAACTAAAAATGAACAGAGGAGCCTGGTGGGCTGCAGTCCATGGGGTTACACAAAATGGTAGCAATAAACTGGAAAACTAAAAAAAAAAAAAAAAAAAGAAAACTAAAAAAGCACAAGTAATAATAAATCAAGCATGCAGCAAAGTTTCCACCACTATTTAAAATTAAAAAAAAATTTTTGGCTACACAGTGGGGCATGTGGGATCTTAGTTCCTGACTGGAGAATGGAACTCATACCCCCTGCAGTGGAGGCTCCAAGTCTTAACCACTGGACCACCAGGGAAGTCTCACCAGAACTGTTTAAACTCTACTCTGAGGAGTGAATCTGACTGTTGCTAATTTTGCCCTCATTAAATCTGTCAGTGGGATCAAGCAAGGAGGGGCACCAAGTGTAGCCCAAACTTCTTTCAAAGGGAGAGTCACTCATTTGAGGTCTAGACTCATCCACTTAAGGGACCTCCCTGGTGACTCAGATGGTAAAGAATCTGCCTGCAATTCAGGAGACATGGGTTTGATCCCTCTGTGGGGAAGATTCCCTGGAGATGAGAATAGCGATCCACTCCAGGATTCTTGCCTGGAAAATTCCATGGATAGAGGAGCCTGATGGGCTACAGTCCATGGGGTCACAAAGAGTCAGAAAAGACTGAGCAACTAACACTTTCACTTTCATTCATTTAAAACCATTACCTCTTAGAAAACATGCCATTTTCATCCTTGTAAATCTGATTTTCAGGCATGAGATTTGACAGGATTTAGGTAGGACTAATTCTTAGTGTGGGGACCTTCTCTGTCTCTTTGTTGCTCTTTTTGTTTTAACCTCTGAACCTGGATGAGCACTGACTGAGGACTAAGCTGTCCTGCCCCATGCTCACTACTGGTTTCAGAATCAACAAAGTGGTGTCTTTTTATCTCCTGGTCTCTGAATCCCAACTCTCTAGAAAATTTAAAGATAAATTTGCTGTCCTTCTCTGGCAGTGGGTTAGAGCAGTGTAGGATGTATTTTATTTGTTAATTTCCTCTGACTTTATTCTTTCTTGCACTCACACCTTAGGGCCACCATGCAAGTTAGAATTTGGAGAAACTGCCTTCTGGTATTCAGATTGGAGTTGCAAGTAAGATAAAACAAGGAAAAGTATGGACCCCTTGACTAACTTGTATTTTAATGGCTAGATAATACCTTTTGAGTCACCTGCATGCACTGCTCCCTACTGCTGAGAATAAAATAATTTCCTATGTGCTGATGGTATAGTTCATTTGCCAGACACCAGGAGTCATTATAGCAGATATTTTGTTCTGATACCTACTGAGATTTTCTTGTGTGTTTTGTGACTGATTGGTACTGTTTCCCATAAAATGTTTCAAGTCCATGGTTATGGAAAAAAATGTTGGGGTTTCAATGGCTTGTTTATTGAAGTTTTGGAGCAGAATGCTGGATTGTTTCCTGAGGGATGTTTTTGCCTGTGGCATGTGTGTTTCCTCCACTTGTCTTAGTATGCAGGTAAGGTGTCCTGAGCAACATTTTAGCTACATTCTTTAATTTTTTATGGAAAAGTTTTAATGAATCCAAGTTCTGCCCAGCTAATTGTCAAAACATGTAGTTCTGTTCACACTCCAGATTCTTTTCAGAAAACACAAAATCAAACTAGTGGCTAGCCCAGACTTTAACAAAACCCCAATTGAAGAAATTAAGCCATAAAAAAGAAAAGACTCTCTGAAGAGCATGTACTTCCTCCATTGTCTTAAGTATATTTTATTTGGAGAATCAACTACTATGTGGCTTGACCACAAGGCTTTGATTCATCAGAGACTTGCTTTACTGCCCTTTGGAACTGTGTCATTGATCTTAATAAGGGACATTATAAATAGCTATCTCAAGCTGCTCTCTTGACCATTATTACAGCTTTGGATGTTGTTATCCATGGCAGTGTCTAATCTTGTAGATCTAAGATTATCCTTTGGTTTCAGAATCAGCAAAGTGATGTCTTTTTATCTCCTGATCTCTGAATCCTCACTCTCTAAAAAACTTAAAGATAAATTTGCTATCCGTCTCTAGCAGCAGGATTAAAGTGATGTAGGATATACTTTATTTATTAATTTCTCCTGGCTTTATTCGCCTCCACAGCTGTTTCCTTTGCTTCACTTTCCTCAAATATTTATTTTATAGTTTCCTTTAACACATATTTGTTAAGCTTTCAGAATTCCTGAAATACCTGTGGCTCAGGATATACAGAAGTAGTGCTATATGTGTAATCAAACTTACAAAATATATGTGTAATCAAACTTACAATTCATCTAGTTTCTGGAGAGGTGCAAACGTATTTTCACTAAGGTGATTAATTTTGTTTTTCCTCATTACCCTGAAAGTAAAAAGAAAAAAGATGTAGCTTCTGGAGGTAATTTATTGGAGAGGAGATTAACAACCTGCAAAAACAAAGATAATTACGTATAATGCATTTCCATATCAAGATACATCGAAATAGTACGATAAATTATCCAAGCTCACTTTAATCTTAAATTTCCCAAATCTTTTAATGATGATAAAAGTAAAATAGTGTTCACATTTTAAAGTGTTTTAGGGAAGAGCTCCACAGGGGTAAGAGTGAAAATCTCGACCCCTAAGAATACAGTCTGAGAATCAGCACAACTGTCTTAGAGTCGCCTGTGCAGTCTCTGTGGCATGTCTCTCTAACAAAATATACCCCCGCCCCCAACACCACAATAGCACTCATGCGCATTGGGTAGTTGCTGTGATTTAAAGTGGAGGTGCTGGAAGATGTCTACTCTAAGCTGGACCAACTCCAAAGATCTCTGATTTGCGATGCTGAATCAGACTGGAAGGCCTGACAGTTCATCTCTGCACTGATCTCATGTTATGAGCTAGCAACATGGATTTAAAATAAGACAGAGTGGCATAAGAGAAATTATGTTTGATAACATTCTAAGGTTTATCCTGGTGGGTGTCACAATCATATCTTCACAGATGTGAACATTCTGCAGCTTTTGAAAAAATTATAATTAATTTTTTCCCACAACCTTTGCAGTAATAATTCTCATAGAGTAGGACTTGATCTTGGTATTTCTCAAACTGCCACCCAAGGACAGATTCTAGGTGGTTTATGAGAATTTTTTCCCACTAAATTGGGTATTACTTAAGTTTGAGACCTACTTATTACTTAAGTAGGTCTCATGTAAGATAGTACCACTGTGATGATTCATGTACTGATATGTTGTAAATCTGTGGTTATGCCTGGTTTGAACTTCAGTAATTTTGCCAATGTGCTTCCATTTCAAAAAACTTCAAACTGAGAGGGAACATTTGCTATAATTACTATGCATGTGTATGCCAGAGCCTGATCACATAAATGATTCATTTTGTTTGTAAAGAGATAAAACATTACTTCAAAAGGACAAAACATTACTTACAAAACAGTTAAATTACTGCAGGAAATAAAAGTCAGATTTCTTAAATTATGGATATGGTTGCCTTCAAAATCCCTGAAATATAAAAACAAAAGTGACAAAGCTAAATTTAAATCACAGACAGAAATCAATTGATTAAGAATTATTTAAGTTTTCTTATAAAATATCTTTTCCCCCACATACTGCTTATTTCATATAAATTCTCATATAATGCAAGTGTAGCCACCTACCTAATAGCTGAAATGATATATTTATATATAATGTTTCTTTTTTTCTCTGTTAATAGTAAAAATGCTTTGAGTGGCATTTGTATCAGGTAGTCATATGGATACATATGTTATCCTAACTAATGTGAAGAGAATGAAAAAATCACATGAAACACTTCCAACTACATGCATGCGTGCTAAGTCGCTTTAAGCATGTCTGACTCTTTGTGACCCTATGGACTGTATCTGCCAGGGTCCTCTGTCCATAGGATTCTCCAGGCAACAATACTGAAGTGGGCTGCCATGCTCTCCTCCAGGGGATCTTTCTGACCCAGGGATCGAAACTTTGTCTCCTGCGGCTCCTGCATTGCAGGTGGATTCTCTACCACTGAGCCACCAGGGAAGCCCCACCAACTATATAAACAGATACCAAATGGTGATCCATATTAAACATCTGTCCAGAGGTCCAGAGGTACCCATGACCACTCTAAGTGGCATGCCTCTATTTGCTCAGAAGATCCTACTATTGTTGCAGAAGTTGCCACTGCCAAAATAAAGTTTAACCTCTACTTCCTTTGCCTAAACACTCCCCAGAAAAAATTCTCAACAGCCTTTTACCACTGAGAGCACCCTTTCTTGTCTTAGTGTATGGCCACACAGGCCAGTGCAGACGGAGACCCACAGCTGCCCTTGGCTGTCCACTCCCAATTCTGGACACTGTGTGCAGACCTGATTTGAGCTCCCTTGCTGTGTGATGCTAGGTCACCAACAGGAGTCTGGTCTGAACATCAAAACTTGTCAAATAGTTGATGTTTTATTATCTCTACTTCAGAGTTATCACTAAGGTATTCTTCTATTGTCTTTTATCTATCGTTAGGAAGTTTGTGGAACAGAGTAAGCTGAGCTCAGGAATACACTTTCAGAAACAGATGCTGGCTCTTAAATCTATTCCTTTTACCCGAACACTTTGCTGACTGGTCAGCATACCATGTATAGCCATTCAGGAACAATTGGGACTAAAATACATGAGCTGAAGTATGACACAGCTACTAAAATCATGAGCATTAATAGCCGTGCCTTTATTCCGCTGGTGAGGCTGTATCTGGGATAGTCAGTTTTATTTTGACACTGCAATAAAAATAGATGTAGACAAATCAAAGTCTATCTGAAAAATCCAGAAGGCCAGCATGTAAAGGTTCTAGAAATCAAGTCAATGGGATGAAAGCATGTATTTATCACAGAGAAGAGCAAGTCAGAGAGATATATTTGAAGTCAGGCATAGGGTTTTTCTCTTTGGCATTAGATTGCAAAATCAGATTTACTGGTTGAAGGACACAAAACATTTCAAATTTAAGCTCACAGCCCTGGTGTACAGAGACTAAGCTTTTTATTGCTGCAGTGATTTAGCAAGGGCATATACCATAACATACCATAAGAATTCTATAAACAGGATTTCTGTATTATATGGAATATTGTATTAAAATCTTTAATTTTGATCCTAGATTACCCTTTTAAAGACAAACTTTTATTATTTTATTAAGTTGGAAATGAAGCACATATATTGGGTCATTAGGTTTGGCCAAGGCTTTTGGCCTTCCATTACATAGGCTGTCAGTGACAAAAACTGTTCATTTCTTTTTCCTATTTTTGTTGTTGTTACCATGACTCTACCACCAAGGGGGTGAGTCTCTATTGAATCTCACAAAATATCTTTAGGAGAGTTGATGGTCTTTTCTTGTTAGCTACACTTGTAACTTTCTTTTCTATTAAAGTAGCAAAAATATTTCATTTAATGTTCATATTAATTTACTAATTTGTAAACATCAGTAAGAGGCATAAACTAGGGAATTTTGATTAAATTGTTACATTCAATGTTGAGTTTATTTCAATGTTTATTTGTGAATTTGCTTTGGGTTTCTTCCTAAAATTAGAGGTATTAGTTCTTGATACTCAGGGTTCAGGTATAAAAATCTGCCGCTTGTGCCAGGGCCTCAAGCTCTAAGTGACGCGAGGGGGTGTTTTGCTTACTTAATTACTGGATCACTTCCCAACTTAATGCACCTCTGAATCTAACCATTTTATTTTTTCCTTTATATATAGCAGGACTGGTTGAAAATGAACATTTGGTTCTTGGACCTGAAGTACAAGAACAGAAAACAAAAACAATCTTTCCTGCTCAGCTCCCTCTCTCATACCCTAGTGGCATTGTAAACATGCAAATCTCCTCTACCTCTACTTCCTTCCCTGCCTTTTAAACACTTCTGGCTCTTCTTTCATGGAGAAAATCTAGGCGATGAAGGCAGGAAAAGCCTTTGCCTTTCTGCCCGATATCTGTAATTTACCTGTATGGGCACCTGCCTGACATCTGTAATTTACCTGTATGGGCACCTGGTCTCCCACACCCAGTGTGTGATGACCCCCTTCTTGCTTTGGGCTAATCCTATGTTTTCTGAGTTTGGTTTGTGAATTTGCAAACTTCAGGAGATAGTGAAGGAAAGGGGAGCCTAGCCTGTTGCAGTCCATGGGGTAGTGAAGGAAAGGGGAGCCTAGCCTGTTGCAGTCCATGGGGTAGCAAAGAGTTGGACACGACTGAGCACCTGAACATGTCCTAAAATATATGGTCAACTTTGGTGAATGTTTTTCAGCCTTTTTTCACTTTCAAGTTTATATCTATTAGGATTAAGTGCAGCTACATAGAATAGAGGGCTTCCCAGGTGGCTCAGTGGTAAAGAACCTGCCTGCCAATGCAAGAGACACAGGTTAGATCCCTGGGTCGGGAAGATCCCCTGGAGAAGGAAATGGCAACAGTATTCTTGCCTGGAAAATCCCATGGACAGAGAAGCCCATGAGTTTACAAAGAGTTGGACACAACTTAGCGACTGAACAAGAATTTGTGCAGGCATGCACGTAAAACAGAGAACCAACTATTATAGTATAACATCACAGGGATTTTTTTTTTTTAAATCTAAGGTTATGTAGTCCAAGGCTAGACTGGTAATTTTACCAAGTTGTTAGAAACCTAAGATCTTTCATATTCACCATTCATATGCCCTTGTCTTCACAGTCCAAGAAGATTCTAAAGCTCAAGCCATCATATCCATCTTTTCTGGATATGAAAAGTAAGGAAGGGTCTGCCTGTTTCTCTATAAGGGGATTTCCCAGAAGTTCCACCTGATACTTCTTCCTTCTCATTAGTTAGAGCCTAGTCATGTGACTCTGTCTGGAGCAGGGAAGTCTGGGAAAGTAATATTTCAGCTGGGTACACTGCCACCCCAAACAAATCAGTTCTGTTGTTGAGAAGGGAGTTAGCAGTTTGATATGTGCCAATGAGTTAACTCACTAACAGTGTTGTTTAGTTCTGCCTATCGTTTTTGGTTTTACTTGATCTTTCATGGAATGAAAGAGGTGGATTCTTATTTCTTACCAATTATATATGTTTATTTTTCTTTTGTTTTGGTTGTTAGATGCATCTATTTTGTGCATGCTGCTGCTGCTGCTGCTAAGTTGCTTCAGTCGTGTCCGACTCTGTGCGACCCCATAGACGGCAGCCCACCAGGCTCCCCCGTCCCTGGGATTCTCCAGGCAAGAACATTGGAGTGGGTTGCCATTTCCTTCTCCAGTGCATGAACGGGAAAAGTGAAAGTGAAGTCGCTCAGTTGTGTCCGACTCTTAGCGACCCCAGGGACTGCAGCCTACCAGGCCCCTCCGTCCATGGGATTTTCCAGGCAAAAGTACTGGAGTGGGGTGCCATTGCCTTCTCCGATTTTGTGCATATATACTCCTAATATAGTATCTTACATTGGAAATTGCATTTATTTTTTAAAAAATATTTATTTATTCCTTTGGCTGTGTAGGATCTTAGTTGTGGCATGTGGGATCTTCATTGCATCATACAAGATCTTTCCTTGCAGTGCAGAGACTCTCTGGCTGAGGTGTGCAGGCTTAGTTGTTCCACAGCATGTGGGATCTTAGTTCCCTGATCAGGGACCAAACCTGAGTCCCCTGAATTGAGATTCTTAACCACTGGACCATCAGCAAAGTCCCACATTACAGTGTTTATACATCCTTCTTTGTACTGCTTAATTCAAATTGGCCAGAATTCTACTATTCAGAAAAAAAAAAAAAGTCTGGTGTTTTTTCTTTCTTTTTTTTTTGGTTTGTATTTACATGGCATACTTTGGGGTAGTCTTTTATTTTTAATCTTTCTTAATCATTTAGTTAGAGTTGCATTTTTTTTTTTTTTTTGTAAATAGTGTTGAGTTAGGTTTTGCTTTGCAAACCAATCTGAAAAATTTTTTTTTCTTTTTAGTAGGTAATTTTAGGCCACTTATATTCATTGAAAAGGCTAATATATCTGACCTTTGCCTGCTATTTAAAAATATTATTTTATATATATATATATTTAATTTAAACAATACAATTATTGGAGCTGTTTTCTACCACACTAGGTTAAATAAACTTGTTGAAGTATGGTTTTTGTCACCTTCTGGGACATTTAGTAATTTGCTGTTCTTTTATGTACCTGTTAGTACATATGGCCAACTGATCACCTGTTAAAGTTATGTCTCATCTTATTAGATACACAGGTAAGAAAAGTTACATTCATCTTGTCCTTGGCTCAAAGCAGCAGTGGCTCCTTAGCACACAAATCTTGGCAGAATCAAGCATCTACTATTTTATATATACATATTAATATTAAAAAGCAGTGAAAGGACCAGACTGCTTGCATTAAACATTCTGTGCAGAGGGATAATATTAGGTTTTGCTTTTGCCTTTCCTCATCTGTAGTAAGCTACCCTTGACAGAACTAGCTGAACTGTTTCAAATTTTCTTCAGTGCATCCGTAGGTAATAAAGGAAAGCAAAGTCCATGAGACTCTGTTTCCTCATTTCTCATCTTGTGTGTCTCTCACCTATTTTCTCAGGAATGATAGAGTAAACCATGTTTTCTCCAGTTTCATCAGATGGATCTTGATCAGGTCCTACAGTGAGGACAATGTGGTCTCTAAGCTGCAGTCTCACTGTGTTGTCCAACCCTGGTAACTGTCCACCTGGTGTTGAAAAGCTCTGCTCCACCTCCCATATAGTAAGGAGAGAAACCATTCATGGCAACATCCTTCCTCATGTCTGCTGAAGGCATTTCTTTGATGCCCTCTAGCTGGTTTGCAAGTATCCTTAGAAAGCCACCTTATCTTTTCGTTACAACAGCTGTGTTTTCCACCTGCAGGAGCAGCCGCCGGCGGATGCCAGGCCGGAGCTCCCTGTCTGCCTTTGTGGTATCAAACACGAGCCCCAAAATGGTGTCCAAAAGGAAATCTCCCCACAAACTGCTCCGGAGGTGTGGAATGGGCCAGCCCCTTGGCCGTGTCCGCCTGCTGGATGGTCCCTCTGGGAAAGCGCCGATCTGCCGGCTTCAAAGTGAACTCCTGTCCTCACCCTCCACACTTCACTCCCGCGCCCGCGGTGGGGACTGTGAGTTGGTACAGGCGCCAGTGTTTCTTTCCCTCCAGCTGCAGGATGAAAACCTCGACATCATCGTAGTGGGGCGGCAGGCAGGGATCTCCCACGGGGGTTGTGTACACATGGGAGCCAAAGTGGCACTCCCTCCAGCTTCTCCTAGACCTTCCAGAGCTCATCCTTAATTCTCCGAGGCTAGTGAAATGGAATGGTTGCATTTTTCTGATCAAAATCTTTTCTCAGCTGAAGAAAGTGCACTTTGCCCTCTTGATTTAAAACCTTCTTCTTCCCATGGACACATCTGTAGACTTTTTCAAATCTTCCATAGTACATACCCTGGCTGCACAGACTCTTCAGATCTGAGAGTGTGAACAGCAAGTTCAAGGTCATCTCTCCGGATGAGAAGAGGCTTCTGCTCCTGGAATTCCTTGAAAAAAGTCTCGGACTTGATGGGCGAGATTAAACTTTCAAAGAGGCCACAGGGGGCTGTCAGAGTTGAAAGGGGAAGGCCCGCCGGCTGCCTCCACCTTCACCTGCTTAGGAACAGGCCCCTTTTCCTTCCCGTCCCCTGCAGGCTTCTCTTTCTTCCACTTCGCCAAAGAAATGCAAACCAGAACATCATTCCAGGTTCCATGCATGAGACAAATGCTCAGGGCTGGGGCAATGGGATGACCCAGAGGGATGGGATGGGGAGGGAGGTGAGAGGGGGGTTCAGGATGGGGAACACATGTAAACCCATGGCTGATTCATGTCAATGTATGGCAAAAACCACCACAATATTGTAAAGTAATTAGCCCCCAACTAAAATAAATATATTTATTAAAAAAAAAAAAAAAAAAAAGAAATGCAAACCAGACTCAAGCCTGTTGCCAGCAGCCTCCCTACATTGTTTTTATAGGTTGAAAAATCTTTGAACAAATGGCTTAAATTTCTTCTAATATTTAAAAAGCTTTGTATATTCTACTGGTTACCTTTATAACTTTATCCAATATACTCTGTCTTCTTTTTCTTAGAGAGTAACACTAGTACTTAACAATTCTTATCATGAGAAATGATGAAATCAGTATATATTGTCTTCCCGTCTTTCCTTCCATCTGTCTCTCACCATAGGATTTCGATCAATTATGTGCTATTTATTAATGTTCATCTTAGGAATATCAAATATCCACATACTGGTAGATTTCTTAGTTTTAAATGACATCTTTTGACACCTAGCTATTTTTCTTAGTAGTTTTATGGTTTCACTTTATTCGTTTTGAAACTGCCTTCCTTTTTAAGTTATTGTGTCCTCTTCCTGAATTGAGCCCTTTATCATTATGTGATATCTCTCTTTATCCCTGGTGATAGTCTTTGTTCACAAGGCTCTTTTTCTCCAATGTTAACACAGCCCCTCCAGCTTTTAAAAAAGTTACTGCTGCATTTCTTATCTTCATTTAGCAGCATGTATTATAATATCTCTTTTTTCTCTGGTTGCCACAAGCTTTTTCCCTTTATCTTTGGTTTTCAGCAACTTGATTATCATTTGTCAAGTTTTTTCCTTTCTACTTCGGTTTGTTTTCTTCTCTGAGGTTCTTAGATTTTGGGGGGTTCATTACGTTATTTTAGAAAATTCTTGGTCATTATCTCTTTAGATATTTCTTTAAAATTGAGCAGGACCCTCTGTCTCCTGACTTGCCTCTTGTTTCTAGAAAAGTTTTACCCTCGTTCTTGAATTCCAAGGAACGAATTTAATTAGAGAAGTGAGAAAATGCAGAAACAAAGGAAAACAGTCAAGCAAGACTGTTAGCCATAAAACGAAGTCAGGGACGTTAATTTCCTCCTCAAGGGCTGTAGATAACATCCTGAGCCAGGTCCTTGAGTTGTTCTGCAGATAGTCACCCCCACCGGGTGGAGGAAGCGAACTGCTGACCACCAACATATAGATCCTAGCCTGACAGGAACCAGAAGGTTGATGATTGAGATTCCTGAAACACCACCTTGCTACCTCACCATCAACCAGTCAGAGGACTGAACCTCAGTTGATCATGCACCCTGCAATATTATCCCTCACCTTGCCTTTAAAAACCCTTCCTTGAAAGCCATCAGGGAGTTTGGGTCTTTTGAGCATGAACTGTCTGTTCTCCTTGCTTGTTACCTGCAATAATGCTGGACTTTCCTTGACCACCTCTGGTGTCAGTAGATTGACCTTGCTATACGTCTGGAGAGCAGACCCAGGTTTTGCTTGATGACATCTTCTGTCTTGTTTTTCCTCTCTTCTTTTTCTGTGATCCTTTAATGCAGTTTTAGGCAATTTTATATTATCCTGCAACTTCTGGATTCTTGGCTTTGTATTTCATGTTCTTTTTTCTTTTTGATTCAAATGAAAGCTGTCTACTGATCCATCTTCAAGGTCATTGATTCTTTGCTCAGCTGTATTCAGCCTGCTGCTAAGCCTGTTGAAGTAATTCCCTGATTCTCTTTAATGCTTCCATCTTTTTTGCAGACATCTTCCATATGTGCATGTGTGTTGCTTACTTTTTCCAATAAATCAATTAACTGATTAATCATAGATTTTTTTTAAAAAAGATTTTTTTGATGTGGACCATTTTTAAAGTCTTTATGGAATTTATTACAACACTGCTTCTGCTTTATGTTTTGTATTTTTTGGCTATGAGGCATGTAGGATCTAAGCTCCCCAACCAGGAATCAAATCTGCACCCCTTGCATTGAAAGGGGAAGTTCCAACCACTGTACCACTGGGGAGGTCCCAATCATAAGTATTTTAATTTCCTTGTTTGGTAGCTGTAACATCTGAGTTATCTCTAGGTCTGGTTCTATTGATTGCTTTATAATGTGACAAGGATTGCTCTTGCTCTTTTTGAGGACTGGACTTTCTCAGCATTGCTATCAATCATGACCCAGAAGCCCCAGCCTACTTTGTAACAGTACAGGATCCTGGGCTGGAGAGGCTTATCTGCCCCTGTTGCTGGAGTAGAGAGCTTTGGCTTCTATCACCCTTTTGGGTTCCCAGGTAGCTCAGTGGTAAAGAACTTGCCTGCCAATGCAGAAGGTGCAAGAATTGCGGGTTTGATCCCTGGTTTTGGAAGATCCCCTGGAGGAAGAAATGGCAACCTACTCTAGTATTCTTGCCTGGGAAATTCCATGAAGAGAGGAGCCTGGCAGACTACAGTCCATGGGGTCGCAGAGTTGGAAATGACTGAGCGCACACACACACCAGTATCATAAAGCTTTTGCTTCCTAAGAGGGAAGCATCTCAGGGAGAAGGAGGGGTTTGTGCCTGTGGGCCACCAAAGAAGACTGTCTAGTTTCTTTAATCACCCATAGCTTTGCTGTGAGTTGGTGGAGTCCAGAGGAAAAGAGCCTGTCAGGAGTAGCTGACTCCCCTGAGTCTGGGGTTCACAGCTATTCCAGAGGGTTACACTATCCCACACTTAACCTTTACAGATTTATTACAGTTTTAGCAGTTTTCTTTGTACCTGCTTTATGACCATCAACTCTTGACCTTGTGCTCTGTTAAAGGCGAAATACTGTAGATGTCCTATCTCTCCTGGTCATGCCTTAGAATTCAGTTTACTTGCTTGCCTTATGAATATAGCTCTCTGATGGGTTTGAGAAAATTATGATTGTGTAGACTGTAAAGTTCTTTCTCATTGGTAGAGAGGGAGCAATATTGTCTTGGGGCTTTCTATACCTTCAGCACAGCATTGTTGGAATGGAATTGTAATATATACTATTTTCTTTATATATATATTTATAATAAATATAAATATATTATATAATATATATATAGTATCTATTTTATTTATATTATACTTTATATATATTTTATATTACAATATATTACATAATATATAAAAATAATATTTATATTTTCTTTATACTTCATATTATGATCTTGAAATTGCACTAGGTTGATGGAAGCAGGGCGGGTGCATTCATCTTTACTGTACCTGTGTGTGTTCATCACATCTTAATTGTCTGTCCTTTCCACAGTTTCCAGGGCCTTGCTCCATAACACATCCTTACAGGTTTCTATATTTTCAAATTCTTTATATTAGCTTCTTCCCCTTATATATAAATTTTCTTAGTCTCATCCCAAAATGAAAGTTTACTTTACTCTTTGGATCATCAACTCAACCTTGGCTATTGCCCCATCTGTTCATATGCTTACTTACTACTTATATTTCTTCCTTTTTGAATTTCACATCTTTTATTGTGGTGTTTATAGGTTGTTTTTTTTTATTGCTTTGAAAGAGCTATTGGGTTTAGCCAACCCTGGGTGGCACATTGGTAAAGAATCTACTTGCCAATGAAGGAGATGCAGGAGACGCAGGTTCTATCCCTGGGTCAGGAAGATCCCCTGGAGTAGGTGATGGCAACCCACTCCAGTAGTCTTGGCTGGGAAATCTCATGGACAGAGGAGCCTTGTGAGCTACAGTCCATGAAGTTTCAGAGTCAGACACGACTGAGCTACTGAGTATGCATGCACATATTAAAGGTTTTAGTCTGTTGTCTGTCGTATGTCTTGCAGGCATATTCTCCTAGGCTGTCATGTCTCTTTTTATTTTATTTATATTTAATGTTTGCTAACACATCCAACAGATTTTCTAGTTTATACTTTGCTAAATGAAAGTGCATGTGCAAGATAAAGACATTATAATTAATTTTAAAATGAATACTTATAAAGCAAAAATTATTACTAGCATTAAAATTAAATTAGTGAAATTAAATTCACTATCAGGGATGCATGTGGAGTGAGTTGTTTGGATAGCTAAAATTTAAAGATCATAATTTTTATAAAGATTATAAACACTTCAAAAGTCTACCTCTTTAATAATAAATCTTGATCATTTTATTTTTGCCTGAAATGTACATTTTCCTACCTTTTTAAAAGCAAAGGAAAGTTTTATTATTCTATGAGTATAAAATCTCCCACATTTGCTTCTCGTTTCAAACAATGCATGCACTTTTAATTGCTAATTTATTCATTCAAATATTGTTCAATTTTACTTAATTATTAAGTTGGGATTACTGAATATGTAATAACAGTGAATGAATTCTTTTGAACCCAAATTTAATCACCACAAAGGATATTGCGCTTAATTTGCCCTTTTCTTTGTCATTAGTGAGGGTCCTATACTGTTATACACAGATGCCCTCTGGACTTAGTAATTAATGCTTTAGGAGATGTTTCTCTTTCCCTAAATGGTTCCAAACTAGTGTGTTTTGAATTACAGGGTCTGCTTTTTACAGCATTTCTTGCTGCTACTTTGTTATTAGGCTGATAGTTGTTACTTCTCACTAAAACCAAAACTTACTAACTTCCCCTTCTACTTTCAAGTTGGCGCTTCTAGTATGCTGTGAGCTTAAAACTTCAACCAAACTTTTGGGAATCTCCTATAAAATAAAAGACAGAGGGTCTTTTCATATGACACAGCATATGCAATTTATGGATCAAATTTTTAAGAGATATTTTGGATTCACTTCTTCATTTTTTACCTGTCTTTTAGCCACATTTACTGGATAATTGAATTTTGCATAGGTGGACTGATGCTAAGTCCAGCAAAGCTACTGTGTAAAAAATTCCATGGAACATATTCTGTGTGATGAGGCTTCAAAAGTAAATTCTAAATATCATATTCTTGTTACACAGAATTTAGAGATGAAATGATGAAACTAAAGTCACTTAGTCTGTCTATACCAAATGAATGGGTGAACAGACTTACAAAGAAAAGAGGTGATGTTATACAATGTCACAACATCCCTTCTGTCTTTTTCCTGCCTCCAGAGTATTTCATTTTTTTGGAGATATTTTATTTTAGTAAGAGTTTCCATTCAGTATCACAGTAATCCAAGTCTATGCCCCAAAAACTAGTGCCTAAGAAGCTGAATGGTTTTCTGAAGACCTACAAGACCTTCTAGAACTAACACCAAAAAAGGATGCTCTTTTCCTCATAGGGGACTGGAATGCAAAAGTAGAAAGTCAAGAGATACCTAGAGTAACAGGCAAGCTTGGCCTTGGAGTAGAAAAAGAAGCAGGGCAAAGGCTAATAGAATTTTGCCAAGAGAACGCACTGGTCATAGCAAACACCCTCTTCCAACAACACAAGAGAAGACTCTACACATGGACATCACCAGATGGTCAATACCAAAATCAGATTGATTATATTCTCTGCAACTGAAGATGGATAAGTTCTATACAGTTAGCAAAAACAAGACCAGGAGATGACTGTGGCTCAGATCATGAACTCCTTTCTGCCAAATTCAGACTTAAATTGAAGAAAGTAGGGAAAACCACTAGACCATTCAGGTATGACCTAAATCAAATCCCTTACGATTATACAGTGGAAGTGACAAATAGATTCAAGGGATTAGATCTGATAGACAGAGTGTCTGAAGAACTATGGATGGAGATTTGTAACACTGTACAGGAGGCAGTAATCAAAACCATCCCAAGAAGAAGAAATACAAAAAGGAAAAATGGTTGTCTGAGGAAGCCTTACAAATAGCTCAGAAAAGACGAGAAGCAAAAGGTAAAGGAGAAAAGGAAAGATATACCCATCTGAATGCAGAGTTCCAAAGAATAGGAAGGAGAAATAAGAAAGCCTTCCTCAGTGATTAGTGAAAGAAATAGAGGAAAATAATAGAATGGGAAAGAGTAGGGATCTCTTCAAGAAAATTAGAGATACCAAGGGAACATTTCATGCAAAGATGAGCACAATAAAAGACAGAAATAGTATGGACCTAACAGAAGCAGAAGATATTAAGAAGAGGTGACAAGAATACACAGAAGAACTACACAAAAAAGATCTTCATGACCCAGATAACCACGATGGTGTGATCACTCACCTAGAGCCAGACATCCTGGAGCACAAAGTCAAGTGGGCCTTAGGAAGCATCACTATGAACAAAGCTAGTGAAGGTGATGAATTCTGACAGAGCTATTTCAAATCCTAAAAGATGATGCTGTGAAAGTGCTACACCCAATATGCCAGCAAATCTGGGAAACTCAGCAGTGGCCACAGGACTGGAAAAGGTCAGTTTTCATTCCAATCCCAAAGAAAGGCAATACCAAAGAATGTTCAAACTACCGCACAGTTGTGCTCATCACACACACTAGGACAGTAATGCTTAATTCTCCCAGTTAGACTTCAACATATGTGAACCAAGAACTTCCAGATGTTCAAGCTGGTTTTAGAAAAGGCAGAGGAACCAGAGATCAAATTGCCAATGTCCACTGGATCATAGAAAAAGCAAGAGAGTTCCAGAAAAACATCTACTTCTGCTTCATTGACTATGCCAAAGCCTTTGACTGTGTGGATCACAACAAACTGCGGAAAATTCTTAAAGGGTTGAGAACACCAGACCACCTGACTTGCCTCCTGAGAAATCTGTATGTAGGTCAAGAAGCAATAGTTAGAACTAGACATGGAACAATGGGCTGGTTCCAAATTGAGAAAGCAATGTGTCAAGGCTGTACACTGAATCCTTGCTTATTTAACTTATATGCAGATTACATCATGCAAAATTCTGGACTGGATGAAGCACAAGCTGGAATAAAGATTGCTGAGAGAAATATCAATAATCTCAGATATGCAGATGACACCACCCTTATGGCAGAAAGCAGAGAGGAACTAAAGAGCGTCTTAATGAAGGTGAAAGAGAAGAGTGAAAAAGTTGGCTTAAAACTCAGCATTCAGAAAATGAAGATCATGGCACCCGTTCCCATCCCTTCATGGCAAATAGATGGGGAAACAATGGAAACAGTGAGAAACTTTATTTTGGGGAACTCCAAAATCACAGCAGATGGTGACTGCAGCCATGAAATTAAAAGATGCTTGCTCCTTGGAAGAAAAGCTGTGACCAACCTGGACAGCACATTAAAAAGCAGAGACATTACTTTGCCAACAAAAGTCCATCTAGTCAAAGCTACAGTTTTTCCAGTAGTCATGTCTAGATGTGAGAGTTGGACTATAAAGAAAGCTGAGCACTGAAAAATTGATGCTTTTGAACTGTGGTGTGGAGAAGACTCTTGAGAGTCCCTTGGACTGTAAGAAGATCCAACCAGTCCATCCTAAAGGAAATCAGTTCTGAATATTCATTGTTAGGACTGATGCTAAAGCTGAAACTCCAATACTTTGGCCACCTGATGTGAAGAGCTGACTCATTGGAAAAGACCCTGATGCTGGGAAAGATTTAAGGTGGGAGAAGGGGACGACAGAGGATGAGATGGTTGGATGGCATCACTGACTCGATGGACATGAGTTTGAGCAAGCTCTCGGAGATGGTGAGGGACAGGTAGGTTGGCGTGCTGCAGTCCATGGGGTCACAAAGAGTTGGACATGACTGAGCTACCAAAGTGAACTAAGCTTAGAGGAGTTAGTTTAGATAATAGGAATGTTTAATGAAAATCATGCTAAAATTTTTGAGGAATTGTGACACAATATTGACAAGTACCATTTGAGAAAAACCCGATATCCAAAATGAGCTAGGCAAAAACAGAAAAGTTAGTTGTCTTCTGTAAGAAGAGATATAGGGAACCCTCCTACACTGTTGGTGGGAATGTAAATTGGTACAGCCACTATGGAGAGCAGCATGTAGCTTCCTTAACAAACTAAAAATAGAGCTACCATATAATACAGGAACACCACTCCTGGGCACATATCTGCAGAAACTCTAATTTGAAAAGATACATGCACCCCAATGTTCATAGCAGCACTATTTACAACAGCCAAGACATGGAAGCAACATAAATGTCCATAAACAGAGTAATGGATAAAGAGTATGTGGTACATATATACAGTGGAATACTACTCAGCCATAAAAAAGAATGAAATAATGCCATTTGCAGCAACATGGATGGACCTGGAGATTATCATACTAAGTGAATTAAGTCAGACAGAGAAAGACAAATATCATATGATATCACTTATGTGTGGAGTCTAAAATATGATATAAATGAACTTATTTACAAAACGGAAATAGACTCACAGACATAGAAAACAAACGATGGTCACTACAGAAGAAAGGGGGGAAGGAAGGGATAAATTAGTTGTTTGGAATTAACAGATGCACAGTACTATATATAAAATAGATAACCAACAAGGACCTACTGTATAGCACAGAGAACTATACTCAATATCTTGTAATAACCTATAGTGGAAAAGAATCTAATGTATATGTATATGTATATACACACACATATATATATAGCTGAATTACTTTGCTGTACACCTGAAACTAACACATTTTAAATCACCTATATTTCAATAAAAATTAAAAAAGAAAGATACAGCAACTTACAGCCAGTGCAGTCTGGGCATGTGCTGACAAAGAGATTTGTCAGGCAAGCGGGTAAGGACGTTATTCATCAGTACTCTGAAAAAGAGAATCAGAAAGGAGTCCTATTTTTCTGTTTCATTTTTCAACTGAAATGAAATGTGGGTTTATCATTATTCTTAGGAAGCTGTGAACATCTAATACGTTGGGTACATTCTTACTCTAATTTTTTGGTAAGTATTGTTATAATTAAGTGCTTGTTAGTAATAAAATTAGACAAATGGTATCTGTCATACGGAAGAAGCAGTAATACCAGAAGACTGAAGAAAACACCTGTACGCTTCAATTGTGGGTAGTGAAAAGAAAGTGATTTACAATGAACGTTATTTTTCTTTACCAAGATTAATACACTAAGTCCCATACATATGAATGAGTTCCATTCCAAGAGCATGTTCTTTAAGTCCCATTTGTTTGTAAGTCCAACAAAGTTAGCCTAGGCAAAAACTAACACGATCAGCTATGTAGTACTGTACTGTAATAGGTTTATAATACTTTTCACCCAAATAATACATAACAAACACAAAAGATAAAGAAAACATTTTTGATCTTATAGTATAGTACCTTGAAAAGTATAGTAGTGTAGTACTACAGCTGGCATACAGAGGCTGGCATCGAGTGAACAGGGAAGAAGAGTTACTGACTGGAGGAGGGAAAGAAGGTGGGAGATGGTAGAGCTGAAGGATTATCAGCAACAGGAAATGGAGGACAAGCTGCAGTGTCACTCACGTCTGATGTTGATGGAACGCATGTTCACATCTTTAAAAGTTCACAACTTGAAGGTTTGTATGTAGGGGACTTACTGTATAGCATAGTACTAGTGTGCTTAAGAATATTGGAATGAAACATGACTGTGAGGCTGAGTTCAGTTTCGATGGGCTGACATTCTAGAAGGCAGAAGATCTTATAAAATTGTTACAACTATAGAATAGCCTCATAGAGTAGGACTAGGAGATGGTTTTTAGTTGGAAAGGTATTTTTCGGGTTCTAATTCCAAATAAAACGCTATTAAACTCAAAGTGATCATTTTTATTCATGTATTTTCCTTCAGTTGAAATATTTGCTTAAATTTTTAGTACTTACAAGAGTATAAGAGAATTTAGTCCATAAAATGTTAGTGGGGAAATTCGATTGAGGTGATTATCTTCAATTATCCTGCCAGCCAGAAGAAAAAATGGATTCAGTTTATATATTTTTCCAACAGAAAGACTAATACCATAATATGCCATGGAAATGAAACATACAGCCATTCTAGTCTGTGGAGATCTTCAAAAACACCAGGCTTCAAGAGGGTTATTCTGTTATGACTGAGATACCTGAAAAAAGAGAAATGATAACAGTAAATCTGTTATCTTCTTGATATCTTACAATGAGGAAAGGAGGAACGATAGTCATTCATCTTAAAGTTTCTCATATGCTGTTCTCATCAGGCCATTTTCCTGCCTTTGGAATTCTTTAAGTTCTTTATCATTTACCTTTCCATATCCAGTTTTTAATTTCTCAATTATCAATCAACCGTCAACCAGTCAGTCAATCAATCTATCTATTCATCTATTCGTCAGATTGTTTTGACAGTGTGCTAGGTCTCTAGCCCCTTTCTCTGAGGAAGATAACATCTGAGCAGGTGAATAGTACAGCAGCGAAAGGGAAAGAGCTAGAACATACAGTTACTCTGACTTTCCAGCAGAGAAGACGCTGACTGCTGGTTGGGGCCGTGGAGTTTGGAGGGGAAAGGAGACAGTGAGTCCTAATGGAAAGAGGACTGAGAAGAGATGTGGACTCATCTCCAAAGCATGGGTGGGAGTGAGTCCCAGACAGAGGAAATGACTTATGCAAAGGCAAGAGGTGTGAGGGTGACAAGTTGAGGGGTCACTGTGAAGAGGTCGAGAAGGGACAGAGGAGACGTCCCGGGGGCAGGCAGGGACCCGCTCTGGAGAAAAGACACTGAGCAGCTGCGGGGAGTCTGACCCACTGCACCCTGAGGGGACTCGCACTCTTCTGCAGAGTGAATGCTGCTTGAATAGTCAATTCATAGAGTCAGAAAGGATACTGGTAGATGCCAAGGGCCAGGGGTGAGGGGTGGGGAGGGGAATGGGGAGTTAGTGTTTAATGGGGCCAGGGTCTCAGTTTAGGAAGGTGAAAAATTAGGGATATGGATGATGGTGAGAATGCACAACAATGTGAATGTATTTAGTGCCACTGAACTGTACAATTAAGCATGATTAAATTGTATGTTTTATATTTTGTAACTTTAATCTCAATATAAAAAACATTTAAAAAAATCACCTCTCTTCTTTTATAGAGGGCTTAGAGTCTTTATGTGTTTTTGTTTTCTCCTGAAGAAAACTTTTGGACACACACACACACAAACGCACATAACCCAACAGAATAAATAAAGGGATAAATAAAGGGAAATATTTGCAAAAATCTAATTCCATTTAACTAATTAATCTAATTTAATCAAATATTAAACTAATTTAATCTAATTCCATTTAACTTTGTCCTTTTGATTTGGGAAAGTGGATGTGAAACTCTCTAAATACCTAAGGTTGCCAGTGGTAGCAAGAGTCCAGGACTGAAATGTGTGCAAAATTCCTCTCCTTCCATTTTCCCTAAAAATGGCAGAGAAACTGTCTTACATGTTTATTTCTGTATCAGTTTCTCTGGCTCAGCAATTCTGCTCTGAATCTGCTGTCAGACAGTTTGGTTCCTAGCTCTGCTACTTGTTAACAGTGTGACCTGAAGCTAACAACTTCTGAAATCCTCAGTTTCCCCAGTTCCGAAGTGGAAATAACATCAGGACCTAATTCATTGGATTGTTGAGCATTTGAGGCCAAGCGTGTCAGAAGCGCTTGGCGCATATTGTCAGGACCATGTCTCTGTTCAACTTCCCACGTCAATTTCTTGTCTCTTCTTTTTCCTCACTGCCTGTGATTCCTATGCAAGTGTTCATTCAATTCCATTTCTATTGATACGTGGACCACATTGATTCTCTCTTCACTCTGACAAATTGGGCAGTTGTGTGTGTTATGTTGTTAGTCGCTCAGTGGTGTCCAACTCTTTGTAACCCCCATGGACTGTAGCCCTCCAGGTTCCTCTGTCCTTGGAATTCTCCAGGTAATAATATTGGAGTGGGTAGTCATTCCCTTCTTCTGGGTCTCTTCCCAGCCCAGACTTTCTGCGTCTCCTTAATTGTAGGCAGATTCTTCATCGTCTGAGCCACCAGGAAAACCCAATTCCACTTCTTCTGATATGTGAACCGCACTGATTTCTCTTCTTTTCTCCACTCTGACAGATCAGGGAGCTGATATCCTATGAAATCTCTCCTGTCGAGAATTTCCTTTCCCCCCTTCACCCCTCAGATCTGACTTTTGCTTGGGAGTAGCATGGGATAACATCCCCACACTCTAGCCACTTATTTCCTTCCTTTGCAAGCCTGGAGCCCCAGTTGGGCACGGGAAGATGGAAAGTATCTCAGAGGCTCCCTTAAGAGTCACTGGAAGTCCCCTAAGTAAAGGTATTTGATCCATCACCACCCCAAAAGCCCTGTGCTGTCTGTTTCACCCAGTCCTCTTCAGTCCTCATCCACTGCTCTGGGCCTGAAATGATCACTGCTTTCAGACAACCATCATAGCAGCTGGGGTCTGAACAACACAGGTTTAGGTCCTAAGAAAGTAAATCCCTCGCCATTCTCTAACTATGATGTATATGTGGGCATTGTTTCCCCAACATAGACCGTAAGCTTCTGGAAAGCAAGGGTGCCTCTCCCCAGAGGAAGAACATGGTTCTATCTGAAATACCAGAGTGTAACGTGCTGAAAGCCAGCAGGTCTGACTTCTCTTTCTCTGTATCGCCCTCTAGAATGTCTAGCTGAAGAACTAGCACACTCTGAAGGGTAATGAATATGGATGAGTGACAAGCAGAATCTGATAGTGATCCATGAAAACCCAGGACCATGTGACATTTTTACACGCAGACGATATTCTAGTGGCAGGAAGAAGCCAAGGAGCGGATGGAAGACACTTTTGCATTTACTCTCCAGTATCTTTCAAGAGCCCCCTCCATATCCATTGAACATTATACCAAGCAGATATGTTTAAAAGTTTTGAATAGATTTGTGAGGGATTGTAAAGAAAGGTAGTCAGAAATATGATAAAGGTGAGTCCAGTACTGACTTCGGGTAACTTTCTATGACACGAAAGAGCTGGGTTGGGACGGAGGGGAAGAGGACACGGCTACAAGGGTTACTGTTAAGACTTTGGACGTCCAGTGACTCTCTTCTCTTTTGCTACTAAGTGATTGGGGGGCCTTCTTGACTCAACCCCAAACTCTGATACCACCAGTGAGGAATCTGACCACTTTCTTAGGTTAAGAATTAAAAAATGGGATAGAATAGAAAACAAGGGGCCAGAAATAGAAATACAGGAAACTTTTAGTTATGTGATTTTGGGTCATAATTCCCTTCAATAATTCCTGGGAGTCAGCTGCTTGGTAGAATGCAATGAAATGGAACTCTGAAAAGGACTATTTTAAAAAGCTGTGCTCTTAACTACAGTGAGATACCACTTTACACCCGTAAGGATAGCTGTTATTAAAAACTGCACAGCACAAAACAACAACAAAATCCCAGAAAATAGCAAGAGTTGATGAGGATGTAGAAGAATTGGAAACTGTGCATTGCTGATGAGAATGTAAAATGGTGCAGATGCTGTGGAAAACAGTAAGGTGGATCCTCAGAAAATCAAATGTAGAATTGCAATATAACCCAGCAATTCCAGCTCTGGGCATTCACCCAAGAGAATGGAATCAAGGGCTCAAAGAAATATTTGTACATCAATGTCCATAGCAACATTATTCACAATAGCTGAAATGTGGAAATGATCTCAGTGTCCATCTATCAAAGTCAATAAATAAAAAATGTGATACACAGAATGGAATATTATCCAGCCTTATTATCGTTACATTCAGGAATGAAATTGTGATATATATTACATGGATGAAACTTGAAGGCATAATGCTAAGACTAAGATGTTATGAAATAAGCCTGACACAAAGGGAAAATATTACCTGTTTCTACTTCTATGAGGTCCCTAGAGTAGTCAGATTCATAGGGACAGAATGTCAAATGGTATTTGCAAGAGGCTGGAAGAGGGGATTGGGAAGTTAGTGTTTAATGGATGTGGAGTCTTAGTTGGGAAGTTGAAAAGTTCTGGAGATGGATAGTTGAATAATAGTGTGAATGTACTGAATGCCACTGAACTATATTCTTAGAAATGACTCAAATGGCAACTTTCCTTTATATATTTTACCATAATTTTTTTTAAAAACTTTGTTCTTTCAAACTTATCATGCTTTATATATTTGTACAAGGAGAATTGGTGGGAAAAGCACAACTATGGGTTTTCTCCTTCATAAATTTTAGCTATCACTAGGTTTTCTCAGGTTGATAAAGTTCATTCAGTCCTCATTCCCATCACTATGGCTCATGCATATTGTGTGCCTAATTCTTCTGATTTTTCTCATTCATTCCTCGCAACAACCCTGAGGTAGGTACTGTTGTAGTTTTCAGTTTTACGGTAGAGGGAGTTGATGCTTAAAGAGGAAAATAAGTCCTCAAGTTCACACCCCAGTGAGTGGTGCAGCACGTGTGACTCAGGGTCCCACACCTTTGGCCCCAGTGCTCTGCAGTAACGTCTGCTGTCTGTACATGCCCTGAACGCCGTCACAGGCAGCAGGGCCATGTGCAGTGGGATGGGTCAGGTCCACAGGCCACCACAGAATGGGAAGACTAATTGGCCCTGGTACTTGCAGTTTAGTAAGATTGTACAGTCCTCGGAAAGCATAGACAGATACGGATCTGATCTTATTGTTTTGCAGGCACCTGTGAAAATGATTATTAAAGGGAACACATGAGTTTTATAGATGGATGGTGGTGATGGTGGTGCAAAAATGCGGGTGCGCTTAATGCCTCTGAATGTACACTTAAAAATGGTTAAGGTGGTACATTTTATGTCCTGTGTATGTTACCACAACATTTTGTAATAACCTATAAAGGAAGAGAATGTAAAAAAAGAGTATATATGTTTACATATACATATAATTGAATCATTTTGCTGTACATCTGAAACGAACACAACATTGTACTATAGTTCAATACATTTTTTTGAAAAAAAATAAAAAAAGAAACAGGAAATGTCAAGAATTCTTAAAAATTAAAAAAGGTAAACATGACAAAATAGTGAAGCTGGATATATGTCATTTTGTTTCTTGATTAAGTTCATAAGTTACTGGGCTGGTATATTTAGAGCTTCTAGTTGTAAATTTAGACATATGATGCCTAAAATTTAACAATTGAATTTTCAATGAGTGAAACTTCAGTTTTAGGGTCTAGCAAGGTACTTACTAATCAAAGAGGCCTAGAAGCCTTTTTAACATTCTGATATTTCCTGCTGTAATTCTATAAACTTGATAGTATTCAGCACAACCCTGGCAAAACTACAAGGCTGTGACATTACTAAGACCCAAACCATATGTCACGTTCATCACAGATTGGCCAAGCAAGTCAACTTGAATCATACTTATTTGACACCCAAGTTTTGCTCCAAAAAGTGTTTGAGAAAATGTATCAAATGTGCATACCACAAAAGAGAAAAACAGAAATACAAAAAATCAGGTCTAGAAGACTATACATGAGCTTGTAAGGCCAAGCAAGGATGCTGGCTGCAGAGTTCACTGAGGTCATGCTGAAGTTTGGGCCTGGAATTAACAGGAGGTCAGAGGAAACAGAACCTGGAGCACAAGCCCTTGCATCCCGTGTACCCAGTTAAGATTCACACATTCATAAGCAGCGGCCCCAGGTTGTAGCAAGGAGAAAGTAAGGATTTTAAGCCTGACTTCTTTCCTTCTTCTGATGCGGGTCACCATTGTCCTGGTGTGAGTGCATGCTAAGTCGCTTCAGTTGAGTCTGACTCCTTGTGACCCAATGGACTGTAGCCCACCAGGCTCCTCTGTCCATGGGATTCTCCAGGCAAGAACACTGGAGTGGGTTGCCATGTCCTCCTCCAGGGGATCTTCCTGACCCAAGGATTGAACCTATGTCTCTCATGTCTCTTGCATTGACAGACTGGGTTCATTACCACTAGCGCCGCCTGGCAAGCCATATATTGCCTGGAGGTGGAATCAAAGTATATCTCTAGCCACCAATTACAATTTTTTCGGTAATTAAGCAATTTTGATCTATTACTTGGAACAAATTGGTTGTTCAAGAATTAAAGTTCATTGTATAAAAATGCCAACATACTAAATTCTGATATTGAGAGTTGAAGTCCTGACTCCTTTTAAACCATGTGAACACAAGGTGGTGCTCCAGATCAGAAAAATTCTTCCTACTCCAGAGATCAGGAAACAGAGGAAGAAAGTGTCCTCTTCAAGTTTGTGTATCAGGCTTAAACTCGAAAACCTCTTCTCTCTTGATTGATTAATATCTAGAATATAGTTCTGAAAAGTCTTTTATTGGAATTCAGTTTTCTGATGTGAAATCTTTTTCTTCAGATAATCTGAGCTTTGAGAACATTTCATCAAACAAAATGGATAATTTTTCTTCTGATTCTGTTCTATTTCTATTATCTTAAAGAAAAAGTACAGATAGATGATATCTATGTACCAGGGTTCTATGGTGTAAACACAAACCCAAAACCAATGTAGATGTGAAAATGAAACCAGGAACTCTGAGATGTTTTCTACATAGTGTAATTCAGGCACAGAATACTTAAACCCAGCAGTTTAAGCCTATGGCAATATAATTCAGCCACAAAACTGACCTAAATAACAGGCAACCATCACCAGGGCCATTACAGATTTTGAGAGTACGTAGGTAATCTTAGATTAACGGGAAGCCAGCATGTCAGATAAAACTCAATGAGGTAGATGTGAACATGGAATTAATTCTACAAAACAACATGCTTGGAGGTTTCAAACCACAACAACTTGCTATCTTAGGTAGAGACCGGATTTGCAAACATATGGAAGAAAAATTTCCCTATCTAATCATGAGGGCAGGCCTGGTAAAGGGTACTAACATCTTTCTCTAAGATTGACGTTGAGGTGCAGAGAGCAAAGCCTCTTGAGTGTCTTCACTTGGGGGAGGGTGGTAAGAGAATTCACAGTACACATACTTTGGTTTCTTTGGGGATAGGTATCTGAGAGTTTGCTAAGGTGGCTTCTAGAAGCAGTCAGAAAAACAACGTTACCTGGTAGCCTCCAGCTAACAGTTAAATACTTCCCCAAAGAGTGGTTAGACTTAAGCAGAGGTGTAGTGTTGGTCTCTGCAGAAGTAGGAAGAAACAGATATGCCAAAAAACATTAGTCAATTTAATACTAAGAATTAAAATTTTTTCTTACAGAGTCTGAAGACCATGGTACTTTTTGAAGACATTAGGAGGAAGCTTTCTTATTAAGTTCCATTTGAGTGACCTGAAATAAATGTAAATTTTGGGTTTTAAAGTTTTTTTCTTTACTTTTAACAATAGTATGAACAATTATAAACTCGATTTACTTTAAGACCAGCTTTCAGGAAACACTTTGCTTCATAATGTCACTTTTGTATTCATATCATTTAAAATTTTTTAAACAGATTTTTGTTTGAGAGATATTTTTATTTTATTTTTATTAATTAGTGGTTTATTAAGATACAGCTGATTTACAACATTTTATTACTTTTAGGTATACAACATAGACATACAAAATATTTATAGACCATACTGCATTTATAGTTATTAGAAAATATTGGCTATATTCCCTGTGATGTAGCTCGTTTATTT
Organism: Okapia johnstoni; assembly: GCA_024291935.2. NCBI lineage: Eukaryota > Metazoa > Chordata > Mammalia > Artiodactyla > Giraffidae > Okapia > Okapia johnstoni. The sequence goes on along the minus strand of CM044310.1, from coordinate 29,814,840 downwards.
TATTCACAGTAGTTTGTAACTCTTAATCCCCATTTTACCCTGCCCCCTTCCCTCTCCCCACTGGTAACCACTAGCTTGGTTTCTATACGTGTGAGTCTTTTTGCTTTGTTATATTTGGTAATATGTTTTATTTTTTAGACTCCACATATAAGTGAAAACGTACAGTATTTGTCTTTTTTTTGACTTATTTCACTAAGCATAATACCCTCAAGGACCATCCATTTTGTTGCTAATAGCAAATTTCATTCTTTTTTACGGTGGAGAAGTATTCCATTGTATATATGTACCGCATCTTCTTTATCCATTCCTCTGTCAATGGACACTTAGGTTGCTTCCAAGTCCAAAATAGCATTTGGCAGCACCAGGGTCTGCTGGGTAGAATGAGCTCCCAGAATGGCTGCCCCCATGTCTACATCCCCAGAGTGAGCTCTAACTGCCTCCTGCCTCTTCAGGAGGTTCTCCAAGATCAGCAGGTGAGACTAATCCAGGTTCCTTTCAAATTACTGCTTCTGCCCCGGGTCCCTGAGCAGGAAAGGTTTTGCATGCACTGCTTAAGAGTAGAGTCTCTATTTCCCACCACCCTCTGGGACTGCTGAAAGTAAGCTCTGATGGCCTGCAAAGACCAGTGTTCTTGGAACTCGTCTTCTTGCTACAGGATTCCCGGATTGAGGAGCCTGATGTGTGGCTTGGACCCCTTGGTCACTTTAGGAGCATCTCTGCAATTGCAATTGTTCTCCCATTTGTGGGTCATCCCCTGGGGTTATGGGTCTTCATTATATGAAGTCTCTGCTCTTACTTCCCTTCTTGTTGTAGTTACTTCTTTCTGACTTTAGTTGTAGACGGTCTTTCCTGGTAGGTTCCAGTCTTTTTCACAGATGGTTCTTCTGCAGATAGTGAGGGTTTTGGTGTGCCCATGAGAGGAGGTGAGCTCAGGGTCTTACCATCCTTCCTTCTTGGGAACTGCTTCTCTTCATAGTACCAATTGAACTAGGACTAACTGTTGATTTTGAATTATTAGAGATAATTTTCTTAAATTTAAGTTACAATATTGTAATTCTGACAAAAACTTGAAACAATAAAACTGGAAAAATAATCTTCAGTTATGTTCTTTTCTATTTTCATTTAACAAACAGAAAGCTTTCAGTTTTTGAGTGACAATAAGGATAGTGTTTTCTTGTTTAAAGCATATTCAAGAACTTAATATTATATTCCTCAATATTTCAGTTTTCACATTCCACTACCTTTGCTTCCTTTAAAAATTATTTATAGAGGGACCAAACTGTCCATTGGTCCATATAGTTGAACCATCTTTATTCAAGAAGTAATCCCAATGCAATTTCTAGTAAGTTGTATGAAAAAGATTTCCACTTGTATTACTGTTTATAAGCAGCTTGACACAGGCCAGGTTCACATAATTTTGGTTGTATTGAAAAGGACCTAACCTTTAATTGTTTAAAAAATATAATATGGTAGGAACAAAATAAAACAAGCAAAAAAATCCCAACCATTGAAGCTGGCGGTCCGTGGCATGAAACATACACAATCTTTGCATGTCAATTTCTTTAACAGTGAAAGAATGTATTTGGACCGCATGACCTCTAATAATATGGTGCCACTGGTATTACTACACTTGTCTATTATGATGGAGCAGATGCTCACTAAGAAATGAGCAATACACCTCATTGACGGGAGTTTGATCTGCTGCGGGACAAACGTTTGGAAACAATGGTCAACATAAAGGACTCAGCGGAGAGACAGCTTCATACAAAAGACATGAATAGTGTTACTTGTGTTGGTGTGGACCAGTATTGCCTGAACTTGATAATGAATCCTTCTTAAAGAAAAATAGCTTCTCAGACTCTTGAGAACACATTTTTGGAAACTAATTGGAGAAAAACCTATTCTAGAATATAGAAAACTATGTATTCTCAACACGAGTATTATTAGAAAATTAAGAAAATAATTTCTTAGGGAGTGAAAAAATCTTACTTTTTTAATAGACAAAGAACTAGTATATGTAAATATATACACAGTATATCTGAAGTATTAAAACATCACAGAAGAGGACAAAAATGTCTAAAAAGCCTCAGGGAGGGAGGCAATAAAGAAAAGAAAAAAGGTTAAGAAACACTGTGTAGTGTATGGATAATTTTCTTCTACACGGCTAAATATGAGTTATTTAGGGAAAAAATGAAGGGCAAGTCTCTTGGTGAAATGTGACTCAGAAGAGTTAGATTTTAAATGTGAAGTGATGGAATATTTTATCCAATTTATTTTGTTGTTCCTGTTCAGTAGCCTAGCCGTTTTTGACTCTTTACGACTCCATGGACTGTAGCATGCCAGGCCTCCCTGTCCCTCCCTATCTCCCAGAGTTTGCCCAAGTCCATGTTCATTGCATTGGTGATGCCATCCAGCCATCTCATCATCTGATGCCCTCTTCTCCTTCTGCCCTCAATCTTTCCCAGCATCGGGACTTTTCCAACGTCGTCTGTTTGCATCAGATGACCAAAACACTGGAGTTTCAGCTTCAGCCTCTGTCCTTCCAGTGAATATTCAGGGTTGATCTCCCTTAAGATTGACTGGTTTGATCTCCTTGCTGTCCAAGGGACTTTCAGAAGTCTTCTCTAGTACTGCAGTTCAAAGGCATCAAAAATTCTTTGGCGTTCTGCCTTCTTTATGGTTCAGCTTTCACAATCATATGTGACCACTGGGAAGACTTGATATACAGACCTTTGTAGGCAGAGTACTGTCTCTGCTTTTCAACACATTGTCTAGGTTTGTCATCGCTTTCCTGTCAAGAAGCAATAGTCCTCTGATTTCATGGCTGCAGTCACCATCTGCAGTGATTTTGGAGCCCAGGAAGAGGAAATCTGTCACTACTTCCACCTTTTCCCCTTCTATTTGCCATGAAGTAATGGGGTTGGATGCCAATTTATTTTACTTGCTTTATATTTTTATTTATACATGAATGTATTAAAATTTATTTCCAATAATTAAAAAATTGACTCTTTTAATGTGTCAATTCTGGTGTTAATAAAGCTTTATATAATAGTTTGATCGTAGATTTTTTCTTTAGTAGCACAAACACTTGATGGCATCTTTTGTTTAGATACAACATAGTGGTACTAAATACTTCATAAGATTGTTGTGAGGGACTGAATAAGTGGGTACAGAGAATAACTTAGAGTGGGGTCTATCATTTAATAAATACAAATAAATATCAGCAATCATTATAACTGACCAAGGAACAATGATATCATCTTGAATGACAATGCATTATTAATAATGATGATTATGCCTTAATTATGATACAGTTTTACAGGTGCTGTACTGGTTGTCAGAATGAAAACATTTTTTTCTACTTACATAAAAGTCACATTTGAAGAAACTGATGAAACAGCTCGTAAATTGATCTCATCACACTCAAGCTCTAAACCTTGGCAAATACATTGGATGGGTGCAGAATCAACCACTGAATAAAGAGGATGTAGTAAGGAGAGGGGATGATGAAGGACCAGGAACAGGAGGGGAATGAAAAGAAAGAAACAGAAAACTATGAGAAAATCGTACACAAAAGTGTGTCGTGTCTTATGTAAGCAGTTTGTGCAAAGCTTTAAATTAATGTTCCAAAAGTTTGCTTTAAACATTAAAATGATACTAGGACCTTAAAATAAGGAAACATACACATTTAACAGCCCATGCATTAAAAAAAGTAGCAGCTTGCTCTTCTCCATTTGTTGGAAAATGAAGTCATCTGCTCTTATTCTATCCTTGGAGAGTAGCTATGTCTAAAGGTGACACGACGGTGTGTGATGGGCTTTAATGTTCATTTTAAAGCTGCTACTTAAGAATAAAGCGTTCATTTTAATGGAATACTAAGCTGTTTTTAACTAGCAAGAAAAAGAACTTGACTGTGATCTACAGTGCTGGTAGATTCTCTTTTTAAATTCAGGAACTCTTCAAAGGACTTCTTTTCACTTATGTAGGACTGTAAGGATGCCTACTGCTTCACTTAAGGAAGTAAATATTTTTTATGCATAGCTATTCTGTTCTCACTGATGGGAGCTGAAAAGAGAGGAAAAATGGGATGTATGCCTTTAGCTACCTTGTGGGCTATAGCAATAGCCTCAAAGATGTGACCTGATATTGCTAAGGTTTATTAGGGACTTGGGTGGTATGTTCATATAGCTAAATGGGATATTATTCAGTGTCACAGACATCGTCTAATCCCTGACTTGATGAAGAATGGACGATTTCTCATCAAGAGCAATGGGGCATATTCTCTTTTACATTTACTTTGAAACCCTGCGCTTAGAGCAGAGCTTATAGACCTGAATATTTACAGAGGCAGGCAAAGATGGTACAGATCACATCCTGGAGTCCCAGTGGGACAGCTTCTCCTAACTGTTGCCCTATTACCATAGGAGCATGTGTGGCCAAGTCAACCAACTTCCTCAAAGAAGCCAGAAAGACAATACTTTTTATATAATTGCCTACTTAAAAATAGTAATACTTAAAAACATTTAAACCATAGTAGGACAGACAAAACTTCTTGTGAGAACTTTCTGTTTGCAGACTTTTAGTCTATAAACTTTCTGTTTACAGGAAAGTTTCTGGAGAGTGGAAAAGCATCTTGATGGCAAAGAAGACATTCTGGTGGCAAGGATTGTGGATGATGGTGGGAAATGTGCACAGCGGGCTCCAGCCTTGGAAACAGTCAGGTATTCCTTTGCTCAGATATGTGCGCACAGGTGCTTTTTGTCTCCTTCCAAACAACTCTGCAGATTCCCTATAGAATCCTGAGAGCTTACGATCATAATTTAGGTTTTGTGTGTTTTGTCAGCAGAGTCTGTGCCAAGAAGTTTTGAACAATCTTATGGTTGTAAGTGACCATTTTGGCAATGGATCCCTAAAAACTAATTCTATCTAAATTCCTGTGCTAACATGTGTATTGTTGGGAGGGGACAGGGAGCTTTTGGAGGGGAGATGAAGGGCCTGAGAAGTTGGTACAAGGGGTAAAAATAGAAGGTGGAGAAGACAGCATTAATCTGGTGTTTTTTTCCCTATTTTTATAGGCCGAGTTAAGATTGATAATTCATATGTGTTGATAAGGAAAGTGAAAAAATAGCACTTAAATATCCTACCAGAAAAGAAGGATGAAGCAAATTACGTCACTTAAAAATTTATGGTATTTTGAAAGATTTATAATATGAATACCTGACTATGCTAAAACGCTACCTGAAAATATGACAAGAATGGATTGCACAGAAAATCTCAACTATGCTAAAATAAAAAGAAAGAAAATAAAAATAAAAGTTAATGCTGGTAGTTTCTGAGTGGTGAAATTATGGCTAAGTAAATAATTCTTTCCAAGTCTCTATACTTTCCATATTCCCCAAATTTAAACTTTATGAATATATTTGTTATGATGGATATGTTTTCCGTGATATTTTTCTTGAGCGGTGACTTTGTAAATGTGAGTTCCTCACATTCATCCAGGCATAAAGCATTATAAGCCAGTTAAATTTCTCAGTTAAGTTTCCAATAAATACTTATTATAATAAAATTGAATAAAGTGATTCAGTAGGAACCTTAATTTAAGTTTCACTCCCTAATTTTACACTACGCTTTACATTTAATTTTTATACTGGCTTTAAGTTTGAAAAAAGATACCGAATTTCAAATTACTACCCAACCCCTATCTTTCTTGAAAGTTCTAATTAAAAATTTTATGTTTGCTCATTTCTAAGAACAGATAAAAAAATTGCCTTTGTACTTTTTGAAGCATCATTCTTTGTGTAGCTGCATTCCTCTTACGTAAGAATACTTAGGGAACATTTCTCCCAGAGCTCATCATCTGGTAAAAAATTTATTTCTCTTGCTGACTTGATCTGTTTTCCCCATTTGTTTTTGCTTTACAGACCAGACGATGAAAGTTATGCAACCTATTATTTTCCCTCTTTGACCTAATGACTACAAAATTAAGAACTAGGTAGTAACTTTTCTCAGTGAGGATTTCTTATATAATTTTCCTTCTCTATTCCTTGTCCCATTTACCATGGAATTTTTGTCTCTCATGTCATGTTAATGGGTTAAGTCTGTTCATAGCCATATTTATTTTTATTGAAAATTGCCCAACGTCCTTTTGGGAATAATATAAAATATAAAGAGAGTCAATTAAAATTTAAGAAATGACAAGGATATAGAATGAATCAAAAGCAAAAATCAAAATGATATTTTGAGACTATATGGCTTAATCCATTAGTTTTATGCTTGATATTAGTAGTTAAATTATACCCATTAACGTTTTCCTTTTCCAAAAGCTTTCAGCTTTTTCATGATCAAGTAATCTGGTCTCTCTCTATATATATTTTGGCTGCACTATGCAGCCTGTGGGATCTTAGTTTCCTGACCACAGATTAGCTCCCGAACCCTAATCGAACCTATGCCCTGAAGTGGAAGTGCAGAGTCTTAAACACTGAACCACCAAGGAAGTTCCATGGTTTCCATATTTTGACAAGAAGACAACATGTGGTTGAGATAGATTGCTGAGTGACCTGAGAGATTAAGAGGAGGGATTACATCCACTTAAAGTGGAGATTGATAGCAGTTTTTTATTAGTTTTATTTGAGGAGAAAAGGAAAAAATATTTTAAAAAAATTAAAAAGCTGCACTTTACAATTTGTGGTAGAACATAAAGTGGAAAATGTAGTAGAGGATTCTTTTTCCCAAGCCCTTCCTTTTAACCAAGGTTTTGAAAGCTATGATTGAAATTACAACTTTAAGGCACATATTTATATGTGAATAATTTATTAGACTAAACCCAATTTATTTAAAAAGAATTATGTATATTGATCTTCCTGATTTTAGAAATTACAGAGTTATCCTCAATGTTATACCCTCCTACAATCCTTCCCATGGTTTTTGTAAGTTTTTGGTATGTGACTAAATGTAGGTTATAACAAATAAGGCTTTTTGGTAGCTGTAAAGTATGGCTTAGACCCCAGAAGCTTTTTCACTTACAAATGTTAAAATCCCAACAGCTTCTCTGCTCTTGTTTCCATTTCCTTTAAATTGGAGTTGCTTTTATATCACAGTTTACAGTGACTGTGAGAAGGGGACATGTAAGATAGAAACCCCAATGCACTGACATTAATTTTGTTCACATCAATACCTAGCATGATTTAGTCCTGTTGCACTTATGATCCCCGAGTCATTTAAAAATAAAATTCTCAATTTCAGGTTGTATGTCTAATAGAAAATTATAATTTTGCAAATAGAAGACTGCAATTAACTTTATAAAAACATTAAAAATGTTGCATCCAACTTTTGAGAACATGAAGTCTTACTATAAGCCCATAGACAAGGATGCTCAGCCCTTCTAACTACTTACAGCATTCAGATGTTTCTGCCACAATACTGGGATACAAGGAAGTCATTTTGTAGTTATTGCCATAGTATCTGTCAAATTGTGTAGACCATCCGTTGATGTCTCCTAAAATAAAGATCAGAGAACAGAAAGGTTCAAGAATAGAAATACTCTGGAGTGTTGGGGAAAACAGGTCTTCTCTTTAAGATAATTTAATGACCTTTTGGAAACAGAATCTAAAAAGAGTAGATATATATGTGTGTGTGTGTGTGTGTGTATATATATACACACACACACATATACACATATCCAGGGCTTCCCTGATGGCTCAGATGGTAAAGAATTTGCCTGTACACAACTAAATTGCTTTGCTGTGCAGCATAAACTAATGAAACATTGTAAATCAACTACACTCCAATAAAAATTAATTTAAAAAAGAAATGAGTGATTGACAAACAGAGAAAGATCATCTGGGAGCTTGTCAACAGGGAGAATTTCTGGCCTCCCACCTAGAGATCCGGATTTCACAGGTCCCCTAATCTCTGGTTTCAATAGGCACTAGAGGTGATTCTTCACCAAACAGTGTTTGAGCCACACGTTTTTAATTTTATATTGGAATAAAGTTGATTTTCAATGTTGTGTTAGATTCACGTGCACAGCAAAGTGATTCAGTTATACATATACATGTATTTATCCCTTTTCAAATTCTTTTCCTATTTAGGTTTTTACAGAGTATTGAACAGTTTCATGTGCTATAAGTCCTTGTGAGTTATCTATTTTAAATATAACTGTAACAAACAGTACTTTAGATGTACTGAAACACAGCACACTGTTCTTAGCTTCTTCATTTTAACTTCTAGCCAGAGGCTAGAATCATTCTCAAGAGAGGGGGTTGTAAAAGTTACTTTACATATCAGAAGGGAAGAGAGTTGTAAATGGCTGCTGTTCACCGTATGGAATTTCCGTACGAATGAGATACATGAATTTCTATTATTCCCTAAAGCCGGCTTGCCAGCTCTCTGGCACCTGTATTCAGGTGCTGTTAAGAAACACAGAATTCATGCAAGACTGAAAACAACATGCAGGAAGCCTCCTGTTAAATGTATCCTGACAACTTCCCCTGTTTTATTATATTTGTAAAAAAGGTCCTGACCATATGAGTTTGTTTAGTATCAACCAATCTCATAGAAAGGCAACAGTAAACAACAAATAAAGTCACCAAGACAAACACCAAAGTTACAGTTTCAGACCTGATGCTGTGAATAATATTTTGAAATCAACCTCGTTGGGTATAGCCCAGATAACTAAACTGCTAGTTGCTCAGCTAAAGTCTCTAGATAAGTGGAAGAAGGCAGATGTTTTTAAAAAAGGTAACAAGGAGTTCTTTTTGTACATACAGTGAGGCATTATTATGTATGTTTCATAAATGAATTTTGACTTGTACCCAGTTGTAGGTACTATAATTAGATTGAACAGGAGTAACACAATATTGAGTAGAATCTCAATCACAATCAAAAGGGAATCATTTTTTAACAAGTATATAGTTAGCAATTAATACAGGTTACAGAAAGTAAAGTCTTATTAGCATGTCCTTGTAAAATGTCCGTTCCAAGTTTCAAGTTTTTAGGTGCTCACAACAGGTTTCCAGGTGTCTGGTAGTTTAGGCCCAATCTGTTTATTGATTTGAAGGCGAGGTGGGGAGATTTTTCTGTTAAGTCACTCAAGAAGTCCTTTGTCATGGTAATGAATTCTTTCCCTAAGGTTTTTGTAGTGTAACCATAGTTTACAATTTAAGCAAAGTCCAAAAGTCTTTTTTGGGAGGCAGGGCGAAAGCCCAAATTTGTCGGAATTCTGTTGGTCCCATGCACAAAGGAAGGACTTTATAACCTACAGAAATGTTAATTAGTTTTTTCTTCTACTTCAGGGTGTGAGGGCCCTTTAATGCTCTAGGAAGAAGGCATATGTATAGAGTCATTAGTAGAAACAATTGATCTTCTCTCCATCCATTTTATCACCTGTAGTAAAAAAGGGGTTGGGTATGAATGGTTAATTTGCCTCGGGCGAAGGGGTGGCACAAGCGACCAAGATAAGCATGTCTAGGAAAATGTTTTATGGATTCTGCAGCATTCCCTGTTGAGAGACCAAATTTTCAGCATGATTAGTAAGGGTTTTTGTTTGTCCCCAAGTGGGGAGGTTATAAGGTTGATGTCGCCAAGGGTGGCGCTACCTGGAGCTCTTTAGAACTGCCATGGCCCGTAATGGAATTTTTTCCTCCTGGGGTTTTTGTTGTTTCGTCTCTGTTTTGAAGGCTGGGGGCCCACTTGAGTCCAGTTTTCTGAAGAGGAAGCTATGTGAGTTCGTTGGATCCTTCTGGGGAGATACAAGAATAGGTATTGGAGAGGGGACTGTTTGAGGGAAAAGATGGAAATTTTCCCTGGTGATTGTTGGAGGTGACCTGGGCGGGGGGGGGGGGGGGTCTCTTGCTTGGCATTTCCTGGAATAGGTTTCCCTTCAATGTAAAATCTAGATTTACAATCTTTGGCCCAATGCATTCCTCTACGGCGTGAGGGCAGATTTTGGGGGGGCTATTATTAACCTTCTTAGAGCAATCCCGTTTTAAATGGCTTTTATCTCTACATGTAAAACATCTTTCATTTCTCTTTTTAAGGGCAGCAACCATTGTTTCAGCTAGCATTTGCATCTTTTGAGTTTCTGATCCTAGATTGTAACAAGTCTTCAAATAATCTATAATAGTCTCTGCCTCCTGAATAGGAGCTATGGCTTTTTGGCATTCCTGATTTGTATTTTCATGAGCAAGTAGTTTCTCTAGTTGTCTTCTAGCTTTTTTCTCCAATTGCAGTATGGGAAATAGCAGTTTGTAATCTAACTGAAAAATCAGCATACGTTTCATTAGGTCCTTGCAATATTTTAGCGTAGCTTCCTGTAGGCTCCCCTTGAGGAGTAATTCGCTCCCAAGCCTTAAGGACCACTGTTTTTATTTGTTCACGCAACAAAGGAGGGCACTGTATTTGAGAATGTGGGCCGTACATAGTTATAGCCTTTTTTATTTGTTGCGTGTGATAAAAGTTAATATCCTTATTATTGAGGTATTATGTGGCCTTGAGCATCAGAATTTTTTAAAACTGGAAAAATGGAAAGACCATCGGCTTCAGAGACCTGTGACTGAGAAGCCAGCCATTCAGAAAACCTCTGTCGCGAAGGAGATTGCTTAGGGGAGTCATTGCTAAAATCATTAGGTTCTAGCAAAGAAGAGGCTTTTAAATCGGTGTCTGCTGGCATACGGGGAGAGCTTGGAACAACCCGGAGAGGGTTTGTAAATATATTATGTTGTTCTAATTGGGCTTTTTGTAAGGTTTTATCATTTAGTTTATATTTATGTAATAAGTGTTCTGCCTGTTTTTGAATATCAGGAGGGCCAGGATTACCTTGACGTGACAGAATCATAGTTTCAATAGGAGCCCTTAAAGGCCAGAAATCTGTAGGAATGTTTTATCCCTTTCTGGCGGCTCGTTTAATATTCTTTTTGACCTGGTGCCAAATTTCTAAATCAATATCGCTTTCCTTAGGGAACCAAGGGTTACATTCAACCACTGTTTGAAGGCCAGTCTCTATTTCCTGGTGCAAAACTAAAAATCCCTGAGCTTTAAATAAGGGATAGAGTAAAAATAAGTGATAAAGTAAAGTAAAAAATTGATTGGGCTTTCCCGCCGTAAAATCTATGTCGAAAATATTTCACACCCTGAATAGGCTCGCCGTAATACCCATGTCTTTAGTACTTACCAGCTTCAATAAGCTTTTCCAGGGTCACCCTGTCCGACCTGCCGTATCCCAAGCCCCTGTTGTGGCGCGCCAACTGTTGTGGCCCTTTAGATGGGCTGGAACTTGGGGGTACAGAGTCGACCGATAAGAAAGTAAAAGAAGGAAGAAAAGAGGCTGAGCCACCTGAAGGGGACAGAGAAAGAGAGAGAAATGAAGAAAGACACGGGGGCCAGTGTTCTGGTGGAACAAAGGCCTCAATGATATCATTATGATATCTTAGAAGGAGATGACTGACAGATATCAGCTTGAGACTCCAACTGAACGTCAGTAATTGGATGGACAAAAGGTACACCCCAGAAACAGCAAATCCCAGCTTCTGAAGAACCAGGAACCAGGTCAAACTGCCTCGCTGACCCTTGACATTGTGAGTATAGTAACAGGAGGAAGGGAAGGAAATTTGAAAAACTGAGTCTGTTCAGGTGAATAGAAACGGTAGCTTGTGGCAACTGTGAAGATTTAATGCATCCTTTTTTTTTTTTTTTGCTCTCCCACCATTCAGTTTAGAATGCTTTGTCATTCTTCAGAAGCCGGTAACTTAGTTCTATGTTTTCCAGACTCCAGGAAGTTCAGTTCTTATAGATATATTTCTACCAGTGGGATTCACTCTCGCGAGACTGGAAGTTTGTAGACTCCATCTTGTGGGTGCCTATTGCAGGTGGGACGGTTACCATGGTTCCGGCTGGTCAGCAATAGTGGGTGCTTCTGAATCCTGGGCTTGCAAGTATGGTAGTGTTCTCCCCACTCCTGCTTCTATATTCTTTATAATAATTCTATAAACACATTTTTCTCTGTGTGAAACCTCTTTTTTTCTTAAGCCTCCCAAACTCCAGAGTGGTTTCTGTTTTCTCCTTCCAGAAGGGGTTGCAGATAACAATCACAAGGATAATAACATTGGATTGGTTATCTGACCTGAATGGTTTTGAAGATAACAACAGTCCTGTTGCTATTAGAAAACTGTACTCTCATAGTCTATGGCACAGTGTGACAAAAAGCGTTGTTTAAATGATCACTTATGGCTTCCTGGGCTTACGTGCCTCTTCAAAAGATAAACCCTGGCAAAGCAGTTGCTATGGTAACTCATCAGAATGAAAACAAGAAATGTCAAGTGTTGTGGAATGAAGTGACTATGAGGATAGCCCTGGAGAGATTAAAGAGAGAAAATGACAATCTCAGGGAATGACGTCATCAGCTCAAGAAGGTTCAAAAACCAGGGAGCTGCCATAACTACCCTAAGATAGCCTTTTATCTTTTTCGGACCTCAGGACTCAGATAGGACTCAGATCTAATGGGTTGCTAAGGTTTCTACATAAGCTGAATTCATATTTTGTCCTTTCTTTAATTTATTTACTTACTTTTGATTGCTCTGGGTCTTTGTTGCTGTGCACAGGCTTTTCTCTAGCTGTGGTGTCTGAGCTTCTCATTGCAGTGGCTTCCCTTGTTGCAGAGCACGCACTGTAGGGCGTGTGGGCTTCAGTAATTATGGCACATGGGCTTAGTAGTTGTGGTTCTCTGGTTCTAGAGCAGAAGCTCAATATTTGATTCATGGGCTTAGCTTCTCTGTGGCATATGGGACCTTCCCAGATCAGGGATCGAATTCATGTCTCCTGCATTGGCAGGCGGATTCTTTACCACTGAGCCATAAGGGAAGCACTTGTCCTATATTTTAAGTGAACACTAGGACTCTGATTTGAAAAGAGAGGGACCCTGGGAATTGTAATGAGACATTTGAGCATGTTTAGTTGAGTTTTCATCCCCCTAAATCCCCATCCCACTGAACCTCCCTGGCCAGCATAAGCAGCTGCCTTACCCTGTCCAGTGAGGTTACTTGTTTGTTGGAGTCTTGCTAGTTACTTTCAGTTCAGTTCAGTTGCTCAGTTGTGTCCGACTCTTTGCGACCCCATGGACTGCAGCATACCAGGCTTCCCTAAACATCACCAACTCCTGGAGCTTGCTCAAATTCATGTCCATCGAGTCAGTGATGCCATCCAACCATCTCATCCTCTGTCATCCCCTTCTCCTCCTGCCTTCAATCTTTCCCAGCATCAGGGTCTTTTCCAATGAGTTGGTTCTTCACGTCAGGTGGCCAAAGTATTGGAGTTTCAGCTTCAGCATCTGTCCTTCCAATGAATATTCAGGACTGATCTCCTTTAGGATGGACTGGCTGGATCTCCTTGCAGTCCAAGGGACTCTCAAGAGTCTTCTCCAACACCACAGTTCAAAAGCATCAATTCTTCAGCGCTCAGCTTTCTTTAGAGTCCAACTCTCACATCCATACATGACTACTGGAAAAACCATAGCTTTGACTAGATGGACCCTTGCTGGCAAAGTAATGTCTTTGCTTTTTAATATGCTGTCTAGGTTGGTCACAGCTTTTTTTCTAAGGAGCAAGCGTCTTTTAATTTCATGGCTGCCGTCACCATCTGCAGTGATTTTGGAGCCCCCCAAAGTAAAGTTTCTCACTGTTTCCATTGTTTCCCCATCTATTTGCCATGAAGTGATGGGACCAGAGGCCATGATCTTAATTTTCTGAATGTTGAGCTTTAAGCCAACTTTTTCACTCTCCTCTTTTACTTTCATCAGAAGGTTCTTTAGTTCCTCTTCACTTTCTGCCATAACTGTGGCAGGGCATTGTGGATGTGACCAGCTGTGTCTCCGTCTCCAGATAGGATCACTGATGCTGTGCTCTTGGATTCAGCGGCTATTTAGGGGCTATCGTAGGGGTTTTGCTGATGCCTACATTTCCAGCCTGTCTGAGAATTTTGTAAGCATCTAATTTCTGTTTGACATACCTGGAGTTTCTTGTATGAGACCTTGATAAATATAGAGGCTGATTTAATTATTGAATTAAAACATGGTTTAAGTGGCACTGGATATTTAACCATTTGGGGGAACTCAGGTGGAATCTCATGAGTGAGAACAAAGCAGTGATGTTTATTTTCTGAACGCATGCACTTCAGTGTGGTGTGGTTCAGTAGGCTCCTTGCAGGGACGGTGGGGATAATTTCCAACATCTTACTGCATCGCCCATATGGGTTCTGGGGATGGGGTCAGGAGCCTTGCAGAATGCTCTGCTCTACTGGGCTCCAGAAACATCTATTTCTTTCCTTGGTTGTCAGGTTTTGAAGTCTATGGCATTGGGTTGTTGCCCTTTCCTGAGTTAGCTGCGTTTGATTTTTTTAGGCAAGTTTTTACTTTTAAAAACTGAGTTTATGTCTTTAGATACAAGAAAGGATGATACCGTGAGAAGTTTAAATTCTCCGATTTTTTAACAGAGAAATTGAATTTTAGCACTTAGCACTGAGAGAACTGGCATTCAGCATGTACATACTACACTGTATTTCTACTTTTATTTTATTCTCATGGTATCTCTATTTGGTCATTATTGCCAGCTCCACTTACAGATGGAAAAACTGATTCTGAGAAGTTTAAGTGATCTGACTAAGAAAGAGAATTATTAAAACTAACTGAAGGATTAAAATAATAAAATTATTGTAATCATTTCTAGGCTCCAAATATGATTTTATCAGTTTATATTCTTCTTATAGAAATTTCAACTTTTATATGACATTGCCTTGAAATATTTAGCTGTTGCTGTTACCTGTTGTTCTCCTGCCTGTTTCACTTCCATTCTACAGGCTCTTACATCAGCACTGTGTGGATTATACAAAAATTCATTTAAATGACAATCAGAAGCTGTTATTAAGTAACATTTAAGTTCATCATTACTGTTAGCCATGGAATCAATGGAAGTATTGTGAATCGTTAAGGCATAACTGGGTTTCCCAGGTGGTGTTGGTGGTAAAGAAGCCGCCTGCCAATGCAAGTTAGGTGTAAGAGACACGAATTTGATCCCTGGGTTGGGAAGATCCCCTGGAGGAGGGCACAGCAACGCACTACAGTATTCTGGCCTGGAGCATCCCATGGACAGAGGAGCCTGGTGGGCTATTGTCCATGGGGTCGCACAGAGTTTCGACACAACTGTAGTGACTAAGCATGCATGCAAGGTATAACTAAAAAAAATTTTAAAGTAGATTAACTTTCATGCTGTGGTGTTGGAGAAGACTCTTGAGAGTCCCTTGGACTTCAAGGAGATCCAACCAGTCCATCACAAAGGAGATCAGTACTGAGTGTTCATTAGAAGGACTGATGCTGAAGCTGAAATACTTATATTGGAGCTGAAGCTCCAATACTTTGGCACCTGATGCGAAGAGCTGACTCATTTGAAAAGACCCTGATTCTGGGAAAGATTGAGGGCAGGAGGAGAAGGGGACAACAGAAGATGAGATGGTTGGATGGTGTCACCGACTCAATGGACATGAGTTTGGGTGAACTCCGGGAGTTGGTGATGGACAGGGAGGCCTGGCGTGCTGCGGTTCATGGGGTCGCAAAGAGTCGGACATGACTGAGCAACTAAACTGACTGACTGAATTTTCATACTAATGTTATGAATTTTATACATTTATAAATGTTACAGATAAAACATGCGGGTAAGAGAAGTCCTTTGGCTCTGGATGCGTCAAGGCACTGATTATTCTATGGAAGAGTATTTTTGTATCTATAGCTGGAGGGTGGAAGTCTGAACGACTCAACCTCGCAGGCTGCCAGGACCTGTCTGGGGCACCCATGCTCACGTTCCTGTCCTGACCCATCCACCCGGGCCTCAGCACACAGCGATGGGATTCAGGTGATGTGAAGGCATGGCAGAGCCAGGCTTGCTTCCACTGGTGGCGTCTTACTGCTGCTATGACATTCCTAAGACGGGGTGGTTGGATGACAGCCAGAAGATGCTGCTTTTCCTTTGCTCTGGTTCTTCAGCATGCCCTATAGTTAAATGAGCTTTTACAAGTTAGCTGTTTCAACTTGTGGCACTTTTACCATTAATAGGTGGTGCAGTGCTTCACATCACAGGCATTAGTAACTTTTCCTAATGCTTTGTCCTGCAGCATCGCTTTCTCGCCCTTCTGTCCTAAAGGGGTTCACGATATACGGTGTATTTGTAACAATTTAGTACTTACGCTGCTTCTCTGCTCTGTCCCTTTCTAACCCTATTCTTTTCTCTCCTTTTCTATCTCATTCTACCTCAACACACACACACACACACACACACACACACACACACACACACACACGAGAGAGACAGAGAGACAGAGAGAGAGAGAGAGAGAGAGAGAGAGAGCACAGAAAAGAGAGGGAAAAGAGAAAGAGAGGTGATGTGGAATTTGAGAATGCAGAAGGAAACAGGACAAGACGGCTTATATAATATTTCCCCAAGTCAGAGCATATATTTTGTAGGGAGTTCTCTTTTTAAAGAGTAACATCTTCAAACAAACAAGGTTTTTCATAATTAACATTTACCTTCCTTCCTGCCTTCCCAAAGCATTTTCTTCTTCCCACCCATTACTTCCTCTCACCAGAAGGCAGGAATAGAAAACGTAGCCAAAATTGCAAGGTTGGAAAGTTAGCATTTTTAAGAAAATAGGTTTTGGCATATGTGTTTCTATATTTTAAATCCTATATCTTCCATATTTTAAGGACGTATGAGACAGTGAGCAGAGTGGTTTTTCATGCTTTAGTTATGATCCCACTGAAATTGATTCTCTGGTGTTTTCTTGAAGTATCATGGAGTAAACTGAACTGTACTAAGAAGATACTGTGTTAGGGCATATGGTTTCCAGTATGTGTGGGTAGTGAAAAATGAACACCATTGATCAGATATATATAAATTTACTAAAAATAGTTTTTTAAAGCTGAAAATATGTAATGATGCTCTGAATAAAAATGAATGCCATAGACCAAGAAAAACCTGGTCTTGCATGCTGCATTAATAAGTATTTATTAATTCAATGAATGAATGAATGAATGAATGAATGAATGGGTCTCTGTCCTGAAAGACACTTCAGAGAAAACCCAGTCTCTCTTACATTATAATAAAATTTGGGAACTGGGGCTCTTAACAAAAACACAGATTTCCAGGCTTCTTTCTCTATTGGAGATTCTGATTTATTTGGTCAGTAGGGGGTCTATATTTTCTATCAATGCCTTGGGGGGGGGATCTTGCAGTGAGTTTTGGGAGAACTACATTATGGAATTTTCTCTGATTAGAGCACTTCTCACATTGCAGTGGAGAAGAGTTAAATTTAACAATGGAAAAAGCCTATCAATCAGAATGAGCACGTTCTTTTCCTTAGTAAAGTTGCTGATCGTTAATAAGATGAACGCAAGTGGTCTGTAATTTAAGGGCACACTGCTCATATGTCTTGTTACATTTATTGTAATATGCTTCATACTGTGACTATTTATATATGTATTTCATCTCCTTATGAGAATACGATAGGAATTAATCTTAGCCCATGTATTTTACTGCCTCAGTGACTTCTACGGTCCTTTTAGTATAGTTAAAATATGACTCTTACTAGCTGTCATAAAGTACATAAAACAGTAAATTACTATTTCATTAGCATCAAATATTAGTTACAATTTAGTTTTATGAAAAAGTAGGTGAGACCCATCAACTTGAATTCTGGAGCATGCATCTCTCTTATCCATGCTCTCGGATTCCCTGGCATCCTTGGCATCAGGGGTGGGGTGGAGGGGGTGTCAAGAGATGAGGTCTGGAGGGAGATGAGAAAGGTCTAAGTTTCTTGAAGGCACTGCATAATTTGTGATGGTGCTATATTAGGTTGTCCTCAGACAGTTTCCCAGGATTCTCTTTGAGAAGAGAGTTCTGTGGCTAAATATGCTTGGGAATCCTGTACACCCTCTTGGAATTAATAATTCAGGTTGATATGATGAAAGGAGAACTCAGGCTCAAAGAAATAACTTTAATTTTGTTTAACCCTTTTATGAAGTGAAGTGAAAGTGCTAGTTGCTCAGTCACGTCTGACTCTCTGCGACTTCATGGACTGTAGCCCGCCAGGTTCCTCTGTTCATGGAATTTTCTGAGCAAAAATACTGGAGTTGGTTGCCATTCCCTTCTCCAGGGGATCTTCCTGACCCAGGGATCAAACCCAGGTCTTTTGCATTGCAAGCAGATTTTTAACATCTGAGACAGCAGGGAAGCCCAACCCTTTCATAGCACCATCTTTTAATAACTTTTGGGAAGTGTTTGCTTTCGCGTTTGCACAAGACATATCTGGTTGAGTGGTTTTCAGGGTGCAGATCCAGGACAAGTAGCTTCAGCATCACTTGGGAACTTCAAAAGAAAGCAAATTTTTGAACCCTACTCAGTTCAGTTCAGTCGCTCAGTTGTATCCAACTCTTTGCAACCCCATGAATTGCAGCACCCCAGGCCTCCCTGTCGATCACCAACTCCCAGAGGTCACCCAAACCCATGTCCATCGAGTCAGCAATGCCATCCAACCATCTCATCCTCTGTCGTCCCCTTCTCCTCCTGCCCCTAATCCTTCCCAGGATCAGGGTCTTTTCCAATGAGTCAACTCTTTGCATTAGGAAGCCAAAGGATTGGAGTTTCAGCTTCAATATCAGTCCTTCCAATGAATATTCAGGATTGTTTTCCTTTAGGATGGACTGGTTGGATCTCCTTGCAGTCCAAGGGACTCTCAAGAGTCTTCTCCAAAACCACAGTTCAAAAGCATCAATTCTATGGCTCTCGGCTTTCTTTATGGTCCAATTCTCACATCCATACATGACTACTGGAAAAACCAAAGCTTTGACTAGATGGAAATTTGTTGGCAAAGAAATGTCTCTGCTTTTTTATATGCTGTCTAGGTTAGTCAAAACTTTTCTTCCAAGGAGCAAGTGTCTTTTAATTTCATGGTTACAGTCACCATCTGCAGTGATTTTGGAGCCCCCCAAAACAAAGTTTCTCACTGTTTCCATTGTTTCCCCATCTATTTGCCATGAAGGGATGGGAATGGATGCCATGATCTTCATTTTCTGAATGTTGAGTCTTAAAGCCAACTTTTTCACTCTCCTCTTTCACTTTCATCAGGAAGCTCTTTAGTTCTTCTTCAATTTCTGCCATAAGGGTGGTGTCATCTGCGTATCTCAGGTTATTGATATTTCTCCCAGCAATCTTGATTCCAGCTTGTGCTTCCTCCAGCCCAGCATTTCCCATGATGTACTCTGCATGTAAGTTAAAAAAGCAGGGTGACAATATACAGCCTTTATGTACTTCTTTCCCGATTTGGAACCAGTCTGTTGTTCCACGTCCAGTTCTAACTGTTGACTAACTTAGCAAGGGTAGAAATGGTAGAGCTTACTGTTTTTTTCATCACTGAAAAACTCAATGTAATTCTATATTAAAAAAATAAGTTAAAGTCACAAAGATTTAAGTTAAAATATGTTTATTTTAATCTTAATATATCTTAACAAAGATATATTTTTGCTTCTAAAGTAATTACCAGTTCCAATTTGTTCTACATTAATATGTGTAAAATAACCTACCAATGTGATAACAATAAACCTGTGATAAATAAAACTGACAGTTGAAATTTTCTCACTCCATTTATATATGTTGATGGAAGATCTATTTTCATAAGTGTGTTTCTATGGGAGACTAATACTTTGAGACTTTTGAAAAGTAACCTCATGTGGTTTGAAGCATCTTTGACATCTGTTTAGACGTATAAGAGAAGAGATTAATTTTTTTGTGTAAGTATTTTTGGCAAAGGTAAGTCTCAGATTTTCTCAAAATAGGTTTTAAATTCCATGAGCTAATTGCTGACTTTATTTATGGAATAGAGAGAATACATGAAAATCTTCTTTACCCTGTGCTGGCGTGACCCTCTTAGCTTAGCGCTTGGTTCTGCCTGATTTCAGCTCAGCCGAAGATGCTGGGATGACCAGGCACTTTATGAGTCCTGGCCAGGGTCTCAGTGACTCCTCATCACCTCTGCCTTCCTGCTGATTCAGGTCTGACCAGCACGCTTATAACTGGATTTAGTCCTTAAGACTAGGAATCTACCAAGTCTATTAACTGGATACATTTCTTTTCTCCAGTGCTAAAATATAACCAGTAGAAATTTCAATAAACTTAGACTAAACCATGTTTAAAAATATTTTGGCAGATTTTATTCAATAATTCTGAATTCTAGGGCAAATTGAAAGCTTTCATGTGTGGAGAAGAAAAGACTGTCCTCTACCATCATAGGTTTGATAGAGGTATTGATGAAGTAAACTGACAAAAGGCAAATTAACAGGAGAAAAAGTATACAGATTTATCAATGTTTAATATTACATACACAGAGAATTGCAGAACAAACTGAATATCCAAAAGACAGTGTGATTTGGAAGCTTGTGTACACTCTTACTAATTAAAAGATGCTTGCTCATTGGAAAGAAAGCTATGACAAGCCTAGACAGTGTATCAAAAAGCAGAGACATCACTTTGCTGACAAAGGTCTGTACAGTCAAATCTATAGTTTTTCCAGTAGTTATGTATGGATGTGAGAGTTGGTCCATAAAGAAGACTGTGTGTCAAAGCAGTAATGCTTTCAAATTGTGGTGCTGGAGAAGATTCTGAGTCCATTGGACTGCAAGGAGATCAAACCAGTCAATCCTAAAGGAAATCAAACCTGAATATTCATTGGAAAGACTGTTGCTAAAGCTGACTCCAATACTTTGGCCACATGATGGGAAGAGCCGACTCATCGGAAAAGACCTTGATGCTGGAAAAGTTAAAAGGCAAAAGGAGAAGGTGGCAGAGGATGAGATGGTTAGATAGCATCACCAACTCAGTGGACATGAATTTGACCAAACTCTGGGAAAAAGTGGAGGACAGAGGAGACTGGCATGCTCCTCTGTGGGATCAGAAACAGTCGGACATGACTTAGCAACCAAACAACAATACCATATTAATAGAGGATAGGAGGGTGTAGGCCATTATGGGGAGAGTAAATTATTTCTAGGATAGTTAATGGTCCTTTAGAAGAAGATTTGGGAGGTATGATGGCTTGTAGTGAGGTTTGTCTGAATGTGGTGACTTCTAGTCTCTCCTGTGATGAATCAATCTTCCCTGGTTCGTGAAACTTTTAAGAGTGGATTAATGACAGTTGAATTCCCTTTCTGTCTTTAAGTACATAAGGGGAGTTCAGAGAAAGCCCCTTCCTAAATTTGCTATTTTCAGATGCCTTCAGTTCAGAATAATTAATACAGCAACGTGGGTCTCAAGTCCTGGACTGTTGGGTTATATATATAAGGAAGAAAATCTATCAGTAATGGTATGTTTT
This sequence comes from Okapia johnstoni, assembly GCA_024291935.2. Lineage (NCBI taxonomy): Eukaryota > Metazoa > Chordata > Mammalia > Artiodactyla > Giraffidae > Okapia > Okapia johnstoni. Next base: position 29,793,441 of record CM044310.1, on the reverse strand, counting down.
GACTGGAGGGATTTTTTGCAGACAAAGTGGAGATGATGCTTTATTAAACAACTCATCAACTCTTAATTTCTTTTGAATGAAGTGTAGAGTAACCTCCAAGTTCAAAGTCAAGGTGTGATGTTGCCTCCGCTAAAAGGGGTGGCCTGTGTGATATTTCCTACCAATTTCACCTTTTGTCTACCATTGTTCTCTGTTTACTTCTCTTCTAACCAGTAGCTAATTAATTTCAATGACATTTTTACTAGTCTTGTTTCCCAATAGTTTTGGTCTCTTTCTGCATTTTGGAATCATTTGTTAATGTTTGTCTTTATTTTACTTCAATGTTTTAAACTTTTTGAAACCTAAGAAGTGTTATAGAGAGAGGACCTAATTTAAACCTTGTTTTCTTGCTTCCTTGATTGATTGCAGTTGAAGTAATTTATAGGATAATTAAAAAAATTAAATTAGGGTAATTTCAAGTCAACATATAAAAGCTCTGAACACAATATACCCAACCTAAAAAAACAAAAAAAAACTAAACTGAGTTAAGCATAAAGTTATAGTAACTATTATTTGCTTATAAATGAATCTCCCAAGGAAATAGAAATAAAAGCAAAAATTAAAAAAAATGGACCTAATCATAAGTTTCGCACAGCAAAGGAAACCATCAACGAAACAAACAAACAAACAAAAAAAACCTATGAACCGGGAAAAATATTTACAAATGATGTGACCAACAAGAGCTTACCTTCAAAAATATAAAAACAGTTCATACAGCTCACTAATAAAAAATTAAAGAGCACAATCAACCAATGGGCACAAAATCTATGGACATTTCTACAAAGACATACAGATAGATGGCCAATAGGCACATGAAAAGATGCTCAGCATTGCTAATAATTAGAGAAATGCAAATCAAACTATCATGAGATATCACCTCATACCAGCCAGAATGGCTATCATTAAAAAACTCACAAACAATAAATGCTGGAGAGGGTGTGGAGAGAAGGGAACCCCCTACACTGTTGGTGGGAATGTAAATTGGTGGAGCCACTATGGAGAACAGTATGGATGTTCCTTAAAGAAACTAAAAATAGAGCTACCATATGACCCTGCAATCCCACTCCTGGGCATAAATACAAAGAAAAACAACAAATTTTTGTTTCAGGAAGACTGCTAAAGTATGGTCTGTAATGCAACATTGTGAAATAATCAGTTTATTTGGAAATGTCCTGAAGGTGATGGAAAAAATTTTATCTTTCTACTCACTGCTGCCTTCCAATTAAGGAACTACTTTATAAAGATCTTGTATTATATTTTTAGTGTTTGTAATATTCAAAATGGCCTTAAGTAACTCCTAAAATTGTTCATGACCAGTCATTTACAAAACAGGAAGAACTCACCACAGCATTATCAGGAACTATGTTTCTACTTCTATTTTGTTATTATCACATCCACTTTGTGCTGCCCACAGGAAATTGATGCACTCTGAATTTTGGTTGGCCTATAGTGAAAATAATTCTCCAAAATATGCTGCTATATCAAATATGTCATAGTCCAACTTGTGGTCTCCCAAGTTGATGTTTTGTCTAGAAAATCGTGAATGTTTTGATACTTCAGCCAATCACATAGCCAGAAGTTCAATCACTGAAAACGGCACATGTTCACATAGTATGAATAAAGAGTACTAGTGCAATACTCTATGGAAATATATAATATAACCATTTTATACACCTGTCTATATCTGACTGAGAGATATATCAACAACCTCAGATATGCAGATGATACCACTTTAATGGCAGAAAGTGAAGAGGAACTAATGAGGCCTCAATGAAGGTGAAATAAGAAAGTGAAAAAGCTGGTTTAAAATTCAACATTCAAAAAATGAAGATCATGGCATCCAGTCCCATTACTTCATAGCAAATAGATGGGGAAAAAAGTGGAAACAGTGACAGATTTCATTTTCTTGGGCTCGAAAATCACTGTGGATGGTGACTGCAGCCATGAAATTAAAAGATGTTTGCTCCTTGGAAAGAAAAGCTCTGACAAACCTAGACAGCATATTAAAAAGCAGAGACAACACTTTAATGACAAAGGCCTGTATAATCAAAACTATGGTTTTTCCAGTTACAGGTGTGAGAGTTGGGCCATAAAGAAGGCTGAGAGCAGAACTGATGCTTTTGAACTGTGGTATTGGAGAAGACTCTTGAGAGTCCCTTGGACCACAAGGAGATCAAACCAGTCAATACTAAAGGAAATCAACTCTTAATATTCATCAGAAGGACTGTGCTGAAGCTCCAATAGTTTGGCCACCTGATGCAAAGAATAAACTCATTGGAAAAGACCCTGATGCTGGGAAAGATTGAGGGCAGAGAAGCAAGTGACAGAGGATTGAGATGGTTGGATGGCATCATTGATTCAATGGACATGAGTTTGAGCAAACTCTGGGAGATAGTGTAGGATAGGGAAGGCTGGCATGCTATAGTTTGTGGGGTTGCAAATCATCGACATGACTTACAGACAACAACATCTGTATGTATACATCTAGATTATCTATCCATCTAGCACACATATGGTATGTTTTAATATCTACATACATTGCATTTTTTTTTTTGGTCAGGCCATGTGGCATGTGGGATCTTAGTTCACCAACCAGGGATTGAAGCTGCAGCCCCTACAGTGGAAGCACCAGAGATGTCCTGATATGTTGCATTTCTGGATCAAGGCAATTCTTATTACTTAGAGCAATAACTGCATCAGGTACATTTGCACCAATTCTTTTCCTTTCCATGCAGTGAGGTGAGAGCTGGAGGGATAGGTTTGTACATGCAAAGGGCTGTTTCTTCATACAGAGAGTGAGTCCCAAAATTCAGAATCTGGGAGCTACACAGGAAGAGGACATCTGCCCTAACCCATCTGGAGAGACAAAGACAAACACAATCTTTCTAATGGAAACAAATTCCATTTGAAAGTAAAAGATGAAAGTCTCTGGGTTCTTGTCCATTGGAATCTAAATAAATGCCCCCTCAGGGGAAATACAATAAGCATTTCAGAGTTAGTTTACAATCCAGAAATTTATATTTATAGGATAGAATGAAAATTTTCACTCAAAGAACTGCAAAGGTTAAGCCTCTATATCACTTTAGAAAACGCCCTTTCTTTTCGTTAAATTAATTTTCATTGGTGTCTAGTTGATTTTCTTGGGTTCCAAAATCACTGAAGATGGTGATTGCAGCTATGAAAGCCTTGGAAGAAAAGCTATGACCAACCTAGACAGCATATTAAAAAGAAGAGACATTACTTTGCCAACAAAGGTCCATCTAGTCAAGGCTATGGTTTTTCCAGTAGTCATGTATGGATGTGAGAGTTGGACTATAAAGAAAGCTGAGCACCGAAGAATTGATGCTTTTGAACTGTGGTGTTGGAGAAGACTCTTGAGAATCCCTTGGACTGCAAGGAGATCAGACCAGTCAGTCATAAAGGAAATCAGTCCTGAATATTCACTGAAAAGACTGATGCTGAAGCTGAAGCTGAAGCTCCAGTACTTTGGCCACTTGATGCCATGTAAGCAGCATATAGTTGAGTCTTGCTTTTTGATCCAGTATAAGAGTTTTTTTACTTAAGAAATGAGTTTTATCCCATTTATAGTTATCCTTTTAAACACAAGGTTTTCTTTCAATTCTTTCATCTTATGTCTTTCATTTTTCTTTTTTCCCAGTCTTTTCCTACATAATCTGTATTCTCTGACCCTCTGTCCTCCTTGTAATTTAGAAAATATATGAGCCTGTCTTAGTTGTTCTGTATAGGGTAATGTTTCTGAAAGTGTGGACCATGGAATCACAGAGTCACCTTAGTCCATATTCCTCAGGCTGATCTCAGACCTACTGAACCCCAGATCTCAAAGATGGAGGAGAGGTGTGCTTGGCCCACTCAAGCTTGCCGGGGGCTCTTTTGAATTCCTTCAAATTTTACTTTGCAGAATTTCAAACCTACTGACAATCTGTACAACAAACTCAAGTTTGAAATTTTGCAAAAATAGTATAAGCAGCTATATGCCCCTCACCTAAGGCTAATAGTTGCCAGCATTTTGCTCCTTTGCTCTCTCTTTCTCTCCATCTTTCTTTATATTCCTCTCCCCACCTACCACTTCCCTCCCTCCCTTCTTCCCTAAAGTAACTGAAAGTAAATTCCACTAGTCATGACACGAATCATGTTACACCTTTAACTAATCCAGCTTTTTTTTGCTTACCGATTCAAACCACCAGGGAAGCCCACTAGTAGTGTAGTACTAGGTAATTCAGTTAAGCTCCCTGAGCCTTGGTTTCTTCATCTGTTATGAAAACACACTATTGAACTGAGTGCTGAGGACAGCAGAAATGAAATGGCAGAATTTCCGAGGCTGGTCACATGAAGAATCAGGAGACGAACCTGAGACCAAGTAGCATCAGCAGCCATTAGCACAAGGATGAACTCAGAAAAAGACCAAATTCCAAATTGAGTTAAACAGGTTGCAGGGACAAAGCAGAAAGCAACAACTGGTAGGATAATGAAGTAATATCTGATGCATGCCAAAGTCATAACCATACTAAGTAAGACAGAGAGAAAGACAAATGTGATATGTCATTGCTTATATGCAGAATCGAAAAAAATGAAACAAATGAATTTATTTACAAAACAGAAATTAGACTCAAAGATTTAGAGAACAAACCTATGGTTATGAGGGGAGTGAGGAAGAGGGATAAATTGAGAGCTTTGGATTGACACGTACACATACGTATATGTAAATATGTGTATATAAAATAGAAAAAACAAAGACCTAATATATAGCACAGGGAGCTCTACCAATATTCTGTAATATCCTAAATGGGAAAAGAATTTGAAAAAGAATAGACATATGTATATGTATAACTGAATCTCTTTGCTGTACATCTGAAACTAACACAACTTTGTTAACCAACTGTACTCCAGTATTAAATAAATATTTTTTAAGTCACAACAGAAGAAAGATAATGTTACCTGTCCAACGGAAAACAATTTTTTCTGACTACCTTGTAACAAATTCCATATCCAAGGTTGTTTAAAGGGTCTGAGAACCATTTCTGACAACGTAAAACTCAGTTTTCACAGAGTAGAATAAAAATTAAAACTACCAACACTGCCTATCACAGTTATCTGCAAGAACAAGGGAATAAAGAAAATGAAAGTATTATTATGCAAACTAACATCTGGTAACATTAAGTACCCTTTACTGTGTTTTCAATGCCCTCAGTTCAGTTCAGTCGCTCAGTCTGTCCGACTCTTTGCAACCCCATAGACTGCAGCACGCCAGGCCTCCCTGTCCATCATCAACTCCCGGAGCTTATTCAAACTCATGTCTATTGAGTCGGTGATGCCATCCAACCATCTCATCTTCTGTCATCCCCTTCTCCTCCTGCCTTCAATCTTTCCCAGCATCAGGGTCTTTTCCAATGAGTCAGTTCTTCACATCAGGTGGGCAAAGTATTGGAATTTCAGCCTTGACATCAGTCCTTCCAATGAATATTCAGGACTGATTTCCTTTAGGATGGACTGATTGGATCTCCTTGCTGTCCAAGGGACTCTCAAGAGTCTTCTCCAAAACCACAGTTCAAAAGCATCAATTCTTTGGCACTCAGCTTTCTTTATAGTCCAACTCTCACATCCATACATGACTACTGGAAAAACCACAACCTTGACTAGACAGAAGTTTGTTGTCAAAGTAATGTATCTGCTTTTTAATAATCTGTTTAGGTTGGTCATAACTTTTCTTCCAAGGAGTAAGCATCTTTTAATTTCATGGCTAAAGTCACCATCTGCAGTGATTTTGAAGCCTAAAAAATAGTCTCTCACTGTTTCCATTGTTTCCCCCATCTATTTGCCATGAGGAGATAGGACCAGATGCCATGATCTTAGTTTTCTGAACGTTGAGTTTTAAGCCAACTTTTTCACTCTCCTCTTTCACTTTTATCAAGAGGCTCTTTAGTTCTTCTTCACTTTCTGCCATAAGGGTGGTGTCATCTGCATATCTGAGGTTATTGATATTTCTCCCAGCAATCTTGACTCCAGGTTGTTCTTCATCCAGCCCAGCACTTCACATGATGTACTCTGCATATAAGTTAAATAAGCAGGGTGACAATGTCCAGCCTTGACATACTCCTTTCCCGATTTGGAACCAGTCTGTTTTTCCATGTCCAGTTCTAATTGTTGCTTCTTGGCCTCTAGACTTCTCAGGAGGCAGGTCAGGTGGTCTGATATTTCCATCTCTTTAAGAATTTTCCACAGTTTGTGGTGATCCACAGAGTCAAAGGTTTGGTATAATCAATAGGAGAAGTAGATGTTTTTCTGGAACTATCTCACTTTTTCGATGATCCAACAGATGTTGGCAATTTGATCTCTGGTTTCTCTGCCTTTTCTAAATCCAGCTTGAACATCTGGAAGTTCATGGTTCATGTACTGTTGAAGCCCAGCTTGGAGAATTTTGAGCATTACTTCACTAATATGTGAGATGAGTGCAATTGTGAGATAGTTTGAGCATTCTTTGGCATTGCCTTTCTTTGGGACTGAAATGAAAACTGATCTTTTCCAGTCCTGTGGCCACTGCTGAGTTTTCCAAATTTGCTGGCATACTGAGTGCAACACTTCCACAGCATCATCTTTTAGTGCCCTAATCATGTATATTAGAAGAGAGGTTTTACTTACTTCATTATTCTAAGAAATATAAATGTAAGTAGTAATCAAATTAATAGTCATTCTAAGAGGCTCTCTTTGCTACATAAGTTAAATAGGATTAATACATGAAACCTTAGCACTTGCTTATTATTTAGGATTTTTATGTCTTCTACTTTCTCTGATGGATATTTACTTTGTCGGGAAAGGGAAGGTTTCCCCCGGCCCCTCTTGAGTTCTTGTTGCAGGACTAGTAAGAAAATGGACACAGGGCAGATTAACAGGAAAAAAAGAAACAAATTTTAATTTTTATACATGAAAAATGTTAGGCGATAAGTCATGTCTGACTCTTTGTGACCCCATGGACTGTAGCCCACCAGGCTCCTCTGTCCATGGGATTTCCCAGGGAAGAATACTGGAGTGGGTAGCCATTACCTCTTCTCGGGGATCTTCCCGGCCCAGGGATTGAACCCAGGTCTCCTGCATTATAGGCAGGTTCTTTACTGTCTGAGACATCAGGGAAGCCCATGGTCTCACAGAAATGGGACAAAAGAAATGACCAAAACAGGCACAATTTTATCTCTTTTAGACAAACAATACATTTGTGAGTTCCTGAGGCAAGGAACTTGGTGAACAGAACAGGCATATCAACAGAAGGATAAGCCTGGAAACAGGGGAGCTGCCAGGTAAGTGGGCATCTGACTCCCGCTGCAAATACTCTGCCTGAGAATGCCTCAGGCAAAGGACTGAGCACACTAGACTAGGGCTCAAAGACAAACTAATTATGAACAAATCTGTAGTCTGAAGCATCGACACTAGTGATGAGTGGCAAACAGGTGATCTCACTGGAGTGAAACAAACGACAATCAGCAGAGAAGACCCACGCATGCCTCTAGAAGTACGAAATCCTTCTTCATGCAAGGTCACTGGAGATTACTCACGAGGAAACCTGATGAGGCAGTGCTCTCCCTACTGGGCAAACTTTGAGCCTCTTTGTAAGAAAAAGCAATTTCTGTTAGCTAATAAGTACATACTGTGTAGGAACTCTACTCAATACTCTGTAATGACTTATATGGGAAAAGAATCTAAAAAGAGTGGATATATGTAGATGTATAACTGATTCATCCATACAGCAGAAGCTAACATAACATTGCAAATCAACTGTCAATTCAGTTCAGTCGCTCAGTCATGTCCGACTCTTTGCGACCCCATGGACTGCAGCACACCAGGCGTCCCTGTACATCACCAACCCCCTGAGCTTGCTCAGACTCATGTCCATTGAGTCAGTGATGCCATCCAACCATCTCATCCTCTGTCACCCCCTTCTCCTACCTTCAATCTTTCCCAGCAGCAGTGTCTTTTCCAATGAGTCAGTCCTTTGCATCAAGAATTCATCTGAAGTTAAGGGAAAAAAGTGTATTCAAAGATAAAAAGATCTTTTATCTTCTGTAATGAAGATCTAGCTAACTAACAAATCTCTTTGAACTAAGTAATATAACATCAGAATTCAAGAAGCAAACCTATGTGGAATACAAAAGAAAATTAATAGAAAAATAATTCTTTCACGGAACATTAACTGACAGATTAAATTAAGAAAATAAACTTGTTTAAAGGTGATGAAAAAGATAATAAATAAGGTTGATTTAATAGGTATATGCTGCATTTAATAGCTTTAGAACAGTTATGACATCTTACTTTCAAACGTTGTTAAGTGTTTATAGAAATAAGATCCTATCTTAGCACACTAAAAAACTCTTAAATATATTTTAATAAATATCAATAATATAGATTACCTTATTTTTTTGAAAAATGGAAATTATAAAAATTAAAAGCTTTAACCACCTGGAAATTTTTAAATGCTACCTTAATTATTCTTGTGTAAAGCGGGATACTGAAATTCATGGTATATAATTTCTAGCATGAAAATAAAAACTAGATACAAAAAATTATATGACTTGTCTAAAATCATGTTACTAAAAAAATTAGTAAACCTAGGAACTTATACTTATTAAAAGAGATAGAACAAAATACTGAATTGAAGTGATTCAAAATATTGAAGAGAATTAAAATGATTAAACAAAAGTATGAAAGATAAGTAGAATTCATTAATAAAACCAATATCTGATACTTTAAAATAATAATAGTAAAATACAAGATCATGCAGTAGCACAACCAAAATGTTTTTTAAATGTGCAAAGATATTAAATGCTCTTGAATACAAAGACTCAATATTTGAAATTGATATACTGAATTTTTCAAATTCAACATTAAAATTAAATCTGAAAATTCAAATACTATCCAATAAATATACCAGCAGACATCTCATTGCTGTTGTGTTTGCTTGAAACTTTATAGACTTATTCGCAATTCATCCATAAAAATAAACATGCAAGAATAGCCTGGAATAATGTGAAAGAGAATAACAAAGATAATGGACAAGCTAAACAATTTTAATCTATATTGTTAAGACAGCAATTACAATTCTGTGGTCCTAACACAAAAAATGATTACATGATCCTATAGGAATCTAGCATTACTAAAAACATTTCTGAACACTGGATAAAAGAAGAATTATTTGGCAATCAGTGCTGAAATAACTCATAAAGGTGTTTGGAAAAATAATATCGCTAAGTCTTCACCCTTTACTCTAAAGTTGACTATGTGTAGATTAAAATTTTAAATATGAAACATCAAAATGAAAGTGTAAGAAAAAAAATCACAGAGATTAAAAAAAAATTATCCTGAGAGTATGACCAAAATCCATTAAATGAAGACATTTGATACCTTTACCATATAAGAATTAAATGTATGGTAAATATCCACAAACCCAAAATAAATAAACTGGGGAAAATGTTCATCAAAAATTACAACACAGAGATTAATTATGTTGCAGCAAAAACAGAAATGAGTGATTGGTCTTTGGCACATACCAGTCAAACATGCCTGCAAGAATTAAATATTTTTGGACATTCTTTAGTTGTTAATAGTAACAAACACTAGTAGCTGGACATGTCCTTCACAAGACTAATTACTCTCTGACTCTATATATTAATCGATTATACTCTGCACCTGGCATTCTTCTCCCCTAACTCCCTTGTGCATGCGTGCTAAGTCGCTTTAGTGGTGTCCCACTCTTTGCGACCGTATAGACTATACTCCACCAGGCTCCTCTGTCCATGGGATTCTCCAGGCAAGAATACTGGAGTGGGTTGCCATGCCCTCTTCCAGCGGATCTTCCAAAACCAGGGATCAAATCTATGTTTCTTATGTCTCCTGAATTGGCAAGTGGGTTCTTTACATTAGCATCACCCGGGGAGTCTACACTGCTTTGTAAGATTCTGCATCTCAAAAGGAGGCAGCTTAACCAATAACTTCAGCGACACCAGACAGAGTTGCTGAGCCGCCTAATGCCAGTTTTTGGCTCTAAACTTATAGGAAAAAAAAATATATACAAGACCTTCGTGAGGATATAAAACCTCTCCCTATTCCCCTGGGGAGCGGGGCACAGTTCTTGAGGCACTGTTATTCCTTCAGTTGTGTCAGACTCTTTGCGAGTCCATGGACTGCAACCCGCCAGGCTCCTCTGTCCACGGGATTCTCCAGGCAAGAATACCGGAGTGGGTTGCCATTTCCTTCTCCAGGGGATCTTCCCGACCCATGGGTCGAACCCGGGTCTCCTGCACTGCAGGCAGAATCTTTACCATTTTGAGGTACTAGCCTGCTATATACTCCCCTATGCCAGGCAAAGATAAAGCCGTTTTTTCTATTTCCTCCAAACTCTGTCTCCATTTTTTTTTTTTTTAAGTTGGGGGACAGAGGGCCATGATTTTGGCAACAGTTACACCAAAGAGATGAATTCTTTTACCAAACAAAGGTATCCTACAAATTATCTTTAGACCCCAAAACTTGCTAGGAAAAAATCAACAACAGGAGCAAGAAGAAATCACAAGAAAGGCAATACAAGGAGCCAATACACACTGAAAGGACTGATAAGTTCTGTCCACATATAAATGGTCACTTAGACACATTTAGTGGTTTAGATACCATTTTAACCACATCACATTGGGAAATAAGAAATAAAATCATTTTGGCAAGTGTATGGAGAATCTTAGCAGTGTTAAAATATAGTTACAGCATTTTGCAAAGTATTATGAAAATATATACAGACATTTTAAGTGTGTAACTATCTCATGATACAGTAATTCTACTGGGAACATGCCTTGTAAACATAAATGTAAGTGTATCACAATATACAATGTATATGGAAAGATATTAATGGCAGCATTTCTTTTATCTGTCAGTAACAAACAGGAAATGCTAGGACACTGTGTTTGCGTGTGTAAGAAAGAAATTGAGAGATTGGGAGAGAATGAAAGAGTGAATAAAGGGGCTATTTAATTTACAGTTTTGTACTTTTGATCTTTCACTATTTTAAAAACAAACTTGTTTTATTGATAAACAAACAAACCCACTTAAACAATATCTATATCCATTTCGGAGAGAATTTAGATGGACAGCATAAGTTACATGAAGAAAAAAAAAAAAGAACCAGAATCTTGCTCTATAAATAACTTTTTAAAATATAATTTTAAACTCCAGTCAATATGAATAGCAATTTATGTTGATGTGGTTCTCTCTCTTGGACAGGTCAGTTGCAAACAGAATGGACTATTTTGGCTGTGCTGGATTTTTCAGAGACTTTTCTGAAAAGTTTGCCTGAATAAATGGTAAATCAAGCAGCTGGGGCTGTAGAACCCAGTAAAATCACACAACACCTGAGGATAATTACATTTTGCCCCTTTCATTCATGAACTTGAAACATCTTCTCAGGAGGAGAAATCATTCCCACACAGCATCGAAATTAAGCAGTGATTGGGCACTTAGAATTTTTGCAGCAGTCATGTAAAAGACATCCACGTCTACATAAAACAGCGCAGCATGTGGAGGCAACCTGGTTTCTGCAGAAAATCTTTCCTATGCAAAAGTGGCCAATACCAAGTTGCCAATAAAATGCACAGAAACCTATTGGAGTATATTGAGAGTTAATTATATGTATTTTTTCTAACCACGTAAGAAATATATCATAGTTCCATGTTAAATTTGAAGACCTTGTTATTAAGACAACATTTATATGTGACTTTGGAATTTCAGACTTGAGGTCTTCTATAGGAAGCAACACAAGATGCTGTAAATGAGGAGACAGGATTCTGAATGACATATAGTGCGTAAATAAAGAGAAGTTAAGATGCTGGTGCTTAGTCTCTCAGTTGTGTCTGACTCTTTGCAACCCCTTGGACCGTAGCCTGCCAGGCTCTCTGTCCAAGGGGATTCTCCAGGCGAGAATACTGGACTGGGTTGCCATGCCCTCCTTCAGGGGATCTTCCCAAACCAGGGATTGAACCCGGTCTCTCACATTGCAGGCAGATACTTTACCATCTGAGTCACCAGGGAAGCCTCAAGATGCTGGAAAATGTCTCAGCTTCTGATTTGAGCATTTGAGTCATGTCCAACTTCCCTATCTCCGTGAAATATATTATGCACTAATTTTCCACTAGGCATTTCAGAGTTGAAGCAGACATCATGTTCATTTGCTACCCACTTTATGTCAAATAATTCACTTTAGTAAGACACTGTTCTGTTCCCTGGAAATAGAAGCTGAGGACATGCCTTCCTGAAGCCAGTGATGGCAAAACCCTTCAGAATCCATATTTAGAATATATCCAAATTTAGCATATAATTACTTAATAGCCTATTGGGAAAACATTTCTATCTCTTGGTTGTAAAATTTTCTTCAAAAACATCAGGGCAAGTAGTCCCAGGTCTCTGTGACCTAAAACGTCTAATAAAGTTCAGGAATTATTAGAATAACTTAGAGAACCCTGAGGCCACTCAACCTGATGATTTAACAATGACGTTTCTGTCACTGGGGCAGAGAATGTTGAGACTTCCGGTTCAGTATTTGCTCAGCATCACTCATAGTGTTGGCAGCACTGGCTGTGAGAATTCTTCTATGTCCTTAATGTTCTAAGGTAACATATTCTTCTGTTTGAATAACTCTAGGGGTGGATTTATTCTGCCATGTGTTCAAACTTCTAGGAAACCAAATGATAGAGAGCAAACAATAAGTTATAAAGGTGTGAAAACTTTAAGAAAGCAGATGTTACAGTGAGGATTCGATTGATACATATTAGATATAGGATTGCTCTTTAGTCGCTAAGTCATGTCCAACTCTTTTGCAACCCCATGGACTACTGCAGCCTGCCAGGCTCCTCTATCCATGGGATTTCCCAGGCAAGAATACTGGAATGGGTAGCCATTTCCTTCTCCAGGGGATCTTCCTGACCCAGAGGTTGAACCTGCATCTTCTATATAGGCAGGCAGATTCTTCCCTGAGCCACCAGGGAAGCCAAAAAAAAACCCCACAAAGTTTACATTTTTAAAATATGGACTATCACAACTAAATTTACACTGCCCTCTGGTGGTCATATATGAAAACATTTATACAGTTGAATTAAACGAATGATTATTTTACACATACCAAAACAACTAAAGGTAAGGCAACCAGGTGCCTTATTTTGCATTTTCAACAACTCACCTGACCCGATTTCCCCCAATTATCAAGGTTGAATGGCTTCTTTATGGAGCCGTCCCAATTCTTCCTTATTTTTAAACTTCATTACAGAAGCTTTATGTAGTAAATTGTATTGAGTAATATTACTTATATACTTGGGATTTAGGTACTTATACATGTGACAAGTTACGCAGAAATAATAAGAAAAATATTTCCCTCAATTTGTTACACAATTTAAAGAGTAGATGATGAATTATTTAATGCCTTAATTTTATCACGCATATTAAAATGAATATTTTAGGAATACAGACACATTATTATCATGGTATGTCAGGTCATAGACTTAATCCAGCAACCAAACCTAGTATTCCCTGTCATTAGATAATTTTTCTGATTGACAGTTTTAAATTTTTCTAATATGAACTTTACTACTTGCACAATAAAAAATATTCTTAAAATATTTAAAAAATATTTTTATTTATTTACTCACTAGGCTGCACCAGGTCTTAGTTGCAGCATGTGGGATCTAGTTCCCAGACCAGGGATTGAACCCGGGCCCCTTGCATTGGGAGGCAGAGTCTTAGCTACTGAACCACCACAGAAGTACCAAACAAAATTTGTTTCAAAGGAAAAATGTTAAATCAAGAGGAATCAGTTGATATGTCCACAGTTTCATTGCTGGTCGTATGTAGGTATCCTGATACCATCCAGTGGTTTTCTCTATAGTCTTCAAATTCTGATATATTCTCTGTTTCTAACAAAAATGTAACATTTTCTCCGAACCTGCTTTTCAGTAAAATGTGCTGTTGCAATTTGCTTTCAGTCACATCTCAGATGCTAATTGCTTTGGGGTGAGTGGTCAGGTATGGGGCTTCAGACCTCAAGCCTCAGAGTTTCTCGAGTTGTTCTTGGGTGCACTTCCCCAGCATGTCACAGGGGTCACTAGTGAGTGTCCACTCTTAATGGAGGTTGAAGGACAGATGAAGAAGCTTCTCTGTACACATGTATACACCAAAAACCAGTGGAGAACTATCTGCAAGGTCAGACCAGGGCAACTACCCCCTTGCTCTCTGCCCGTCTCCCTTCCTCACACCACGGACTGTTAGGACGTGGATAAGAGAGAAGTCTGTCTGTGTGGACTGTGCTGATGCCTCAGTGAAGAGGCATCTGACTTTTCTCAGCCGTGTCCTATCACCCTGCAAATTACATAATTTGCCTCAATAAGAGCAGTCCTCAAAGTTATCCCAAAGCATCTTTCTCTTATATCATATTTTGAACATAGGTTTAGTACAGTTTCTCCCTCAGAATTTATGGAATTTTATCACATGCTAAAACATTTTATGTATTTGAAACATTTACCGTGAATGAGTTGACCACCAATCTCCTAATGCTGTGACCACTCATGTGAATGACAACTTACTCTGCCCCTTTATATTTCAACAGCTCTATGTCAGGTTTCACCTGAAAGATAAATTACACACAGAGAAGATATTGTTTCCTTTCTCAGACTACACAAATTTCTTAAAAGGCTGAACCACATTTTTTACATGGTTTCACGTTTAATTCTGCAGAGTTGAATTTGACTTTAATGTGTGAGTGAAATTTGAAATAACATCAGACTAGGTAAAATCCAGAGGAAAATTTCCTAAGAATTACATATTCTTTTGTGTGCTTATAATAAGCATATTGTAACTATAGTCTCAGACATATCATAAGCAATCTCCACCTATCAGTATTACCAAACAGTGTATTCAAGTATTTAAATTCAAGTTCTTTTTATGATTGAGGGGTAAAATACGATTGAGTACAAAAAATATTCTCCCATATGTGTGATGGTTAATGCTATGTGCCAACCTGGCAGGGCCACAGGGTGCCCCAATATTTGGTTGAACACGACTCTGGGTGTGTTTTGTGAGGGTGTTTCTGGATGAGATTGGCATTTGAATGGCAGAATGAGTGAGGCCGGTTGGGTGGGCCTTATTCCATCCACTGAAGGCCTACGTGGAATAAAAGGCTGAGTAAGAGAGAAGCTGGGCTTCCCAGGTGGTGCTAGTGGTAAAGAACTTACCTGCCAGTGCAGGAGATTTGACAGATGTGGGTTTGATCCCTGGGTTGGGAAGATCCCCTGGAGGAGGGCATGACAACCCACTCCAGTATTCTTGCCTGGGGAATCCCACTGACAGAGGAGCCTGACAGGCCACAGTCCATAGTGTCACACAGGGTCGGACACGACTGAAGTGACCTAACACGTTCAAGAGAGAAGCCATGCTCTCTCTGCCTGTCTGTGGGTTGGGATGGGGGTCTTCTCCTGCCTTGGGCAGACCTAGACTCAGACCAGAACTTATTAGAGCCTTGGTTTTCCTGGTTCCCTGGCCTTCAAATACAAGCTGGGCTTGACACCATTAACTCCTTTGTTTTCCAGGCTTTTGGACTCAGACTGGAGTCACACAAGCCCTCAGGGTCTCTAGCTCACCAACTGCAGATTTAGGACTTAGCCTCAACCGTGTGAACGAATTACTTATAACGAATCTCTTTTACATAGTTACGTACAGGTAGCTCCAGCACCAGTATAAACAATGATGAGTGAGTCACAATTCACATAATTAAAATTCTGTGTTATATTTTATTTTTCACTTTACTCAGAATTCTTAAAAAGCTAGGAGTATAATTATCTTCCAGAGAGACAGTCTGTCTTCAGTAGGAAAAAGAAAATGACATAGTTCCCACACGAGTACATCAGTAGCTAAAAAACGATTGAGTTCACGTTGATGTCCTGTTTGCTAGAAGGATCTGTCAATATCACGAAACTTTAGACAAAGTTCTATTATTTTTAGTAGAACATTAAGTTCTAGTAAAATAAAGTTCTGTTATTTTTCTTATCTAATTCCTGTTTTCTATACGGAGATGTCTGCCTAAGATGTTTTACACAACATTGCAGATCATCAGGCTTATTTCCTTTTTAAAAATGAAAACCGTGGGAAGGGGGCTCTGGAAGGGGAACACATGTACACCACGGCGGATTCACGTCAATGTATGGCAAAACCAATACAATACTGTAAAGTTAAAAAATAGATAAATAAATTTTAAAAAAAATGAAGGCATCCTGATCAAGATTATAAAAAAAAAAAAATAAAAATGAAAACCAAACAAACGAAAAACCGCTTGACACATTTTCTTTTCATACAGGAAGAGAGGTGTGCCCCCTCTCACACTAAGATGAAATGCACAACTGTGTCGAGGCAAAAACAGACACTTTTCCAGACCTTCACAAAACGTCATTTTCTACTCATTCTATGTTTGCCTTGCAGTTTAGCCAACATCTTTATCTTAGTAGTAGTATTGCCAGGGCTAAAGTTCATAGGTTGCATTTGTGCATCTTATTTTGTGCAATATCTTGCATGCGCACTGGGTTAGAGATACCTGAGTTAGTTGCTTAGGGGTGTGTGCTCTCTTACATTCACCCCTGGTGGCTATCAAGTCTGAAATTAAGATCTTGGCAGGGCTGTGTCCTGGAGGGTGTGGGGGAGAAGTCCTTTCTGTCTGTCTCTTGGTTTCCAGTGCCTTCCAGCAATCCAGGTCATCTCTTGGCTTATAGTTATGTCTCTCTTATCTCCACCTCCCTTTTAAAGTGTCCTTCTTTCCTGTGTTCCTGAGAATGTCAAAGAACCCTCTCTTTCTCTTATAAGAGTTAGAGTCCATATTAAATCCAGGACGACCTCACTGTGAGATCCATAATTTAATTAAATCTGCAAAGACCTTATTTCCAAATAAGGTCACATTCACGGGTACTGAAACTTAGGACTTGGACATACTTTTTGGGTAGTCACACTCAACCTGGTAAAATGCCTAATTATTATCTGATGTTGCTGTTGATGAAAGAGAGACACAAGAGAAGTTTCAGTAATTTAACCTGCTACAATTTAGTAACCGAATGCTCACCAGAGGGCTTCTGCTTCTGGCAAAGATGGAGTAACTGAAGTCACATTAATACTCCCATGATAAAGAAATTTAAACATGAGTAAAATATATAAAATATTGGGCCATAGGCAGGACAAGACTGTGATACCTGTTATAAAGGGAAACAAGTTGAGTCCTACAATTTTCCAATTTTACTGCCTGGATAGAGTTTGCAGGCTTCAGTGTAGTAAGGGGGAAAACAAACAGACCCCCAGCAATCTTCCTGAGTTGAGCAGACAGAGATAAGAATTTGGAATGTCAAGGTAGGTACAAGAAGTAGGATTAAGTACTAAAGTGGGGGAAGGGCGAGAGTGAGATTGAGAGACCCAACAATATCCAGGGAATTTTTTCAAGCCTTCAGGTCACTAAAGTGTTGGAGGAAAATAAAGAGACTGGGCAAAGAACCATAGAAAAGGAAAGAAACAGGTGGGAAAAAAAAATCCCCCAAATGACCTAGAGTTTGGGAGATTTCAGGTTCACCACTGCCAAACAAAACAAAACTAAACAAAAAGCCAACTTCCTCCAATACAAAAAAAAAAAAACTAACCAAGAACAAAAAATCAAATAGCAAAACCACAAAAATTCTTATAATATAAAAGGATCTGAGTATCAGAGTTCACAGAAGGGTAATAAGTTCTGAACTATAACTTAGAGGTATTCTTCAGGGTATATGGTAAAAAAAAAAAGTCACTTTTTTCCCCCCATGTGTCTACACTGTGCTATGTTCTTGAGATGTAAAGATGAATTAAACAACATTCGCATTTCATAATAATTTTAACTATCAATTGCCTATAAAGCTCATATAATTCTTAAAAGGAGACAAAACACTTTCTATGTTAGAAAAAATTAAAGGTGAGTTTCATAATTCAGAACTTTATGGTATGCGTGAAAGACAAACTTATAAACCCTTTAATTATGGAAGGTGTGAATGAGTTAGAGTACTTACAAGTACCTTGTTGGTAAGAGAAAAAGGAAAATAGATCTCTTTCTTAGCTGTGTCACCTCACGCTGGTCAGAACGGCCACCAACAAAATATCTACAAATAATAAATGCTGGAGAGGGTGTGGAGAGAAAGGAGCCCTCTTATACTTTTGGTAGAAATGCAAATTGGTGTACCCACTATGGAGTATGGAGATGCCTTAAAAAACTGAAAACAGAGCTACCATATGATCCAGCAGTTCCACTGCTGAGCGTATTTTCAGAAAAGATTAAAACTCTAATTTAAAAATATATACACAACTCAATGTTTATAGCAGCACTGTTCACAACAGCCAAGGAAAGGAAACAACTGAAATGTCTATCAACAGAGGAATAGATAAAGAAGATGTGGTACATACATACAATGGAATATTACTCAGCCATTAAAAAGAATGAGATAATGCCATTTGCTGCAATATGGATGGACACAGTCAATCCTAACAGAAATCAGTCCTGAATATTCACTGGAAGGACTGATGCTGAAGCTGAAACTCTGACACTTGGACCACCTGATGCAAAGAACTGACTCATTGGAAAAGACCCTGATGCTGGGAAAGATTGAAGTAAGGAGAAGGCAAAAACAGAGGATGAGATGGTTGGATAGCATCACCAAGTCGATGGACATGAGTTTGAGCAAGCTCTGAGAGCTGGTGATGGACAGGGATGCCTAGCATGCTGCAGTCCATGGGGTTGCAAAGAGTCACATGACCAAGCAACTGAACTGAATTGGGTGGACATAGAGATTATCAAATTAAGTGAAGTATGTCAGACCCAGAAAAACAAATATTATATAATATCACTTATATATGTATCTAAAAAATGATACAAATGCACTTATTTACAAAACAAAAACAGACTCACAGACATAGAAAACAAACTATGGTTATGGTTACCAAAGGTGGGGAAGGGATAAACTTGACGTATACATACTACTATACATAAATTAGATAATTAATAAGAACCTATTGTATAGCACAACCAACTCTACTCAATACTCTGTAATGACCTATACGGGAAAAGAAGCAAAAAAGAATGAACATATGACTGATTCACTTTGCTGTACACCTGCAACTAACACTATGTTGTAAATCAACTGTACTCCAATAAAATTTTTTTAAAGAAGAAAGAAAGGCACATAAAAAAG
The DNA here is from genome assembly GCA_024291935.2 of Okapia johnstoni. Classification (NCBI taxonomy): domain Eukaryota; kingdom Metazoa; phylum Chordata; class Mammalia; order Artiodactyla; family Giraffidae; genus Okapia; species Okapia johnstoni. Next base: position 29,774,128 of record CM044310.1, on the reverse strand, counting down.
CAAAAATAGTGTCTTGGAAGACTCTATGAGGTTCTCCAGAAAACCATGTGGAATACTGCATTTGTGACTTATACCTGTAATAAGTAGCACGTTGGGGTCAGGCTTGCAGCCTGCTGTCTCCACAGAAGAAACAATTCTCACCTTCCTCTCCAGTTCATTTCCAGTGATTTGTTTCACTGGATCCTGCTGCAACATATCCATTTGGAAGTTGGGATTTTTTGTTTGTTTTCATGAGATTGTCAATATGAATTGTGTTAGAGATTTTATTATTAAAGAAAGAAAGAGTCAGTTTGTAGAATCTGAAGTAAAATTAGATGTGGCCACTAACTGGAGATGATTCAACATACGAAAATTAAGTGTTTGAACCAAAAATAATAACACAATGCCCAGTTATTATTATTGTTATTTTTTTGCTAAAAATACCACTTAAATGGAATAGTTTTAAGCATTTCATTTTTTTCTCCCCCAAACCTTCATAAAATTAAATGGATACCTGTTTCTTTTAAATATCTTTTCTCTCTTCCTCTAGAGGTAGAAGACAATATTCTTTATTTTGTAAGAACTTAGTACTTTGAAATCCTTTAAATATCAAGGTATAAGTCACAGATTCAAAAGAATTTAGAATTCAGGTGTGATAAGAATCACCAAGAGCCCTTGTAAAAAGTGCAAATTCATACTTTCCAGCCCCAGAGATAGTAATCCATTAGGCCATTGTAGGAAACCCAAGAGTATGCATTTTTTTTCAACATGCAGAAAATGGAGGTGATCTGGTTTAAGCAGCTTAATATTTTGCAGCTCCTCAAAAGAGAACATTAAAGAACAGGGATGCACTCAAAGAGTAGCTAAGAATTCTTTTTAATTACACTATTAATTTAAAACAGTGACTTTCTGGAGCAGGATACATCACACACTTAAATATGATAATTCCAAATGTTAGTCATTTTTGCTTTTGTTGTTATTTTGAATACACACATATGCTTTCTTCCACTAGGGAAAATAATTGAGAATGAATTACAATTGTTTGAGATCAAGAAAAATTGTTCGAAAATGGCTAGAACATGAAACAAATCAGATTTGAAGGGTACAATTATATATGATCCCCTTTATACGAAATTTTAGAATAGGCAAAAAGTAATCTAGAATGACAGAAAATAGATTACTTGTGGCCTGGAGCATAAGGTTAGCTCCAAAGAGGCAGAAGGGAACTTTTGGGGTTGCTGGAAATGTTCTGTGTGTAGCACGTAGTGGTGCTTATATGAGTGTGTATTTGCTAAAGCTCATAGCACTGGTCACCTAAAATGGGAGAATTTTATTGGATGCAAATTATACCTCATTAAAGTTAATTAAATAGACTGTAAGATATTTGTGTGTGTGTGTGTGTTTTTAATGAGGCCAAATTTCTGAAACAACTATGTTAGGTAGCTCACAGGATCTCAAGCAGGACCATGGAACTAGGCTTAGACCCTACTGCAGGGAGGCCATGAAAGTGAGTTTCTGGGGTCCACCTTTAGGAGGTGGGATTCCTAAGCTGGAAATTTTCCCAACTGTCTTGATTTTTGCTGATTTTATTTGTGTGTACCTGTGTGTATGCATTCTTGTTTTGAAATTTTAACCAGGACCAAAAAGGATAAAAAGGAAAATAACATTCCTCCACACTCTCTTTGACTAGTTTTAATTACTTTAACATTTAGCATATGCTTCTGAGCTATTTTACTGTTGATTCATTAACACATATTAATGAACACAGATAATTCATTGCCATAAAAAGTAGAGTACTACAGGTAATGCTCAAGGTTACCTTGAGCCAGTGTTGCCATTTTGATCTCTTTATCCTCACTAGAAGTAAACCTTATGAGTTTGGCGTACGTGTTTTTCTAACATGTTGCATACATATGAATTTATAGAAAATGTACATATTACTTTGATTTTTACAATTTTTAAAAAATGGTATTACAATACCATGTACATGATTCTACATCTTTTTACTGAGTGTGTTTTTCAGAAGCTCTCCCAATATTGATACACACAAGGCTAAGAGGTAGCAACTCTATCAGTACAAATAAATCAGTACAACAGGACTAAAAGAAGATTTGGTAGCTCAGAGGAAATGTTGTACTATTCATTCTCTAACACTTGTTAGGGATTTTTAGTAATCAGGCATTTTGTTGTGATAGTAGAAAATTCTTACTCTGGACGCCAGTCTCACTGGGAGTAAGTGCTGCCTCTCTGCACAAAGAGACAGAAAGCAAAGACAAAGTTAATGCAAAGACAAGAATCTGACCATACTAGACAAGGGAAGATAAAGCCCCAAACTTCGAAAGACATGGGCGTTAACTTCCTAAGGTAAGCAAAGAAAGTGGAGATCTACAATTGCCCTCATCTAGACTAGTCTCTATGAACTGAACTGAACTACCTAAAAAGGTGCTGGTTTGGTAAGCATTTTGAAAAAGCTTCTTTTCTCTAACTTTTACTAACACTACTCTCACTAACGCTATAGGCGCTGCCTGGTAGCAGAAACTATACAGTGGAAATGAGATTTTTTTTTTCATTTTTCCTCTGCAACTGCTTTACTTCACATTTAAAATTTTGCATACCAATTTGCAACCTTAACTAAAAAGTAATTCAATGCAATTAATATAAAAAATTTTAAATATATTTAAATGAGAAAAATAGTTTCGTTTCATATCAATTTATTCAAAGTTATTATAATTAGTGACATTTCAGGTTAAAATTAAATGAAATTTTGGAAGATGTTAATCAAATATTTATTTTATATTTGCAATTCAACGATTAAGCAGTGTCATTTTTAAATTGCACTCATAGACAGGAATAACTAATTGTTTGGGTCGGGGGGGAGTGGTAAGGAAAACAGTTCTTACAATGTATTCTCTGATCTACAGACACAGGCTTTTTTCCTCAAACAAGACGTAATAATAATAGCTTAGAATTATACAATGTTTGCCAAGTGCCAGACAATCATGAAAATATAGATGTTCACTAATTTGAACTTCCTGGTAACCATGTGAGATGGATGCTAGCAAAAGCCTGAGTTTACAGATGAGGAATCTGTTTCAGAACATTTATCCAAAGTCACACGATTAGGATGAAGCAGAGATAGGATTTAACCCCACACAGATCAGCTAGGGAATCACACATATTTTGGCCCTCCAAGTAGCAAAGTAATGTGCTATCATCAAGTGGGAATGGGTGAAACTTACAATGCACTATTCCAGTTATTTTTATTCTATTATTTTAAGACTTTGGGAACCATGGAAATAAACATTGTACTAGCAGTTCCACTTCAGTTTTCTTAAAGACAATTACAATATTCTGTGATTTTCTTTGACCTAGTGTAAACCACCACTTAAAAATTGAAGAAAACCACTGGTTACAAGAGGAGTTTTAGAAAAAATATATTTCAGAAAAAAATTAAATTGTACATCTAATGGAGTGCATTGGTCCCTTAAAATTCTCACTGTGATAAGCTAGAATCCTGCTTCAGCAATTCTAGAATTTCTCCACAAGTTAGAGTAGTACATACATATATGTGTGTGTATTCATGGGTGTGTAATAAGCTAGAATCTTGCTTCAGCGATTCTAGAATTTACCCCCAATTTATAGTAGAACATATACGCATGTGTATTTACGGGTGTGTACTTGTAAACATATGTATATGTGTTACACACATATTCTCAACAGTGGGAAGTTTTTGTTCTCTGAGGATGGATTTTATCTGGAGATATCAAAGGCATTTTGAGCTAACTGGGTGGGTGATTGAGAATCGGGCAACATTAATTTGAAGTAAAAATAAGTCTGGCCTGAAAATAATGAAATGGACTTTTTAACATTCACTTGCCAACTCTGATATTTACTTTTTCTCACAAAGGCTCCAGATATCTTTGGATCCTAATTCCATCATAATATGTGTCTTCTTCCTGCCCCATCCCCCACATTTTTATGCCTGTCTTCATGAATGAGGCTCATATTTTGGAAATGTGGACACACACAAAATTCTTTACATACAAATGCCACACTGCTTGCTAGATTATGCACCAGTAAACACATATTGTGGTTAAAGCAGCATCTTCAGATACAATGAGGTCAAGTCCTACCTTCATCAACAGTTCATTAGAAGAACTTCTCATTTTTACACTTGACTGAAAGCTGGTTTTCCTTCAATGTCACATTTGTGGGAAAGAAAATCATTTACCCTAATCCAGGACAGATGAAGATCCACTTGCTGTGTGAACATGAGCTCTGCTCTCAGCACAATCTCTTTGTCCAGAAGAGAAGTGCCCTCAAGAGCTGCTTCCATCTTCTGGCCTTGAGGTTGTCAAATTTTAGAAAAAGCTGTGCATAAGGCTCCAGTCAAGATGATGCAAAATGCAAGCATCATCAGCAGGTAGTTTTTTCGACCCTGAGTAATAAAAAGAATAAGTGTCATTAAGAAGGCCTAAATCAAATATGTAAAAAGCATAAATTCTCATGATTGCTGTGGACCTGACAAACCATCTGGTCTACCTCCTCCTCCTGTATGCTTTTCCATTACCCCCTGTATGAATCTTCCAGATTCTCAGGTCCTCTGTCATTACCCATTCAATAAATACATTTGCACTCCTACTATCCATCCCCATGTTCTGGAATTAAAATGGTAAGCAAAACATGCCCCTATTCAGTGACTCATGTAATGTGGGAGATGGGAATGAGTAACATGCAAACAGCTGTGGCTGTTGCGAGTGCATCATAAAGAAATCTTAAGGAGGCAGATCTAGAGTTGAGTTGAGCTCCTAAGTATCAGTGAATTGGGGGAGGAGGGCAGCAGATACAGATTTTGAGTAGAAGGAATGTGTGTGCAAAGCTCTGTTATAAGAGAAACATGGTACTTGCCAGGGACTGAAAGAAGGTCTGAGAGGGTGCGGCAGTGAATTAAGTGTGGCTCAATGAGGCTGGAGGCTATGCATGTGCCTGAGCAGGTGGGTATCTTAGAGGCCATGTTATACTTTGGGTTTACTTTTCCAAGCAATGGGAAGACATGAGAGGAACAGGCAGAGCCAAGTGTGTTGAAAAGATAGGCTTGCATTTTGTAAAGCCCACACTTTTGCAGATGATGAACAGATTGAAGGGGGCCAGAATGGATGCAAGGGGACCAATAAGGAGTGAACGCAGTCCTCCTGGGCAGAGAGGATGAAATGCAGATGGAGAGACAGAGGCCAATCTAAAGGGCAAGGGAGAAATATAAACAAAGATTACTCCCCCAGCTACATGTGGGTACACTGGTCTTAAAGATGGAACCACAGAGGATGTCAGCCAATCTTTATATGAACAAACATATACCACTCTGTGTTCAGTAGAAATACTGTATTTCTCACAAGTTCCATCTCTAAGAGTAGAGATAGATCAATTCTAATCTCTCTCCCACAAGATAAACCCTCAAACACTGGAAAATAAGTGTGCTGTATCTCTGAAGCATTTTTTCTTTGGACCATTGGCTGCATTGTCTGATTCACTGTCAGCACCAACTCTTCAGAAGTCACTCTGGTATAAGTTCTACAAGTGAAAGACAGCACAAAACCTTGCCAAGCACAGGGCAGCTAATTTACTCACACCCACATACAACACACACAAACACATACACACAAACACACTCCTGAAGGCTTTAAGGTTCCCTGACAACTTTTTCTTAAAGGCTGTAGCCTTTGACTAGATACTAGTATTGGTGCAGAGTAGGCACCAATAAATATTTGTTTAAAGAGTCAATACACTCAGTTTCCAAATGTGCTGCATGAATTAAACAACAGATGAGCTCATTGAAATAAGGAAAAACAATATATGCGGTGTCTCAATTATCAGCACTTTACAACCTAATTATGTGAATATGTTGCAAGCTCTCTGCTTTATTGTCTTTGGAGACAGAAGAACAATATTCTCAGGGACTAAAATTTTTTTCCCTTTTAAGGTTAAGAATCTGCCCAAACTGCCTATCTCCTGGAGAAAATGACCGATTATATTTGGGCAAAAGCAATAGTTTCACTTTGTCAGAGGTGAATGTTAACTCGACGCTAACATTCTCCCAAAAGCAAAAAGTGTTTAATGTGGACTTCTGAGACAGGTACTAAGATGACAAATCATCTCATTCTTTATCTGGGAGTCGCTATTGCCTTGTAAATTGTGGTAACAATTCCCTGCATTGGGATTACTGTGGATATTCTGACTAAAGTGTGTTGCTAAAAATATACTGGCTGTCTAGCTTAAAATAGCTAAATATGAGATTCTAAAACAAACTTTCCAAAGAGGAAAAGATATCAGATATAAAAGAATGTCACAAGGGCAAAGCGTCCAACCACAGCACTAATGGCATTGAAATGAAATAAAATCTTTAAACTCTTCCACACAGTGCTCGGATCTCCGATTAAGTCCTCACTGCTGTAGGTGGTGGACTTTTAAATATGTGTCTTTGAGGACTGCTTCAACACATAGCTGACAGGACCTACAAGTCACAGAGATAAAGCGTTTTGCTAATAAGGACCTACTGTATAGCATGGGGAACTCTGCTCAATAAGCAATGACCTATATGGGAAAAGAATCTAAAACAGGGTCGATATATATAGATGTATCACTGATTTACTTCGCTGCACAGCAGAAACTAATAGAACATCGTAAATCAACTATACCTTAATAAAAATGTTTTTAAAAAATTGCTTTTGTTTTCCTCTAGGGTTTTGTTTTTAAGAAAAATAATTTTAAAAACTCAAATAGGATTTTGGTTTCAGTGTCTAGTCAAACTCCTAAACTCATTGGAATATAAAGCATTTAAAACTGTCCTTTAAGTCATCTGTCAAGAGGCCGTTAGGCATCTGTACTGAATGATAAGTACACTGGACACTCCTTAAGTTCTGCTTGTACACAGATTTGTAAGGTGTTTTAACTAGAGTTAAAAGGTCAACAAAACTCGCTGAGCTTTCAGCTGTAGCCCTCCAGGCTTCTCTGTCTATGGGATTTCCCGGGCAAGAATACTGGAGTGGGTTGCCATTTGTTTCATCAGGGGATCTTCCCGACCCAGAGATTGAACCCATGTCTCCTGCTTGTCAGGCAGATTCTTTACGACTGAGCTATACAGGAAGCCCAAAAGGTCAACAAAATTTGCTGTGCTTTCAGCTTTGCCTTCCCTCTCTCTATTTTTGCATACATACTTGGCCAAACTTAAGCACTAGTTTGCATATCTATAGATGGAACACCCTGGGATTTTATTGGAATTACACTGATGGTGAATGTAGATGCTGCCCAGTAACAACAGGGAGCTGCTCTATCAGGAATATGGTGAGTAGTTCATTTGTTATGATAATCGTTGATATTCTGTAGTAAGCTTTTGCAGTATAGGAAATTATTCCATAAATCCAGCACATTTCATGCTATCTTCTTATATTTTTATCATTTTTGTCGGTATTAATAGCATTTATTTTTCTCTTTTTAATTGGCTCTTGGTGGCATATTGGAAAGTTACTAATTTAATATTTATATTTCAGTGCCTGACAAAGTGATCTTATTGGTTCTCCAGATTTTCAGCTGCTTCTTTTAAATTTAAAGAAGAGAATATTATATGCAAACAATTATTCTTACTTTTCTCTTATGTCTTAATTTTATCTTAGCCCACTGGTTATGATCTCTGGGCAATACTGAGTAACAGCAATGATGCAAAGATCTTTGACTTATAGAGAACTCATATTTTTTCAGTTCTTTTGAGATATAATTGACAGAGAATGCTTATGTTTCACTTTAGTTATGTATTTACATAGTCTTTGATAGACATCTTATATCAACTAAAGTTTCCTCTTATTTCCTATTCCTCCTATTGTTAAAGGTTATTTTCTCAATTAAAAACTGGTTTTTAATTTTAGCAAATACTTTTTGAATATATACTATTACACAGTTTCTTTTCTATCTAAAAACAGTACAATAAATTAATTATACATATTATGATCCATCCTTGCATTCCTGAATTAAATCCTACTTGGTCATGTTTTATCATTTTTAAAAGCCTCTCCTCTATTTGGTCTGAGCTTTTTTCCCAGGTATCTTAAAAAATCATTCTGTCTTTTATGTGTCTCTTTAAAGGACTCTCAAGAACTAACAGTAGGCCCAATGGTTAGGTATTCTCTTGCTCAAATGAGTTCTATCTAGGGAAAAAGATTTTTAATTCAGTATTGTTATACTGTAAAATAATTTTTACATGCTTCATAATAAATCTATTCTTTGTTTGTGTTTATTTATACCTACAGTTGTAAATAGGCTTGTGATTTTCTAAGGCTTCAGCATGTTATGTTGGATAATACCCAGTTCTTAATAGGAATCATTATCCTTCAAGAAGCAGATGAAATATTTGTGAAGAGATTTAGAGTGTGCTTTGGCATAGAATTATTTTTTTGTGGAAAGGAATCCTAACTAAAATAAATAAAAAACATATTCAAGAGAATAACGTCTATAAATGTTTTAAGGTGTCTTGTAAATTTAAAAACACAGCAATCAAGATTGTGATCCAAATATCTTCTAAACAAATTTACTACTTCTGTAACCTGAAAATCTTACTTGTATTAACATCTTATGGCTTTCTAAGTCGACACATTTCATTTGAATGAATGAAATGACGTTTCAAATCTAAAACTGAGTAATCATTTTAAGAATTTTCCAGGGACATGTTCACTTTATGGCTCCCGGAGATCAGCAACATCAGATCTTCTTAGAGATAGGAATTATTTGCTTCATGTTAAGACAAAAAAATATTACAGCCATAATGCCTTGACAGTGTCTCTAATTTATACTGTTTTCAGTAAAAACTACTACAAAAGATCATTCACATAGCCTCAACTGAAGGCTTTTTCCACAAATGAAGGTAAAGGGGAAAAATCTTAAAAACAGTTTTTAATGAACACACACACACACGTCCTAGAGCTACCTGGTAAGAGCACTTTAAGTCTCCATCATTTACATTTGAGAGGGTGCTCCCCTATAAAGATGCTGGTTGGACGTGGAGGACTTTGGAAGGCGTGAGACTCAACAACACACCTATTCTCAAATTCCATTGGCCTCAAGGATGTTTTAATTTGGGGGGTAAAAATTGTCATCTTGTTTACCTGACATTTTTCACTAGATAAAATTTCTACCTGTCTTATTTTACTGGATGATTTAACCAAAATCTCTTAAGGGAAAATCAAGTCAACTAAAGCATTTTTCCTCTAAGGTTGGGCTGGAGAAAAACACGTCCATAATAATTATCATATGGTTAGTATTTTCTAACTAGAGACGGTAACACTTTGAATATTTGACCTGTCAAATTCATTCACATGTTTTCTGCCCTGGGCTTTGGTGTTGCAGTTTTCAGAAATAACACATAGTATTAAATACGTTTCTTTACCGATCTACACCTTTTGTGTACCTACCTGTATTTCCTTAAACATGAAGACACCCCACATTGCGGCTATAAATCCTGGACCCTTAAATTAAAAAAAAAAAATTAATTAAACTGGCTATTTTTCTGTACTCTACACAAATACAGTAAGTTGGAGAGCTGATCTGACACTTTCATCAAATAAATTTTGATTGTAAAAACAATATAACAACATTGTCAGGAAAAACTATTCATACCGCAATTCAAACTCAAGTTAAACTAAGCAGCATTAGGAGAAAAATGAAGACTTTTTTCTTTTCTTTATGGTTTTCATTTTTATTTTTTTGATGTTGCTAGAATACTGTGTGCCATAGAATGTTTTCCTTCAATGTGACTTATAACAAAATATTTTCATAAGCAAATAGATAATCTTTTTCACTAGTTCCTCAAGATACTAGAAATGGGCTTAACAGGAAAAAGTGTATGAATAAACTTATAACTTCCTTCAGCATGAGATAATTTCAAAACTGAAGAAATTCTAGTATGTTATCTTGGACCTGCAATATAGCACATACTTTACAGTTTTCCTTAACTGGAGAAAGAAATGGAAATCCACTCCAGTATTCTTGCCTGGAGAATTCCATGGACACAGGAGCCTGGCGGGTATAGTCCATGGGTTTGTAAACCAGTAGGACACAACTCAGCCATGAACACTTTAAATGATATTACTGGACAGTAATCAGCTATATCTCACATTTCACTCTAATGAATGCTAAAGATAGTATTATGGGAAGATAGAAAAATCATGATGGATAAATAAACAGTGGGTTAGTGAGCAGGAGACAAAGACAGGAATGAAATAATATAGGACAAAAGAGAAGAAACAAGATGGAAAAAAGGATGATTCTGCAATTTGAAAATTTTAAGCTCTTAAAGCACATTAATTTTTTTTTTTTTTTTTTGCTGAGAAAGGAAAACATTGGAACTTAGATCAATTGCCATCTTTGTGGAAAAGATGTATTGTATCTGCATTCTGATGATTCCTTTTCAAGTCCTGCACAAACTCTGGAAGAGTGCCAAGTAAACGATCTCAGCCTGTTTCCCCCTGTTTCCCAGTTGTACATGACTGGATCAGTCATGATCCAGTACATCACATGATCAGCAGAGCTGGACTCCACTCCTGACAGGTAAGCCAAGCAATGGGAACACATTACTCTCTGTTTATCAGGATCCAGAAAAGTCAAGATCCAAAGAGCCAGAGAAATAGGTCAAAGGGACTGTCGTCCACCAATGATGTATGGTACTAACCTTCAAAAATCCAAACCAAACATGAAATACCTGCACCCTTTAGCAATTCCACACTGACTTTGGGCAGGATGGGAGGAAACAGTAGCATAGGTGACAAAATATTAAAGTTATCATGCCAATCACACTTTATCCTCTTCAACCTGGAAACTCATTTCCTTTTCAGAGTACGTGGGTGAAGACAATACCAAGAGGTACCGTTGACCTCTGCAGGTTTTTGGCTGATGATTTTTTAAACATGAGTTTGGACATGGCCTAAGGGTTACTGCAAGGAGCAATGAAGTGCTTTGCTAGAAGTAATCCAAGCAGAAGTCAATGTGGCTGGCTCAGTTCAGGCAAAGGAGATCCGAGTAAGGCTGTTGTTTAGTCCCTAAGTCACATCCGAATCTTTGCTAGTAGGGAGGGCATCTTAAACAAAAGAGACAACTGTTTTGGCATTGGGATCATGCATTTTTCTGTTGTAAATTAACACAAATTACACACTTATACATCGGCCTTTGAAAAGAAGGTGAGCTGGAGCCATCTGGAGAGGCTGACCCTTCTGGAGAAGCTGATTCAGCTGTTAAGCTCCTTGAGGAACACTGGAAACAGAGCTCTTTGTCCTGTTACCTGGGCTTTTCTTCTTTCTTCTCCTTTTTGCTTTTTGATTGAACATTTTCCAAGGAACTATATAGATAATGCTTTCAAGGAACTCCTGGTCTAGTCACCAATGGATTCTAACAATGGAAATACATGTCCTTGGCAGGAAAAGTGTGCTGCTGGGATTTGAAAAAGGTACTCTTGATTAAACAAGATTAGCCAAATCCATAATTCTTAAAGCTGGGTGGTGGGTATGGTTGAAGTTTTCCATCAAAAAAGTTAAACTTTAAGTAAATCTAGCTCTATGAGGAAAACAGAGAAGAAAGTAAGATCCTGGAGGGTATGGCTGAATTTTTTCTGCATGTGGATAAGACCATCTTTGAACTGAATAATGACAGTGAAACCAAGCAAGAGCCCAGTACCAGTAAAGACCTAGGCCCTTATCTCCCAGAGATACCTGTCCCTCCCAGGAGACAATCCTCAGGCGCCAGAGGGAGCCACACCAGGGGGGTGAGATGCCTTCTTCCATTACAGTGGTCGAGAGTCATCCTGCTGACAGGTCAGTCTCCAGACACCACAAAGACCACTCCCATCGGCCCTCCACCCACACCCACTTGCCTCAGCAATTTATTTCCACTGCATTTGGCTGTCATGTCTGGCCCTAAGTCTTCACTGTAATTTAATACAAGAAACAATAGTAGGAAAATCATATCTGTCTACTATAAAATTTGTGAAGAATATTACTTATTATTGTTCCATGTCTCCTGTATAAGGACCCACAGGATAAATTCTATTAAGAATTCAGCATTTTTAAAAGAACCAAAAAAAAAAAGAAATTAATGTTAGAAAATAATTAGTCTTTTCTGAGGAAATAATGTTACCAGTTAAAAAGAATTAACTATCTCACTGTCTCACTGGCTTCTGCAAGCACAAAGCAAAACAATGTTTAAAAAAAGTGTTTAATCACATGACTGTTTACCCTCTGAACTATTTGCTTACTCTCTCATTTTCTTCAAGCTTTTGATTTTCTATTTGTGTTTGTATTTCTCTTTGCCTTGTGTGACTTAATTATATCTATGTGTTTTACAGAAAGTTGCCTCAAACTCATTTTGAAAAATCCACATTTGTTCAAGAATATAGCTTGATTGAATGACAAAATCACTGTCATATGACCAAGTTTAAGTTTGACATGATTAATGACTTACCTATTTCAATAAGTGTCATTCCTCCTTATATGGTGGGATATGATTGTCATGCAGCATTTGCATCCCTAGTCGAGGTGCATATCATATTGTATACTTTGCTCTATAAATTTAGTTTAAATTTGTTTAATTTCATTTAGTTTTAAGTATTTCACTGATAAGTTTTATATCCCATTGCCCATTACATTTTTCCTGTTATATGGTCAATTCTAGCACTACATATCTTTGAAAAAATGAAAAGCAAACACTTTTGGGGGAAAAATTTGGGTTTTTACCACTCCAATGATGAAGACTTAAACTATTCCTTATAATTTGCTCAATTTTGATAACATTTTCCCTCAGTACAGATTAAGAATGTCAAAATGTGAGTCTTTTAAGTTAAAAAAACCCAAACCTTTATTATTTGAATTTAGTTGTACACTAAAGCTAACTATTTTATGAACACAGTAGAACTGGCAAAAATATGCTATTTGAAATGCAGATGCCCTGTATCATGCATCGAACCTGGACCGGTGATTTGTTTCACATATGATAATATACATGTTTCAATGCCATTCTCCCAAATCATCCCACCCTTGGGATGACCCAGAGGGATGGGATGGGGAGGGTTCAGGATGGGGAACACATGTACACCCGTGGCGGATTCATGTCAATGTAAGGCAAAACCAAAGCAATATTATAAAGTAATGAGCCTCCAATTAAAATAAACAAATTTATATTAAAAAAAAAACCCAGATTCCTATTAAAATTGAGGAATGTTTCAAACTTTTATGCAGTTGTATTTTAGACTAGACAATGCATTTTAAAAATTCAGTTTTGTATGCTTGCACAGGTGTGCAGCTAAAATGTTTCAGGCAAATTTTTTTTATGATGCTGATTTAGGAAGCAGGGGAGGCAGGTAAACAACTGAACAATCTAAGATACCAAGAGTAGAAATAAGAGCAATTAATTCGTGTGTATGCATGTCAGTTGTGGCACCATAAGGAACCTAAACATTCTAAACTGGATTTTACACTAAAGGCAGAAAGCAGTCCTGTGTACAGTGAACTCTATACCAAGTGGCCTTGAGGTGTCCGTGTGGCTGTGTCCCTTCAGATGATGCTCTTAGCTACTGTCTCAATTTTCTCATTTTCAAATTGGGGACAATCCTATCAATACTTGTCCTGTCTATAGCAAAAGAAACATTTTTGCTTTTCTGTTACCTGACTATGTGCTACATGTCTGACACTCAAAAATATCAGATGAAGCAAATTACATTATGAATGCATGATAAATGGCACCATCAAGAGACAATACTTTGCTTCAGCACTTTCTGAAAACCTTCTTTAAAACACTGACATGCCCTATGAAGTGAGGCTAAAGTACTCTCGGTCTCACAAGGATGCCATGAGATTCAAGTGTGACAATATACATAAAAGCATTTTTATATCTATAAACTATTACATAGAGATAAATATTGTTATCAATCAGATTCCCAGGTGACTCAGTGGTAAAGAATCTGCCTGCCAATGCATGTGACACAGGAGATATGGGTTTGGTCCCTGGGTCGAGAAGATCCCTTGGAGGAGGAAATGCAAACCACTCCAGTATTCTTGCTGGGAAAATCCCCCGGACAGAGGAGCCTGGTGGGCTACAGTCCGTGGGGTCGCAGAGTCTGACACAACTGAGCAACTGAGCACACACATTGCTATCAATAGCAAATGACAATGTATCCCAAATGAAATTAGGCAGAATGACCAAACAAAACTCCAAAGGTATCAAAGATGAACAAGCTTGTTAAAATGAAGTTAGCAACATTTCCTTAGCAATCAAGGACATGAGATTAGAGGTGTCAGTTTATCCACATGAATCTGTTACACTGACTGTACTCCTGAAAAATCAAACTCCGTGAGAGACTTCAGTGATTCACTAAGAAAGCTTCAGAAAAGTGTGATTTACATTTAGAAAACAAAAATTTGGAAACGCAATACAGCTACTTACGGCCGTGATGATTGGAAAACTGACCACAGCACTGAGAGAGTGGTTCGCTATGAACCAACAGCAGGTGGCGATCGCCCAGAGGACTCCGGACAGGAACCCTGAAACACAGACGGCACACATTCGCCAACCGCATCCCTCTCCAGAAGGCTCCACACTCCAGGTGGACGGGACTACTACAGTGAAAATATCACACACTCCTATCAACACCGACAGCCAACATGGGTTTTTGAGTCATGTTTATGACCATTTTGGAAACCAAATCGTTTCTCTTTTTGTGACTGCACTGGGTATAAGGATCACCTTTTACCTTATTGTCATTAAATCAAGTACCCAAAGTAATAGGTGCAGTAAACATTGGGTAGCGGAGCGGGACCCAGGGAAGGTACTGGGTCTGAACATTTTCTGAAAACACCATTTACTCTAAGCCTTGCACGTAAAAATATGTGAAATTCAGAATGATGCTTAAATAAGGGGGGGAAAAAAACTTGGAATCTGAATAAAAATACCAGCTTAAAATGTCCAGGATAGTTTAGCTAGACATTCAGTAAATATTCTACCATTTTTCTAAAACTGTATAGTGGAGGAGTGGCATTCTTTGGCTTAAATGAATCAAGCACTCAAAAGTGAATCTCTGATACATGCTTTGTTTTGTTCTTTAAAAAATTTTTACTTCTGGACCTATATTCCATATTGAATTATAGTAAATTCTTAAGTGAGAAATTATAATTTCTTATTATATACAATTTATTTTTATAATTTAATTAAAATATATTAATTTTAATCTTTTAATACATAATACACATTTAAATTGAATATATATAACTTTATTTTTATAATTTATATATTTATAATTCTTATTATATATAATTTCTCATTGTATATGTGTGAGTATATATGTATGCATATATATACCCAGGTTTGTTGCATTGCAGGCAGATTCTTTACCACCTGAGCCACCAGAGAAGCCCATATAAGCCCATATATATATATATATATATATATATACACACACACACACACAATTATATATAATTTTCTTTTTATAATTTATATATTATTTATAATTCTTATTATATATAATTTATCATTATATATGTGTGTATATACACACATATATGAGCCTATATGGGCTTCCCTGGTGGCTTAGATGGTAAAGAATCTGCCTGAAATGCAGGAGATCCATGTTCGATACATATACACATACATAACCATCAATGCCTGATAGATTAAATTCAAAAGCATGTACATTTGACATAACTTTTTTACACTCTGAAATAATTTCTCCCAACATTTTGGAAAAAAATGCTTGTTTTCCCTAGTGACAATATAAAAATATATGAAATTCAGAATGATGCTTAGCTAAGGGGGAAAATAATCTGGAATTTGAATAAAGAGACTAGCTAAAATTTTCAGGATATTTTAGCTAGACACTCAGTAAGCATTCTGCCATTTTTACATCTCCTAGTACACGTTATACCATCACTATAATGTCTGAATTATAGTTAACATTCTGTACTGTAAAATGGTATAATGGTGCAGTGGCACACTTTGGCTTCACTGAATCAGGCACTCAAAGTGAATCTCTGGCATATGCTTTATTTTGTTCTTTAAAAAATTTTACTTGTGGATCTATATTCCATATTGAATTATAGTAAACACCTAAATAAGTGAGAAATTGTAATTCTTCATCATATATATGTGTGTGTATATATACATATTACCAACAATGCCTAACTGATTAAATCCAAAGCATGTTCATTTGACATATCTTTTTTAAACTCTAAAATAATTTCTCAAAAATTTTTGGAGAAAATGCTTATTTTCCTAAGTGACTGCAGATTTGTATTTGTGGATATCTTTAAGAATAAAAGAGCCCCAGCACTCTGACTTTTAATGTGTATGCTTAGTGAAGAAGAAATACTAAAGTCTCATGCTCATCACACAACGTATTTCAGCAGAGGAAACAATCTCAGGTTCACACTGGTCCAGTTCTAGGTTTAGTATTAATGACTTGGCATTTCAAATCCAGTTTCATAGTTTTTAAATCCTCCATATTTGGTGGTGAACTGAGCCAGAGCAATTGAGGGAAGGAACACACAGACAGACAGACAGACAGACACACACACACACACACACACACAGAATGGCTTCATTTCCAGAAGACGAGTATTCAAGCTAAATTAATAGGGAATGATGCTTTCAAAGTGCAGGAAGATTTTCTGTAGTAAAGATTCTTACCTGGCAAGACTGCTTCAGGATGTAGTTTAGGATTATTTTTCATGGCTACACAGTAGGCCAGAAAGTAGACTGTACTTGCGAAGATGCCGCTGAAGTGTGCAAAAACGTAGTCTAAATCTGGAAATGCAGATTATAAAACTCTCAAGCATATTGTTTCAGTCGTTTCAAATATATTTAGAGTTCTAAGAATAAAACAAGCTCACCAAAATTAACCGTAAGTGTAAAGGAAGCACTCATTATATTTTATCATACTATTTTTCTACATGCTATTTATATAGAATTTTAATTAACATATTTAAAATATTAAGAAGTTAGTTACTATAATCAAATCTAAGAGGCTGGCTTTTATATTGTCTTGGAAAGCTAAATAAGAAATGACAAACATTATGTGAATATAGCATTAATATCTCGTTTTTTAAGAACCGGTATCCAGACTTAATATTACTCATAGCTACAGAAACTGTAGCAAATGTCCAAGTAGATGGTATTTTGGGGGAAGCATGTAAAAAATTTTGGCAGTGCTGATTTTATAGGTTGTATTGATCAATCTGGAAACCAATGTCCAGGTTGCAGCTATACAGAAGGACATTCAGGAAGTTATTCCAGAGGATTTAATTATTTATTATAAAACTAATTACATGGGGAAGTTAATACACAGATGGTGGCCCAAATTCTGAGAAACCCAACTCCACTGACTAAAGCAGATGGTCCTTTTCCATAGAGATGGGTATAGCAGGTTCTTGGCCGGGAAGGTCACTTTGGGCCCAGGGTTTCTCTCAACTAAATCTAGAGAAGGATGGGCAGCCATGCTTAGAGAAGACAGCTTGAAAGTCAAAAGGTTTGTCTATTCTTCTAAAGTCTTACATCCTACTTCTGAGTCATATCACAGCATGTCTGTCCCAAGATCATCACAAAAGGCAGCTTAATCTAGTGATCAGAACCACAGACCACCTGGTGAGACTCCTGAATCCACTATTTGCTAACTTGGAGACTTGGGTAAATTAACTTATATCTCTCTCTCTCATCTTATTGTAAAACCAGGATAATAATGGTACCCAAACAGTAAAGCTGCTATGAGGGCCAATCAAGTTATTATTGCCCAAAACTCAGCATATACTATTTATGTGATCATTAAATAAATGAAATAAAAAACTATGCCCCACTGAATTAGTTTTGAATGAATCGAAATAAAGTGTGTTTCTATCAGACTACATTTGAGTTGCCATAAAAAGATCCCTTAGACCTGATTGTACTATTTATATGAAGAGATTCTTAAGGGCATTGTTCATTATGCTCCAGGACCAAGAACAACTGTGCTTCTGAACAATCAGTTGTTTTTATCTTGTGTTTGCTGAATTCTGGGACTGATCTGATTCCCTTTGTGGCTGTACAGCCAAATTTATGACTCATTACTAGCAAGGGTACAAGTGTGGTGCAGTTTTTAAGACTCGTTCATGGTTACATTTTACTTTGTCATTCATTTTCCCTTCCCTCTTAATTTTTCCTAAGTGATTCTATTTTCATTAGTTTTTATCCTTTAAAACAAAAAGAATAAAAATACAAAAAATACTTGC
This sequence comes from Okapia johnstoni, assembly GCA_024291935.2. Taxonomy (NCBI): domain Eukaryota; kingdom Metazoa; phylum Chordata; class Mammalia; order Artiodactyla; family Giraffidae; genus Okapia; species Okapia johnstoni. The sequence continues at coordinate 29,755,868 of CM044310.1, read as the reverse complement.
ATAAAATCTTAAAAAACACAGAAGGTAATAAAAGTACTTTGGGAACTGTTTGTGGGGCTGAACATAAAAGGGAAAAAGCAGACCATGGGATCTAGTCAAAGTCAATCTGTTCAATTAGAGTTCAGATCCCAGTTCTTCCATGCCTCTTCCCCTCATGACTTGCCCTCCAAACTTCTCCCTTATCTGAACACAGGTGACATTCATTTTCCATGCCACTGAGGTAGAACTGACTTAGCCAGGATCTCCTTCTTTTATCATCATAGATGTGAGCCACATTTCAGTATAATCACAGGATCCTGAGCTAGGCCCTCCCATCTCCTTCTGAGCACGCAGTGCGGAGGTGACACCTGAGAGATGAATTCTATCACTCGAAACTGAGACAATTTGCAAGCATTACATTGGGTCTTTCAATGTACTACTTTGTGCTTGAAAAATAATATCCTAAGCAGGCTCTATTTTGACCTTTACTTGGTTTGAAAGCACTGTACGCTACAGTTCAGTTTCTTTTTTAAAGAGGAGAAGAACGCACATTTTCCCAGAGAAAATCAAACTGGAAAATAATCTCCAAATCTTGCAGCAAAGCCAGAAACCATATGTTAAGATCCAAGTAGCTGAAATGAATCGACTAAAATTGATTCCATTCGTATGTTGAGGATCATATGAAAATATTGAAATAGTCCTTTCTTTTAGTTTCCAGGGCCCTTCTAATTCACCACTTACAATGACAAAGTAAGATCAAATCTGATGAAAGGAAATTTATACTTTAAGATGGGATGAGAAAGCTTAAGCATAGAATTCTCTCTGTGTCTGTCTGGGCTTTCTCCCTCTCTAACACAAGGTGTGCACCTGACTTTTAGTTTAATCAGAGCTTCTCAAAGATGAGGGTGCTTGCTTGACCATAAAGATCAACTTCTTTCTTTCTTCTCATGCTGGTGATGTATTAATAACATCTTAAAAGAATAACATTCTTTCCCAGCTCTGCAGGGGGTCATGGTGACTTGCTGTTCACTTTGTACTATGCTTCCCTAGACTATGTATCCTTGGTGAACTTTATGTGAAATGTCAGTATGTCATTTTGATGTACATCCTTTGTCTCAAAAGTGCCTTCAACTTTTAACAGGTGGAACTATTCTCAGAGCTTCAGAGTCGGTCTCCCGGGTCATAATGCTCAGTTTGGCTCAGATAAAATTTCCTATTTTTCTTCTTAACTTGGTTTTTCATTGTATTTCCATCACCCGATCTATGTACCAATATCTACCACAGTCCGTTTCTTTTTATAGTCTTAAGTAGAAACACAGGTATTGAGTTTACTTATGAAGTAAAATGACTTTTTCCTCTCACCATGCTGGCTTGCCCCTGCATATATACTATCATTTCTCTTGCTGTGGTCCTTGATGTAAATGATGGGCACAAATGTAGATCCATAGAGAATTCCAGATATCACTGCGAGACTGCAGCCCCTTAAAAAACAAATACATTTCTATTCATCTTGGCCCAAAGCAATATTTCTGCCAAACATAAATGGAATCATACCTAAAGCATGCTTCAAAATGTAAATCACAAGGCATCATGTAGCAATTATCCATCTATCTCAAGCGGGGTGATGAGCAAAAGTCCCAGGAATGCCCTGCAGCATCCAGGTACCTTGCTGGGACTCACCTTCAGCCCTTCACTATCTAATGGTGGAAGGACATGATTTACAGACACTGTAAAGGATTATTATTATAATTTGTCATTACATAGGTGAGGATATTGCCATCATAGTCTACAAGTGACATGAAAAAACAAGGTTCTCTAACTAAATTAGGACTTCACTGGTGCCTCGGTGGTAAAGAATCTGCCTGCAATGCAGGAGACTCGGGTTTGATCCCTGAGTCAGGAAGACCCCCTGTTCGATCCCTGAGTCAGCAAGATCCCCTGTAGTAGGAAATGGCAACCCACTCCAGTATTCTTGCCAGGGAAATCCCATGGACAGAGGAGCCTGGAGGGTTACAGTCTATGGGGTCTCAAAAAGTTGGACCATCCTGGGTGACTTGTAGGATCTTAGTTCCCCAGACCAGGGATTAAACCTGGGTCCACAGCTGTGAAAGCACCAAGTCTTAACCAATGGACTTCCAGGAAATTCCTTAATAAAATAATTTGAATATTTCAGATAAAACATTACTTTTGTAAAAAGAAAATGTTTTGCCTTAAGCAGTAGAGTCATGTTGGGCCTTCATACTTGGGCTATATCTGCATGAAGCAATAGTCTTCATTGACTTTGGTGAGAAATGATTAATGTTTTAGAACAATTCCTTTAGCTTAACATAAAGGAGAATGGCATGAAACAGGAAAGAGTTTTAGGCAAAAACCATTCCTTTCTAAGCTTAAAAATAAATTCTTAAAATCTATTTTAGCGGTGCTTTGAGGAATATGAGAGTGTAGGTACTCACAAGACCAATGAGCTCTGTTCATGATGGAAAACTCTACATCGTGGTAAAGACCACGAATCCTGGAGGAGAGTCCCAAACACAGACCAGACTAATGGACTAGGCTGTCCAATGAGACAACTAAGAGTGCTTAACAAATATTCCCTTAATGAAGGTGATGCTTCGTGAAAAATGTTTGGTTGGAGAGATCTATTTTATTTCAAAGCAAAAATAACATATTTCTTTCTTCCAAAGCCTATAGGTTAGTTCATTCTTTCATTTATTTAATTGATTCAAATATTTTTTGAGCATCTATTATGTGCCCAGCACTGCCTCTTTCCACTGTGAAGACAGTGTATATAACAAAGGACATGCTTTCTGTTCTTAAAGTGTCACCACATAAAGTCTAAAACAGCCCTCAATTGAAAAACGCAAGCTACTATTACACAAGCTAGTATCACATACTATTACGTATTCATATTTCTTATATAAACATATAAAGGTTCTCATATTTCTTTGCTAGCCCCCCAAACCCCTAAATATAGGAGCTATTGTTGAACCTAACTCTCTCAGTCTTCACAGAGACAGCGCAGGGGTGGGGACTAGGACCTACATGGACACAAAATATCCTACCATATTTGACAATAAATACCTCAGGATTATACAACTCTCTGATACACGAGTGGAGGGATTCCCAAGGCACATGGTCATCTTGGCTAGAGACACGGATTGCCTAATTCGACAGTGACTGCTGGAAGCATATTAGTTGTTACACTCTGTGGCCTGTACTTTTCCTTTCCTTTGCTTTTTTTTTAATCTTTCCTTTTACTTTAGGCATGAAAGTCCTGCAAAATGAGATTGTTTCTGTGAGCAACTTATTGACTAGAAACACTGCGGGGGCTTAGGAATTCCCTGAAGCACTGAGACCAAGGCCCTCCGTGCTGTAAAATTCAGTAAGGGACCACAAAGTCTCTCTACCATAAAGTTAAGAAGTCAAAGCTTGTGTTACCATTTGCATCTTGAGCTCAAATGGATGCAACTCCACTCTGCTTATCCTTGCTGTAACCATATATGAAACCCAACAACAGAACCTCTTCTTACACTAAGCGGCTTTGTGCTGTGGAAAGTTTATCCACCCAGGAACAGTCAGGATCAGGATCTTGAGTTTTGTTAATCACCTAGTGAAAACATTGGCAAAAAACAAAAGAAAAATAGCATTCAATTAATAGCCACACTGGTGACAAGATTTTCAGTGTTTTTCTCTTCTGTCTCAAGTACACTTTAAAATAAAATAAAACCATGTCACCCTGCATTCTGATTCTGTGGGCATCACTAGACTCACACGTTTCTGATTCTCTTTCTCTTTCACTCAGAATGGTCTGGTCTCTTTTAAAATGTTTTTCACAGTTTAATAAATGGCTACTTTGATACACCTATCAAAACTAACGGAAGTTATTAGTGCTTGCATTTTATTTGCAAACTTTAATAATCTGTCAAGAAATTAGAACTTAAGACTCTTCTACTATGGAGTACTTAAGATCAACAGGCATATTTTTATCCAGATTTTTTAAAACTTAATTGGTTGCTTAAACATTCCAGTCTTGTTTCAAGATTAGCTCATATTCTAATTTAGGAAAAATTTTGCCCAAGTTCATAATATTTCTATCAAAGTAATCATCTTTGTCTCTTAGCTGAGGTTTCCTTGATGCTATACTCCTAACAGTAATAGATGAGAAATTAGAATTGAACTCTTTGTTATGTGCTAGGTCAAGCTTTCTTCTGACAGTGATGCTTTCTTCCCTCACGAGGACCTTCGGATATATGGCTGCATCATAATCAACACTGCTTATGCATCTTTAATCTCAGTTGGCTTACCTACTGCCAACCTGATGGAAAACTCGAAGGCAATTAGACTCCTATGTAGCTTTCCCCAAGTTGTTTTTACTTTCCTCCCCTCCCCCTTCATTTGAAGGGAGGTTGGTTAGGAAGTATCTGGAACACTAAAGTAGGCAAGGACACCAGACACCTTCTCCCCATCTCACTTCTCCATTCTCTCTAAAGAGTTCCTTGGTTAGAGATGCCCGTGGGTGAATACATCTCTCTCCTCTTACACCTAAGCTACTTATTATTTAACTTGACTCCCCTGGTGACTCAGATGGTAAAGAATCTGCCTGTAAGACAGGAGACCCAGGTTCGATCCCTGGGTTGGGAAGATTCCCTGGAGAAGGAAATGGCAACCCACTCCAGTATTCTTGCCTGGAGAATCCCATGGACAGAAGAGCCCGGTGGGCTACAGTCCATGTGGTCACAAAGAATCAGACATGACTCAGTGACTAACATACTTAGTGTCAATTTAACTAAGGTTTCTGCCACCTTAGTTGAGAAGAGTTCTGATATGGGAAAGATAAAGGGGGGAATAAAGATTAAATTTGAAGTAAGGAGTAGAGGCTGTGCCTTCCAGGGGGGCATGGCCTGAATGTGGGGGCAGAATGTGGGATTGAGGCCAGCTTGCTAGCACTGGGGCCTGGCGGTTGGACAAGCTATGTGACATAGGAGGGCAACAGTTTGCACTCATGGCCATGGGGGTTTGCCCTGAAATTGCTTCTGTAACATGGAACCACTGGCACTGTGCTGTGTGGGCTGTCTTGTAAGGGTTGTCCCTGCTTAATCTAGGTTTGCTATGTTCAGACTCATTCAGCTTTTTTAAGATCAAAACAGAGACTCCTTACATAGTTTCTGTCTTCACCTTTGAGTGGAAGAGATATGGCAGAAAAATGAGAAGAAAACCAAGTCTAATTCCTACATTCATACGACCTGATTTACCTTTTCATTAACTTCCTCTGATCGGTTACCTGCTGCCGTCCCTGGAGTTATTAAAACCTCCTCCCTCCTAAGTAATTTTCATACTCCTCTATTTAGAATTCCTGTACCACGACGTCCTTAAGTTATTACAAAATATGGGCTTGTATGAACATCTCCTATTAGGGATCTACCATTAATAAAAATAACTAGACCTCTGTGTTTGTTGAGAAATTTTACTGTGGAAATATGGATGGATTGCTACATAAACCTACCCATGATAAATATGCTAAGATATTTCAGATATCCTTGATTTAACAACATACCCCACCACCCTCTCATCTGAGTTCACATCCATGCAGTTTCCTGTTATCCTCATTTCATGTTTCAGATCGAGTTGGTTCTCATTTTGTACTCACATGCTCTGCTATCAGTGGTGTGGTGTCCACAGGACATGTGTTATTTGGTATTTCACTTTTGATGAACAAAAATATGAAAGCACTGTAAAGAAAAGAAATTTTAGTGACATTTATCACAACCCTGGTTCACATTAAGATGCCTGAATTTTAAGGGAAAACAGAGCTAAAATGAAGAGCTAATGGTATTACTTCCAAACTGCCTTTGCAGGGATCCTGCCATTTCTCCAGCACTGACATTGTCTTTGATGTCTCTCCTCTGCCTTAATTTCAACAGTTTAAAAGCTAAACTCACAAGCTTTCCTCCCAAATCAGCTTTTTCTCCCAGTTTTCTTGTTTCAGTCAATGGCCCCATCCTTCTTTTTATTCCTGCTTAGTCCTAAATCGCATGGTAAGAAAAATACAAAAAGGATACTCTATGTTCTGATATGGCTTTCCAGACTATATTTTAAGAGATAAAAACACACATGTAAGCCTAATGATTTTTTTTTTGTCCTTGAACTTCTCTCTCCTAATTTACTAACTGCTCATGTCCAGCATCTTTGTAATAAATACCTCGCTGACCTTGACTTTTAAACTATGCAGAAACGTTAAAATGTGTTCAAGTATTTAATTAACTGAAGGAAAGTTACGACTCTAGTATCCTTTTGATATTTCTTTTTTTTTAAACATTTGCATGGCTCAAAAGTGAAAGCAATATAAGAAGTTTTCAACACACACATGAGACAGAAATAGTATAGATAGCTGGGTGCAGACTAGGGCACCCACATATGCTATCATTTGTATAAAAATTAAAAATGTCTAGTGGCTTCCTTACTTCAGTCTCTTGTTTGCTTTATACACTTAACTGGCTCCCTACTCCATCCTATAGGAAATTCAAGTTTCCTTTTGATTTTTTAAAAATGTATTTATTTATGTATCTTTGGCTGTGCTGGGTCTTTGTTGCTGTGTGTGGGCTTTCTCTAGTTGTGGCAAGTGAGAGATACTCGCGCTAGTTGTGCTGCGTGGGTTTCTCATCTCAGTGGCTTCTCTTGTTGCAAAGCACAGGCTCGAGGTATGTGGGCTTCAGCAGTTGTGGTGCACAGGCTTATCTGCCCTGAGGCATGTAGGATCTTCCCAGACCAGAGATGGAATCATGTCCCTTGCATTGGCAAGCAGATTCTTAACAAATGAACCACCCTGGAAGTCCTCCTTTTGACTTTTATTGCCCTCTACTTTATGCCACACCCAACCTTCCTGAAGATAACTCCCCCATGGACTTCTTTCTCTGTCCAGTCCCGGCTCCAAGCTTTCATGTCTTGCTTGCCAGCCTTCTTTAGCTGGGCATATCATATTCTCGCCTCTTATCCAAACTACCAAAATATCCAAATATTATCGCAAAGCTAATATTGGACACTACCTTTGCCTTTTCTCCTCAAAATTACCATGAAAACTTTCTACTTTGTATAGACCAGTCTATTTGCTAATAACAATAGAGAATGATATGTTAGAAATACTTGAAGGAGCTTTCGGATCTGCCATCTGCAGTGGAACTGCCGCCAAGATGCAGATTTTTGTGAAGACTCTGACGGGGAAGACCATCACTCTCGAGGTCAAGCCCTCGGATACCATAGAAAATGTAAAGGCCAAGATCCAGAATAAGGAAGGAATTCCTCCTGACCAGCAAAGACTGATCTTTGCTTGCAAGCAACTGGAAGATGGACGTACTTTGTCTGACTACAACATTCAAAAGGAGTCCACTCTTCATCTTGTGTTGAGACTTTGTGGTGGCGCTAAGAAAAGGAAGAAGAAGTCTTACACCACTCCCAAAAAGAACAAGCATAAGAGAAAGAAGGTTAAGCTGGCTGTTCTGAAATACCATAAGCTGGATGAGAATGGCAAAATCAGTCGCCTTCGCCGGGAGTGTCCCTCAGATGAATGTGGTGCTGGAGTTTTTATGGCCAGTCATTTCGACAGACATTATTGTGGCAAATGTTGTCTGACCTATTGTTTCAACAAACCAGAAGACAAGTAATTGTATATTGGTTAATAAAGATACGAGCTAACATTAAAAAAAAAAATACTTGAAGGATCCAGAGAAAAGTCCTTGAACGTTTCTTCAAACACCTGTATGACTTTCCAACAAATCAGTTAACCTTTCTGACCTTCAACTGTTTCCATCTAAAAAATGGGGAGAGAAGCACTTTTCAGAGCTGTGATGAGCAACTGTCTTCCAATAATTACGTTTTGGTCTATACTTCTCCATAGTGTACAATTATAAACTTTGATAATTAAAAACAATTCAAAAAAACGGTGATAAAATTCTCAAGGTGCTTTTTGGCACATGATAAAAGCTCAAAATATGTTAATCAGTTGAGAACCTTAACTATAAACTGGATGGAAGAGAAGGGTGCTGAGCATATGAAAGAAATCAAGACTAAGTCAGTCATCTGAGCCTGTGTGACTAGACACAAAATGGTTAAGTCAGAAAGAAGAAGCCCAGCTAAGTTAGGTCAAGAGAGGATGTGCTGGCACTAAGTTAGGGCAAGGTAATAAGACATATCATATAAGTCAATATAGCAATATGAACATAAGGGTAAATAGATCACATGGTCTTCTGGGCTATAGATGCAAAGAACTTGGTATGGTTTGTCAAACACAAAGTTCCATGAGAAAGTCGAGAAATCTTGTCAAAAGCATGGGAAGCAAAAAAAGAAAAAGAAAAAAAAATCAATTATATTACAGGCAAGGGTGCTTCTCTACATTTTCAACCTTTCCAATTTCCCTAGATCTGCAGCTTTCTATTAGGAAAACTCACATGCGTGTGTGTTTACACTGACAACTGATTTCAACAAGCATTTGTTCTGAGTCAAGCACTGTCTGATGGTGATGGTGGGGGAGATGGTAACAAAGAGCAGACTTTGTCCTGCAGGAGCCCACGGTTTAAGGATAAAGACAGTTGTGTGAATAACACAAAACAGACCTGGAGGATGTGGATAGTATCAATAGAGGAAGTGCAAAAGACAGTAGGAATTTAGGAAGAAGAAAACATCATCAGATGGGAAACCTTACCTGAAATTTCAGGCTGGCCAATGAAGCAGAGGAAAGGGCTTTTGGGGCTGAGGGAAGTGCCAGGTATGCTGTGATAAGGAATCCCAGGTCAATGAGGTGACAACACAGGAGAAACCGTGCTAGGAAGAAGCACTAGATCTGTAACTATGGGGCACATGCCAGACTAAGGAGACAGATTTATTTTGAATCCAGTGGGGAGCCTTCAGAGGTTCTCAAATAGAAGAGTGATGTCCTGATTTGAGAGCAGATACAAGCAAGTCATTCTGACAAACGAAAGAACAGAACTAGGGAAATGAGATGTGAGATTTTTACAACTGTATACAGGTGCGTAGATAGAAAGGGGCCAAGGGAAAGGAGGGGGAGGAACTTGTGAAACATGCAGGAAGAATTTTACAGAATTAGATATGGGGGGGTATAAAGGGAAAAAAATAAGAAGCCTGAGTTTCTGAATTTGAATGACTGTGACTAATATCTTCCGTGCAGAGAAGAAACGCAAGAAGAGAAATCAATTTTCAGGGAAGGCTAAAGTAAGAAAATTATTCATTTTTAAAAAATGGATGGTACTTTTTAAATTAATTTATTTATTTGGACATACATCATTTGGGAATCTTAGTTCCCTGACCAGGGATTGAATCTGTGCACCCTGCATTGGAAGAACAGAGTGTTAACCACTGGACCACCAGGGAAGCCCTAAGAAAGGTAATTCTGATTGAAAATGTTGCAGGCTGAAACCAACAGCCCAGGGTTTGCACAGTCTCGGCCTTGTTCCTGACCTGGCAGGGTCCCCTTCCACAGGTAACCCCACCTAAAATGGAACAGGAGGTGTCCGGAGAGCATCTACCTCAAGATGACTAGCCTGCTCCACAGTTCCATGTAAGGACCGTGGCTCTGAAGAAAAGTAACGGCTCGAGTCCAAGCCCTGCGTTCCCTCACAGCACCATTCTCCAAGGAAAACAAGTTAAGAAGGAAATAATGGAGACAGATTCAAGGATAATCCAGATCCCGCTTTCAACTGAAACGGAAATCTGTCTTTTTATGAATTCTGACTCCTGGATCCTCACTAAAGCATGTCTAAGAGGGTGTCTTGAACTTCGTTTCTTGGCATCAGTTCCACTTCTATCCTGAACCATGGAGCCCAGAAGACTGAAAACTATGTTTTCCCAAACTGTGCTTCATTTTGGCTTTGCCAGCAGGAGACACGTGAATAAGGAAGTAGGGAGGCTTGGTGGGGGCTCCAGTGGTGGCGGTAGCTCAGGGCGGGGGAGTCTGTCCCCACAGTGCCAGCAGGAACAGGGGCTCTGGGGCTTCTGGTGAGGCCACTTGCCTCCCTTTGCTCCTTTGGCCCTTGTAACACTTTTGTCAACAATTTTCTGTGTTAAATCCTCTGCTGCTAAAGATGCCTGGAGTGGTCCTGAATGTGGAAAGTGACTGAGCCTTACAATAGGTATCATGTAGGAAAAACGTAATGCTAGACATGACCTAAGCGACCCTTTAAAAATGATGGTAAGGAGGACTGAAGCAATCACTGCAATTTTAAAAAGAAAAGCAACATCCTAAACCAAGATGACCATATGGTCAAGTTTCCTTATACTGACTGTAAGACTCCAAGGTATTTCAGTGAATTCCACTCAGAATGAAGTAATTTATAAATTTCTCTTAGGAAAGCATAAAATTTTTTAATAAACAGAACCTTTAATTAAACAGAGGGAAAGGAAATTTCTCACACCCTGTGAGGATGGTAGAGCCAACAGAAAGAAAAAGGCGCCTCTTCCTTCCCGGCCAGGACTCGGTCAGTGAAAATCCATGTACTCCTTGTTTACTGTAGCCTTCCCAGTTTCCTTCTGCCCTCTATAGAGTTCTCCTCCCCTTGCTGTGGGAGACGGGTACTGGCTCGTCATGGCTGCAGACCCCGAACGGCAATTCTCTATTGATCCCGAATAAACCCATTTTTGCTGGGGACGATCTGGCCGTGTAGCATTTATTTCAGGTCAACAAAAGAGAGGCAGGATGCACCACAGGCAGAGACCATTGCATCTCCCTGCCTCAGATCAAGCTCCGGGCCAAACTGGGAGACTCCCCAGGCACTCTGACTAGCTGACTGCAGGGATGGACAGCACAGGTCCAAAGAGGAAAAGAGTAACTGAGCATGGAACCGTTACTAACAAAAGAATGACTATTGTAATTAAAATTACCCAACATATACAGTATTAGCTACATGCCTAACATATTTTATTTCATTTAATGCTCAAAATGTCATATAAGGCCGGTGCAATTATTATCCACACTTTATCCCCAAAGAAACCAAGATTTAGAGAAATTAAGGTCATACAGGTGGAAGTGGTAAAACATGAATAATGTGTCATTTCAAAGAATGTACACTTTCTAAAGGAAGAAGGAATATGGAAAAAAAAACAATGTCTGATGGACTGGGTAAACTGGTCTTAAATTACCATTAAGTCAAGATAAAGGCACGCCACGTTCCAATTCTAGGGTGTAAAGAAATGATTTCTGAGAGAGCTATTCAAAACTCGAATGCTACGTGAATTGTACAAAATGCACAAAATTTCCTCTAATCAAAAATGTCAAGAATCTGCTATTGTGGAATAATCTATGTTATTTCCTCTCTGATTGGCCTGGAACCACTCTTGAAGGCAACATTTCAATGACAAAGAGATTGTTCCTGAATGTGACTGGGGAAAAGTCATCACCACAGGAGGAAGAGAAATATAGTGTTCTTTCCCTGAAGAATAAAAAAGTACTAAAATCTTCGCTGGCAGTGTTATCCATCATGTGAGGTGCTGACAGGAAATATAGATGGAGTCTAGACAGGAGAAGGGAGTGAATCAAAGGTGACCTAATTCAGCGATGATTTTATAGACTGAACGCTGCCATGCAGAGATCCAGAGTCACTTTCACCCTCGTTCATACAGTGACTATAACTAGACATCCCCAAAGAGGTAGTTACATGAGTGTGCGTTGTCACAGGTGAGAGTGTGCTTATCTGAGCAGGCTGAGGAGACAGAAGTGAGGCCACAGGAAAGTGGAAACTGAGTGGCAAAGAATCTGTAAGAAATAAGAGGGGAGAGCCAGTAGCTATTTCAGAGCAACAGGAAGCCAGCACAATGCTGATTCATATAGGATTTTCTAGTTTGCAAAATATTGGGTTGGCCTAAAAGTTCATTCGGGTTTTTCCATAAGCACATACAGAAAAATCTGAATGAACTTTTTGGCCAACTCAATACTTTAACTGCCACTTGATCCTCATTTATGAACCATGTTTTAGGACTTTCTGAATATTACAGATAATGAAAGTGAGCTTGACAACAGCTGAACAGTTTCCCGGGGTCTCAGAGCTTTCTAGCGGTGAAGCTGGGGCTCCGGACCCCAGCGCTGGCATTTTCTATCCTCTGAAGTCATGGCTGTCAATGTAAATGAGAGATCTGAGGAAAAAAATCATGCTGATTGATGAGAGGTGGATGGAACACAAGGTAAACACATCAGGATCTTTAAAAATGGTTCTCAATGTTGGGAAGAAGAATTAAATCACTGTAAATGGACATGTACCTTACTACAGACAGCCCAGCTCCAATATAATTGAGCAGTGGTTTTGCCACTTCTTCTGCATCCATTCCAAACCAGCCAAACCTGGAAATGGAGAAAGTCACATCAAAACAGATGTTGCGCTGTTTGCAGAGACATGGGTGGACCTAGAGACTGTCATACGGAGTGAAGTAAGTCAGGAGGTAATACACGATAAAATATCGCACATTAATGCATATGTGGAATCTAGAGAAACAATACAGATGAACTTATTTGCAAAGCAGAAATAGACACAGGTGTAGAAAACAAACATGGACACCAAGGGGTAGAAGGGGGGGGTGGGAAGAATTGGGAGACTGGGACTGACATATATACAACTACTAGGTGTGTAACACAGGTAAATAACGAGAACCTACTGTATATAGCACAGGGAACCCTACTCAATGCTTTATAATGACCTATATGGGAAAACGATCTAAAAAAAAGTGGATATATGTGTATGTATAACTGATTCACTTTTCTATACAGCAGAAACTAACACAACATTATGAAACAACTATATTCCAATAAAATAAATAAAGTGTCAAAAAGAAGATATTTTTGAATATGTGTTCATCACACTGTTTAAGGCCATGGACTCAAGGTCAGATTCCTGATTCAAACCCTAGGTCCATGATTTACTAACTGTGACTTGGATAAGTTAACTACCTTTATTGTGTCTCAATTTCCCACGTTTAAAATGGGGATAATTATATCTATAATTATACCTAATATACAAATTTCTTATGAAGGTTAAATGAGTCAGTATATGTAAAAGTACTTTTTTAAAAGAAAACTCCCTTTCACTTTAAGACTAAGAAATAAAGAAGAAAAAATAGGTTATGTGGCTAACTGAATGCTGATAAATGGACTGCAATTTTGCATAGAATTTGAAATAAACTTCAGTGACTATTTGGTTAAAGATCTCTACTCTTTGGCATCGCTTTAAATTCTGCTTTTAATGCTTTGATCTTGCAGTGACCGTTACCGATAATCACTGTGAACCATCCAAGGGTGAGAAAAATGGAGGCAAGAAGAAAACAGCACTTGTAAAAGGCAGACTAGGGGTGGAGAAAGGACAGGAAAGAATGTCTTGGAGGTTAATTTGCTTCATTATAACAGGTTGCTGTAGTGCACTGAGTAGGAAGAGGAGCTGGAAAAGTAAGGTTAGAATAAAATCCTCCTTCTATTTATCATCCCAAACTCAACTGGAATGTTCATCTTAATGCTGACAGAGGGTGGTGTGGTCCAACAGGACTTTGCTAATGTTCCATGGCTGTTCCGTGGCTGCACAGGGCAGCTTCTAACCAGATACAGTGATGGAGCACTTGACATGTGGCCAGTACCACTGAGGAATTGAATGCTTAATTTTATCACATTTTAATTAATTTAAAAATACACAGCCACATGTTTTGTGGCAACCCCATCTGACAGCTCAACTCTAGAGCTGAAGGTTGGCTAACTTTCCCATAAAGGGCCAGAGAGTAGATATTTTAGGCTTTGTGGACTGGATGGCCTCTGGAAACTACTCACCCCTGCCTTTATGGGGTAAAAACAGCCATGCTGTAGACATTCCTAAAATGGATGTGTTTGGCTGTGTGCCAATAATACTTTATTTACAAAGTGGAACCTGGGCAATGATTTGCTGACCATGGCTCAGACTCTACAGGGAAGAATACAGGTTCTAGAACCATTAGACCCAGGTTTGAATGCAGCTCATTAGCTCTGCAACCTTCAACAAGACACTCAGCTTTTTGTGGGTCAGTTATCTTCTAAGACAGCACCTACCTCATTTATTTGTGGAAATAAGATGAGAATGATGATGTGTGCGACACGTGAAATAAAACTGTCAAGCACAGAAAGAGAAAATACATACCAATGCCCTTTCTCTCTCCCTATTTCATTCTCTAAAGAAAATGATCTTGATCAGCGTGTTAGATCACTTCTTTAGAATTAAGGCAAATAATTCAAGGTAGCACATGTTACTTGTATGTCTTACAAGAAGTGACCTTTGTGAGGGCAGAAATCAGCATATGCCTTACACAGAATGTGAGTGCAGAGAATCTGAGCTGAAAACACCCTGTTTTGTGTTACCTTGAGCTTGCCCATCCAGTTAGAGCATTAAATGATCCCCAGATTAAGATTCCAAGGCCCAAACCAATGGTTTTGATAATTGGGACAACAGCTATATTACCTGTAGATGAAATACAGAGAAGAAAAGTGTTATTTTTCAATACAGAAAATTTATTTATAAATTAAATTAGTTTTAATTTCCGATGAAGCTTGTGGGATTTGGACAAACTTGCTGCTGCTGCTGCTAAGTTGCTTCAGTCGTGTCCGACTCTGTGCGACCCCATAGATGGCAGCCCACCAGGCTCCCCTGTCCCTGGGATTCTCCAGGCAAGAACACTGGAGTGGGTTGCCATTTCCTTCTCCAATGCATGAAAGTGGAAAGTAAAAGTGAAGTCGCTCAGTTGTGTCCGACTCATAGCGACCCCATGGACTGCAGCCTACCAGGCTCCTCCGTCCATGGGATTTTCCAGGCAAGAGTACTGGAGTGGGTTGCAGTAAAGCCTAACTTCTCATTTTAAAAATAGAACAACCAATGTTTGGCATTAACCTCATGATTATGATTGCTAAAAGAGCCAGGCTTAGGGCAAAATCCTACAAAGAAAATGTTAAGTTAGCTCTTTGCCTAACTGCACCAATGTTCTTTATCCTTAGTGTAGGTCTCCACTGTATGATTTTTTTTGCAGAAGTTGGTCAATGACAAAATCAATGGTGACCATCCTCTTAGACTGGAACTAGGACCAGCCACTGGCAGATGTCCTTGGCTTGATATGGCCCCAGACTTTGCTCTCACGCTCATTTACTTGTCTTTTGGATTGCCCCACCCAGTGCTTTGTGCTCTTGAGGGTCACTCAGGACCAAATTCATGGTCACTTTTTTTTTTTTCCAGTTCCTGACCTGTTGTCTGACTCAGTCGATATCCTCTTGAAAGGTTTTCTCTCTTGGTTTCCAAGATGCCTTCATCATCAGATTCTCTCCTGTTTCTCTCTTTTTTTGGCTGTTCTTTCTCATCATACCATCTGGATATAGGTATCCTCTAAAAATTATCCCTAAAATACACTCCTACTCTTGCTATATTCTTTGCACACTTGACTAGCTTCATGATTTCAGCTATCAGCTAGAGACACATGCTTCCAGCACTAGCCTGGACCTTCTCCAGAGCTTTAGTGCCAATAAGAGATTACCAACCAGATGTCCCCCATTGTGGGAATATTAGGAACTTTAAACTAAAAAGGTCCCAAGCTGAAGTCATCATTTTCCCTTTCATCCATGTTCTTTTCCCTTTTCTCCTCATCCATGTCAATGATACTGTCACTCTACCAATCACTTACAATAAAACCCCTATATCACCATATCACCATTAACTCTTCCCCTTCCTCTACTCCCCATATCCAGTCAGCTATTGTGCCCTACACTGTGAGATGGTTAGACAGCATCACTGCATCAGTGGACATGAATCTGAGCAAACTCCAAGAGACAGTTGAGGACAGAGGGGCCTGGCAGGCTACAGTTCATGGGGTCCCAAAGAGTCAGACACAACTTAGCAACTGAAGAACAATACTGTGACCTACATCATCCCAGTCTGCAGCAGTTTGCAAATTAAACTCTTCCCACCAACTCCTTGGACCATAAAGAAGGCTGAGCACCGAATGACTGAGCACTTTTGAACTGTTGTATTGGAGAAGATCCTTGACAGTCCCCTGGACTGCAAGGAGATCAAACCATTCTGTCCTAAAGGAAATCAGTCCTGAATATTCACTGGAAGGACTGATGTTGAAGCTGAAGCTCCAATGCTTTGGCCACCTGAGGCTAAGAGCTGACTCATGAGAAAAGACCCTGATGCTGGGAAAGATTGAAGGCAGGAGAAGAAGGGGACAAGAGAGGATGAGATGGTTGGATGGCATCACCAACTCAATGGATATGAGTTTGAGCAAGCTCCAGGAGATGGTGAAGGACAGAGAAGCCTGGCGTGCTGCAGTTGATGGGGTTGCAAAGAGTCAGACACAACTGAATGACTGAACAACAACAACAACCAACTCCTGTGTGAACAGATGTTTGAATATAAATACTGCGGTGGTTGTCAAGATCTGCAGGGTAAATGGTTGCTTTCTCTGTTCCCCTCTCCTTTTCAAAATGATGATCACAATCATACTAAAGTATACATGAGGTATAATAATTACAACTCTAGTGCAAATTTAACTCTTTTGTCCTCCAACTCATCTTCACTAAATCACTTAATTCTGTAGAGATTCCAATTAAGTAGGTGCCCAATAAATTTTTAACATTTAAACATCTATTTGCTTTTAATCATATCACCTCTAGAGATCCTTGACTTTCTTTGTTAAAGAGAAGAAAACTCTCCTGGGGTATATATTTATACTAATCGAAGAAAAATATTCCTGATTGGCCAAGCAAAGGCATAAACTCTAGTTATAAAATTTCAGGCAATAGTGATAAGGCAACAGAAGGAAGATTTTTGTTTGTTTTTGTTTTTCTGCCAGTGCTTTTGAAATTATAGCATGTTTGTATTTGTCTACTTCTAAGGACAAGTCCTAAAAATGCTATCAGTAGAGATGATTATTTAATAAGTATTTTCTGATAAACATGCCAGAGAAAGGGCAGAGCACTTATGCTTGAACAAATAGCAAGTGAAACATTTTTCCTATAATAATTTTATATAATAATATATATATAATAATTTTGCTATAATAATTTTCTAGCAGGAACAAGTAAGAAATCATTAAAAGAAAAGAGTCAGGAAAAATATGAGTCAAAAATATGCACCAAAAATATTTATGGAGCATATAAATGAAAGAAATGAAATCATTAATTTCTAGTATCTATCACCATTTCCTTCTATTATGGTCATAGTATTAAATGATTAAAGAATAAGTTATATCACACATTACCTGTTGCCCAAATGCAGCCCCCAACCATTGCAAAAGGCCAAAATTTAGGGCAATGCAGTATCAGATTCACCACCAAGGCAACCAACCACACGGCGGCACAAAGTACCCATTGAGAGAAACATTCCTGGAAATAAAAAAATCGGTGTCAGGGGTTCAACCTGATTTAAGAAAATTAGTGCTTAGGAATATCAATGAGATGTTATAATAACAGTCAGAATTTATTGACTTCCTATATTCCAGATGCTTTACACCTCTATTAGTAACACTTGAAACTACTACACATCATAATTAACCCTAGTTCAAAGACAGAGAAAACAAATCTGAGATGAAGGAACTTGTCCAAATAACTAACAGTTTGTAAAACTAAAATTTGAACTTACTTGGCTCCAAAGATTGACCTACATTGTGCATTCTTGCTTAACAGGGATCAAGAATTTTCCGCCACAGAGTAAGGGCAGGACCAAGTCTATATATTTTTATTCAGATGTCATACTTAGTGCCATTCCTGACCAAAAAGAATGGCATTAAGAATTTCAGAATAGCACAGTAGTAATTTGAATCTTCGGAGAAGGCAATGGCACCCCACTCCAGTACTGTTGCCTGGGAAACCCCATGGACGGAGGAGCCTGGTAGGCTGCAGTCCATGGGGTCGCAAAGAGTTGGAAACGACTGAGCGACTTCACTTTCACTTTTCCCTTTCATGCACTGGAGAAGGCAATGGCAACCCACTCCAATATTCTTGCCTGGAGAATACCGGGGACGGCGGAGCCTGGTGGGCTGCCATCTATGGGGTCGCACAGAGTTGGACACGACTGTGACGACTTAGCAGCAGCAGCAGCAGCAATTTGAACCTTTGGAGATCATATGAGTCACTCGGAGATAAACATAAAGTCCTTTATGAACACGTGACATTCCAGACCTGAGAATTAGCCTTTCTACATCAGAGCTACTCCCCTTCCTATGCTCTCGGCTGCCATCTGCCAGTTAGTGGAAGGTCATGTGGTGATACAGGGTGTATCTGTACCTTTTGGAGGCTCAGGAAGATGGTTCAGGGATTAAAAGGACACAGAAAACATCAGTGTTGGAAGGAATACTAAGGTTGTTATAACTCAACGTATTTATAGCACTTTAGACTCTATTGGAAGATTTTTGCTTATTTCTCCTCAATCTCACGGTGGAGGAGAGAAAAACACCTGTTAACCTCTAAAATTAGGAACACAGAGCTGAAAGGGAACTTCATTTTACAAGTCCTTCATTTTACAAATGAGAAACTGAGAACAAACTAGCTGATCAGGCTTCCCGGGATCACATGGTTCTTGTAAAACCCCGAAAGCCAGGTCCTCTACCCTTTAGCATCTTTTTTGTTCTTCTTTTAGTACTTTTCATTCCTGTTCTAACTCCAATGGGAAAAAGAAGAAAGACTATGGAAGGAAAGAATCTGTAACTCTATTGTCCAGGTAGTATAAAGACGTAAGAAATTGGGGCGATAACACAATGCTTCTCACCAGACTTGCACCATAACATCCCCAATTCCTTTTCCTGGCTTTAGTAGGAAAAGCAAGTGGATAAAAACAACTACTACTTCTCCTTCCTTGAATTCACATTACAGTCAATTCTATGAAAATGTGACACATATGTTTCAAAAAATCACTGCACTAGGTAAAATAATATGATAAAACCCACAGAGCTCATGGGGGAGATGGGGCTGAGGACACAACACTTGAAAACTTCATTAAAAAAGGGTATTAAAAAAGATAGGAGGGCTTCCCTGATGGTTCAGTGCTAAAGAATCTGCCTGCCAATGCAAGAGACACAGGTTTGATCCTTGGTCCAAGAAGACCCCACATGCTTTGGAGCAATTTAGTCTGTGTTCCACAACTATTGAGACTGTGCTCTAGAGCCCAGGAGCTGCAACTACTGAAGTCTGCACTCCCTGGAGCCTGTGCTCCACGAAAGGAGAACACTGCAATGAGAAGCGCTTGCACTGCAGCAAGGAGTAGCCCCTGCTTGCTGCAGCTATAGAAAAACCCACCCAGCAGCAAAGACCCAGCACTGTCAAAAATATATAGATAAAATTACTTTTTAAAAAAGAAAGCCTAATAAAAAATGGTAGTATAGCTTTATACTGGTTAAGTGGTTAAGAAATTCACAAATGCTGTAATAAATACGGCACTTTACCTTGAAAAAGACATGAAGTTTACTTAAGCAAATGAGTGTCAAAAGTGTTGCAGCCTGTGAATTATTGCAAAGGTTGGGAGGGTTTGAACACCAGATGTGGATGGGTGTGGTGGTTTGGGGCAGAGGGTGTGAGCACATTTTGTGCATTGCTATGTACCTTTATCCACCTGAGTGCAGTTTTCTGTGTTCATGTAAGGTTTGTCCAAGTCAAAATTGTGTATGAGCAAGCACAAAATTTGTGTTATGAGCAAACTGCTTCCTTTTGTATCATTTGTGTTGGAAATCTGTGTTTTAAAAAGCAAGTATTATTACAGAACTGACTTCTTTCATAAACACAGCTTTTGTTGCTGAAGTTGTTCAGCTCCTCTGTCCACAGGATTCTCCAGGCAAGAATGCTGCAGTGGCACTGTTTACAATAGCCAGGACATGGAAGCAACCTACAAAACCATCAGCAGACGAATGGATAAGGAAGCTGTGGTACATATACACAATGGAGTATTACTCAGCCATTAAAAAAAAAATACATTTGAATCGGTTCTATTGAGATGGATGAAACTGGAGCCCATTATACAGAGTGAAGTGAGCCAGAAAGAAAAGCACCAATACAGTATACTAATGCATGTATATGGAATTTGAAAGATGGTAATGGTAACCCTATATGTGAGACAGAATAAGAGACACAGATGCATAGAACGGTCTTAAGGACTCTGAGGGAGAAGGTGAGGGTGGGATGTTCTGGGAGAATAGCATTGAAACATGCATATTATCATATGTGAAACAGAACACCATTCTATGTTCGATGCATGAGACAAATGCTCAGGGTTGGGGCAATGGGATGACCCAGAGAGATGGGATGGGGAGGGAGGTGGGAAGGGGGTTCAGAATGGGGAACACATGTAAACCCATGGCTGATTCATGTCAATGTATGGCAAAAACCACTACAATATTGTAAAGTAATTACCCCAACTAAAATAAATAAATTTATTAAAAAAAATAAAAAAACAGAAACATCACTTGAAGCTTTCTAATACATAAAAAAAAAAAAAAAGAATGCTGCAGTGGGTTGCTATTTCCTTCTCCAGTGGATTTTCTCGGACAAGGGGTTGAACCCATGTCTCCTGCCTTGGCAGGCGGATTCTTTACCACTGAGCCACTAGGGAAGCCCATAAACATAGCAGATATGGCTAAAAAGCTTCCTTCATCCTAGCTTTACCATGAAACAGAATATTGAGGTTATCCTATACTGACTAGCACTTAGATAACCTGGCATGGGCATTATCAACTGCTTGTTTTAAGTTCTATTCATTTGCCATCTAGCACAGCAAAATTCATTTTTATAGTCATCATTTAAAGAAGACCGAAACAGTGACCTTCACATTTAAAATTAAGATTAACAATGAATAAAACATAATTACCATCACCAGTCTCATATTTTTTAAGTGGTACAAAGTTCGAGCCGAATAAAAGGATGGCTACAATAGAAGCGATGAAACCAGTGGTGAGGTCTGTTCCATTACTGCTCATGGCTCTGGTGCTGCCAAGAGCAAGCTGATTCACTTTTGACTTGATGTTCTTTTCAAGAGCTTCTGAAATAAAAGAAATAAAAATGAAACAATTAATAAGTTGTGAATCTGTGAGCAAATTATGATCAATACATGATATTAAGTTTTTCAAAAGTATGGTAAGATTCCTTCATCTAGATTAAAAACTTAGGACATTATGAATTTATGTCCACACCCCACGTTAATTCATTTTCTTCATTTATTTTGCCAACAAATACTTTTTTGACTACTGACCTAAATAAAAATCAAACAAAAAAACAAGCAAACTTTGTCTTCAGAGTTTGAAAAACTTAACTTCTTCCAAGATCTGGCTACAATTTGTATGATATTTTAGAGAAATTCTCCTGTGTGGGTAGACTGGTATAATGAAGATTTGTGGACCAAAATTCTATTCATTTCAATCGGGTCTTGCGACGGTTAAGTGACAGAGCACATGTGAAGACTGAGAACTATCAGTACCTTCTGAGCACAAGCTCTTCTGCTATTTAAACACAAGCTTAAGGGCATATTGAAGTTGTATTGTTGCTACATACTCATGATCCCCTGGAGGTAAGGTCATTTTTCTTCATCAGTAGCACCCTTTCAGTGTGTAATAGTTCAAATAGTTTAGTTCATGAGACTATCTTTTATGACTTAAAAAAAAAAAAGAACAGGTAGAAGAATCTCTTCAGCAATCTCCTAAACCTCTTGAAGGCAGCCAACACGGTGGGGTGGGAAGACTCTGAACTCACCTCCTCCCGTGGACACACCAAACTCACAATTATTTACAGAGAAGCCATCACTGAAAGTGACCTGAACACTAGCAGAAACAATCTTACACCACTAGAGAGATACAGAAGGAGCCACAGGGGATTTCCTGGCGGTCCAGTGGTTAAAACTGTGTTTCCACTGCAGGGGGCATGGGTTTGATCCTGGGTCGGGGAGCTAAGATCCTACATGCCATGAAGTGCAGCAAAAAAAAAAAAAAGGAACCCCACAGGGATGGGAGGAAGGGTGGAGACACAGTAGAGTTGAGACACATGCCTGTTTGTAGGTGACCGACAAACAGTGGGATAATCATAATTGCTGGGATGCTGCCAAGGTGAGGGGCCCAAGTCCCATGTTGGGCTCCCCAGACTAGGGGTCATGCATGGGGAAGTGGATCCCATGCTTTGAAGAGGACCCTTCCAGCTTTGAAGGCCAGAGACTTGCATTTGGGAAACCCAGAGGGCTATAGCAAACAGAGACTCTGTTCTTAAGAGGACTCACACAAAATCTCACATGCTCCAAGACCCAGAGCAGAGGTTGTCATATGAAAGGAACTGGGTCAGACTCCTTGCTAGTCTTAAAAAGTTGCCTGGTGAGGAAGGAGGCAACTAACACTCACTCTGGGGATGCAGATGTTGACAACAGCCATTTTGGGGACCTCAGTCTGCCAGGAAGATACTGGAAAGCACCATTTTGAAATCCTCTCACTAACCCAGCCTCACCCAAAGGCATGCTGGCACCATTCCTGTGATGACCCAGGCCAAGCAACCAGCAAGGCAGGGACACAGTCTAACCCACTAGCAGACTAGCAGTGGCCACAGGTAGGCCTCTGTTTGGTCCCCAGTATTCCCAGGACTTGACCCTGCCTACTGACACCAGCACTGGGACCACCAGGACCTGGCCCTGCCCATCGGCAAGTCCAGACTAGCTCCAAAACCTCCTGGCTTACAGCCAGCTACCACAGGACTTGACTCAGCATTAGGGGGTCCTAGAACTAGTCCTAGCCCACCAGTAAAACACGTGAGATCTTGCATTCACCTTTTAAAAGCAAAGTCTATTTCCACCAGTGCATAGCACTAGCTCCATGATCTCCTGGTCCACTTCAGTCAGCTGTGTTAGGACCTGGTCTCACCAACCAGCAGGTGGGCAGCAGCCCTGGGATGACCTTGGGCCCCATAGCTAGCCATGCTGGGACTCGACCCCTCCTATCAGTGGCCAGCAGTCTATGCACTAGGCAGGGCCTGGCAAGCAACTGATCTGAGGGCCAGCCACATCTAGCAGTGTACCCATAGTAGTTGGCTCTAACACAACAGAAGGGCTCATGCAGCCCATATAGGGGGTGGCACTAGAGCTCTGGTGACCAGAGAGGAGTGTTATGCTGGGATGCATAGGATGTCTACTACTTATGGCTACTTCCCCAAGACCAGAAACTATAGCCAACCTACCTAATACGGAGTAACAAAAACAAAGAACTGGAAAAATGAGGTGACAGAAGAATAGTTTCAAAATAAAAAAACAAGATAAAACTGAACAAGGAAAGCTAAGTGAAGTGAAGATAAGAAATTTACCCAATGAAGAGTTTAGGTAATGATCATAAAGACATGCAAGGGACTTAAGAATGGATGAAACAATAGGAATTTTAACAGTGAGCTACAAAATATGAAGAACCAAAGAGAGGTGAGGAATACAACAACTGATATAAAAAGTACACTAGAGAAAAATAACAGTTGATGATTAGATGATACACAGGAAGTGATCAGCTAACTGGAAGACACAGTAGTGGCAATCACCCAAGCTGAACAGAATGAAAAAATTTAAAAAAACTAAGGATAGCTGAAGAGATCCTTGGGACAACATCAAGCATCTAACATTCACATTGTGCTCAGTCACTTCAGTTGTGTCTGACTCTTTGCAACGTTATGGACTGTAGACCTCCAGGTTCCTCTGTCCATGGGATTCTCCAAGCAAGAATACTGGAGGGGGTTGCCATGCCATCCTCTAGGTGATCTTCCTGACCCAGGGATCAAACCTGCATCTCTCATGTCTCCTACATTGCAGGCAGATTCTTTACCTCTGAGCTACCAGAGAAGCCCAGTACTCATATTAAGTGGTGGCAAAATGAAGAGAGAGAGAAAAAGGGTAGAAAAAGTTACTTGAAAAAAATAATAGTTGAAATTTACACACAGCTCACGTAGCTCAATATGCAAAAAAAAACCCAAAACACCCAATCAAAACACGGGCAGACCTATATGATCCAGCAATCCTGGGCAGAGAAAAATGTGGTTCAAAAGTATACATGCACCGCAATGTTCACTACAACACTATTTACAAAAGTCAAGATATGGAAGCAACCATCAACAAATGAAAGGATAAAGAAGATATGTATATACAATGGAAGATTACTCAGCCATAAAAAGAATGAAATAATGCATTTGCGGCAACATGGATGGACCTGGAGATTATCATACTAAGGGAAGTAAGTCAGACAAAGACAAATATCATATGATATTGCTTATATACTCAATCTAAAAAAACAACTGATACAAATGAACTTATTTACAAAACAGAAAGAGACTCACAGACTTAGAGAACAAACTTATACATACCAAGGGAGGAAGGTGGAAGAGGAGGAATAGTTAGGGAGTCTGAGATTGATAGGTATACACTGCTCTATTTAAGATAGATAACCAACAAGGGCCTACTGTAAAAAAATAACGAATAATATTAATAGCTGAAACTTTCTATAACCTTGGAAAAGAAACAGAAATCCAGATCCAGTAAGCAAAAACATTCCAAACAAGAGCAAATCAAGAGACGTCCATACTAAGACACATTATAAACAAAACAGTAAAAATTAAAGATAAAGAGAGAATATTAAAAGCAGCAAGGAAAAAGCAACTAGTTATATACAAGAGAACTCCCATAAGACTGTCAGCTAACTTTTCAGCAGGAACTTTGCAGGCCACAGGGAGTGGCATGATATATTTTAAGTGATGAAACCAAGATGGCTTTATTCCAGGGATGCAAGGACATTTCAATATCTGCAAATCAATCAGTGTGATACACCACATTAACAAATTGAAGCATAAGAACCATATGATCATCTCAATAGATGCAGAAAAAGTTTTTGACAAAATTCAATATCCATTTATGATAAAAACTGTCAACAAAGTGGATAGAGAGGGAGCATACCTTAACATAAACGATGAACCTGAGGCTGCTCTGGTGGCTCAGTGTTAAAGATCTTCCTGCCAGTGCAGGAGACACAAGAGATGCGAGTTCGATCCCTGGGTCACAAAGATCCCCTGGAGAAGGAAACGGCAACCCAGTCCAGTATTATTGCCTGGAAAATTCCATGGATAGAGAAGCCTGGTGGGCTACAGTCCATGGGATCGCAAAGAGTTGAACACGACTGAGCACACCTACACACACAACTAGGTGGTGGTGTGTGCAGCGGGCACGGGCATGATGAACCTACAGCTAACATAACTCAGCGGTGAAAAGCTGAAATCATTTCCTTTAAGAATAGGAACAAGACAAAAGATGTCCACTCTCATCACTTTTATTGAATGCAGTATTGGAAGTCCTAGGCATGGCGTTTTGGACAAAAAAAGAAATGAATTCAAATTGGAAAGAAAGATATAAAACTGTCACTGTTTGCAGATTATATGATACTATCTATGCTTCTGCTGCTTCTGCTAAGTTGCTTCAGTCGTGTCCAACTCTGTGCGACCCTATGGAGAGCAGCCCACCAGGCTCCTCTGTTTACAGGATTCTCTAGGCAAGAATACTGGAGAGGGTTGCCATTTCCTTCTCTAAAAATGCATCAAAAAAGTGAGAACTAGTATATGAATTCAGTAAAGTTGCAGGGGACAAAATTAAAATACAGAAATCTGTTGCATTTCTGTACACTAGTAATGAACCATCAGAGAGAGAAATTAATTAAACAATCCCATTTACAATAGCATCAAAAAGAATAAAATCTCTGGGAATAAATCTAACCACAGAGATAAAAGATCTGTACTTGGAAAACTATTAGACATTGATAAAATTGAAGATGACACAAATGGAAAAATACACCATGCTCATGGATTAAGAGAAGTAATGTTGTTAAAATGACCATACTACTCAGGGCAATCTACAAATTTCATACAGTTCCTGTCAAAACAGTATGGCATTTTCCACAGAAGTGGAACAAATAATTCTAAAATGTGTATGGAAACACAAAAGACCCCAAATAGCCAAAACGATCTTGAGAAAGAACCAAGTCTGAGGTATTATGCTCCCTGATTTCATACCACTAAGCTGCAGTACTCAAAACCATATACTACTGGCACAAAACTGGCATACAGATCAATGGAACAGAATAGAGAGCCCAGAAATAAACCTACAAACATATAGTAAACTAATTTATGACAAAGGAGGCAAGAATATACAATGGGGAAAAGGAAACCATTTTGATAAATGGTGTTGGGTAAACTGGACAGCTACGTGAAAAAGAAATATCAAATAACTGT
Source organism: Okapia johnstoni (assembly GCA_024291935.2). Classification (NCBI taxonomy): domain Eukaryota; kingdom Metazoa; phylum Chordata; class Mammalia; order Artiodactyla; family Giraffidae; genus Okapia; species Okapia johnstoni. The sequence goes on along the minus strand of CM044310.1, from coordinate 29,729,632 downwards.
GTTGTGTACCTGGAAATAACAGAGTGATATAGGTCAACTATACCTCTACTAAAAAAAAATTAGAAATTGGGAGGAAATATGTCAAAACAGCAAAGACAGTTACCACTGGAGGGTAGGGATTATGAGTGAATTGTAAATTTTTACTATGTATTTCTAGTAGAACACATGGGCTCCCCTGGTGGCTGAGCTGGTAAAGAATCTGCCTGCAATGTAGGAGGCCTGGGTTCAATCCCTGGGTTGGGAAGATCCCCTGCAGAAGGGAATGGCTACCCACTCCAGTATTCTGGCCTGGAGAATTCCATGGGCTGTATAATCCAGGGGTCACAAAGAGTCAGACACGACTGAGCGGTATAGTAGAACATGTATTGCTTATAAAATGAGAAACAAAACAATGTCATTAAGAATGAAAAAAATTAATCTCTTAAATCCGTTCTAGAGTAATGTTCTTGAAAAATACCTTCAGGACTATCTGAAAGTCCAAGGTCGGCAGTTGTGTCGTGCATGATACTATAACCAGCCACCAGAATAAAGGGAAGCAGCTAATTAGCTGTCTGTGCAATCTGGTAGCCCATGGGTCACATAAAGATAACTACATTTTCATTAAAATCAATTAAATTTAGCAAAAGAAAAAAAATTCAATTCCTTAGTTAAATTAACTACATTTCAAGTGCTCAATGGCCACACAGAGCCAGTAGCTATCACACTGGACAGTGCAGATTGTATGCAGAACATTGCTATCACTGCAGAAAGTTCTACTGGACAACACTCCTAAGCTTATTGAAAAGCTCTGGCTTACTATGAAGAAAAGGACCAAAACTCAGAGTCAAGAACCAGACATTTTTCACAAGATAATATCTGGAAAAAGTTATTGAACATAATTCAGTTTTTTAGCTGTAAAAGCTACCTGAGAAAAATACAACAGTCATTTTATCACAAGAGGTAACCAGAGTCATGCCACAATACCACTCTGAAATCATATTTGGCACACTGACCTTTTGTTTCACTCACTTCTGTATATAAATCCTCTGGAATGTAATTTAAAACAATCCAGCTCTTTTCCCCCCAAATTTAATATTATAGTGATATCTTACTATGAATATGTAATGAATAAAGCATTTTATACATCTAAAATCACATTACTTTATTTTACAATAATAAATATTTACTTTCAAGGTGTTTCATTGTTTTCACTGTCAAAGAACAATGCACTTTGCAGAGAATATTATATATAAAAGTATCTACAATATATCTTCTTCAGTATTATTAAAGATAGTTTAACCCCAAACATACTGTGGATCACAATAAACTGTGGAAAACTCTGAAGGAGATGGGAATATCAGACCACCTGACCTGCCTCTTGAGAAACCTGTATGCAGGTCAGGAAGCAACAGTTAGAACTGGACATGGAACAACAGACTGGTTCCAAATAGGAAAAGGAGTACGTCAAGGCTGCATATTGCCACCCTACTTATTTAACTTATATACAGAGTACATCATGAGAAATGCTGGGCTGGAGAAAGCACAAGCTGGAATCAAGACTGATGGGAGAAATATCAATAACCTCAGATATGCAGATAACACCACCCTTATGGCAGAAAGTGAAGAACTAAAGAGCCTCTTGATGAAAGTGAAAGAGGAGAATGAAAGAGTTGGCTTAAAGCTCAACATTCAGAAAACTAAGATCATGGCATCTGGTCCCATCACTTCATGGCAAATAGATGGAGAAACAGTGGAAACAGTGGCTGATTTTATTTTTCTGGGCTCCAAAATCACTGCAGATGGTGAAGCAGCCATGAAATTAAAAGACGCTTACTCCTTGGAAGAAAAGTTATGACCAGCCTAGACAGCATATTAAAAAGCAGAGACGTTACTTTGCCAACAAAGGTCCGTTTAGTCAAGGCTATGGTTTTTCCAGTGGTTATGTATGGATGTGAGAGTTGGACTATAAAGAAAGCTGAGTGCTGAAGAATTGATGCTTTTGAACTGTGGTGTTGGAGAAGACTGTCCCTTGGACTGCAAGGAAATCCAACTAGTCCATCCTAAAGGAGATCAGCCCTGGGTGTTCACTGGAAGGACTGATGTTGAAGCTGAAACTCCAATACTCTGGCCACCTGATGTGAAGAGCTGACTCATTGGAAAAGACCCTGATGCTGGGAAGGATTGGGGGCAGGAGGAGAAGGGGACGACAGAGGATGAGATGGCTGGATGGCATCACCGACTCGATGGACATGGGTTTGGGTAAACTCCGGCAATTGGTGATGGACAGGGAGGCCTGGCGTACTGCGGTTCATAGGGTTGCAAAGAGTCGGACACGAGTGAGCGACTGAACTGAACTGAACCCCAAACAGGGATAACCTCAATACTGATCAATAAATTTTAGTAAGAAAGCTATCTATTTGAAATTTTGTGTGCTTTCGTAAAATGAAACAAAATGCCTGTAAGACAATATCCTCCATGAGGATGTAGCTGAGAAAGAGGTGCTGACATATTTACCACTGACAAGGTAAAAAAAACTTCAATAAAAATACTACAAATCTTATTGTTAGGTGCAAAGAAAGTTTCAGCCCTGTGGCCTCCATCAGTAGCTTACATGAGTTTTGTTCAAAGATCTAGCTGGTGGATTGTTGCTAAAATATCAGGGAAGCAATAGTTCAGAGAAACAGGAGATATCCAGGAAGGATATCACAGGACTAAAGACACATGATTAGGTTCAGCTAAGAAAGCAATTTTGTTTCCATTTTAACTAAACTCAAGGAAGTGGGGGGGAAGGGGGCGGGGAAATCCTTGATAAGCACATTGCAAAGAGAATGCCCACCCTTAAAAAATAGCAAATTGAGCAAAAAGATGGTTCTATTGAAGAATATTGACAGCCCAAAACCTCTCAGATTTACTTGAAAGAATAAACCGGTGTGCTAATCACAGTGGATACACTGCATTTTGACTGCTGGGTGAACATTAACCGGAGTTACTTAGTTATTACCGGCAGATGCAGACAAATAAAAGTTTACTGCATGCGCCTCTGATACATTGCAGAAAGCATGTGATCTAATTTCATCGTGGGTTGGCAATGTTTATTATCTTTAAGGTAGAGTCCATTCTTTCTAAATCAATGAAATTTTTGTGGAAAAGGGAACACCACTCTAGCATATTACTCCCAGTTTTTTTGGTGCCACCTATCGAGTTAACAAGGCTCAAACTTTTCATTCTAATGTTTAATTTAAATAATTGAAAATGTTTAAATTAACTTAATATACTCTCGACTAAAGTAGTTTTTAAATGGCTAACTATCTACTGATATACTGTTAAACCATATTCATTTAGTTTTGTTCTAGTACTTTTGATTCACTGAATAGTACTTCTTTAAATCTCTCGTAGTAATTTAAACTTTTTCCTCTAAATCTCTCCTAGCAATTGAAAGCTTTCCCTCTAATTCTCTAACAATTTAAACGTCTATAGAGACCTTTTTTTGGCTAGTCTTTAGTACGTTCTGATCAATTTTGCTTGCTCCATTTCACCTAAGATTTCGGTTTTAGTTTCACGTTAATTTCCTCAAATCTCCTGGCAGGTTGCGCCAGTGTCTTGGCTAACATTAGCAGTCTTGAATTTACTTACTCTGAGACTTGTTTTTTTGTTTTTCCTGTTTTCAATCAGGAGCATGTTCTAAAAAATCGTCAGACACTGCCCTGCCCAGCTGCCCGGGTTTCCTTAAGCTGCCGTCTCCACGCTGCTCGGGGTCGGGGCTGGGCTGAAATCCCCTGGCGCTCTGCAGCCGCACAGCCGCCTCCCCAGCGCAGATGCCGAACCAGCACCGCCTGACTCTTCCGGCGCCCAGCCAGCCTGGACTTCCTGCGCGACCTTCCCTACCTGTTCACCTGCAGAAAGGGAGGGCAGGGCGCCTGCACCCTCGTTCCCAGGCTCGTCTGGGCTCCGTTCCTTCCCGGGAGGCAATCACCTGCACACCTGGCCGCAGAGGACGGAGAAGAACTTAACAAAGGAGATCCCGGACCTGCGGGGCGGCAGGTTGGGAAACACCTTCCTCCAGCTGCCAGGCAGTGCAGGTCACGTGACTTTGTTGTGCGGTCAACAGGCCCCTTGTCAATCAACCAGCAAACTAGAAAGGCTTTTGTGTATTTTAAAACGTGATTGTTTTAGGGAACTCAAAATGTCAGCCTCACTAAATCTCCCAGAGCATGGTATGATTGGTACTGTTAATGGATAAAAGGACAAGGAATTTCACAACTGTAAAAGATTATCTAAAGCTGTGTTTTCTTTTGTACAGAATGTGAAGAAATTCATCTGAACCACCAATGTCACTAGTATCTCTTGTAACATCACAAGATTTTACTTGTCATCACCCACCCTTTATAAAAGCTCCAAGACCATTTATCTGTGTATTTATTTGGTCTGTTTTGAGGAGCAGGTGAGAACAAATCTTCTAGACTCAAGCTTGGCTGCCCATCACAGTCCTCTGGGGAGATTTTCTGTTTTGTTTCATTTTTAAAAAAGACAAATTAATACCTGGAGGTTTTCCTGGTGGCTCAGTGGTGAGGAGTCCACCTGCCAAGGCAGGGGACATGGGTTTGCTCTCTGGTGAGGGAAGATCCCAGGTGCCATGGAGCAACTAAGTCTATGCACCACAACTACTGAACCTGTGCTCTAGAGCCTGGGAGCTGCAGCTACTGAAGCCTGCCCTGCGCCTACAGCCTGTGCTCTGCAACAAGAGAAGCCACTACAAGAAGAAGCCCCCACTCGACTGCAACTGGAGAAAAAGCCTGCACACGGCAACAAAGACCCAGGGCAGCAAAATTTAAAAAAATAAAAAAACTAATACCTGGACCCCACTCCAGGCCAACTGAAATAATCTCTAGAAGTGTCATTGGGACATATTTTCTTTTAAAACTTCCTTCAGTTCAGTCTAATGTGAAGCCAGTATCGAGAATCCCATTCTAGACCAATAGTTGTGAAATTTTATTGTATTTTGTTGAATTACCCAGAGAATGGGTCACTAAGCATCTTAGTGACATCTTGATTTAAATTTTGAGAAACACAGCTTTAGTCCCCCACTGTCAGAGATGTGGCCACAAGCTGAATTTAGCTATTTAAATTTAAATTAGGATAAAAAATTCAGTCCAAGTAGCCACGTGTGTGGATTACAGACCATTTCTCTTCCTGCAGAAGGGTCTAGTGGACAGCACTTCTGGACTGTCTGTCCTGGGGATCAGCTGTGACTTGTGCAGAGTCTACCCTCGTGAAGATTCCAGATTAGCAAGGGACAGAGCTATTCAGATTCAAAAAGAGGAAGTTCAAAGGAGGCCTCTCTGAGGAAGTGACTTTGCACTGAGACATTTCAACGGTTTACAATGAGAAAGCCTAAGGACAATTCAAAGACAAAGGAAACCCTGGAAGGGAGTCTTGTGTTAAATATCAATCACATTCATAAGCTATCTTTGTAATTAAGCAGATGGGAAGGTAAAGTGTCATCCCATTTAAAGAATTAAAGAAGCTAAGGCTTTTCACTTCAGGGAAAGAACAAATTTAACAGTTCAGAAAAACTGTGGAGAAATAAGTTCTCCTTTCCACATATCCATACTCACAGATACACACATATACAAACTCTCTCTCTTCCAAAAATACAGAGCCTAAATACAACCTAGAATTGCTTCTTTTTGTGATTACAAAAGACCTCAGTGAATGATCACATGGTTAGGTCTTGCTCCAGATTCTTTGAGAAACTGAGACTCCCATTGTTGTGAATTTCCTAAAATCTGAGTGTGAGTTAGGGACTGAGTCAGGCTTGAGGACACATTATGAAATATCCCTCTCCAGGGCTTTTTATGTCAGGCTGCAGAAACAACTGGAACATGGACAATCCAAATGTTTTTTTCAAGTGGTTTCATGTGCATTAATGCCTGAGCATGAAGTTTTGTGTTGAAGGAGTCTTGGCAACATCTAGAAGATGTGGGTTACCTTCACCTTCTGACCCTTTATCTTGGCAAAGTCATTCATTCTCTCTCAACTTCAGTTTTCTAGTATGTAAAGTGCCAATAATAAGATCTGTGTAGTTTGCTCTTGTGAAATAAAATTCATATTTTATGGCAAGACAGGGATTCCCAGATAGCTTAGGGATAAAGAAACCATTCTCTTGCCATTGCAGAAGACCCAGGAGACCTGGGTTCCATCCCTTGGTCAGGAAGATCCCCTAGAGAAGGATATGGCAACCCACTTCAGTATTCCTGCCTGGAAAATCCCGTGGATTGAGGAACCTAGCAGGCTACAGTCCATAAAGTCAGAAAGAGTCATATACAACTAAGTTGCACACACATACATGTACATGGGAAGACAAGAAAAATTTAAACATAAACTTTCTCCTCTGACCATTAACTACTCTGCACTCTGCATTGTGGATGTGCATTTATGCATGGACCAGACCTCCCAAATCAGTAACAATACGTCAGTTCAGTTCAGTTCAGTCGCTCAGTCATGTCCGACTGTTTGTGACCCCCGTAGACTGCAGAACGCCAGGCCTCCCTGTCCATCACCAACTCCCAGAGTTTACTCAAACTCATGTCCATTGAGTCGATGACGCCATCCAACCATCTCATCCTTTGTCATTCCCTTCTCCCACCATCAATCTTTCCCAGCATCAGGGTCTTTTCAAATAAGTCAGTTCTTTGAATCAGGTGGCCAAAGTATTGGAGTTTCAGCTTCAGCATCAGTTCTGCCAATGAATATTCAGGACTGGTTTCCTTTAGGATGCACTGGTTGGATGTCCTTGCAGGCCAAGGGACTCTCAAGAGTCTTCTCCAACACCACAGTTCAAAAGCATCAATTCTTTGGCACTCAGCTTTCTTTATAGTCCAACTCTCCAGTCTGTCTTGACTGGACGGACCTTTGTTGACAAAGTAATGTCTCTGCTTTTTAATATGCTGTCCAAGTTTGTCATAGCTTTTCTTCCAAGAAGCAAGCATTTTACAATTTCATGACTGCAGTCACCATCTGCAGTGATTTTGGAGCCCCCCAAAATAAAGCTTCTCACTGTTTCCATTGTTTCCCCATTTATTTGCCGTGAAGTGATAGGACCAGATGCCATGATCTTAGTTTTCTGAATGTTGAGCTTCAAGCCAACTTTTTCACTCTCCTCTTTCACTTTCATCAAGAGGCTCTTTAGTTCTTCAGTTTCTGCCATAAGGGTGGTGTTATCTGTATATCTGAGGTTATTGATATTTCTCCTGGCAATCTTGATTCCAGTTTGTGCTTCATCCAGCCCAGCATTTCTCATGATGTACTTTGCATATAAGTTAAATAAGCAGGGTGACAATATACAGCCTTGATGTATTCTTTTCCCTATTTGGAACCAGTCTCTTATTCCATGTCCAGTTCTAACTGTTGCTTCCTGACCATTCAGATTTCTCAAGAGGCAGGTCAGGTGGTCTGGTATTCCCATCTCTTTAAGAATTTTCCACAGTTTGTTGTGATCTACACAGTCAAAGGCTTTGGCATAATCAATAAAGCAGAAGTAGATGTTTTTCTGAAACTCTTTTGCTTTTTTGATGACCCAACGGATGTTGGCTACTTGATCTCTGGTTCCTTTGCCTTTTATAAATCCAGCTTGAACATCTGGAAGTGCACAGTTCACGTACTGCTGAAGCCTGGCTTGGAGAATTTTGAATATTACTTTACTAGCGCGTGCGTGCGTGCTAAGTCACTTCAGTCACGTCTGACTCTTTGTGACCCCATGAACTGTAGCCCACCAGGCTTCTCTGTCCATGGGATTCTCCCAGCAAGAATACTGGAGTGGGTTGCCATTTCCTTCCCCTACTAGCGTGTGAAATAAGTGCGGTTTTGTGGTAGTTTGAGCATTCTTTGGAATACTTGCTCAATCATAAAGAGTAACATTCTTTCAGCATTGATAAGACAACTCCTTAAAAGATAACATTCTTCTTGATCTTGTAAAGGGTCACATGATCTACTATGATGATGTTTAGTCTGGATTATGTAAACTGTCAATAAGATGTCATTTGATATATAGCCCTCGGTCTCAAAAAACTTACATAACTGTGCCTTGACTTCTGAGATGCTCTTCCTGGTTATAGTCTTCAAATTTGGCTCAAATAAAAATTTCCATTTCTTTCTTTGATTGACTGATTAATTTTCCATCAACACCTTTTTGTGTGGTCAAAAGATGTAATGGATATAAAATATTACTATTATGACTTGTGCTTTCTGCTCTGACATATGAAGATCTTGAAAATTGTCACTACTGCCATCACAATAAGAAAAAAGTTGAATCAACTGAAAATCAATGATTCTTTTGACACCTACCAGAGAACTGAGGTCACAGGATAAATCACCTCTCTGGAAACTGAAGCAGACAATCCCAGCTGACTAGGAGCAGAAGCCACTGTCACCAGTGATGGATAGAGGGCAGTAATCAGAGGACAGCTTGAGACCGAGTGTGAATTGAACTGAGAGTGGAAAACTCTGAGGCAGTAGGATTTAGGCTTAAGTGAACTCGCACAATTTCATGATTTTTACCTTGAGGAGCCCTACCAGTTTTTCCTGTGAAGATAAGAGAAAAATTCCCTCTTGGGTCTGGCAAGGAGGGGGTACAATAGCTTTGAAATGCATATAGAGCTTCCTGTCCCTGAAACAAAGGCTGCATGAACACTCAGTCTCTCAGCCATGTCGGACTGTTTGTGACCCCATCAACTGTAGCCCACCAGGCTCCTCTATCCTTGGGGTTTCCCAGGCAAGAATACTAGTGTGGGTTGCCATTTCCTTCTCCAGGGAATCTTCCCCACTCAGGGATCGAACCAGCATCCCTTGCATCTCCTGCAGTGGCAGTTGGATTCTTTACCACTGAACCACTTGGGAAGTTGAAACAAAGCTAGCCCTCAAGGGTCATTTCTGTATCAGAGCTCTATCTGACCTCGAGGGAGAATAATTAGACAACTTCTGCTCCTTCAATTCCTGTCTCACGAGAGTAGAAAAAGAACTGCTGGTTCCCACTTGGATATTTGAAGATTTTGCAAGTTGTCATGCCTGTCATCACAACAAGAAAGCTGAACAACTATTCATAGCCCAGGGATTCCACCTCACTAAAAATGGAGATTTAATCACAAGATTATAGAATGCATCCCCTTCCCAATTCCTTATGATCACATTTAAAGTTTTCCAATTACAGTAGCAGTGGATTATAACTGAGAGCTGCAGGACACAGACACAGTTCAGGAAAGAGTTTCTAAGAAAACCCAAAGATAAAAGAGCAGACAAAACAAATGGCATTAAAGGAAAGTAAAACCTCTGTTCAGCAAATATTAAACACAGCTTAACTCGTGGCCATTTTAACATAAAAGCTCACACTAAAGACTTGCTTATCTCAGTTCCCATTACCTGATACATTATGCCTGGCTTGTAAAAAAATTGCAACACATGCTGAAAGGTGAGCAGTCTGAAGAAATAGAGCAAGCATCAGAAGCAGACTTGAAATTGGTAGAGGTTTTGGAATTATCAGAGTGGGAACTTAAAATACTTACAGTTAATATGCTAATAGGTTTACTGGAGAAATTAGACAACGTGCAAGAACAGATGTGTAACATATGCAGAGAAATAAAAAAACTCTAAGAATCAAAAGAAAGTGCTAGAAAACAAAACACTGAAATAGAAATGAAGAACACTTTTTACAGCTGAGAAATAATCCATGGACTTGAATATATGTCATATCTACATGTCAGTATATCACATTCAAGTTGCAGAATGTCAGACAAAGAAAAAAAATACTGAAAAAAGCTGGAGGAGAAAATTACCTTACCTATGGCAAAGCAAGAATAGAATTACATGAGATATCCCTCTTCAGAAACTGGGCAAATGAGTGGAATGGAACATTTAGAGTGCTGAAAGAAAAATCCATCAATGCAGAATTCTGAATCCAGTTAATGATCCTTCAAAAGAGAAGAGGAAATAAACTTTCTCAAAAAAAAAAAAAAAAAAGGAGGGGGGAATCTTTCACTACTAGATCTACCTTGGAAGAAATTTAAGATAAGTTCTCCATAGACCAGAAAATGATATAGTCTGAAACTTTGATCTACATGAAGAAAGGTAGAACATGGAAAAAAGGATAAATAAAAGTAAAAATAAGATTTTTATTCTTAATTGATCTAATAGATAACTTCAAAATAATAATAGCAACAATATATTTGATAGGGACAGAGTGAAGGGACAAAGTAGGTGATTCTATTGTTAATCCCACTAGGGGGTTGTAAGTAAAAAAAAAAAAATATACACACACACACACACACACACACACACACACACACACACACACATATATATATATATGAGACCCCTGTAAGTCAATGATTATTCAAGAAAACAAGTTTGCTAAACCACAAAACCAACCATATTTGCTTAGCAATAAAACCATGCAGTAGAAGCATGAGACATGCCCCCAAACAATAAAGCAATGGTGCCTGAGAACCGCATACTGCCCCGTGTGCTCAGTAAGTTAATGATCTCTGTGACAGGCCGTCTGCACACATACAAAACAATAATTTCTGAAACTAGCTTGACCATGTAGGGACAAGGAAACTTCCTGCTCAAACTGGAGGAGAAACTGCCTACTCAAGAGAGACAAATAAGGTCTTCTTCTCCCTCTCCACTTTTCCTTTGATTATAAAACTGTAGCCCAGTAGGTTCTCAGAGCATAGCATTTCTTGCCCACCTGCTTGTAAGCCTCACAAGCATCCTATTCTAATACATCACTTCTTATCTACCACTTCACTCTCATTGAATCCTTTACACTGAGACATAAAGGGCTATGGTAACGAAGTTCTTTGGAGCACTCCTGAAATGACACTTACAGATTTCACACTGGGTGATTATGGCTTATGGGTAAGTGAAATGAATGACAGAGTGTTAGAAGAGATAGGAAGGAGGAGCTGAAAATAGTTTATAATAGAGGAATTGCATTACCTGTGAAGAGGTATAGTGTTATTTGTTAGTTATAATTGTACTGTATACTCGGGCAATTCTTAAAATAATTATGCAGAAAGTATAATTAATATGCTAAGAAAGGAGAGAAAATGGAATCACATAAATCCTTATGGACCTCCCAGGTGGCACTAGTGGTAAAGAACCCACTTGCCAATGCAGGAGACTTAAGAGATGTGGGTTCAGTCCTTGGGTCAGGAAGATCCCCTGGAGGAGGAAACGGTAACCTACTCTTATAAAAAGTATAATTAATATGCTAAGAGAGGAGAGAAAATGGAATCACATAAATCCTTAATTAAAACTAAAAAAAGCAGAAAGGGGGAGGGAAGAAAAAAGAAAACAAAGCAGAAAGGTAGTAAGTAGAAAAGTTTATGGTAGATATTAATCAGCCTCTATCAATAATCACTTTAAATGTGAATTGTTTAAATACACCAATGAAAAAATAAAGACTGACAGAGTGAATAAAATATAGGACTCAATTACATGTTGTTTACAAGAAACCAACTTTAATTATAAAGACACAGATGAAAAAGGATAAACATACACCATGGTAACACTGATCAGAAGAAAATGGGATTAACCATTTTAATTTCTGACAAAACTGACTTCAGAACAAGGAAATTTTTAAGGATATATAATGATAAAGGGTCAACTCACCAAGATGACATGACAATCCTGTGTCTGCATCTCACAGTACAGCTTTGAAGTATATGAGGCAAAGCCAGATAAAACTGCAGGGAGAAAGAGACTTAAATGCACTATTATAGGTGGAGTCTTCAGCAACCCTCTATTGGTAATTGACAGATTCAGCAGGTGTAAAATCAATGAGGATATAGTTGAATTGAATGCCACCATCATCATCTGGGTCTAACTGTCTGTTGTATATTTCACCCAATCAGAGGAAACGATGCATAAAACACTAACCTTACACAGAAAGTTCTTCAAGCTCACATAAAACATTAACCAGAATAGGCTACATTCTAGGCTGTACAGCACATCTCAACACATTTAGAAGAATAAGTATCACACAAAGTATTGAGAGAGTTAAAGCTTAAGGCCCTTTAAGGAGGAGGTGAACATTCTTGCTGGTACTTTCCTTAAGCCTGTGTAACAAGGTATCTTGCCCGAGAACTGGCCTTTCTTTAGGTCTGGAACTAATGATCACACAACACAACATCTTATTCATGGAAATGTTTTTCTAAGTTAATGATTATAATTGTAACAGATCTTGCCTGGGAACCTGTTTCTCGATACTTGTACCCCTGATTAACAGCAATAGTATAATCTCACCCAGAGACGTTGCCCAGAACCGTTCTCCCTGGCTAATCTTGTGCCAAAGTTATCTAAGTATGTATGCCTTGGGAAAAGGTCTGGTGGAACTCTTAGAACCTTGAGGTATTCTTTTTATCTATTATCAGCAGCTAGTTGAGAAGTATATAAGGTTGCGCTTAAACTAGTGAGGCGGGTACTCTCCTGCCCCCTTCTGATGTCTATGTCAGAAACTTTCTCTGTCCTGTCACTTAAAATAAAATTTTGCACAGAAAGCTCTGAGTGACTGAGCCCTGTCTTTGGTCCCAGAGTTAAATCTCCTCCTTCAGAGACCATGAATCCGAGAGCACCATTCACCATAAGCTATCAGTATGCTCTCAGAGCACAGCAAAATTAAGTTACAAATCAACATGGAAAATACACAACACGTTTCTAAATAACTCATGGATCAAAGAAGTGCTCTCAAAATAAAACTTATTTCAAGCTAAATGAAAATACTTCTTATCAAGCTTATGGGATGCAGTGAAAGCAATATATAGAGGAAAATTTATAGCACCTAATACATACATTAGAAAAGAAATATCTAAAATCAACAATCTAAGTTTCCATAAGAGGAAACTATAAACAGAAGAGCAAAATAAGTGCAAAGTAAAAAGAAGAAGAAGAAAAAAAAAATAGAAATCAATGAAATTGAAAACAGGAAAACAGTAGAGAAAATAAAGATAACGGCTATTTATTTGAAAAGATAAATAAAATATATAAATCTCTAGGCTAACTAAAGAAAAAAATACACAAATTACTGTTACTGGAAATGAAAGTGAGGACATCACTACTTATCCCATGGATGTTAAAAGGATAATAAAGAAATGTTATAAACAGTCCTATGGCCATACATTTGATAACCTAGATTAAATGGACCAATCCGTAAAAAGACATAATGGCCAAAACTCAACTAAAGAGAAGCACACAATTTGCATAAGCTTATGCTAAAGAAGCTGAAGCAGTAATAACCTTTCAAAACAGAAAGCGCTGAGCCCAGACAAGCCCACAGGCGAATTCCACCAACATTTACGGAAGAAATGAATACCTATTATCTATACTCCTTCAGAACATAGAAACAGAGAAACACTTCCTAACTCATTCCTTGAGGCTAGCACTACCCTAATAATAAAACCAAATAAAGACATCACAAGAAAACTACAGACCAGTATCACTCATGACTATACATGAGAAGATCCACAGCAAAACATTAGCAAATAGAAGCCAACAATATTATAAAAAGAATTATACCCCATGTCCAAGTGAGACTTATTGCAGGTATGCAAGAATGATTCAATATTAAAAAACCAATTAATATAATGCATCATATTAACAAACTAAAAAAAATTGCATGATCACATCAATAGATACAGGAGAACCATTTGACAAAATCCAATACCCATTCATAATGAGAATACTCAGTAAACCAGAAATTGAGGAAGGGGAACTTCCTCGGTTTGATAAAGAACATCATTAAAAACCTACAGTTATGATCATACTTGATAGTGAGAGACTAGAAGCTTTTCCACTGAGATCAGGAACAAGATAAGGATAGCTCCTTTCACAACTGCTTCTCAAAACTGTAATAGAAGTACTAGCTAAAACAATAAGACAAGAAAAAAATAAAAGATACACAGATTGGGAAGGAAATAATACAACTGTCTTTGTTCATGAATGATTTGATTTTGTATGTACAAAATCCCAAAGACTTACAAAAAGAACTCCTGGAACAAGTAAGCAATTATAGCAAGGTTGCCATATACAAGATTAGTATATATGTCAATTATTTTCTATATGCCAGCAGCAGACAGTATAATTTGAAGTTAAAAGTACTATACCATTTACATTATCACTAAAAAAAAATACTTAGTATAAATATAACAATATATATATAAGCCCTATATGAGGAAAAGTACAAAATAATTTTAGCAAAATTGAAGAACTAAAGAAATGGAGAAATATTCCATGTTCATGGATAGAAAAATTATTGTTAAGATGTCATTCTTCTCAAGTGAATCTGTAGATTGAAAACTATCCAAATAAAAATCCTAAAAACTTATACTGTGAATATTGATGAATTGATTCTAAAGTTTATAAAGAAAGACGAAAGACCTAGAATTGCCAACACAGTACTGAAGAACAGCAAAGAAAAATGATAATACTAAATTTCAAGGCTTACTGGAAAGTACAATAATCAATATAATGTGGTATTAGTGAAAGAACAGACACATAGATTCATGGAACAGAATGGCAAGCCCCAAACAGAGCCATACGTAGAGAGTCGATTGTTTTTTATAAAGAAGCCAGTAGAGAAAGAATAGTCCTTTCAAGGAATGGTGCAGGAACAGCTAGACATCCATGTGCAAAACTAAGTTAGCTGCAGACCTTATACTTTTTACAAAATTTTAAGACAAATCATATACCTAAATATAAAATATGAAACTTAAAAACTTATAAAAGATAGCATAGGAGAAAATCTAACTGACACTAAGTCTGGTGATGAGCTTTTATATGCAATGCTAAAACCACAATGAATAAAAGAAACAATTAATTGAACTTATTAAAATTAAAAATAGTGCTCTGTTAAAGATGTTAAGAGAATGAAAAAACAACCCTAATATGAGAGAAAGTGTCTGTAAAATATATGTCAGACAAAAGACTTGTATCCAAAAATATACAAAAAACTCTTAAAATTCAATAGTAAGAAAGTCAGCAACACAGTTTAAAAAGTGGACTCAAGATCTGAACAGACAGCTCATTAAAGATTTTAAAACAGCAAATAATTATATAAAATGATGCTCAGTATCATGTGTTACTAGGAAGTTGCAAGTTAAAATATTTGGAAGTTACATCACACTTTTAAACCACTAAACACCTACTAGGATGGTTCACATCCAAAAATCTGACAGTAGCAAATTATGAAAATGTCTTAGAACAATAGGAACTCTCATTCATTTCAAGCAGGACTGCAGAATGGTGTGGTTACTCTGAAAGACAGTTAGATAGTTTCTTACAAAGATAAGCAGTCTTACCATTTAATTTGGTAAACATGCTTCTAGGTATTCACACAAAAGTATTGATACTTACGTCTAATCTTTCTAGCAGCCTTATTCATAATTGCTAAAAATTGTTAAGCAACCAAGATATCTATTAATAGGTAAGTGGAGAAGCAAACTGTGGTACATCCATACAGTAGAATATTATTTACTAATAAACAGAAAGAAACTATCAAACTACAACAAAAACATGAAGAAACTTTAAATGCATATTTTTAAGTTAAAGAAGCCAATCTGAAAGGGCACCACACTGTATGATTCTAACTATACGATATTCTTGACAAAACTATGGAGATATTAATACTAAAAAGACCAGTAGTTGTGAGAAGTTCAAGAGGAGGAGGGGAATGATGGTGGGGGATTAAGGACAGTGAAGCTATCTGTATGATAATGTAATGGTGGGTACTTGATATAATATGCTTGTCAAAATCCATAGAGCTGAGCAATGTAAAAAGTAACCTCTAACTAAACAACAAACTTTATTTCATAAAAATGTTTCAATATTGGTTCATCAATTATATTCAGGGTACCACACTAATGCAAGATGCTATTAACAGGAGAACTGTGAGAGAAGAGGGTTGAGGTATATGGGAACTCTATCCTGTATGCTTAAATTTTTCTGTAAGTCTAGAGCTCTTCTAAAAATAAAGTTGGAGGGAGAAGGATAAATAAGAGTTTGGACTAATATGCACAGTTCAGTTCAGACAGTTCAGTCGCTCAGTCCTGTTCAACTCTTTGCGACCCATGGACTGCAGCACACCAGACCTCCCTGTCCATCACCAGCTCCTTGAGTTTACTCAAACTCATGTCCATCGAGTCGGTGATGCCGTCCTCTGTCATCCCCTTCTCCTCCTGTCTTCAATCATTCCCAGCATCAGGGTTTTTTCAAATGAGTCAGTATTTCACATCAGGTGGCCAAAGTATTGGAGCTTCAGCTTCAACATCTGTCCTTCAAATGAATATTCAGGACTGATTTCCTTTAGGATGGACTGGTTGGATCTCCTTGCAGTCCAAGGAGAGAAGTCTCAAGTGTCTTCTCCAATACCACAGTTCAAAAGCATCAATTCTTCAGCACTCAGCTTTCTTTATACTCCAACTGTCACACCCATATCGACTACTGGAAAAACCATAGCCTTAACTAAATGGACTTTTGTTGGCAAAGTAATGTCTCTGCTTTTTAATATGCTGTCTAGGTTTGTCATAACTTTTCTTCCAAGGAGCAAGCATCTTTTAATTTCATGGCTGCAGTCACCATCTGCTGTGATTTTGGAGCCCCAGAAAAATAAAGTCTCACGGTTTCCACTGTTTCCCCATCTATTTGCCATGAAGTGATGGGATCAGATGCTATGATCTTAGTTTTCTGAATGTGGAGCTTTAAGCCAACTTTTTCACTCTCCTCTTTCACTTTCATCAAGAGGCTCTTTAGTTCTTTTTCACTTTCTGCCATAAGGGTGGTGTCATCTGCATATCTGAGGTTATTGATATTTCTCCCAGCAATCTTGATTCCAGCTTGTGCTTCATGCAGCCCAGCGTTTCTCATGATGTACTCTGCATATAAGTTAAATAAACAGGGTGACAATATACAGCGTTGACGTACTCCTTTCCCCATTTGGAACCAGTTTGATATTCTATGTCCAATTCTAACTATTGCTTCCTGACCTGCATACAGATTTCTCAAGAGGCAGGTCAGGTGGTCTGGTATTCTCATCTCTTGAAGAATTTTGCAGTTTGTGGTGATCCACACAGTCAAAGGCTTTGGCATAATCAATAAAGCAGAAGTAGATGCTTTTCAGGAACTCCCTTGCCTTTCCAATGATCCAGCGGATGTTGGCAACTTGATCTCTGGTTCTAAATCCAGCTTGAACATCTGGAAGTTCACAGTTCATGTACTGTTAAAGCCTGGCTTGAAGAATTTTGAACATTACTTTACTAGCATGTGAGATGAGTGCAATTGTGCGGTAGTTTGAGCATTCTTTGGCATTACCTTTTTTGGGATTGGAATGAAAACTGACCTTTTCCAGTCCTGTGGCCACTGCTGAGTTTTCCAAATTTGCTGGTATACTGAGTGCAGCACTTTCACAGCATCATCTTTTAGGATTTGAAATACCTCAACTGAAATTCCATCACCTGCACTAGCTTTGTTCGTAGTGATGCTTCCTAAGGGCCACTTGACTTCGCATTCCAGGATGTCTGGCTCTAGATGAGTGATCACACCATCGTGGTTATCTGGGTCATGAAGATCTCTTTTGTACAGTTCTTCTGTGTATTCTTGCCACCTCTTCTTAATATATTCTGCTTCTGTTAGGTTCATACCATTTCTGTCCTTTATTGAGCCCATCTTTGCATGAAATGTTCCCTTGGTATCTCTAATTTTCTTGAAGAGATCTCTAGTCTTTCCCATTCTATTGTTTCCCTCCACTTCTTTGCCCTGATTACTGAGGAAGGCTTTCTTATCTTTCCTTGCTATTCTTTGGAACTCTGCATTCGAATGGGTGCATCTTTCCTTTTCTCCTTTGCTTTTTGCTTCTCGTCTTTTCACAGCTATTTGTAAGGCCTCCTCAGACAGCCATTTTGCTGTTTTGCATTTCCTTTTCTTGGGGATGGTCTTGATCCCTGTCTCCTGTACAGTGTCATGAACCTCTGTCCATAGTTCATCAGGCACTCTGTCTATCAGATCTAATCCCTAGAATCTATTTCTCACTTTTGCTGTATAACTGTAAGGGATTTGATTTAGATTATACCTGAATGGTCTAGTGGTTTTCCCTACTTTCTTCAATTTTAGTCGGAATTTGGTAATAAGGAGTTCATGATCTGAGCCACAGCCAGCTCCCTGTCTTGTTTTTGCTGACTGTATAGAGCTTCTTCCACATGTACACAATACTATATATAAAATAGATAAACAACAAGGACCTACTGTATAGCACAAGAAACTATTTTAAGTATCTTGTAATAATCTATTACAAGAAATAATCTATACATGTATATGTGTGTGTGTATGTGTGTGTATAACTGATTCATTTTGCTGTATACTTGAAACACTGTAAATCAACTATTTACAATGATTGAAGGCAGAAGGAGAAGAGGAGGACAGGAGATGAGATGATTGGATGGCATCACTGATTCAATGGACATGAACTTGGGCAAACTCTGGAAGATGGTGAGCGACAAGGAAGCCTGGCATGCTGAAGTCCATAGTGTCACAAAGAGTTGAACATGACTTTGTGAATGAACAACAAAATCAACTATATTTCAATACAAAGTAAATAAAAAATAAAATCTACAGAAGTATTAAATCTGTGATTATTTTGTGAAAGTTAACACTATTTCATATGCTAGGTAAAGTATATTAACTACATAAATATGGGAAGATATGTATATATATATAGACAGATATGTTTTTTAACTTGATTATCTTTTTTGACCATTCACTGAATACAAGAGACAAGTTTATAAAGTGAAACATATACTGAGAAGTACCATTTTATCCTTTCCCTTAGAATCAAAACCAATTACTTCCCATTTTGATCTTTGAACACCTGTTTATCATTTGATGGATCTTCTGGGTAAGTATGGATGTAAGATCTAGGCTACCTTTATCCTTCCCATAGTTGCTAAATGATCTTCTCGGATCCTATAATTTGTGCTATCCTGATCCCAAATTTAGATTCTATACAGAATGAGGAACTGCTAATTCTGTGAAGGCAGAAAAATCCTGTTTATTCACTAGATAGGGTAATCATTCACTTTAGTGTTAACTCTCCCTGGGTTCTTTGCAAAAAAAGACATAAATTTAAAGCAATTAATTTTTAAGAAGAATTTTATTATATCATGAAAGCAAACAAAAATTTCCAAGAATAACGTGACACTAGAAAAATATGCTGTGAGCGTTGATGATGCAAAATGTTAAAAATAAATGTTCCTTTCCCGATCCAAAGCTTATTTATCACGTAAACTATTTCATGATAAAGTTTACTTCAATGAAAAATAAAACAATTACATTTTATTGAGTTTTTAAAATAGGGTTCACAAAAATGTTAGATCTTTATTCTTCAAAAAGTTTACTATAATATACTGAACCAGTGATAGTTTTAATCACCTATTTTGAGTTTAGGAGAGAACTGACACTATTTATTTGCTTTTATTTATTTATATTAATTTTATGAAATCTTGGAAGCAGTGTAGAATGAGAACATAATAATAGGAATGAAATATAAAAAACAGAGAACTTATAAATGAGAGAAGGAAATCAAGATGAAACAAAACAAAAGGTACAGATTCTAAGAACCCATGTATTTGCTAAGCAAACTAGTAGTAAATTTTGGAGGCATCTTTATAAAGTGGGACCCAGTCACAAAAGCCTATATTTGAGGCATTTTTTAAAATCTTTTGACCATGCTGAGAGGCACATGTCATCTTAGTTCCCTGACCAGGCATCAAACCTGCACCCCTTGAAGTGGATGCCTGGAGTCTTAACCACTGGACCACCAGAGAAATCCCCTTAAGTTAATATTAATCAGCTATCCATGCATCCTTGACACTCATGTATTCACCTGAGAAATCTTTATGGAGGACACACAATAAACTGGAGAGTGTATCCACATTGGGAAGAAACAACAGTTCATGCACCAACTCAGCTCTCAGCTACCGAGTGCAGAGGCATCATCTATAATGAAAGTGAAATCTCTCAGTCATGTCCGACTCTTTGCGACCCCATGGACTGTAGCTCACCAGGCTCCTCCATCCATGGAATTTTCCAGACAAGAGTACTGGAATGGGTTGCCATTTCCTTCTCCAGGGGATCTTCCCGACCCAGGGATCGAACCCGGGTATCCCACATTGCAGGCAGATGCTTTACCATCTGAACCACCAGGGAAGCCCATCGTACATAATACATGAAGTCTATTAAACAGTAATGTGTGTGAAGGAAAAACTAAAGGAAAGAGAAAGAAGAATGTGTGTGGGTGTGGGTATATGTGGGGAGCTGCTCTGGAAAGGTCATTAAGGAAGGCCTCCCTGAAAGTGGAACACTGAGGGAAGGCCTAGCAGGAGGAGAGGGGAGGGAACAGTGATGCCCTGATGCTCCTGAGGAAGGCAACAGGGTCACTGTGGGTGGGCCTGGGGTGATAAGAAGAGGGTGGAGCCAGGGAGGAAATAAGAGGCAAGCAGGATAGGAAGGGGGCTTACCGGGTGGCACTAGAGGTAAAGAATCTGCCTGCCAATGCAAGATATGTAAGAGATGTGGGTTCAGTCCCTGAGTAGAGAAGATCCCCTGGAGGAGGGCATGGCATCCCGCTCCAGTATTCTCACCTGGAGAATCCCATGGACAAAGGAGCCTAGCGGGCTACAGTCCATAGGGTCAAAAAGAGTTGGATACAGTGAAGTGACTTAGCACACAGGCTGAATAGGAGGGTCCTTATGGGGTTTCCAGAGGACTCTGCTTTTCCTCTGGGGAAGGTGGGGAGAAGTCCAAGTCCTGTGATCACAGAAGATGTATTAGTTATTTATTGCTGCATAACAAATTGTCCCAAATACATTGTCTTGGGGAACATTAGACATTTGCCCTCTCTCACAGTTTCTGTGGGCCGGGAATTCCGGGAGCATCTTGGGTAGGGTTCTCACTCAGAGTCTCTCCCAAAGCTGCATGGAGACGCTGGCTATGGTTTCTGGCATCTGAAGATGTGGATGGGCCCCGAGACTTCACCTCCGAGGAGGCTTGCTCATGGGATGGGTACATCGGCTGTCTCTCGGAGGAGACCTCAGTTTCTCTTCATGGGCCTCATCCGAGGACTGCTTCAGTGTCCTCATGAAGCAGTGTGGCTTCCCCAGGGTGAGAACTCCAAGAGGGTGGAAGCCCCACTATCTTCTATGACCTAGCATCTGAGGTCACACACCGGGGCATCTGCAGAATTCTGTTGATCACATACTTCAGCCCTGACTCCGTGTGAGAGGGGACTTCTTCACAGTGTGGGTTCCAAGGGCTGAGGTTCATCAGGGACTGTCTTGGAGGTGGATGACCAGGGAAAAGAAAGGAGGGAATTCTTGGAACAATGTCCTCCCAAGCAATGGGATCTAGTGCAGAGGAGAGAGAGGAGCCCTGTTGGGTGAACAGGAACATCCCTACCAGGGATAGCATACAGGTGCAGCTGCAAGAGGTTGGGAAGATGAGCGATTTTTGTTGTTGTTGTTCTACTTCTGATTTTTCCTACTTCTCAGTGAAGTAGGAAACAAGGTCATCAAGAATGAGGACTGGGAAGGAGGTTTTGGAAATTCATCAGTATTTCAAATTTTTCGGTATCTCTCAAGCAATGCAGTTGTCATTGTCACTAAGCATTGCCTGGTCATATTGCTAAGGAGGAAAGAAAAACACCTTTTTTGACCATTGTTCTATTATATGAGGCATGGGCTGGGCTTGGGGAAAGTAAAAGAAAAACCAAGGAGTTTAGTCATTGGTTTTGTTTTTCATTTCATATTTGTTTTTCATTTTAAATACAGTGATTTTCTTCATCTTTGATCTCAAGAATTTTCTATGTTTATAGCATGGAAACTTTTAAGTTATAAACATCCTTTGGTTTGCAATTAGATGGTTTTGTTACTCCTGCTTACAGAATGGAATAAAACACAGATAATTAAAAGTAGACATTTGAAATATAGGACACATTCTTTTTCTTACCTGATCAGCCTAAGATCACCAGAGATAAACCTGTGGACTACCAAAGTCAGGTTCACTGACTCATTGCCATGTAGGGACATTTCACCAGAGAAAAAGAGAGAGTAATTATGGGATTTTTCAAGAATGGCATTTAGGTGTAATGTAAATGAAGCAGTATCGTTTTTTTTTTCCCTTTGACCGTGCTGTGTAGCATATGGGATCTTAGTTCCCCAAACAGGGATCGAATCTGAGACCCATTCAATGGAAGCATAGAGTCTTAACCACTGGGCTTCCAGGGAAGTCCTGAAGCACTGTTTTGATGGGCTCCAAGCAAAGTCGGACTGTGTGTAAAGGGGTCACCATCAGTTATGGCCTGTGAAATGGACCTGTGGTTCTGTTTCCTCAGAAAACAAAGTTAAGAGAGATGTCAAATGCTATGTCCAAGACTGCTGTGCAAAACTCTGCACACGGACTGCAAACCAAGGCTACTACCCTGTGATGCAATGACTAAACTCCATCAGACCAGACTTGGATATTTCATCTTACTGAAATAATTTCAAACAGAAATGTTTCTGGTAGTCCATGATTTCAGAAAGTAAGATTTTTCAGTACAAAATTCGTGGTCACTCCAAGAATTGGGTTGCTACGACATTTTATGGCTGTAGTGTATATTTGGAAGAATTACCGTTTTCTGATAAATTTGCACCTGGCTTTACCTGAAGTTCAGAATCTGGATTGGTGAATTGTAAGGAAGATGCTTATTCTTAGTCAAAGTCAATTTTCACTTTTCTCCAGAGGATCTTCCTGACCCAGGGATTGAACCCAGGTCTCCTGCATTGCAGGCAGATTCTGTACTGTCTGAGCGGCCAGGGAAGCCCTATGTTCTGTATTATTATAATTTACTAAATCTCAAAATCTTTTTTTTGGATGGTCAAATGTAGTTTAATGATGTAAAAAAATGGCAGTAACCTGTATGTTCAACAATAGGAAAAGGTTAAGTAATTTTATATCTATGTTATGAAATATTATGCAGCCATTAAAACTTTATGTGCCTCACTTCTGCTATGTGTAGAGAGGTTATCTCATAAGGTTGTTGCACAGATTAAATGAATTAGTATGTGTAAAGTGAAGCTCAAAATCTTGGTGCAATTGTCATTCTCCCTTCCCGGGTACTCTTGGTCAAGACACTTAAAGAGTTTGTACCTCATATTTTTAATTTGAAATATAAGGAGGTTTTACAAATTCCTTGCCAGGTGGCTTATGAAATTAGACTCCTTTTATGTTTAATGCTGAAGTTACAATGCCTCCTGCAGTGTGTTTACAAGACCTCAGCATCTGAGTTCCCACAGCACCCCTCAGTAAATGCAAGTCCATAAAAGGAGGGCTCCCAGGTGATCATAGTGCCCATGTGACACTTTCATCTTCTTTTCTTGTTCAGTTTCCCCAGGCTAACAGCTACCAGCATCCAGTTGTCTGAGAAAGACCTGCAGTGTCTGTAACGGATGGGATGGGCACCACACCTGTGCTCCCATAGCTGCAGCTCCCCAGGCGTGGGACACTGTTGGTTCAAGAAGAAGCTCAGAGGAAGCCCCTCCTCTCAGGACGTCCTCTGGGCCTTGAAGCAGTTCTGCTCCACCTCATTCACCTGGCTGAGCCGCCTCTGCCTTGTGGGCCTCATCACCTGCCCACGGTCCTCAATGCTTTGAACAAGTAAGCAAATGAAACAAAACCAAAGAAACAAATCAACCAATAATAACAATAATGATAAAGAAAGGATGCCTATATTCCCAGAGATCCAGCTCATTCTACCTTGTGTGGCGACTGATTAAACCTCAACATCTAACTTCAGCCTACAGATCACCTCATCTTTGTCGGAAACAAAGGACTTGCCTTAAGTGTGTGTAGTCAAAGGGCTGGTCTGCCGATCTTTCTAAAAACAGGTAATGGTATGGTATGGTCCAGGTAATTGAAACTCTCTGTGTTTGGAGATCAAAATCTTCTTCTAGTATCACATTTAATTAAAAGTTTTCACTTGATTTTACCCATCAAAAATATAAAGTTTGCTGAGTCCAATCTTATCGGGGATAAAGTAATCTTTAACTGCCTGCCAGTGAACCCACATGGCCTCTTTTTGTTTGTTTGTTGGCATGATCGTATTTTTTTTTCATGTTTATTTGTTGATTTGGCTGTGTCAGGTCTTAGCTGCAGCACTCAGGATCTTCACTGGGTCATGCAGGATCTTTTGTTGTGGAGCACGAGCTCTCTAGTTGTGGCTTGCAGGCTTTAGTTGCCCCTTGGGATGTTAGTTCCCAGACCAAGGATCAAGCCTGGTTCCCCTGCATTGCAAGGTAAATTCTTAACCACTGGACCACCAGCAAAGTCTTATGTGACTGTAATTTTTCCTCAACATTGTTTCCAGGTGATGAATTCACAGGGTGAGAGGGAGGTAACACAACACCTGTGGTTGAAGGACATGGGAGCAAGGTCATGGGGCAGCTGATGGGGACTGCTGATGAGAACTGGTAGTGGGGTTGAGGGGAGGCAGAAATGGAGTCAGATATGGAGGCAGGAGAGAAGGTCACTAAAGGGGCCCTAAAAGGAAACCCTCTGGGTGGTGGATAATTACATTGCTGCTGCTGCTGCTAAGTTGCTTCAGTCGTGTCTGACTCTGTGCGACCCCATAGACGACAGCCCACCAGGGTCCCCCGTCCCTGGGATTCTCCAGGGAAGAACACTGGAGTGGGTTGCCATTTCCTTCTCCAATAATTACATTAATGCTAACTAATAATTACTGAGCATCTACTATAGGTGTTTACAATAGACCCTTCTCTTCATTATCTTGTTCAGTTCTTAGACCAACTGGGTGATGCCGTTACTACTTCCATTTGATGGATGAGGATGCTGAGGAAAGTTTGAAAAGTGAACTCAGATTCACATGGAGTGTCAGTACAGTGCTAGTTCTCAAGTCAAAATCTCTCTAATTTCATTGCTTGCGTTATTCATTCTTAATATGCTTTCTAAAATATTATGACATGGATGCCTCATTCTGACCTCTAAAGAGACCTGAAACGTGCATCTGAGTATCTGAGCAAGTAAAAATCTGTAATGCATCTGTACAGCTTGACATGTATGTTCAAAAATTCTGTAAACTGGCTTCATCCACCGCTGATCAACTACAGCTTTACTCGCGTTATTCCTGACCTCAAAGCTCTGCTAATCTGACTCTGTTCCCAACGTCTTTATACATTTCAGGTGGATGTCCCATTTTCACACTTAACTTATCAATTTCTCCCTGTAGGATCTCATCTGGGTATAACTCAATTTTGGGGACCAAAACCAAGAGTAAGAGGCAGCTCTACAGCTCACATTATCACAAGAAAAAGACCAGATGTGTTTGAGAAGAACTGTCAACAATAAGCTGTGGGTCCGGTAACTCAGACGGTGAAGAATCCACCTGCTGTGCAGAAGACCTGGGTTCGATCCCTGGGTCAGGAAGATCTCCTGGAGAAGGGAATGGCAACCCACTCAAGTATTCTTGCCTGGAGAATTCCATGGACGGAGGATCCTGGTAGGCTGCACTCCATAGAGTCACAAAGAATCTCATACAACTGAGCAACTAACACTTTCACTGATATGGGAAGT
The DNA here is from genome assembly GCA_024291935.2 of Okapia johnstoni. Lineage (NCBI taxonomy): Eukaryota > Metazoa > Chordata > Mammalia > Artiodactyla > Giraffidae > Okapia > Okapia johnstoni. Next base: position 29,703,988 of record CM044310.1, on the reverse strand, counting down.
TAATTTAAAAGAAATTTATAATGGATATAGCAAGCCCATTTCTAGATATGTATTAGAAGAAGACGAAATCTATATCTCAAAGAGATATCTGCCCACTTGTGTTCACTTCAGTGTAGTCAAGGTGGGGGAACAACTTACATGCCCATCAACAGATGAATAGGGAAAGAAAATGTGATATAACAACATTACTATACATATATTATAAGGGAATATTATCATCCATAAAAAAGAAGGAAATCTTGCAATATGAGGCAACAGGGATGAACCTGGAGGAATTATGCATACTGAAATAGGCCAGTCATAGCAGGAAATAAAGGGCATAATCTCACTTTTATGTGAAATCTAAAAAAGTCAAAGCAGAGAGTAAAGTGGTGGTTGCCCGGGGCTGGGGGTTGATGGGGAAAATGAGATGCTGGTCAAAGGGTTGGAAGTGTCAATTTGAAGATGAATAAGTTCTGAGATCTGATGTATGGCGGAGTGACTGTCCTTCATATGATATTGTATATTTTAAATTTGCTGAAAAAGTAGATCTTAATCATTCTCACCACACACATAAATGTAACTGTGGGAGATGATAAAGTGTTAATTAGCTTGATTGTGGATCATTTCATAATGTATGTATATTAACTCACCACATTGTAGACCTTAAATATGTAAGATTTTCTTTATAACTCCATAAAGTTGAAAAAAGTTATCATGAAACTTTACTCCAACTGGAGTAAAAACTTATTAACACAGGCGGCAAATCCAATACGAGGACACCTCATAGTTCCTTTAGGTTTGTCTCTCTGACTTGGTCTTTCTCCCCACCTGCTGGTAAGTAGGGAGAACACGAACTTTGATTTAGGGTTTAGTGGGATCTGCTCTTTTAAGTAAAAGCTTCATTTAGTGCTCAGATTCTCTTAATAACATAAGAAAACAGCGTAAACAGTGCTCAGTTTATCAAATAGCCTCCCAGCCCTAGTTCATCTCCCTCAGGGGTGTTCCAATGCAGGGGTTGGGGGGAAGGTGTGGCTTATGAGACATTAGGGACCTGGAGGAATCAGAACCTTAAGGGATTGTGTCTTAGGACATATTTAAAGTCTACAATGTGGTCCAGGTTAGGGACTTGGAAGAATCAGAGCCTTAAGGGGTTGTGTCTTAGGATCCTCTGTTTCCAGGACAGTGTCCCACTTAATCTCCGTTTCCTATGCTGGCATTCCCGGCTCAAATGTGACTTTTGTCTTGAGCGCCATCACTTCATGGAAACTATCAACATCACCGATGTCAGCCACATTGCTAAATCAGATGACCAATTCTTAGTCACTTTTTCTGTGACCCTTCAGCGGTACTGTCACAGTGATCTTCTCTTTGATATTTTTCATTGACATGTCTTCAGAACGTCACTCTTCCCGGTTTTCCGCCCATAATCTGAAGGCTTCCTCAATCTGCTTGGATGGTTCCTCATTTATTCCTGAACTCTTTAGCACAGGAAACTATACTGAACACTGAGTAATAACCTACAAGGGAAAAGAATCTGAAAAAGAACAGACATAAATGTATGTACAAATAAGTCATTTTGCTGTACACCTTAAACTAACACAACCTTGTAAACCAAAGACACTTCAATTTTTAAAAAATGACCAAAAACGGAGAGTCACCAAAATGTAAATAGGATATATAAGTTGAAATCATGAAATACACCCACCCTGAAAATCAAATATTAAAAACAAAGAGGAAATCACAAAAAATAAAACCAGTAATTCAATCAAAAAATGCAGCAGGGACTAGACTGCTCTTCTCATATCCAGTCCCACATTTCTAAGTTTCCTTTCAAGTTTTTTTTTTAATGTGGACCCTTTTTTAAAAAGTCTTTATTAAATTTGTTACAATATTGGTCCTGTTTTATGTTTTGCTTTTGGGGCTAGCAGGCATGTGGGATTAAGATCCCTGGCCAGGGATAGAATCCATACCTCCTGCATCGGAAGGCGACATCTTTACCACTTAACCAGGGAAGTCCCTCTAATAGCTCCCTTGACCTCTCTATGTAAGCATCTGAGAGAAAACTCAACCTTATCCTAGCCCTGCCCTTCTCATAAACTTCACCTTCTCCATCAGCAGTAACTCCGTTGTTCAAGTTGCTCAGATCAAAAATCTTGGGGTTCTGAGACTCTGCTAGCTCCTGACCTTGTCTCCTGCCGCAGAAGAGAGAAACACAAATCAGGATGTTTTGCTCTTAAGCTCTTGCCTTTTTGTGACTTATGACCCATTCTTTGCTCTTATAATGCCCACTCTACTATAGCCCATAACCATTTTAAAGTGAGCAAAAATTCCTCTGAAAACTAAAGTTCTAGATAATTTCACGGTAGAATTACACACGCACTTTACAGTTTGAAGTTTCAGCTGAGATGACCTGTTTCATTAGAATCAATAACATGTATAAATTGTCTCTTACAGATGTTGAGCAATAATGTTAACTGTTCACATTTCCATGGCCTCATTTGCATCATCCATGGGACTTCAGATAGGCTACCCTCTCCAGTATTCTTGGGCTTCCCTTGTGGCTCAGCTGGTAAATAATCCACCTGCAATGCGAGAGACCTGGGTTCGATGTCTGGGTTGGGAAGATCCCCTGGAGAAGGGAAAGGCTACCCACTCCAGTATTCTGGCCTAGAGAATGCCATGGACTATACCCATGGGATCTCAAAGAGTCAGACATGACTGAACAACTTTCACTTTTTTGGGGGGGGCTTCAGATTCAGCATATTTGAAACATTATCTTTTCAGTAAGGGACACCTATGCTGTGTTTGCCCTTCTTTCAGGAATAGTACGCCTATCCCTCTTGGAATCATTCCTCTCCCTTCTCTGACTTTGTGGTTTATATGAGCATGGCTGTTCTCTTACCCAAGTCTGCCCCACTGGCCTCATTCCACTGGTTCAGGGCTATCATCCTGGCCCAACCTCAGCTAGGGGTAGGACTGCAAAACCCTAGTGACGATTGCTTGATCTATTGTATGGCACAAGGCAGTCAATCAGATTCCTCCCTTAGAATTTTTGAACTTAAAAGTGCAGAGAATAAAAGGTAGAGAGTAAAAACTGCCTGCCTTTTACTCTCTGCACTTTCAAGTTCAAATATAGAGACAGAACTTGGTTCAGAAATAGAGACAGAACCAATGAAGAGGGAACCAAGGCAGCTGTATGGTGGCCACGTTGCCAGTGATGGAAAGTAGTCTGTAGTGAGAGAAAAGGAGACCAGCATCCACAGAGACACACAGAGGATAGGCAGGCCAGGTTCTGCTGACTGTCTGACAGTCCAGTACCTGGACTGAGTTTTCCCTGAGGCCCAGTTGTAGCTCTGGCCTCTCAGCAGGTATTCATGGAGAATCTCATGCTTTATATTTCAGAGTCCCATTGCTAGCTAGCCAAAGGGAGAAAAAGGCCTCTATTTCCTCATATGATTGGGAGGGATGTTGAAAGAGCTAATATGATCAAAGAAACACCTGCATTACCCAGGCCTCTGCTGATTCCTGGAGCTCACACTGTCCATTTTTCACCTCTGCTTCTCTCAGCAATTGAGTTGGTCTCAGTTGAACTTCATACAATTACACTTTTTTCTAGGTTGTTGTGGAAGAGGGTTGCTTGTTGCTGTCGTTGTTCATTCTTCCCAGACATTTCCCCAGAGACAACAACTCCAGGAGAAAGCCCCTGCTGGCTCTTCTGGAGAAATCTCATGAGTCCTTGATTGGCACGCTCAGGTCTTCAGACCACCTCTGAGCCAGTCACTCTGGAAAAAGTGTGGGCACACTCACTGGCCAATCCTGGCTCCTTCACTGCTCCTATGTCTGTGAGTAGATCAGATGTTGCTGTACTTAAAAACTGGAGACTTATTAGAAGGATTATGAAAATGCATTCTGAGAAAACAATTGTAGCTACCACTGTCCACTACTCCATTGCTGGGTCAAGACTTGATTAATTTCATGCAACAGAAAAAGCCTTTTCTTTTTTTTGGTCTTAGTTCACTTGTTTTATCTTGTTTTCCATCAGGAGTCCTGATCTCCTCTCTGTTTTTCATTTTACGTGCCTGTCTCCCAGCAGGATGCTGTTTACCAAGCCACCTTAGCAGGAGATAGGTGAATCTTCTTCCATTTCTTCCTATCCCTCCCTCCTTTTATCCAAAAATGTGGGAATTATCCTCCACTTCTGCTTAGCCTTCCCTCTCCATATTCAATCAAATATCCTACATTAGATCTAGCTCTGAAATGTATCTAAAACTTTCTAGTTCTGAAATGTCTCTAAAACTAACCTCACAGTTCCATCCCTATGTTCTCAGCTACTGTTCATGCCTTCATCATCTTTCAGTAGACTGGCCCCCTTCATTGATTTCCTTACTGCTAGTCTTTTAAATAAAAAAATAGTGACTTTATTATTTATTTATTTGGCTGCACTGGGTCTTACTTGCATCACTGGGATCTTTTAGTTGCGACAGTGGATCTAGTTCCCTGATCCGGGATCTAACCCGGGCCCCCTGCATTGGGAGTGTGGAGTCTTAACCACTGGATCACTAGGGAAGTTCCTTACTTCTAATCTTGTTTCTTTGCCGTTTATCCTCCATTTTACTGTGAAAGCGAAATGATCATGTCACTTCCTGAATAGAGTTTTCTCTTGGACCCATTGCCAAGAAGTTAAAAACTCCCTGGTGATGCATTCAGGGCCCCTGTAAACCTGTGTTGAGGATGCCTCACACGGGCCCAGTGTTCGGGTCTCAGCATCAGCTCCTAGCTATATATCCTGTACCTTGGCTGGTGTGTTATTCTGTTATCTTGGTCCTATTCCTTTCAGGCATTGCTGCCTTGGCCCTAAACTCTAATCTCATAATTCAATGTCTCTTTTTGGCTCTTGGGATTCCTCAATATCCTGACTCCTTCTGCCTTTGATATCTACCATGTTCCCAAGCACGATATAATCTATAAATAGCTTAGAAAGATTTTAAAAGTCACATAGTTCCTTGACTCAACCCAAATACTCTACACCAGAAATATTTTTTTGAAATGAACTCCTGGAGAGTCTGAAGCAGGTGGTTTGCAGAAGCAGGACTTTGGCAAACACCATGCTTTAATGTCTGCTTTTGCCTGCTATCTGGTTTTCTGATGCCTCTTCTTTGCATTGACTGGCTTTCCTCTTCTACTTACTCCTAAGTCCTCTGATTGGCCGACTTGACTGTGGAATCTTTTCAGATTTACATCCTAATCATCTCTGCTCTGGACCCTGGAGCCATCAGCCAAGGATCAGTGATTTCAACCACTGAGCTCTCCTTTGGCTATGTAGCCCATCATAATTCCACAACTTTGGATTTATTATATTTTTCCTTTATCATCCATCCTTCAACCTCTAGTTCAAGTCTAAATTACTTTTCCCATCTACTTTGGCCATGTCTCCAGCCATAAATTCTCCTGACTTAGGGGCCCAAATGAGCTTCCCTCTTAGTTCAGCTAGTAAAGAATTCACATGCAACGCAGGAGATCCCAGTTTGACTACTGGGTCAGGAAGTTTCCCTGGAGAAGAAATAGGCTACCCACTCCAGTATTCTTGGGCTATCCTGGTGGGTCAGATGGTAAAGAATCCACCTGTAATATGAGAGACCTCAGTTCGATCCCTGGGTGGGGAAGATCCCCTGGAGGAGGGCATGGCAACCCATTCTAGTATTCTTCCCTGGAAAATCCCGTGGACAGAGAAGCCTGGTAGGCTACAGTCCAAGGGGTCACAAAGAGTTGGACATGACTGAGTGACTAAGCACAGCTCAGGAGCACAAATACTAGATACACAGGCAGATTTTCACTAACTCTTTAAAATTATCATAAAGGCTCAAGTTAGTGGTAAACTTCAGCTGACAGGAGATTGTACTTCTCTCCCAAACTCCATATTCAGTAAAATCACGTTGTTTGAGCTTGAATTTGAATATTTATACAAACTGCAGAAATCAGCAAATACTCAGAAAATGCTACTCCCCCCAAACCCAAGAGGCTGGGAAACATTTTCCAGCATACCCCCGTTTTCAGAGCAAGACCAAGCGGTGGGAGTCCTGGTGCCAACCTGAAGTACCTGATGTAACCCTTGCAGAAAGAAGTGTGTACCACGAGAGCACAGGTGTACTGAGCCTAGACAGGTGGGCAGTGAGTGGTCCCTGGGCCTTGGAAAGTAGAAAAGTAAACCCCTCATATCACTTCAGATCTGTTCATCTCCTAGATGGTTCCCTCTCAGCTCACGGCAACTACATTCACACATCATTTAAGCGATCTGCACAGCAAGTTCCTCATTCATAAAAAGGGAATGCTAATAACATTTATTTCACAGATAAAAACAAAACAACCCCCAGAGTGATCCTTTTCCATCATTTTTAGACTAAGTCCACTTCTCAGCTGAAAACTCTCCAGTGGCTCTCTATTTCCCTAGAGTAAAATTGGTCTTGGCCTTGTTCTGAGCTCTCCTGGGATATAAAACCCTCTCAGTCAAGCCAGACTGAACATCCTAGCCATCTTAGAATGGAGTGACTGTGGGGGATACAGTAGAATTGTTAAAACAAGAATAGGTGAGAATGAAGATGGAGAGACTGAACGCAGTGGGTGCAGGCATGCAGGGCAGGTTTAAGTGGTAAGAAGCAGAGGAGGAGCAGATCCAATTTTGGAATTTGAAATTTTGTCCAAAGCAAATCAAGTAAAAGAATGATCTGTAATGGGTACCTTGGAAATCGGCCTGCTATGAAGAAGGCAAGAAAATATCCCCAACTAGTACTTGCAGAGAACCTGGCAACCTTCAATACTCCTTAGTCCTAGGTAGACATGGGCGAAGTGCGGTCTGGCTTTGTTGTGGAGTATTCAAAATTAGGAAACCTATGCAGGTCTGGACAAAAAGTATTTCCAAATCGGGTGGTATGTAGAACATGCTCCACTAATAATATTGACCTGCTTCTCTCCTAGAAAAGAGACTAGGAACTGGATGTTCCTTGGGAGCAGCTGGGATGGGTTTAGGGTTAGGGCGAGGGTTAACACAGCAAAGAACAAAACAAAGGCACTTGGGAGAATCAGTCTCAGTCCAGCTCATGGATAATCTTTTTCTTGAGGCAGAAAAAACAGAGGCCAAGAACAAATATACTAAGTGTTATCTTTAAAATCTCATCTTAATAAGGTGGGGATTATAAACCAAACAAGCAGATAATCAAAAAGAAAATAAATATAAAAACTGATATTTATCTTGTTCAGTTTGAAACCATCCCCCTTGGGACTTCCCTGGTGTTCCAGTGGTCAAGACTTTGCCTTCCAGTGCAGAGGGTACATGTCCAACCCCTGGTAGGGGAGCTAAGATCCCGAATGCCTTGGGGCCAGAGAGTCAAAACATAAAACCAGTACTGTAAAAAATTCAATAAAGACTTAAAAAAATAATAATAAAATTAAAAAATCCCCCAAACCAAAAAATCATCGTATTAAGTAAAAGATCCTGCAACAAAATCCACCAGATTTTGCAGAAGAATCAGCATGCGATCCTGTCTGTTGTCTTCAGCCTGGCTTCATCTTCTATCTTTTCTCCTTTTCTGGTACTGGTCTATTGATTGTGTTCTGGTCTCGACATGCATCTTTTTGGCTGGTGCCTGATCTCTGAGCTGCTTGTTAGCCTGTATCTCAATACCCTTATTATAACTTGGCTGTGGTTTGTCTGCTGGCTAGATCCTATGCTTTTGGTACCCAGTGGTACAGGAGACTCTCATATGGTCATCCTTCTGAAACCGTTTACCACAGATTGGGACTTGCACCCATGTGCTGCGACTCAAAACCAGCCAAAACCCAGTATGGGACTCGAACCCATGTGGCTGGGACTTGAACCCAGCCAAAATTGACAGTACCTGGTTTCAGGACCTAGTGAAGCTCAGGTGCTTCATGTCTTATCACAGGAAGAATTCAGTGAGAAACAAAGTGATAGGTATAAAGTGGATTTATTCAGATTCAGAGAGAAGCACACTCCATAGACAGAGTGTGGGCCATCACAGAGGGCAAGTGCACAGCAGTCTCAGAATGTGGCATGGTTAGTCTTTATAGGCTGGGCAATTTCATATGCTAATGAGTGGGAGGACTATTCCACCTATTTTGGGGGAGGGGCAGAGATTTCCAGGATTTGGGCCACCGCCCACTCCTTGGTCTTTTAGCAGTGCCTTGGAAGTGTCATGTCACCCCTGGGTGTGTCATTTCACTTGCTGACTGAGGATCAAGGTCTAATCTTGTCTGCCACCTTGGTCCCATTTGATTCTAATTGGTTTATGTTGTGTCCTTGGGCTATGTCATTCTTTGAAAAGTTGTGCCTGCCTCTTTCCCTCCTGCTACATTTCCCCTGCTCCCTTTTGTCCCCTGCATCCACTCCATCCTGTTTTCTTCTAGATCATGTCCTTCAGTTAATCCAGGTTCTCTCAGAGATACATTCACAGAGATAGACTCTGCAAATATCTCACTGCAGGATAGAAGATTCCATCACAGCACATCCAGCTATCAAATAAAAGATTCTGGAGTGCTGACAAGGTCAAAGCTTTGTCATGGAAAATTTGTTCCTGCTGAGAGTTTAGGACTTGATGAAGAGTTGTTTCTGCTTGTATGCAGTTGAGGCTGTTGGTTCCCACAGAGTTGCTGTAGCTGATGTGGGCCCCATCCCCTTCCCCCACCCCAGATGCTTTGAGTAGAGGAGCTCAAGCTAGACTACAGCTTCCTCCTGAGAATGGCCCTCGCCCTTCCTTGACTAATGGAACCTGGCCCTCCCAGAGAGGCTTAGGACCTACTCCTCCCTCCCCCAACAGCCCACTTGGATCAGATTTCAAATCTCATTCCACTGGTAGGTGGAGTTGGGAAGAAAGATACTTCTGCCATATAATCACCATACATAGTCCTCTGTAAAGGTTGTGGGTCTGTGACTTTGTGCTGATTGCGTACAGTCAGTTAAAATGATCTTCCTCCCATCTTTATATAAAATCTACCTCATGACTTGGATATTTTTTTTTCCGTCAAGTCAAGCATTCAAACCTTTCTCTAACTCTGATTAGGGAATTATTTCCAGATGAGAGCTCTGATACATCTTCTGGGACAAGCTGTCAAACCCACACTTCATCAAGGGTGCCTCACCCTAGTTATGATTTGCATGTTTGGGAGGTAATAAATCTTCAGACTTATAAAAAAAAAAACAGAGAGAGAGATAGGAGGTGGTGTGTGAGTGGCTCTCATCAAATTGCATTGATGTGAAGCTCGAGACAGAGGTATTGGATTCTGTTTCCATAGCAACTGCTTCACTGCTCAAGGGGAAAAACAGGACAGCAATTGAAGTCTGTGTTAATAGCAGCTCTAAAAATATTCGGTAATGTGTTGAAATCAAGTGAAAGACCCAGAAAGCAATAGGTAAAAATTACAACCCTGCAGGATGGGGTTGAAAATGAGGTGTTGTGCAAATACCGTCACAACTACAAGATGCTTTAAGAATTATAGGAATAGTTGGTGACAAATACATGTGTGAGGAGATCAACTATTATTTTATTTGCTCATTCATTCAGGCAACTATCCAATCTTGATTTTATGCCATCTACTAGGTAGCCTCTGAAGGCACAGAGGTATGCCAGGACTGTCTCTCTTACAGGCTCTGATGGTTTTATGGGGGCAATAGACGGTGGTTAAAATGGATGTTTTTTTGTCTCCCAATACCAGTCTGTTTCCCACTGTGTAGCAGCCAGAAGATTAAGGATTTGTATGGGACTGCTATCACATGCAGCTCCAGGGACAATTGAAAGTCATTTACTTCAGTTATTGGTTCAGCAATGAGGGTGTAACCCTATATGGCACAATTTTAACTATACTGATTGCCTTCTGCATGAGGCTCAGAAATCTTGTTTGGTGCCATACTTATAATTTTTTTTTTTCACCTAGAGGTAAAAGACGGGTCATGGAGGGTCTATCACTCCAGGAAGCCACCCACTTGGTGATCAGCTTGAGGATGTCAGCTGTTGACAGAGGCAAGGCCAGGATAAGAACACAGAAACATGGCCAGATGTGACCCGACAGACCAATGGCCGGCTCTACCCTGGCCGTTCTGGCAACACCAGCCAAGACAATTTCTTTATTGTAGGTTGATTTTTTGTAGAATTTTGTAGCTTGAACTGAGTTTTTAGGTTTCCTGCTGCCTGCAAACAAAAACAGCATCACACTAGTGACAAATGACAGTATCATGGAATAAGTAAAACATTGGAAACAAGCGGAGGGAATGAGAGACATAAAGAGGAAGAATAAATCAGGAAGAGGTGACAACTAGCTCCATCTTGGAGAAAGGAGTACAGGAAAGATCCAAAAGTGTTCTTTGTAATGAGGTAAAGAGTTTCTGTCTGCATAGCTGCTGATTGTTGCTGGAGAAACGGGCCTCTCCTAACCCAGGCTGAGCTCCCAGGGGGGTGCACTGTGATCCCCAGGGAGCCCAAGCCCAGGCGCCCTTCACCTTCACTGCCCGTTGTGGGGATGAACATTGCAGCCCCCGCTGCATAGCAGCACCTTGACCCCTAGATGGAGATCCCCCTCCAAAGCCCAGGGGTGTTTCTAGGCTGCGGGTGGGGAAGGGCGTGCCAGTAGCATTATTTTTCCACTTTTCCTGACTTCAAGTTCATAGCCCCTGGTGGACTAGCGGCTAGGATTCCTGGCTTGCATGCATGCTGTGTGCGGTGCGTGCGAAATCGCTGTAGCCCACCAGGCTCCTCTGTCCATGGGATTCTCCATGAAGAATACTGGAGTGGGTTGCCATGCCCTCCTCCAGGTGATCTTCCCCACCCAGGGTCTAACCCGCGTCTCTTGTGTGTCCTGCATTGGCATACAGGTTCTTTACCACTAGCACCACCTGGAAAGCACCTTTCATCCAGGCTACACAGGTTCAGTTCTTGGGCAGAGAACTAAGATCTTGCTTCAAGCCACCACTCACTGCTGTCTCCCTGAGATCAGATGGAGGTCACCCTCCAAAGCTCGGTGGTGTCTCTGGGCTCTTGGGGGAGGGGGGGTGCCAGCAGTATTATTTTTGCACTTTTCCTGACCTCCAGTTCACAGCCCCCTGGACTCCATTGAGCACCAGGCCTTTATCTTTGACTCAGACATCATGCAGTTTCCTGCTTTTCTTCAGGTCTGCTCTGTACATCCACAGTGGAAAGTTGACCAACAATTTGAGGGAAGTGTGAACGCAGATTTAAGAGCACCCTGTCTGAGAACCTCCTCTCCTCAAAGCCCAGCTCCTTTGGCATCACTGACTCCATGTCTGTCTGAGCCTGTAAGACTCTTGCCTTATTTTTGAGCCCTTGTCACTCTGGCCACAATCTGGAAGATTCCCACAGGAGGTATGCGAGGTCACTTGGGTACCCCTGTGTACTTCCCTTTCTAAGGATTCCAACTGCTCCAATCCACTTGTGCTAACTCTCCAAGGTCTTCAATTTACCACTAGAGCCACCTGGGAAGCCATCCTCCAAGGATTGCTTATATATCTCTCCAACTTTCAAAGTTATTTTTTGGTAGATTATTTTATTCAGTATAAGCTACATTGTTGGGCCCAGGGTTCAAAATTGTATCCATTTAACTTTAATTTCTGTAATTGCTTTAATTATCTCTAAATGTCACTTTAAAATTTCTCTTAAATATGTGCTCAATCATTTTAAACTTTTCTTATTGCCTACTCACTTTGCTGTCTTTTAAACATTATTTGTGTAGTGCATACTAAATATATGTTTGAATTCTAATTCTAAAATTTCTCTCTTCTTTTTAATATTAGTAATTTCTTTTATTCACCTCATATAAACTTATATCCATTTGGGGAAAATTTAAATTTGAGAGATGTTTCATTTTAAAGAAGTTGCAAACAGTGGATTCTCTGTTTTTCCTTATTTATTCTGGGTCTAGATTCAAAGTACAAAGGCCTGTGAGAGTATCTAGCTTGACATAATGCTGAAGCAGAAGTTATACATTTTAATCTTGAATTGTGTTCTCTGTGGAAAAATTATAAAAGTGATAGAAATGTTTAGTGATGAACTTAAATTCACTAAGCTTCTCAGACAGTTAAAACCTTTAGCTCCTGAAATTCCATGCTCATCTTTTAAATGTTTCATTTATTTAAAAATTAATATATTTAAGAGGAAAGGTTATTTACATGTTAGTTAAATTTCAACTCATTTTAAGAGATTTGTTTTTTTCCTTAAGGAAAAGGACAATGTCTTTTTTCCAAGGTCCAATAAGTGAATACATAAAAATAAGCCCCTGTTTGGTTTGTAATTTATGACAGACTGGTAGTTGAATTATTCATCAAACTAGAATGAATAATCTATAAAACTAATCAAAGTAGTCTAGCTCAGTCACTTGGCAGATAACAAATTTGGCCTGATTAGGATTGTCATGTTTGAGGCTATGTGTAGGTGGGATCAGCTTTTCCGTGTTGGGACAAGACATGATGGGAAGAGTTTAGATATGAAGCCAGATATGTCTGTTAGGTTTGGGCAGGTCCTGAGGCTGTGGCTGGGGAAGAGGTGGAGAAACCGATAGGGTGAAAGTTCCAGAATAGAGTCTGGCCTGGACAGTGGGATCCCATACTCCTCTTGATGGTGGCACCATTGACTCTCCTTTATGACTACGTCCAAAGAGACTTGACAGTGACTGCCGCAGAGTAGCTACTCCAAAAATATTTTAAATGAAAAAACAAAAGACTAATATAGGAGCTTAAAGACATGGCAACAGGCACCTCAGGCTCTCATAACCCCTTACAAGTATCTCTATTATATAGAGAGACGCCTGCCAGGAGAAGAGACATCTGAAACTGTCCAACAACTGGTGACCCCTCCCCTGAGTTCTGAGCAGATGGGCGTGATCAACTTGAATCTCTTTCTGGCCATGATAAGTAAACATTCCTAAGGTCTTTCCCCCCCCCACTATAGTGTCCTGGTAAAGACCAAGCTAACACCTTTTTGATATGCTAAGGGATTTTATTTATTAATTCATCTAACCCTTACAGCAGCCCTAAGGAAAGCTGTTATTAAGAAGAGTAAAATGAACATTAAACTATTATATTTCTATTGATATCACTCATTACTGTTCTGGTAATGTTGCCAAGGGGTCTAAGCAGCCTGAAGATGTCAATTCACCTGAGGAGAAGTCTGTCCATGTATGATCTACACACAAGATTGTGTATGACAAGTGCCCCCTGCCCATGGCCATCACATTGCTAAAGAACCTTGACTATAGCCTCATGTGGTTACCATAGACTAATTTTGAATAAAGGCAAAAATTACCGAAGATTTGAATCCAAAATAACCAGCAGGATGTACCTGATTATCTTTAAGTCCTTTGCTAAGTGTAGAAGGAGATAGTGAATCAAATTCTGAATAATTTGCTATATTAATAACTCGGTAAGACTAATGACTGTTGAATCTGAAACTAAGTGCTGATCAGTGTTGTATCCACTGCTGTTTTCTTGTGGCCTCCTTAGAGAATGCTCAGTCATCCGCATCATCCTTGCTAGAGAAAGGGAGCAGGTGAATAAGCCATGACTTCTTCTGTGTGTTAAGCACTGTGCTAAGTGCTTTACATACATGTAATATGTAATTTGACTCTTAGCACAACCTTTGAACTAGATACAATAATCCCAGTTTTTCAGATGAGGAAATGGAGCAAAATGAAATTTCTTGGTGTCTTAGTCCAGGCTCTATCACAAATTATCATAGACTGGGTGATTAAAACAACACACATTTCTCTGTCACAGTGCTGGAGGCTGGGAAGTCTGGGATCAGGGTGCCAGCATGGTGGGACTCTGACTGAGAGCCCTCTTCCTGGTTGGCAGGTAGCCGTCTACGTGCTGTGTCCCAATACAGCACAGAGCAGAGGCAGAAAGCAAATTCTTCTGTCTCTTCTTTTTATTTTATTTTATTTACTTGACTGTGTCAGATCTTAGTTGTAGCATGTGGGATCTAGCTCCCTGACTAGGGATTGAACCCGGGCCCCCTGCATTGGGAGTGCGCAGTCTTAGCCACTGGACCACCAGGGAAGCCCCTGTCTCTTCTTCCAAGGGCACTAATTCCACCAAGATGGCTTCACTTTCATGATCTCATGACCTCCTGAAGGCTGGACACCATCACAGTGGTCATCAGAGTTTCAACATGTGAATTTTGAGGGGACACAAACATCCACAGCACTTGTCAAAAGCACCGTTGAGATAAGAGTATTTTGCTTACAGATTCCTCAGCTCAACTGAATTCAAGTGGAGACTTCCTGTCATCAGCTCTATTGTCTGGTTATTTCTATATCCTAAGCAATTAGTGCAAAGATAAAGCAAAGAATCTTGCCTTTGAGCTGGTGACGACCTCAATCAAGGTTGTTTTCATCTGCCAGAGAACTGCAAAATGATGTGCCTTCTTCACCAAAGATTTCCTGAGGGGAAATAATTGGGGTGTGTTATATTTAGAGAAACAACATGTTCGTTCTTAGAAAAATATTTGATTTTCTTCTATGTGTTACAGCGCTTTGTATCTGTTCATCTTTTTAGTTTCAGAATTCATTCCAGGCTTCTCACCAAAGTTTTCTGGCTTATAATTTTTGGCTGCGATACACATTATGTGGCCATGGGAACCTGAGGACTGCTTTTAGGAAACCAGTGTGATTTTACCATAAAAGGTGTCTTTATGGGCACAGAACTGGTGCTGGCCCAAGGAAGCTTTGAGTTCTTCCTGCAATTTTCCTCAGTACCTCCACACCCAGCCACGAGGGCTCCTGGTTTTCATTTCATGGACTGTGGATTGCAGTCTCTCTCAACTTTTTCCTTTCCCCAGTATTTATACAGCATGACCTTACTTTGAGAAAGGTTCCAGAGGGCTGGGTGACTGGCTGGGCAGATATGTGTATTAATCTGTTCTGTCTGTTCTAATCCAACAGATTAAATGTCGAGGAGGAAAAAGAACACTCATAAAGGGAGAAAAGGTACAGAATAACTTCACATAATGTGGTTTTGGGTCTTCATACAATTATTTTCTTTCCTTTCCTTCCTCTTTTGGCATTTTCCCTCTCTTCCTGGACTGCCTAGTTCTTTTTAGGGTTCGTCCATCAGAGCAATGGTTCTCAAACATAAGCATACATCAGATTATCTGGAGGGAGGGCTAGGTTGAAGCGCAGTTGAAGAACTGTGCTTCTAATAAATTCCCAAGTGAAGCAGTAGCTGCTGGTCCAGGGCCAGAGTCTGAGAACCACTGGTCTAGGGACTGTGCTTTATTATCTGAATCTTTTCATTCATCCATTCATTCAGTGTTTAGTGAGACATTACTGAGTCTTAGACACAGCACTCTCCTGACAGAACTCAGCTTTAAGGACTGGTATCGTAACTGAGAGTGGGGTCTGGCTGCTTGCCGCTCAAAAGCCAATAAAGAGGCCAGGTTGGTGGAAAGGAAAGTTTGCTTTACTTTGGATGCCAGCGATGAGTGGGAAGGGTAGTGTGTGTGCTCAGTCACTCAGTCATGTCCGACTCTTTGCGACCCCACGAACTGTAGCCTGCCAGACTCCTCTCTGTCCATGAGACTCTCCAAGCAAGAATACTATAGTGGGCTGCCATGTCCTCCTCCAGGGGAATCTTCCCAACCCAGGGATTGAACCTGTATCTCTTGCACTGCAGGAGGATTCTTTACCATCTGAGCCCTGGGAAGGGTGGACACCTGTCCAAAGGCTGAACCCCGCCCCCTGGACAATCGGGGGCAAGAGCTTTTCCAGCCGGCTGTGGGGGAGGTCTGCATGCAGAAACAACACAGTCAGCCTTAACAGTCATCTTGAAATTGGTCACTGGTGGTCTGACCAGTGTCATCTTGATTGTTTTAGTTAATCTTCAGTTCCAGGGTCTGTTTTTTCCCATTTCCTTGAGGCCAATTCTTGGAATTGTGGCAGCTTCTGTCATGGCTACAGTCTGGTCATAATGTAGTTCACTTTTTCCACCTGGTGGGGGTTTCAGTACCTGCAAAATAGCTCACAGGATACGGCTCAGAATATTATCTACAGTCCCAGAGAAGGAACTGAAAGTCCTTGATTTTGCTTACTGACTACATTATTATTATTTGGTCTTCTTTGACTGTTTTTCTTTGCTTCTGCATTTTCTCACTTTTCTGATTACACTTTTTCTTTGGCTAAAGATTTTTTTCAAAGACAAAAGGTGGGCAGAGGACACGGGGGGCAAGAACCATAGGGCCCTGCTCCATTTTGTTATTTAAAGAGTGTTTAATAAATGTTAATTTGTTGTGCAACCTACATTTCCTCGAGTCTCAGCAGTCTGTGGGAACCAAGCATTCTTTGGTGAGACTGACTCCGACTGCACTGATGCTCACCATCTCCTGCATGAAAGCAGACCTCCAGCAGCTCTCCAAAAGCACTATTTATGCCACAGGGACTTGTCACTTGTGTGCTTATAAACCCAATCTGTTCTGATCACCACATGCCAGTCTCTCTCCAGGATATTTTCTCTGTGGAGCTACTTACAGGGGACTCACTGCCCAGCCTCCTCCTGCCACTGCTGCCGCCTTCTATAGCATCACACCAGGAGTGCCACCCCTCTGTTTCCCAAACTGCCAATGTCTGGAAGTGGGAGCGGGGAGGGGAGCAGCTCCCTGACCCTGCACTCTATTTCTTACCTGGAAACCGACCTGTACTGCCAGCGCCTCAATGTCTCAGAATAAGACATGTAAATCCCTCGATCAGAGTTTGCCTGTAGTTCTTTCCTGGGGCTTGAACTCATAGGGTCAATGGATCGGATTGACCCACACAATTCTGACAGTTGGTCAGAATCGACTCACACATTCTGTCTTTTTTAATCCAGTTTTTCTATCTGTTCATAACCACGTGTGTGTGGTTTGCCACATGTGTCTGAACCATCATCGGGAGCACAACTGAGTCTCAAAACTACGAGATAGAAATGCAAAAAGGGACCTCAATTTCTCCTGGTCTTATTTTCCTGTACTTTTAAGGTGTTCATCTATAGCTCCATTTCTAATGTGGCAAATTTAATCTAGGATGCCAGGGGCCTTCCTTCCTTCAAGTGTACTCTGCCTGCAGCTTATTTCTTTTATAGCAACTTGCCGTAGGGTGGGAGAGAAGTGATCCTTTGTCCACACTAGGTTCCTGCAAGGAGCCTAAGGATAGAGACACAGACCGAAAACCACTGCTGCCCAGGACGTTTGGTCCTAAGCCATGAATGACCCAGGACCAGTGTGTCTTTCTGTCCTGGCTTTCTTCTGTGTGGCCTGGGAGTGTGGGCGGGAAGCAGAGAATTGAGGCCTTCAGCATCCACAGTTGAAACAGAGAAGCTTAGTTGTCTAGACTGTCTGGGGCTTTTAAACGGAACTTACCTCCAACTTACCTACTTTTTCTGTTCCTCCACAATGACTCTGGGTGTCGTTGGGTTTTAAAACTATAAAACAGATGCTGATTATTATAACATGCATGGTTATAATGGTGATGGTTTAGTCACTAAATTGTGTCCGACTCTTGTGACCCCATGGGCTGTAGCCTGCCAGACTCCTCTGTCCATGGGATTTCCCAGGCAAGAATATTGGAGTGGGTTGCCATTTCTTTCTCCAGGGGGTCTTCCCAACCCAGGAACTAAACCCAGGTCTCCTTCATTGTAGACAGATTCTTTACCACTGAGCCACCAGCAAAGCCTATGACATGCATAGATCCTCTAATTATTCAGAAGTGAGATGACAACCCTATGAATCTGTTATGGCAAACGGATGTCAAATTGGTCGAAGTACATTTCATCTGCTTCCTGGGAACCCTGCTCAGTTTCTGAGCGTGTGGCAGGACCATCCTAACACAAACACACTCTAAATAAATGGAACCAACATTCCTAGGGAGATGAGGGTAAAGGGACCGTTGTGGGGGATTCCTACTCCGGGTAACCGCAGGGCAACTCTTTACCAGGTGTAACAGTGGACCGAAGGGAGGAGATCCAGTGCGTGAAAGACTGAGTAGTTTGTTCCCTGGAAATAGGCTTACTGGGGGCTCTCCTGGCCACATATGAGAGATGAATCTAGGACACTCAGCACCACTTCATAGATTTGTAATGCTAGCTCTGAGGCAACACTGGGTTTTCTTCCACAGGACTCCCCAGAAGTCTCAGTGGTAAAGAATCCGCCTGCCCATGCAGGAGACTCAGGTTCGGTCCCTGAGTTAGAAGGATCCCCTGGAGAAGAAAATAGCAACCCACTCCTGTATTCTTGCCTGGGAAGTTCTATGGACAGCAGAGCCTGGCAGGCTACAGTCCATGGTTGCACATGACTTAGTGCTGCTGCTGCTGCTAAGTCGCTTCACTCGTGTCCGACTCTGTGAGACCCCATAGACAGCAGCCCACCAGGCTCCGCCATCCCTGGGATTCTCCAGGCAAGAATACTGGAGTGGATTGCCATTTCCTTCTCCAGTGCATGAAAGGGAAAAGAGAAAGTGAAGTCACTCAGCCGTGTCCAACTCTTAGCAACCCCATGGACTGTAGCCTACCAGGCTCCTCCAATCATGGGATTTTCCAGGCAAGAGTACTGGAGTGGGGTGCCATTGCCTTCTCCGCATGACTTAGTGACTAAACAGCAAACAACAGCTCCTACTGAGACTAGATGTGGTGGCCTGAGTCAACATGAAAGATGTCCTTAACTGTGAGTCATCAAGTGTCAGATAAAAGTGCACATAGTTTTAGAACATACAACACGAAACCTGTAACTTCTTTATAAGGGTTTAGAGGCAGATCTAGGACTTCCCTGATGGCTCAGATGGTAAAGAATCTGCCTGCAGCGCAGGAGACCTGGGTTCAATCCCTGGGTCAGGAAGTTCCCCTGGAGAAGGGAATGGCTATATACTTCAGTATTCTTGCCTAGAAAATCTCATGCACAGAGGAGCCTGGTGGGCAAGGAGTCGGACATGACTGAGTGACTAATACACAGAGACAGAACTAGTATAGATCACTATTGAAGGAATGAAGGAACCACCAATTTCTTGGTACCAACTAAACCCGTCTATAAAAAAAATTTCAAAGCTTATCAGGTTAAGGGTGTTTCAGCAACAGGCCAGGCCAGCTTGGTGCCACCCAGGCCTGATGTTAAGACGGGTGATAAGAGTACTAGCAAATTCCCCATGACAAGCAGGACAGAGGTCGGATCCAAGAACCAAGGCTAAAGCCAGGATTATAGTTCTAGAAGAGCTGTGGATCCTAGAGGTCAGGAGGGCAGCAGGCGAAGGTTAGGACTCAGTGGACAAGTCTGGTCAGCACTAATTGATTTCACAGAGGAAGCTGTGAGTGAGATCTTAGTTCCCTACCCAAGAATTGAACCTGCATAGACTGGATGAAACCCAGAAATCCTAGCCATCAGAACAGCAAGGTCTAGAGGCTAGAAGCTATTTTTCCTTGGATCTTTGCCCCCATTGAAAAATGCATGTCTTGCAAAGGCAAAACTGTAAATGCAGATACAAAGTTTATTATTACTGACACAGCACCACAAGTGAGGAAGCACACAGAAAAACAGCTTTAGTTAAGACAGAACTAAGGTAGAGATGCAGGAAGAGAAAGGGTGTGGGCGTCCCCTCCTAGTGAGGAGGCAGTTAAGTCTTTTTTATGTAGGGCGGTTCTTCCGGGTCTTTGTTTACCTTTAGCCAATTATCTGGTTTCTTTTTCTACACCTGCCCTGCCCTATGACCCTCCCCAACATTTCTTCCAAGATAGATTCCAGCTCAGAGGCTATAGGATATTAGCATCACCTCTTATGGGGTGGTGTCCCTCCTTTTTGACCCCCAAGGAGCCTTTCTGCTCATGTGCAGTGTCTCCCTTGCTCCAAGGATGGGAAATATGTGACCTCTTGATCCTTGACTCAAACAAGATTTAGCCCCTCTCTGTTCCTGCCATGATTATTACCTTAAGGTATCCACAGGAAGCAAAGCCTAGCTATTTATCCTGTTTCAGAGGTCATTGCCATTTCGGAGAGCAAACAGGAGGCTGGTTGTAAGTATCTTAACCTGGAGCCCACTTATCCCCTGTTTCAGGAAATTCAAACAGGTTGTGTCTGGCCCGAAGTCCATCTTTTCCTTGCCCCAAGAAATGTAAACAGGAGGCCAGTTGTAAATATCTAGCCTGGGGCCCATCTATCTCCTGTCTCAGACCAGATACAAGGATCCATCTGTGGGTCTGTACCTTATGTACCAAGTCTGGGTCAAGCACAGCAAGGAGAAGTTTACCACTAAGCTTTTCAGTGACTGGGGCCCTTAGGCATCCGTCTGGTGGGTGAGCTTGCGCCCACGTCAGCAGCAAATAGCACACCTGACAGATGTGGGGAAAGGGGAGCCCTCCTCACCATCTGCTCTGGTCCTGGACTCCGCCCAGGTAAAGGACAAACAGTCTTTCCATACGTGTATCTTTTCCTGGGAAACCTTGAAAGATTTAAAGATTATTTCATGGCCAGTAAAACCTAAGATGTTTCACTTGACTGTAGGTAAGTATTAATTTGTTTCTGAAACTAGCCATTTAACTTTTAGAAGCCTGAATTATAACCTTTCACAGTAGACTTTTTCAAACTGTGAATTTCTGGGCTCCTTCTCACAGAAATTTAGGGGAATCTCTGGGGAGCTGGGTGGAATATAGGCATCTTTTTTTCAAATTTTCAGTGATTTCATTGTTCTTTAACTTTTTAATTTAATTTTGAAATCATGAATACATCGGGCTTCCCTGGTGACTCAGCTGGCAAAGAATCCGCCTGCAATGTGGGAGACCCAAGTTCGATCCCTTAGTTGGGAAGATCCCCTGGAGAAGGGAAAGGCTTATCCACTCCAGTGTTCTGGCCTGGAGAATTCCAACGACTGTATAGTCTATGGGGTCACAAAGAGTTGGACACAACTGAGCAACTTTCGCTTCATTTCACTTCACTTCAATGAAGTCATCATTGTAAATCACAAATTCTTGGCTGTATATGAAAAAGATGTAAAAAAGTGTTACTCTCTTTCTCCTTTTCTATATAAGGGTGTAGCGTCTATGATCGTGATATAAAGACTACAAATGAGTGTTTGTTTACCCACCATCTTTTTCAGTTTTATTAAAGGATAAGAAATGTGTGGGAAATGCACAAATAATAAGTGGATAGCCAAGAAGCTATCCCCAAACAAACACCACCTAGGTGAGGAAATAGAATATTAGGGAATTCCATGGTGATCCAATAGTTAGGACTCAGCTCTTTAACTGCAGGGACCCAGGTTCAATCCCTGGTCAAGGGACCAAGATCCTGCAAGCTGTGCGGCACAACCAAAAAAAAAAAAAAAAAGAGTGTGCAATATGATTAAAAAAAACAGAAGTGGAACGTTAGCACACACCACAGTGCCTGCGCACATTACTGCTCCATAAAGGTATAAAAAGTTAGCTAGTTATTTTAACGGGCCACACCAGTGTCTTATTGTCTACTTTACCATTTTGTTCTCCTGAAAGATTTATTTTTCAATGGAGAGAGATGCTTTAGATATGAGAATTATCCTATCGATCTCTCTGAGCTAATAATAGTCATAGCAATCACAAATATTTTGAGTGTTCTATGTCTCTTTATGTGGAGTATGTGGATTTTAGAGCGTGGCAGCAAATTTTCAAACTATGACTCATTCGAGGAATTCAGCCTTATTTTTCTCTTTGGAGCCCATGATACCTGATGGGAAAAAAATCCCTTTGTGTTCAGTTTCAATTGTGACCTTGAACAAAATGTGGGAATGGTTACACATTTCAGTGTGGGTTCACCAGGCCTGGGAATGCAACTGCTGCCCTGGGGAGCTGAGGTCTCTGGAGCAGAGGATGTGACTATGTCTGTTGGACCACTTGTGGGCAATACACACAGGCCTAAAAGAGAAAGTCAGCCTCATGGTCATCTTAAGTGCTGCCCAAGAGAACAGCCTGAAGAAACAAGGAGGTCTCCACGGAACAGTGGGCTGTCAGATTCGGAAGGGCTGAGCAGACATCAACAGCCAGCCAGAGAGGCCATGATCTTCAAAGTGAGGGCACCGCCCCCCTCCCCGGTCAAGGGTCAGCTTTGAGCACCTGCCCAGTCCAGAGAGCCAGCACGCCAGTTCACAGCGTCAGAGGGGAGCAAGTTCGTTTCTGCTGTTAGCTTTACTTCCCCATCACCCTTCACCTCTGGCACAGCCAGAACCACTCACAGCAGAGTGAGTGGGCAGGAGGATCAGGTACAGGAGGTCTAGACAGAGAAAACAACCCCGTGTGGATTTCCTTTCTCCTTTTTCTATAGATTTTGGCTACGGTTTCTGAGGAATAGCAAGCTTCCAGAGAGGGGAAATGCTGTAAACATAAATGTGAACATCTTGACTATTACATAGAATCTAACTTTTGACTAGTTTATGTGTGTGTATATGTGTATATCTGTGACTAAAATGGAGACATTAAAACATAATCTAAGTCTGACTACAGAAGTTATGTCTGAACTTTTATCCAAAGGAGTTGAAAAGCGCTATGCTAGTCCAAAGAGCAGATTTGAGTAGGCAGTGGGAAGAATGATTCAAATTGCTTTCTGGGGCTTCCCTAGTGGCTCAGTGGTAAATAATCTGCCTGCCAATGCAGGGGACACAGGTTCGATCCCTGATCCAGGAAGATCCCACATGCTGTGGAGCAACTTAGCCCACTTGCAGCAACTACTGAAGCTTGAGTGCCTAAAGCCTGTGCTCCACAACAAGAGAAGCCACTGCAATGAGAAGCCGGTAAACTGCAACAAAGAGCAGCCCCCGCTCTCTGCAACTAGAGAAAAGCCCATGCAGAAACAAAGACCCAACGCAGCCAAAAACTAAAACAAACAAGCAAAAAAAAAGGTTTCTGATTCTAACTGCTGAGCATTGCTTAGCCAGTGTATTTTTAATATCAGTATGTTAGCTACAACCATGATTCTATGAGCTGGTTCCAAACTCTACCAGAGATCTTTGCCTTGGGGCAATGGTGACTCCCTGTCAGGAGGCCAAGGCTGGGAAGGGCCTCTGAGATGATCAGTGAGGCGCCAGGGACAAAAATGTGGGAAGAAGAGGGACAGTCAACCAAGTTCACTAACTCAGACAATTCTTTTCTACTTTCTATACATTTCTCCACTAAAAAAACAAGTTTTGGAAACAGTGGAGCTTTCCCCTTAGTGTAACCTAGCCTCTGCCAAACACTAACTTTTACTTTTTAAAGAGTTCAGGTCAGTTATTCCTCTAAATACAACAAAATAACAAGATAGTTTTACAAACCAGCTTTGTTATAGCTTTCTTTCAAGAAGTTAATATTTAGTATCAGAAAATAATTCTGGTGGAGGTGTGCTTTAAAGAGTATTGCTACCATATAATCCAGCAATCTCACTCCTGGGCACATAACTGGAGGAAAACATGGTTTGAAAGACTACATGCACCCTAGTGTTCACTGCAGGGCTGTTTACAATATCCAGGACATGGAAGCAACCTAAATGTCCATCAACAGAGGAACAGATAAAGACGATGTGCTACATATATGTGGTGGACTATTATTAGCTATTAAAAAGAATGAGATAATGCCATTTGCAGCAATATAAATGGACCTAGAGATTATCATACTGAGTGAAGTAAATCAGACAGAGAAACATAAATATCATATGATATTGCTTATATGCAGAATCTAAAAATGATACAAATGAACTTATTTATGAAACAGAAACAGATTCACCGATTTAGAGAATAAATTTATGATAACCAGTAGGGGACGGGTAGGGAGGAGGGCTAGAATGGGAGATTGGGATTAGCATGCACACACTGCTATACATAAAGTAGATAACCAACAGGGACCTACTGTATAGTACAGGGAACTCTACTCAATACTCTGTAATAACCTAAATGGGAAAAGAATCTGAAAAAGAATAGATGCATGTATATGTATAACTAAATCACTGTGTTGTACATCTGAACCTAATATAACATTGTCAATCAACTATACCCCAATAAAAATTTAAAAAAGAATATTGAAGTACAATGGAAATCAATTTGATGCTTAAATTCTCATGAAGTTTAGACAAAATCTACAGGTATTTCTAGGCCACTGTCAGTATTGGAATTGTCCTGTCTCGTTCCTCCACATGGCAGAACTTTCAAAGAGGAAGAAAGATCTGAGTTTGAGTGCTAAAGGAACAGTTCTATTATAATTTTTGGTATTTTATCACTTGGAAGTTAATTCTTTCCTTCTATATATATTCTAATGCCTTGATCTTTTTTTGCATTGTCAAATGTCATCTTTTTAGGATTACAGACAATACTCTAATTTCTCCCACCCCCATATCACAACCTTCTTTTCTAGGGGGGGAAGTCATTCCTTGCCCCCTTCCAGTGTGTCTGCCTGTTTGCCTTCTAGATTCTATTTGCTGTAAAAACAAAAACAGTGTCTAAGTGAGACCCAGAGGTCACCAACCCTTGCCTCTGTGCCAGGAAATACAAATCACCTAAACCAATCACTAACCTGTTTTTTAAAAAAACCTCCAATCAGAGAGAATCCACAACTTTCTTTTTGTGAACTGTTATACTGTGCAACAGCACACGTCAATGTGTCTTCCTACCCATGTGTCCTCCTATTTGCCTGTTCTATTTTAACCCTCATTTGCATTAACCCTTCTTACCTTTTTATGAATTTCTAGGCCACTTCTCAGAAGAGGTGGGAGATCAATGTGACTCTGGGCACAGCCAGGATGGAAAGGTGAGTCCCTGGGAACTCTGATGCTCCAATCCCAGGCCTCTGGGGTGATGGCATTCATCTCAGGAGGACTTTATTCTACTGCTGCTAAGCAAACCCTCTCAAATGCCTTTGAATTCCAAGAGACTGACATTTTCGAGTCTGTTTCTAAACGGGACACTAGAGGGCTCCTGGGGGTTAAAAATAAGCGGAGAAATATTTGAATGAAAACTGCTTCTGGACGGCATTTGTTTATTTCAGAATTTAAAATTAAAGTTCATTTTTTTTAATATTAAAAAAAAACCCTCACATGTCTTAAAAGTGGGTTGTCAGCAGACAGTTAACAAGTATCCGTTTTGCTTTTCAATCAGTAGTTTTCAAGGGAACTTTTAAAGCTAAGCTGAAATATTTGAAATGTGGAACACTCTTGACCATGAAATATGTTCTACTTACATGCTTCAGCCTTTAAAAGTTCTTTGCATTAGAGTCAGAGATTACATTCTTCCTGGAGCCAAGCACGGGGCCAGTTGCGTAAGTAACATTGCTTACCAGTTCTTCTTCTTTTTAATAATGAGAAAAAAGACAGCTAGAGAGTTTTGGGTTTTCTTTCAGCTGAGTTTGGTGGAAAGAAAAGGAATAAAAAGCAGTTAGATGCACGTTCTGTGTTTATGCTTGTGTGTGTGTAACCGAATAAATATAATTACTTCCAAGATACGTGTACATGTATGGCTTTGTAGTATAATGACCCTTAATGTAAGATAATGAAATGTATTATGAAGAAAAGATTGTACCATCAGATTAAGAGAATATATTTCTGCATGTTAATACTTGGTGCTTCTGCCCAGTTAATTCATGCAAGACTTATAAAAATAAATAGAAGATAGCTATAGATTTTTAAAACCCTTTGTTGCTTTTCTTAAATCATTTTTTAATTTCAAAGAGAAAAGTCTGGATTTGTCCAATTTTAATGCTTTTTCTTCAGAATCAAATTAAAAGACTCTAGCTACAAATTATAAAGCAGTCTTGGATTTTGGTAGTTTGTTTTTACTAATTGCAACTGAATATCAAATGTATGCATCTATCTTGTTTATTTTTTAACTCCATTTAAAAAATCATTTAGTGGTGACACTAATGAAAGGGAAGGGTCCCGTTTATTAAATTTCCTCTTGTGGAGGAACTGAACGGGAGTTTGTGACTCAGTGCCCTCTGTTCGCATTCATTCCCAGGAACTAGTCAGACTTCTCCTTGGGGAGACTGATGGGGCTGTAAAAAGTTTGTTGTGGCCAGTGTCAGAAGCCTTCCCGGCTCCATCGCCAACGCCTAACTTCCACCTCGACCCACTGGAGACCACTTAGACACCTGAGCGAGCCGACAACTGCGTTCAGAAAACCATGCTTCATGTCAGCAGGCACCAACGGCCGAGTTTAAACTCCGTTCAGCATGTGGACACGGCGGAGAAATGAGCTGTCCGGACAAGCTAGGGCAGCTCATAAACTGGTTCCTCTGCTCCCTGTGGGTCCCGAGGGTGCGGAAACTCTGGAGTAGCCGGCGCCCCAGGACGCGGAGGAACCTCCTGCTGGGCACAGCCTGCGCCATCTACCTGGGCTTCCTGGTCAGTCAGGTGGGGCGCGCCTCTGTCCAGCACGCAAGGCCGGCAGGAAAGGGGCCGCACCGGAGCCGGGCTGCCACCGAGGCCCCCTTCCCTGAGATACCCCTGGATGGCACGCTGGCCCCTCCCGAGTCCCAGGGCAATGGCACCACGCTGCAGCCCAACGTGGTGTACATCACCCTGCGCTCGAAGCGCAGCAAGCCAGCCAACATCCGTGGCACGGTGAAACCGAAGCGCAGGAAAAAGTATGTGGTGGCTTCTAGGGTTCCGGGGCCCGAGGCTTTGGTGGGACCATCCCTTTGGCCTCAGGTAGCTGCAAGGGCAGTGGATTCTGAAGTGCCCGGGCACGTCCCAGGAGGAAATCTGGCCAAGGCTGGGGAGCGACCCTGGAGGTGGATCCAGGGTCCGGGAGCGCGAGGTGGGGGCGCAGATGTGCAGCTGCGCCTGGCTGGGGAGAGCAACATCAGGATCTACAGCGAGAGCGCCCCGTCGTGGCTGAGCAAAGAAGACATCGGACAGATGCGCCTGCTGGCCAACGGCGCCGTGGCGGGTCTCCAGCTGGCCCAGTCCAGGAGCGGAGCACGCCTGCTGGTGCTGGAGGGGACTACCCGGCCCTCGGTGCCCGCCTGCGGTCCCAGCCCCTGCGGGCTGCTCAAGCAGTCTCTGGACATGAGCGAGGTGTTTGCCTTCCACCTGGACAGGATCTTGGGACTCAACCGGACCCTGCCCTCTGTGAGCAGGAAGTCTGAGTTCATCCAAGGTAACCCTTTCCCAGGCTTCGTTATTTGCAGCTGTCGGGGATTGGGCTTGATTTTCTCTTTCGCCTCCCTCTCTTTTTCTAAATGATTTTCTCCACCCACGGTTCCCATTTGGACAGCAGTAGCAGCGTGTCTATCCACGTGGTTGGCATCCTTGATTTTCCCAGCTTTGGGAGGATGCAAGCGTGCTGGGGAGACGCTGTTCTCCACAGGCAAGAGAAAGCCCCCGCCGCCATAATCAGGGCTCTCTGTTTCCCTGACCTTGCTTCCCAGAGGTTTATTAAACCTGATTAAAGCCAGTGTCAATTTCAGTGATGAGGAGTGGAAGCTGGGGTGGAAGAAAAGAACTTGAGGACAGTCAGGCATATTATTAAATAGGATACTACTATGGAAGTAAGTAGAATGTTGTGCATGGGAAGTTTTTAAAAGTAAGGGGGGAGTGGGTTATCTTTCTGCTGCAGATGAAATCTTTTTAAGAGGCCCAGAGCCAGATCATGTTAGATTCAACACCTTCATTTTTCACAATGAATTTAACTGCTTTCATTTACAAAGCTAATGAGGTCAAAAGAGGTGATTTGTTCCATAGATACACCAATCATCTGGTGGTTTCTCCAAGTCCATGACTATGGGTTATGGAAACTGAGTGTCCAGATGCCGTCAGGTGATAAACATTTTGTCCAGTTCCAAGGTGTACATCCAGCTGCTTCGGCTGCAGGTGGCCAGGCCTGGTGTGTGTCCATGCTCATACCACAGAAAGAATTTTCTCTGATGCCTGAAGCAATTCCAGACTGTTAGGACAAAGTAGGGTAGGTCCCTTACTTGTATTTGAAAACATAGTGATCCCAGAAGTTGTCATTAGCTCAATCCAGGCTAGTCCGAGAGGCTAAAAAGAACCCCAAAGAGACTGTAAACTCAAAGGCTATTTCTTTACTTCCTGTCACCATGTGAGTGCGTGCTCAGTCGCTTCAGTTGTGTCCGACTCTTTGCAACCCCACGGAGCCCATGGAGCCTGCCAGGCTCCCCTGTCCATGGGGTTCTCCAGGCAAGAATACTGGAGTGGGTTTTCATGCCCTCCTCCAGGTTATCTTCCCAACTCAGGGATCAAACTGGCATCGCTTGTGTCTCCTGCATTGGCAGGCGGGTTCTTTACTACTAGAGTCACCTGGGACGCCCCCTCCTGTCACCATAAAAGCATTTCAGCCCAGGCCCTGTGGAGTCTGGACTGGAATGCCTTAAAGCCCTGGGTGGTCAAAAGCCAAACTGCATTTTAATAACTTCAGGAGTGTAATTTAGCCTTAGAATGGGTACTTCTTGAACTACCTGTGGTTTGCTTAGAAAGACTGGTCATTCCCTACTCATCCTGGTTCATGGCTAAGTGCATCAGATTCATAGATGTGTTTCCATGTCTCAAGTTCACAGAGTCTTCACCAGGATGAGGCCAATGTGAGATAGCCTCTCAAACATTCAATCAAATGTTGGTAAAAGCTCATTTTTAGCTGGTGCTTGCTATTTGCTAAACACTACACAAACTGAGACATATAGTCCATATACGCTGTGATTCCTATGTTTCTCACAACAGTGCTAGCAGGTAGGTACTATTATTATTTCTACTTGGTAGATGAGAATACTGAGGCTTATTTAGGCAAAGTAATTGACCTCCTGTTCATGGCTAAGCTGGGTTTTGAGCACAGGCGCAGCAAACTTCATGACATCAGCTCTTAGCCTTTGGGCTTAGGTGGCTGTATCACTTCCTCCACACAGGAGCATCCTGGAGAGAAGGGAGATGCGGGAGAGCACAGAGACAGCAGGCACACACTGAGGCTGTCTTGGGCCAGCAGGGCAGAGGGTCCCCCGGGAAGGCCCTCTTGCCATTCATTTCACGTTGTAGAGGCCCTTGAGAAGAGGTGATGCGTGCTTAAATGTATCCTGAGGAACCATACTCTGATCTGTCCTTCCAGCTTCCCTGGGAAAATGCTGGATAGATTTGGGAGAGTGAAGTAAAATTAGGAGCCTGGGCTCTGGAGCCAGACCGCCTGAGTTTGAATTTACCAGCCATGTGACCCTCCATGAAACAATACCTACCTCATGAGGCTGTTGTTAGTTAATCCATAGAAAACCTTCAGTGTGTGTGTCTTTCTGTGTGTGTATGTGTGTTAGTTACTCAGTTGTGTCCAACTCTTTGTGACCCTGTGGACTGTAGTCACCAGGCTTCTCAGTCCATGGAATTCTCCAGGCAAGAATACTAGAGTGGGTTGCCATCTCCTTCTCCAAAACCTTCAATAAATAGTGGCTATGTGTATTACTACACTAAGCACGTGAGGTTTGAACTCACAGAGCCTCCAAGCCTCATCTATCATCTTATTTGTTTTAATTGAGGTAGAGTTGATTTACAGTATTGTGATAGTATCGGGTGTACAGCAAAGTGATTCAGTTATACATACACATATATGTTCTTTTCAGATTCATTTCCATTACAGTTTATTAAAAGATTTTGAATATTCAAAATATACTCTGTGCTACACAGTAGGTCCTTGTTGGTTATGTTTTCTGTATAGTAGTGTGTATCTGTTAACCCCAAACTCTTAACTTATGCCCTGCTCTTTGGTAACCATATGCATTTGTTCTCTATGTCTGTGAGTCTATTTCTGTTTTGTAAGTAAGTTCATTTGTATCATCTTTTTGGTGATTCCACATCTAAGTGATATCATATATTTGTCTTTGTTTGACTTACTGTCCTTAGTATGATAATCTCCAGGTCCATCCGTATTGCTGCAAATGATATTACTTCAGTCTTTTTGTGGTTAAGAAATATTCCATTGTATATATGTGCCACATCTTCTTTATCCATTCCTCTGTTGATGAACATTTATTTATTTATTTATTTATTTATTTTTTTGTGTGAT
Source organism: Okapia johnstoni (assembly GCA_024291935.2). Classification (NCBI taxonomy): domain Eukaryota; kingdom Metazoa; phylum Chordata; class Mammalia; order Artiodactyla; family Giraffidae; genus Okapia; species Okapia johnstoni. The sequence goes on along the minus strand of CM044310.1, from coordinate 29,673,994 downwards.
TTATTACATATCCTTTATTTAATTTACTATTACATCTTAAAATCATTTCCAATCTGTTATGCAGTTCTTTTGATTAATAATTTTCAATGACTGAATAACATGCCATCAACTGCTTATATACTGGTCTTATTTTCAACCAAAAGTAATAAAGAATGATAGCTAAAGCTAGTATGAATAAGCATGATAGAGTATCTATATCTACCTCTTTTTTTTTTTTTTTTTTTTTTTTTTTTTTTTTTTTATTTTAGTTGGGGGCTAATTACTTTACAATATTGTAGTAGTTTTTGCCATACATCGACATGAATCAGCCATGGATTCACATGTGCTCCCCCTCCCAAACCCTCCTCCCACCTCCCTCCCACTCCCATCCCTCAGTGTCATCCCAACACTCCATCCCTGAGCATCTGTCCTATGCATAGAACATGGAATGGTGTTCTGCATCACATATGACAATATACATGTTTCAATGTTATTGTCCCAGAACGTCCAACCCTCACCTTCTCCCTCAGAGTCCACAGGACTGTTCTATGCATCTGTGTCTCTTATTCCGTCTCACATATAGGGTTACCATTACCATCTTTCATATTCCATATACATGCATTAGTATACTGTATTGGTGCTTTTCTTTCTGGCTCACTTCACTCTGTATAATGGGCTCCAGTTTCATCCATCTCAATAGAACGGATTCAAATGTATTCTTTTTAATGGCTGAGTAATATTCCATTGTGTATATGTACCACAGCTTCCTTATCCATTCGTCTGCCGATGGACATCTAGGTTGCTTCCATGTCCTGGCTATTGTAAACAGTGCTGCGATGAACATTGGGGTACACGCGTCTCTTTCAATTCTGGTTTCCTCGGTGTATATGCCTAGCAGTGGGATTGCTGGGTCATATGGCAGTTCTATTCCCAGTTTTTTAAGGAATCTCCACACTGTTCTCCATAGTGGCTGTACTAGTTTGCATTCCCACCAACAGTGTAAGAGGGTTCCCTTTTCTCCACACCCTCTCCAGCATTTATTGCTTGTAGACTTTTGGATAGCGGCCATTCTGACTGGTGTGTAATGGTACCTCATTGTGGTTGATGAACATTTAGATTGCTTCCATGTCTTGGCTATTATACTGCTGCTGTGAACACTGGGGTGCAATGTCTTTTCGAATTAGTTTTCTCTGGATACATAACATTTCTTTATGTGACAGGACTAGGACTGAAACCCAAGTGTCCTGCTTGCTCAGTGAAACTTCTTGGTGCCAGGATACCTCTAAGGTATTTAATTAGGTTCTTCAAATATCCAGCATCTTTGCGAATGAAGAAGGCAGTTGCATTCAATTTGAAGGAGGCATTTATAATCCCAATATAGGCTGGTGTTCCCCTCTCCTTTCCGAAATAAGTGGTTATGGAAAGAAACTGGCAAGGTTGCACTGACATGACTCTCTATGTGATGAATTAAATGCCAAAGATCGTATTTCAGGTAATACCAGAACTTTCTTTGTTCTTTCTTTGATTCTTTCTCCTACAATGTAGTTATTGAGAGTCATAAAATCAGGCCAATTTCTTCAGGAGGCTAGGACCTAATTTAGATATAGTTATGAACACTCTGCACAATATAATTCTATTCATGGAGACATTGTACTGATGTAAAGAACATTCATAGATCAGTTCTAGTCATGGTATGGGATCCACTGTCTTAGGTTCTGGGTACCTACCTCTAGCCTTTTCCTGACTTGTGTCTTTCTCCCTTTGATTTCCACAGATGTGTGTATCTTCCCTCTAGGGTCCTCCTAGTCCTCTCTTGGTCCAAGCTTAGCTTTATTTGAGCCTCCGCCTCTACCTAAGGTGGTGATAGATCTCATCTAGGTACCCAGCATCTGCTTCTGGCTCATTCTGTGTCACTGTTTTGTAACTACAGTTGCTTGTTTGATCATCTCTTCCTTCCCACTAGGCTCTAGGTCTGTGAAGGCAGAGATATCTCCTGTCTTGCTCATCACTGTGTTTCTGAATCCCAGTGGAGAGTCTGGCACATAGTAGGTGCTCAGTAAATATTGTTGAATAAATGTAAGAATGCATTTTTGGACTGTTCCATTGACTCTAAACAGTAAATCTATATTTGCTTCAGGCTTTCAAAACTCAGGACAACTGCTACCATTTTTTTGTCCTAAATCCAGGCTGGGCTTTCTCCTGCAGTATCTTATAAATAGCTCATTGAAAAGGGTAATGAAAAATGTCCTTGGCAGCCTCTGAATTATGCAAACAATAAGGTTTATGGAGCTTATTCTTGTGAGGACCATCAATATAATATGTCTGCAACCTCATGTGCTCGGTCACTTGGTTGTATCCAACTCTTTGCAACCCCATGGACTGTAACCCGCCAGGCTCCTCTGTCCATGGGAGTTTCCAGGCAAGAATATTGGAGTGGATTGCCATTTTCTCCTCCAGAGTATCTTCCCAACCCAGAGATCGAACCAATGTTTCCTGCATCTCCTCTTTTGGAAGGCAGAGTCTTTACTACTGAGTCACCTGGGAAGCCCCTCATACCGTAATGTATGTGGCCTCATACCATGGTATGGTGGCCTCATACCATAATGTATGGTGGCCTCATACCACTGAGCCACCTGGGAAGCAACCTCACACTGTAATGTAATTTGATAATGAGTTTTCTGTAGGAGGAACAGTGGAACTCAAGTATGTATTTTCCTGATGATCTGGCTTGGCCTGGGAGTAAAACTTTTAATATCTGGGAGAGTAGTTAGGGAGACAGTCCTGTAAGTAATCTGCCATAAGTGTTGTTTCTCTTCTCTGACTTTTGATGTATGTTTGTGAAAATGAATTTATGCTTGGTAGCAAGAACACAGCTAGTCTGTCTTGTGTGGTGAATACAGATATTTTGCTTATCTCAGTTAATCTTTCAAAGAAACCTATGCAAGACACACTTTCTTACTTCAATTTTGAGAAGAAAGAAAGATAAGAAGAAGGCAGCTGAAGGTCATACAATGAGTTAGTTTTCCAGGAAGAATTCAAGCACTTGTCTTGTAACTTCCTGTTTATCATCTGCTTTCCTCACCAAATCATTTCAGGGGCCTTAATTAACTGTGCCTTCTTTCCCCTTCACCACAACCTATTCATGTACTCGTTAGTCAGTTATCTAATGCAACTAGACGCCGATGACTTGCATACTGAAGCACAAATATGGGCTATTTTATTTCTTAAGGAGACAGCACTGTAACCATAGCAAGAATAATATTGAATGTCCCCACGTACCAGGCACTGTTGTAAGTACCGTGCACCTGTTATCTCATTAAATCCTCCTAAACTTTTATGACAGGTACTCTATGAGAGACATTTTGTGGACATGGAAGGAGAGGCCTAGTATAATTAAATACCTTTGCTCATAGTCATATAAATTACCCCGATGTTAAAAGGGTCCATAAGATGCAAAGGGAGATGTGAAAGAGCATCAGAGGCTGTGACTGAATGATGTGCCTGTCGCAGCCCCTCAGATGGAGCTTTCTGCCCATTCAGTCTGAAGACAAAAGGTCCCAGTGATAAAGCTCCAGGTGTTTCTTTATTTGTCTGTTTGTAAAACTGACAGAGGTGATCCTGTCATCCCAGAGCCACTAGCTAAGGTTCATCTGGGGCAGGTTTTTGCTTGTACAACTTGATGAATTCTAGATGTCTCTCCTTGAATCCCCAAATATATATATGTGAAATTAGCAGGTATACTGGCTCTAAACAGTGTACTGAAACATTTTATGACAGGTGTCACTCCAAATATATCCTAGAATATAAGAAGGGTGTACTTGGGGAAGCATAAGGTTGTAATTAGGTAGGGAGGGTCAGGAGGGGACCATCCTACAGAGTCTAGCTATGACCACTGGGCCCGAGTCCCATCCTATGATACCTGTGTGGGAAATACAAAACTGAATTGAAAGATAGCATCAGAGGCTTTGTAAAAAAATCCATGTTGGCAATAATGAAGTATTTTTTTAGTTGTGAGTCTATAAAGAATCTAGTGTTATGTATCACAGAACATCTATACTGATGTCACACATCTGTTGCATTACTTAACAATTCCGCACAGCAGATAGTATTAATACTTTATATATGGGAATCCTGAGACTTGGTAAGGTGTAATATTTGTGCAAGGATACATAGATAGTGAGCAGTGGAAGTGGTACCCAGATCTGTCTGCTACTAAAGTCTCCCATGTTGTTTCTCTTACCCACAATACTGCTCAAATATAACTTGATATAATCATGAGATAGTGACAGCAATGTGCAAATTTTAACCTGGTGATATCTGATTTACCATTATGCCAGCCTTTCTATTTAACCTATTTTTTCACTTCAACCATTTAATATTGATACAATTTTCACTCAAGGGAAGTATGACCATACTACTTTAAACACGGCTGCAAGCATTATTGTTGTTTAAATAAAAGCCAATGCCTCCCAGATCTTTTTGTTTTACCATAAACAATTACTTGTATGTAAATATGACTGAACATATTAATATGTTTTCTGCCAAACTGTCCTTGGGAAAGCCATCAATCATGACAGAGGTCACCAGATACTGTGTGGTGTTGGTACATTTAGATAAGTTCTTAACAAAATATTTCAGATATGTATCTAAGGCAAGACAAAACAGATTATGTCCATGTAAAGAGCAGAGGAACCCAGCAGCCCCTGTGATCCTCCACTTAGCAGCTTGGCCAACCTTTGTGGCAGACTGCTCAGCTATGCAAATGTATCCCAAGGGCTACCATTTTGGTAGCATTTAAGCATCCTACTATTTTTCATGCCTAGCATGGAAGATGCATTATGTTTGCTTTATTTTTAGGATGTTGCTTTACCACCACAGAGATGTGAGACTGAATTAAGGTAGCCTCGTTCCAGGACTTCTGTGTGTCAAGGCAGCTTGGATGACAAACTGCTAGCACCCCAACAAATTCCATTTAAATTCATTGTAAATCCAAAGTTTCTCACTGTTCTCTGCCTTGTACTGCCTCTTCTTATCATAAAGCAGGAGAAATATGCTGTGTATTTTCCACTCTCCTCTTGAGTCCATGTGAGCAGTGCTGAGAGTTGCTGGCTTATAGTGCGACTGCCAGGGCAGGGAGATCGCAGCTGCACAATTCCTGTTGTCTCAAGCTCTCAGGTAAGGACAGAGGTGTTTTGCAGGGAATTATAAGAATCCCCCAGATGCTCATACAATTTGGAAATACCCTGACTTCAAAATCCTAGAAATCTTGGACATGGGTGGAAACTTTCTTAAAATATTAACTCGAGAATGTAGGAATCATGTCTTATTTTTGAGGAGCTGGAAGGAAAGCACGTTGTGTTATCAGAAAAGCCTTAAGGGTTTTCTTTCTTTAGCAATCAAATTGAGGAGTTGGTCAGCTTCACACACAGGTTTACTGAGAATGGGCTCCAAGCTGCGCTGGGCTCTGCTATTTTCTTGTTTGCTCATTACATACTTTCATTGGCGAAGTAGGGGAACCTGGGAGCCTTCTCTGCTGTTCCTCTGGAAGGTGTCCCTGGATTTCTCATGAAGGTGGGATAGAAGGGTCAGTGGCTAACAGTTGCCACAATGCTCACAGCCTGAAAATGGCATGTTCCTCAGTTCCATGCAATCTGTCCCCTTCTTCAGAATCACATTATCTTTTTTTTTTTTTTAAGAAATATTTTTTGATCACCTGCTATGTGCTAGCCACTCTTCACTGGGGGATATATCAGTGGACAGAACAGCCAAGAACCCCTGTCCCCATGGAGCTGACACTGTTGGACCACGTGACAGCTCATAGCCTGGAGGGGTTCTTCATATGACCCCTGATTTCAAGATTCAATCAGCTTGAGCCTGAGCCCAAGCTCATGACCTTTCTATTGGGACTGAATCTGTTACGGTCTCTAGGTGGGTTAAGAACTACACAGGTGACGACCTCAGTTAATGGGCAAATATTGACATTTCAGTTGAGTTTGGTTGTAATTTGTAGCATGTACTTTCTACTTGTGACTCTAAACATGAGGAAGAAGCTGTAGAGTTTTTAATTCAAATAGCTTTGCAGTTCACAGCGTGGACTGGCATATCTGTTTGCTAGGGCTGATACCACAAAATACCATAGACTAAATGGCTTAAACCTTTATTTCTCACAGTTCTGGAGGCTGGAAGTTCCAGGTCAAGGTGTCAACTGGTTTGGTTTCTTTGAGGCCTCTTCCTTAGCTTGTAGACAGCCACCTTCTCACTGTGTCCTCCTATGAGCTTAACTGTGTGATCCTGGGCCCCTTGCATTCCCTCACTGTGTCCAAATCTCCTGTTTTTCTTTTATTTAAAAAAAGATAAAATTTTTCAAAAATACTTTTTTAGGATTTTTTTTTTAAGTCTTTAAGTTTGTTACACTATTGCTTCTGCTTTATGTTTTGGTTTTTTGGCCAAGAAGCATGTGGGTCTTAGCTCCCTGAGCAGGGATTGAACTTGCATCCCCTGCATTGGAAGAAGAAGCCTTAACCACTGGACCATCAGTGAAAGTGAAAGTCGCTCAGTCGTGTCTGACTCTTTGTGACCTCATGGACTATACAGTCCATGGAATTCTCCAAGCAGGCCAGAATACTGGAGTGGGTAGCCGTTCCCTTCTCCAGAGGATCTTCCCAACCCAGAAATCGAACATTTCTCCTGCATTTCAGGTGGAATGTTTACCAGCTGAGCCACTAAGGAAGTCCCCAAATCTCTTCTTCTAAGGACGTGAGTCATATTGTATTAGGACCACTCTTAATTGCCTCTTTAAAGGCCTTTCTCCAAATGCAGTCACCTTCTGAGGTGCTGGGGTTAGAACTTCAGCATATGAATTTTGGAGGAACACAGTTCAGCTCAGTAATTACTGGCAGTCTAGACTCCCTGAATTTGAAGCCGGGTTCTACCACCTGAGAGTTGTGTGGTCTGGGAGAAATGACTTAATCTTTTTCTACCTTATTTTTTCAAGATTATCATGATATTGGTAATGATACTAACCTCATCGAGTTGTGAGCATTGAGTGAGCTGATGTGGCTAAAATATACATAGCGCCACCCCTCCCAAAAGGACACTCAGTGATTGCTATCTTATTTTCACTTGGTTTCTAAGCTAATTCAGCTCTTGGTGATAATGTCTCCTTAGATTTTCTTAGTTTGTTTCTCTAAATTGATGTTTACATGAACTAAGTAAACAGGCACTTCATGTTGTCATTTAATGAAAGTGCTTGGGGTGGATGGTGGATGATTCCAGTCCTTCCTGTTTGTGGAGTGCGAGGCACTTTACGTTCATCTTCTCACCAGATTATATGGCAGCCCCACATACCAGTTAGTATTGAACAGGTTTCCTGTGGGGAAAATGAGGTTCAGAGAGGAAACATGTCCTCCAAAGGCTGGCAGGTTGTGTGCAGTGGGGCTGGGACCCAGCCTCATCCTCATCACTGTATGAGCCTTCACCGTTATTCTCTCACCTTAGTGGACTCTCAGCAGGTGTGAGCTGGGCCTTCCCATGTAATCAGCATCCACATCAGAACCTGCTACCTCCATGGCCTTTCGGTATGATTCCCGAATGGAGCCAGGATGCCTTAACTGTCCCCTTCTCAAGACACTGATTTTGGGTCACAAGGAGTGAGGCAGTGTGTCTGCACCACTCCTGTGTTTATTATTCCCAGTCTCAGAGAATTATGGAGACGTGGGGCTGGGTGGTAGAATGAGGGCCTAGAAACCCCTGGATACCCCCACTTCTACTCCTCAAGGGCCTCTAATTCTTTTCAATCCATTTATACTGTTGTTGTTCAGTCGCTCAGTTATGTCAAATTCTTTGTGACCCCATGGACTGCAGCACACCAGGCTTCCCTGTCCTTCACCATCTCCCAGAGTTTGCTCAAACTCATGCCTATTGAGTCGGTAATGCCATCCAACTATCTCATCCTCTGTTGTCTCCTTCTCCTGCTTTCAACCTTTTCCAGCATCAGGGTTTTTTCCAATGAGTCGGCTCTTCACATTAGGTGGCCAAGAGTATTGGAGCTTCAGCATCAGCATCAGTCCTTCCAATGAATATTCAGGACTAATTTCCTTTAAGATTAACTGGTTTGATTTCCTTGCAGTCCAAGGGACTCTCAAGAGTCTTCTCCAACACCACAGTTCAAAAGCATCAATTCTTCAGCACTCAGCTTTCTTTATGGTCTGACTTTCATATCTATACATGACTACTGGAAAAACCAAAGCTTTGACTATGCAGACTTTGGTGGCAAAGTAATGTCTCTGCTTCTTAATATGCTGTCTAAGTGTGTCATAGCTTTTCTTCCAAGGAGCAAGCGTCTTTTAATTTCATGGCTGCAGTCACCATCTGCAGTGATTTTGGAGCCCAAGAAAATAAAGTCTGTCACTGTTTCATTGTTTCCCCATCTATTTGCCATGAAGTGATGGGACCGATGCCATGATCTTCGTTTTTTGAATGTTGAGTTTTAAGCCAGCTTTTTCACTCTCCTTTTCCACCTTCATCAAGAGGCTCTTTAGTTCCTCTTCACTTTCTGAGTACAGTGAAATCACCGCTTACTAGGTCACATCAACCAAATGTTTATTCAGGGGCCATGGACCATTGCTTAGAACCTACAGGCTGGAGATGGAAAGTGCGGGATTCTGAAAAATTCACTCATTTGTCTGTCAGCATATTTGAATGCTTGGTCTAGACGTTATGTAAGGAGCTGGAGAACCAAAGATGATTGGTGATAAGTCCCTGTTCTCAAGAGCTCCCAGCTTGGAAGGTGGGAGGTGGCTAAGCAAACCCATCCTACAAGAGTGGTCAGGTAAAGACCTCAATGGAGATATTTTTGGGGAACCCTGCAGGCACAGAGAGGGATTTGTACTTAGGGGGGTAGTTGGGGGTATTGCAAAAAGATTTAGAAGCAGTAATGTCAGATTGTGGATGAAGTGAGAGATGGGTGGGTGTAGAAAGATGGAGAGAGCATGTGCCTGGAAAACAGTTTTGGGAAAAGGAGATTAGCGGTTGGAGGAGGAGAGTAGAGAATGATTGGATTTGTGTCATGGAAGGACAAGGACTTCATCCCACAGACCATGGGGAAACATTGATGGGTCTGAAGAAGAGGGGTGATGCAATGAGCTTTGGACTGCAGGAAGCTTACTCCAGTCAAGAGTTCATGGCTTCTTCATCTACATTAGCAAACACTAAATGGCCCAGGACTGCATCACCCAGATGTGACCAACACTTTATTGGCAAAATGTGATTGTCTGTGGAGCCAGGCAGTGATCCCATCCTCACGATCCTCTGAAGTTGAGGTCGGTTCCTGTTTTTCAAAGTGGAATATTGGGACAGGAAGAGTCTGGAAGTTTCCATTTTCATAGCGGAAGTCCTGGGCAGACCTCGAAAGCAGAAGTTCCTGTCCATGAGTCAAAGCTTCGGAACAAAGAAGGACACTTTTTAGAGTGGAACTGATGGTTTGGATTGTTTGAGTCATCTGTGGTGGAGGAAGTCACAAGTGCTTCATGCTTAGCTAATGCTTGAGGAAATGTGGAGATTATTTTAACTCAGTTCAATCTCAAGAAAACTAGTGAAACAGTTAGAAAAGTAACTAAATGCATTTATTTTTTTTGTTGTTGGAAGAACTAAATCACCCAGAAATCGGATTCCTAAAACAAACCCTTGTATTCAGGGCTTGATTGTCTGCACAGATTCTTAAAATATAAAATGTATGGAATTCTGCCTCTGTGTTGTCTTCCCCTTTTAAAATCATTAAAATATAAATTGGTTCTTCCTAATATGTGATGGTGCTGTATTTCAGTGTCTGTCTAGATCTCTTACCACCCTGCCAGACAGGTTTGGAAAATGGTCCTTTTACCTCTTGGGGCGCTCAGTGCCTCCGTCAGGGTGGCTGGAGGGCTGGGCTCCACTCCTATGGAAACCAGAAATGCTGTCAAAAGAGAACCCTGGGCTTCCCTGGTGGTCCTGTGGCTAAGAGTGCCTTCCCAGTATAGGGGACCCGGGTTCTATCCCTGGTCAGGGAACTAGATCCCACATGCCACAATTAATGATCCTGCATGCTACAATGAAGACCCATCATAGCCAAAAAAAAAAAAAAAGGGGGGTACAATCAATACTTGTGACTCCTTTCTTGACCTCACCAACATGCGCAGCTCTTCTTCAGAGAAGGTTCTTCTTATCAATGGCTATAGCCCAATTTCAGAGCCCAGCAGTTTTTTTGTTTTGCTTGTCTTTGCACTTAGAGCTCAGCCTTTATTTTAGTCCTTCATTCACTCCCTTCAGAACATGCTTCAACTGGCAGACATGTAACCTGATCATCGTTACACATGTGTTTGTCTGATTCTACTGAATTCCTAGCTACAGCCTGGGTCTTGCCTGGACTGGGATCTGGTAGGTCCTCCATTTTTGGTATGCTTCACTCTGAACGCTTTCTATCCAAAACACGGACAAAATGGGTCCAAAAATTAAGGGGCAGTGGTAAATACATGCTTTTGGAATAAGAGGATGTTTAAAAGCCTAAGTATCTTATTCTCTGTCCCTACCCTCTCCCGCAAGGCCATCAGAATCTTGCATTCTTATTTACCCTCTCTCACATTGACTAACTTGTCTATGTTGGTCCACACTAAGCCAAGAGGTCCTACCTGCTTTTTTCACTTCTGTCTAATACTTTTAATCACCAGAGCCCTACTGTGAAAGGCACTGTAGAAAAATAGAGCAGGTCATTCATTAATAGCCAGACACCTGCTACCCTCTCACGGGAGGTACACCCCTTCAACACCTGCTTTTAGCAGATTAGAGTTTTGCAATGTTCAAATTTTCCTTCATTGCATCAGACGGTTGCAATGGAACTGGACAAAATTTGTTTCCCATAACAAAGATGAGCCTCAAGTTTTGGCTGGTCTTTGTTTTCTTTAATGGATTTTGGAGTTATTTTTAATGAAAGGCTCTGAGCTGAACTGTCACTTTCCTTTTTGTCTTGTTCACAAGAAGTCTTGGAACTTGGCCCATGTGATAAAAAAAGGCTTCTGATTTCAGAGCTCAGGATGTTTTACTTATTTTCACCCAGCGATAGATGCAGACTGATAACTCCACCTATTGTTCAACAAGACCGGTCACCGGTTCAAGGTGAAGGGCACTTAGTCAACTAGGGTAGAGGAGGCTGTGTGTAGCATTCATTCTTAGTGGATTTTCACATTCATCTTCTCAAAAGAATGTCTTCTTTGTGCTTTTGAATAAAGAACAAACTTGGAAGAACATAAAAATTCAAGGGAACTATTCAGATTTTGGAAAAAATAAGTTTTACTAGCAAGTCTCATTTTTTAAAAAGAGAGCTGTATAACCTTTAGTTTACATGAGCACCCACATATCTTTTAAAACCCCACTTCCTCCCCACTCTGACAGTTAGAATTTTATTTCTTCACTGTAAAATTTCTCTAGAGAGCATAGTGCTGCATCATTTTGACAAACCTGAATGTGAAGAGATGAATGCAGCTCATCTCTGAGGCACTTCAGGTAAGTTGCTTTCAGAGTCTATTTTTCTGTCATGCCTTCAGATCTATCAAAGTTCATTTAATGCTGTTATCAGCCATATTTTATACAAAGTGGAGTTCTCGCAGTAGCTGCTCACAGTTCTGAGCTCTGGAGCCATCCTGGCAGCTGTCACTACCTCAAGGGAGGGCAATGTGCACAAATACTCTGCAAGACCTGTTTGTTGGGAGGAAGAGCGGGTGGCCCACCAACTCTGAGAACTGGTGCTGGCCCTGCTTTCTGGAAGCCCCTTCCCCGTGGTGACTGATGTCAGGCAGGGCAGGATAGAACCTCTTTCTGTGACAGTCAGAATATTTGCTAATGGGAGATGGATGTGGAGGAAAACAGTCGATATTAACTGAAAACCAATTATTCCTATCTGCTGAAAGCTCCCTGTGGCCGTTTGAGAACAATTTCTAAAATAATTTAATAGAAAATGTATCATTCAAAAAAATTTAAGGTTTAAAAGGGAGAAATAGTAAATGAAATGCAATATACTCCTAGACTGAAATGGTAATAGTTGATTCACTACAGTCTGTGGCTGAGAGATAGCCCACAGCCCATTTTTCTGTTTTGTGAGCTACCAATGGTTTCTACAATTTTTAAATGGTCGAAAAAATATCATCATCATCATAATATTACTATGACACTTAAAAATGTATAAAATGTATACTCAGTGTCTGTAATAAAGTTTTATTGAAACTTGGCCACCACTCTTTGTGTAGGTATTGTTTCCACTGCTTTTGCGTCGCAATGGAGTTGAGTACCTGCTAGTGGACATTGTATGGCCCTCAGTCACCATCTGACCACTGGGCTAGATATCACAATTAAAGTGATAATACTAAAGAATAGTTAATTGTAAGAGACATGTTTGCAATATAACATTTAGTGAAACAGTTCTGGCAAACTATATATGTAAGATGATTCCAAACAGTTTATTATCCTTGTATAACTTTTGCATCTTTCCCTTGGTGGAAATGTAAGTTCTATGAAAGCAAAACAGCCACAAGAAAAAAAACAAACAAAAACCAAACAACTGAAAACCTGACATGTGTGCATGTGTGTATGTATGTATGTATGCTTTAGGCCTAGAGCAGCACTTGAGATATAGTAGATGCTCAATAAACAAATAAGGGCTAAGGGAAGGCTGATGAATTATGTGATTTTATAATGTATGCATGTAATAATAGTCAAAACAAAACCTTTCTAGGATATGCATATGTGTGAGGCACCATGCTGAGAACTTTAAATGCATGATCCCACTAACCCTAATGCAGTTAGCTTTGGAAGGTACAGTATTGCCCACATTTTACAGAGGATGAAAGCGAGGTTTGAAAAGATTATATAACTTGTCTAACATCACAAAGCTAAGAAGTAATGTGACCAGAATTCAGAAAGTCTCTTGGGTTCCGGAGTCTGAACTCTAACCACAAGCTATACTCCTTAAATTTCTAAAAACAATTTATTTTTTCAAGTGTGAAAGAAAGACATGGGAAAATATCTGATGTCAATATACAAATAATAGGACGAATTACTAGGGTAGGAGATTGTAGATAATGGCTGTTTTCTGGCCGTATATATATATTTCTTAGTATTATAGTTGATTAGAATATGTTATTAGCTTCATGTGTAGCATAGTGATTTAACGTTTCTGGAGCTTTATACTCCACTCGAAGTTGTTAAAAATCATGTTATATTTTCTTGTTTTTATGCATAGTAGTTTGTGATTCTTAATCCCCTACCCCTGTCTTTCCCTTCCCACTCCCCTCCCTCCACTGGTAACTACTAATTTGTCCTCTATGTCTGTGAATCTGTTTCTGTCTTGTTACATAATTTGATTTGTTTTGTATTTTAAATTCCACAAGTATGTGCTAACATAGAGTATTTGTCTTTCTCTGTCTGACTTATTTCACTAAGCATCATACTCTTCAGATCCTTCCATGTTGTTGCAAATGGCAGAATTTCGTTCTCTTTTATTACCAGGTAGTATTCACTGAATGCGTACACACACACACACACACACACACACCCCCCACATCTTTGTTACCCATTCTTTTCTGGATGGACATGTAGGTTGTTTCTGTATCTTAGCAATTGTAAACAGTGCTGCTGCGAAGATTGGGGTGGATGTATCTTTTAAAATTAGTATTTTTGTTTTCTACAGATGTATGCCCAGCATTGTAATTGCTGGATCATATGGTAGCTCTGTATTTAGTTTTTTGAGAAACCTCCATGTTGTGTTCCACAGTGGCTGCACCAATTTGCCTTGCTAGTAACAGTGTAGGAGGGTTCCCTTTCCTCTATTCTCCCTCCAGCTTTTGTTATATGTGTTCTTTGTTGTTATTGCAGGATAATTGCTTCACAATATTGTGTTGGTTTCTGGCATACATTAATATGATTCAGCCACAAGGATATCTACGTCCCCTCCCTCCTGAGCCCCCCCTCCCATCTCCCACTCCATCCTACCCCTTTAGTGATCATGGAGCACTGTGTTGATCTCCCTGGGTCACACAACCAATTCTGGATTGCTATCTATTTCACATATGGTGATATATATTTCCATACTATTGTCTCAATTGTCCCATCCTCTCTTCCCCCGGTGTCCACAAGTCTGTTCTCTATGTCTGCCTCTCCATTGCTGCCTCACGAATAGGTTCATCAGTACCATCTTTGTAGATTTCATACACATGTGTTAATATACAAAATTTGTCTTTCTCTTTCTTACTTCACCCTGTAGAATAGACTCTAGGTTCATCTACTTCATTAGGACTGACTCGAATGTGTTCTTGTTTATAGCTGATATTTTATAGTAATATTTCATTGTGTGTGTATCTATATCTATCTATCTATCTATCTATCTATACCACAGTTCATCTGTTGATGGATGTCTAGGTTGCTTCCATGTCCTAGCTATTGTAAAAAGTGTTGCAACAAACACTGGGGTACATGTGTCTCTTTCAATTATGGTTTTCTCAGGGTGTATGCCCAGTATTGGGATTGTTGGGTCATAAGGCAATTCTAACCCTCTTGCACTGTTGGTGGGAATGTAAATTAATATAGCTACTATGGAGAACAGTATGGAGATTCATTATATGTATTCTTTATTATGTTAGCCATTCTGACAGATGTGAGGTGATATCTCATTGTGATTTGATTTGCATTTCTCTGATGAATAGCAGGTTAAAAGCATCCTTTCATAACCTATTGGCCATCTATAAGTTTTCTTTGGAAAAATGTCTATTTATGTACTCTCATTTTTTAAGTCTTCTTTGTTTTTCTGATATCGAATTATATGAGCTGTTTATGTATGCTGCATATTAGCCCCTTGTCTGTCATTTCATTTACAAATATTTTCTTCCATTCAATAGTTTTTGTTTCGTTTATGGTTTCCTTTGTTGTGTAAATTTTGTTAAATTTAATTAGGTCTCACTTGTTTCTTTTTGCTTTTATTTCTTTTTTTTCCATATTAATTTAATTTATTAATTTATTTTTATTATTTTGTGTGTGTGCTATACTATTTTTATTTTAGTTTATTTTTTTAATTTATTTATCTTAGTTGGGGGCTAATTACTTTACAATATTGTAGTGGTTTTTGCCATACATTATCTTAGGAGCTGGTTCCAAAAAATATTGCTATGATTTATGTCAAAGGATATTCTGTCTGTGTTTTCTTCTAGGAGTTTTATGGTTTCAGGTCTTACATTTAGGTCTTTAATTCATTTTGAGTTTATTGTACATGGTGTGAGGAAACATCTAATCTCATTCTTTCACATGTAGCTGTCCAGTTTTTCCAGCACTGCTTAATGAAGAGACTGTATTTTCTTCATTGACTATTCTTGCCTCCTTTGTTGTAGATTGACTATATGTGTGTGAGTTTACTTCTCCACTCTCTATTCTGTTCCATTGATCTGTGTGTCTGATTTTGTGCCAGCACTATACTATTTTGATCACTGTAGCTTTGCAGTATTGTCTGCAGTCAGAGAGCCTGATTCCTTTAGCTCTGTTCTTTTTTCTCAGGATTGCCTTGACAATTTGGGGTCTTTGGGTTTCATATAAATCTTAGGATTATTTGTTCTAGTTCTGTGAAAAGTATCCTGGGTATTTTGATAGAGATTATAGTAAATCTGTAGATGGCTTTGGGTAGTATGGCCATCGGAGAAGGCAATGGCACCCCACTCCAGTACTCTTGCCTGGAAATCCCCATGGACAGAGGAGCCTGGTGGGCTGCCGTCTATGGGGTCGCACAGAGTTGGACATGACTGAAGTGACTTAGCAGCAGCAGCAGCAGCATTATGGCCGTACAATGTTAATTATTCCAATCCAAGAGCATGCAATATCTTTCCATTTTTTGTATTGATATAATTTTCAAATTCCTTCATTAGTGTTTTATATTTTTCAGTAAATGGATTTTTTACCTCCTTGATTAATTTTATTCTTAGGAATTTTATTCTTTTTAATATGATTGTAAATGTGATTATTTCCTCAATTTCTCTTTCTGAGAGTTCATTTTCAGTATATAGAAGAGCAATAGATATCTATATATCAATCTTGTATCCTGTAACTTTACTAAATTCATTTATTAGTTCCAACATTTTATTTTTTTTTGTTTTGGTGGAGACTTTAGTGTTTCCTATAGATGTCATCTTTTAGCTATACATTTTAATGTTTTTCCACATTTCCTAAAATGAATAGATTTGCTTTCTTAGAAAATGAAACAAATATTTCTAAAGCAAAGGAAAAAGCATTGCAGAAATTGTTAACTGTTTATGTGCGTTATTTCCTCCTTTCTCTGAGGGCCTCATGTGCTGAGGAGACCGCTGGTTTGCCTTTCTTGTACATTGATTTGTTTTGCTGGAGTTCAGTGTTGGATTTCAATTCCCCTTGAGTACTTTCTAGCCCTGAGAATGCGAAGTGGTAGCTGTGTATCACTTTGTTCCAAACATACCAACTGATAGAGCCTCTTGGTGTTAATATTTCGAAGTCCATATCTTTGAAAGCTTCCCTGGTGGCTCAGTGGTAAAGAATCCGCCTACAATGCAGGAAACACATGCAGGAGACACGAGTTTGATCCCTGGGGTGGGAAGATCCTCTGGAGAAGGAAATGGAAACCCACTCAAATATTCTTGCCTGGGAAATCCATGGACAGAGGATCGCAGTGGGCTACAGTCCATGGGATCCCAAAGAGTTGGACATGATTTAGTGACTAAACAACAAGAAAAAACCTTTGAAAGCTGTGCTGTGTCTCTTACATGTGTTTGGTTACACTGGTTATTCGTGTCTCCCACTACATGATGGACGGCTCCTGTTGGTATTGCTGTTCAGTTACTAAGTCATGTCTGACTCTTTGCTATCCCATGGACTGTAGCACGCCAGGCTCATCTGTCCTCCACTGTCTCCCAGAGTTTGCTCAAATTCATGTCCATTTAGTCAGTGATGCTATCTAACTATCTCATCCTCTGCCACCCCCTTCTCCTTTTGCCTTCAATCTTTCCTAGCACCAGGGTCTTTTCCAATGAGTTGGCTCTTCGCATCAGGTAGCTGAAGTGTTGGAGCTTCAGCCCTTCCAGTGAATGCTCAGTGTTGATTTCCTTTAGGATTGACTGCTTCTACCTGAAATTTACTATTGTTATTTTTTGAATAGGCATAGTATTTGGAGCTGGAGAAGGAAATGGCATCCCACTCCAGTGTTCTTGCCTGGAGAATCCCAGGGACGGGGGAGCCTGGTGGGCTGCCATCTATGGGGTCGCACAGAGTCGGACACGACTGAAGCGACTTAGCAACAGCAGTATTTGGAGCATATACATTTAACATTATATTTATCTAGAATCTAAGAAGATAATTAGGTCCCAGTAGCACCAAATCATTTAGTACAGTAAAGGAAATAAAAAGGAGTGAGATAACAGTTAAGTTCTTTAGTTATGGTTCCTCTTTCTTTATTTTTCTTTTAATTGTACATCAGTGACAGTGACCTATTTTCCACAGTCTAAAGGACTTTCTACATGTCCTGACCTAAATTGCAAGGCTAAAAGGAGAAAGATTTTTCTTTTGAGCAAAAGTGGAATGTAGGTGCTTAGAATGATGAAGTGAATGTTATTAATATTATTGAGGTCCCTGGAACACCAGATTGAAGAGCAGTTAAAAAAGAGTGACTGTCCTTGCATTAAAGACCAGAGATAAGAACTCTACACGAAGGCAAAGAAGCAGGGTGGGAAAATAAGTCTTTAACAAAAACAAACAGTTATAGATTGAGAACCTCTCAGGTTATTTGAAAAAGCTTTAAAAATCCCTGTGATGTGTCTTGACATTCCAACCATAGTTTCAGAGGCTTCTGTTGTTCAGGCTTGTTAAGAATGAGTTAAATTGGATTTTTCAGATCTTCGTGACTTACTTTTTTTCTTTTTCCCAAGAGATCATTCTGAGTTTTAAGTTACAAGCAAAGCTGATCATCATCCTCTTTGAGTGACTTTATTTGATAGACATGGAGGCTTGAGAGAGATACTTTCAGTTTTAAGCCTGCAGTATCATTTAATGTACAGTTCATCAGTGAAATTTTTAAACTATCAAAACTGAGACAAAAACATTCAAGTGACATTTTCTTTGAAATATATTCTATGCACTGGAAATAGAAAAAAAATGATATTTCCTTAAATATACTTTGTGTGGTTTTATGTGAATAAATAATCATTTACTAGCAGTGCCATTGTTTCATCCGAAAAGAAAAAAAAAAAAAAAAAAAACACCTCTAAACCTCTTACTTCCTTTTTCTTTCTTTGGAGATTATAGTGACTGGTGTGAAACATACAATTTCACTTTTAAATTTGCAACTTCTAAAAATTCTTTTTCTTCCTGACATCATACTGTAGCCTCAGAAAATCAGACAGTTGTTATTACAAATAGAGTGCAGCTCCACTCAGACACTGAATAGACAATTATAAATGTCTGGATTCTTTCCTTTTTCATGGTGGCTGCTTTTAGATGTGGAATAAAACCACATTAACCAGAGGGCGTTGTTATTGGTGGTTACAGGCCTATTCCTGCCACATCTATAAAGTATCTTTTTTTTTTTTTTAAAAAAAGATCCTTTTCTTTCCTTGTCTAACAGTAACTTTCCATCATATAAGACTGTTATCAGAAAGCATCATAAAGGTATATGAATATTAAATTGTTCAGAAAACAAAGGAACCATAAATGTCACCTAACCCAACTCGAGCACATGACAGGTGAGAGTGTAAAGCTTTGAAAGAGTGAATGACATCCAAGGGCACCCACAGAGTCAGGAACTTGCTAACTGTTTTTTTCTTTTTTTGTTTGATTTTATAGATGGCCGCCCATGTCCTTTCATCCTCTGGGATCCATCTTTGTCTCCAACAAATAATGAGACCCACTCTTCTGTTAAGCTCACTTGGGGAACTTATCAGCAGTTGCTGAAACAGAAGTGCTGGCAGAATGGTCGAGTACCCAAGCCTGAATGGGGCTGTACTGAAATACATCATCACGAGTGGTCCAAGATGGCCCTCTTTGATTTTTTGTTACAGGTAAGTTTATTCAATCAAGTAAGTAGTTACCTGAGACTAACACTGAGTTATGGCCGTCTGCAGTTAGGAAGTTTCTGCGCCTTTTGGGTTTTTATGAAAGTGTAGTTTAAATTCTATAATGTTATATTTGGCAAGCCTGGTACAATGTCATAAGACATTATATCCTTTTAGGAAATGTTCAGAAATGTCCCTTGGCCCTTTTATTAATTTCTGAATAGGTAATTCTTCAGTACATTACTACTGGAATCATCATACCCATCATAGATACAATTTATTATGATAACCCATCAGTGGCTTTTCAAGGTAGGTAGTCTTACAGGTGATAGTAGAAGTTTGTCTTTTTTCTATTTTTCCACACTGGTTCAGTGGTCCCTTGGCCACTTTTCTTGCAGTCACCGTTTCCTGTTTCCTTTCCAGTAATTCTTTGTAAATACATCATTAAGATTGACATTGGAGAATAATAAATATTGGCCATCTAGTAACTGCATGATTAGATGTTTTATAGGTTTCTTATAGCTTTTATCTCCTTCTGATGAGGCTCTCATGACTCTTCCTGTGCCCTCATTCCAATTACTGCTTTCCTCTTCTTCCACTTTGGGAAAGCTGCCTTTCTGTTGTTATGTTGTTAATTAGTATTTTGTGGCAATGTAGGACTACCTTAGGACATCTGCAAAACATTCTCCTTTTGTTAATTTTGTGTGTGCATATGTGTGTGTGTGCCTTTTCAGCAAGGAACTAGAGAGGGACAAAAATGTAGGAAGAGGGGCTTCCCTGGTGATCTGGTGGTTATGAATCTGCCTGCCAATGCAGGGGACACAAGTTTGATCCCTGGTCCAGGAAGATCCCACATGCTCAGAGCAGCTGGGCTTACACGCCACAACTACTGAAGCCCCCATCCCCCTGGAGCCCATGCTCCACAATAAGAGAAGCCACAGCAATGAGAATCCTGTGCACTGCAGCTAGAGAGTAGCCCCTGCTCACTGCAATTAGAGAAAGCCCAAGCAGTGATCAAGCTGCAGTGTGGCCAAAAAAAAAAAAAAAAAAAAAAGTGTAGAAAGAAACCCAGTTTGGTGAGAGCCACAGGACAGGGATTGGGAACTTTCAAGGAGAGATGATCTCTGGTGTCCATGCCTCAGAGCCACCAGTGAGAACTGAGCTGGGAGCAGGCCACTTGGTTTGCGGAGGAGGCCATCAGGAAGCGCCAGATACTGATGAACTGTGCAGCTGTGAGGCTCAGGCCGGGGTCATATATGTATAATCTTATTATTCCATTTATCAGCACACTCCCTCTGTGAGGTAGACACCTTCTCTCCATTGTACAGGTAAAGTCACTGAGGCATAAAGAGGTTATTATCGAGAACTGTGAAGTGTCTGTGGTCTTACTCTCCTTGTACCCTAACAGGTTAGCCAGCCATAGATGTTAGCAGAAGACAAAGGGCTCCCAGATGAGAGACAAATGACTTCATTACCCGTGTTCCTCTGCCCTCAAGGCCCACTGGGGAGTTACGGAGTGGCCTCACTGAACGCTGCACACAGTGGGTTTTTGTACCTTCTAAGAAATCCTCCAGTCTTTATTTCATTTTTTTTTAACTGAAAAATGAAATTATCTACAACATTATGCTGCTTTCAGGCGTACTGCACAGTGATTTGACATTTGCAGACATTATGAAATGAGCACCGTGATAAAGCTAGCACTCATCTGTCCCCATACAAAGTCATTACAATGTTATTAATTGTATTCCTTATGCTGTATGTTACATCCTTGTGACTTATAACTATTTTATAACTGGAGGTTTGTATTTCTTAATCCCTGTCACTTATTTCACCTGTCAATCTCCTTCCTCTTTGGCATCCACCCATTTTTTTTTCTCTCTACATTTAGAAGTCAATTTTTCTTTTGTTTTGATTTTTTGTTTATTTTTTAGACTGCACATATACATACAGTGTTTGTCTTTATCTGACTTATTTCATTTAGCATAATGCCATCTAGATCATCCATGTTGTCATAAATGGCAAATTTTCACTCTTTTATGGCTGAGAAGTTTTATATATGTATACATATATGTAGATATCTCACATCTTTATCCATTCATCTGTGGATGGACACAAGTTGCTTCTACATCTTGGCTGTTGTAAATAATGTTTCAATGAACAGTGGTGTGCATTGTTTTCTTAATGTTTTCTTCAGGTAAATACTTAGAAGTGAAATTAGTAGATCATATAACAGTTATATTTTTAAGTTTTTGAAGAATCTCTCCATCAGTTCAGTTCAGTTCAGTTGCTCAGTTGTGTCTAACTCTGTGACCCCATGGACTGCAACATGCCAGGCTTCCCTGTCCATCACCAACTCCCGGAGCTTGCTCAAACTCATGTCCATTCGAGTTGGTGATGCCATCCAGCCATCTTATCCTCTGTTGTCCCCTTTTCTTCCTGCCTTCAGTCTTTCTTAGCATCAGGGTCTTTTCAAATGAGTCAGTTCTTCTCATCAGGTGGCCAAAGTATTGGAGTTTCAGCTTCAGCATCAGTCCTTCCAATGAATATTCAGGACTGATTTCCTTTAGGACTGACTGGTTTGATCTCCTTGAAGTCCAAGGGACTCTCAAGAGTCTTCTCCAACACCACAGTTCAAAAGCATCAATTCTTCGGTGCTCAGCTTTCTTTATAGTCCAATTCTCACATCCATACATGACTACTGGAAAAACCATAGCTTTGACTAGATGGACCTTTGTCTGCAAAGTAATGTCCCTGCTTTTTAGGGGTTTTGTCATAATTTTTAGGGGTTTGTCTAGGTTTGTCATAATTTTTCTTCTAAGGAGCAAGTGTCTTTTAATTTCATGGCTGCAGTCACCATCTGCAGTGATTTTGGAGCCCAAGAAAATAAAGTCTGTCACTGGTTCCACTGTTTCCCCATCTATTTGCCATGAAGTGATGGGACCAGATGCACCAATTGATATGCCCACCAGTGTTGCACAAGTTTTCCCTTTTCTCCACATTTTTGCCAAAAATTTGTTATCTTTTGACAATAGCTATTCTGACAGGCATGAGTATCTCCATGTGGTTATTTGCTGATTTTGGGGGGCGCGGGGCAGTTGATATGCAGGATCTTAGTTCCCTGACTAGGGATTGAACCCTCACCCACTACAGCAGAAGTGTGGAGTCTTAACCACTGGACTACAGGGAAGTCCCTTTCTTTGCTGATTTTTTTCCCTTGTGGTTTTATATTTCCCAGGTGATTAATGATGTTCAGTATCTTCTCATGTGCCTGTTGGCCATCTGAATGTCTTCTTTGGGAAAAATGTCTATTCACATTCTATGCCCATTTTTAAATTGTTTTTTGCTGTTGAATTGTATGAATTCTTTGTATATTTTGAATATTAACCCCTTAATAGATATATAGTTTGCAAATATATTCTCCCATTCAGAAGGCGGCCCTCCTTTTGTTGACAGTTTGCCTCGCTGTGCAGAAGCTTTTAGGTTTGGTAGCCTCATTTGATTGTTTTTCCTTTTGTTTCCCTTGCCTGAGGAGATAGATCCCAGAAAAAAAAAAAATTGTCCAGACAGATGTCAAAGAGCATACTGTCAACGTTCTCTCCTAGATTTATGGTTTCAGGCCTTGCATTTAGGTCTTTAATCCATTTTTGACTTTTTTTTTTCATATGCTGTGAGAAAATAGTCCAGATTGATTCTATTGTACACAGCAGAACAGTTTTCCCACGACCGCCTGTTGAAGAGGCTATCTTTCCCCACTGTATGTCCTTGCTTCTTTGTTGTAGACTCGTTGACCATATAAGTCTGGGTTTATTTGGGGCTCTCTATTCTATTCCATTGATCTATATGTTTGCTTCTATGCCAGAACTATGCTGCTCTGATTCCTGTAGTTTTGTAGTATAGCTTGAAATCAGGCACTGTGACAACTCTAGCTTTTTTTTTTTCTTCTTTCTCAACATTGCTTTGGCTCTTTTGGGTCTTTTTTGTTTTCGTACAAATTTTGGAGTTATTTGCTCTAGTCCTGTGATAAACGCCATTGGTGTTTTGACAGGGATTGCACTGAATGTGTAGATTGCTTGAGTAGTGTAGTCCTTTTAACAAACATTGATTCCTCCAATCTATGGGCACAAAATATCTTTCCATTTGTTTTGTCATCTTCAATCGCTCATAGTTTTCAGAGTACAGATCTTTTTCTTCTTTGATCAGGTTTATTTCTAACTAATTTATTCTTTTTGATATAATTATAAAAGTGATTGTTTCTTAATTTCTCTTTCTGATGGTTCATAATTAATATTTATAAATGCAGCACATTTATTTTTTTATTTTTAATTGGAGGATAATTGCTTTACAATGTTGTGTTGGTGTCTGCCATACAAAAATGTGTATCAACTATAAGTATACATATGTACCCTCCCTCTTGAATCTTCCTCCTACTCTGCACCCCATCCCACCTGTCTAGATTTTCACAGAGGATCAGGTTGAGCTCCTTGTGTTAAACAGCAATTTCCCACTAGCTATTTATTTTGTATATGGTAATATATATGTTTCAATACCACTCTCTCAATTTGTCCCACCCTCTGCTTCCCCTGCTGTGTCCACAAGTCTGTTCTCTATGTCTGTATCTCTATTCCTGCCCTGCAGGTATGTTCAATAGTACCATTTTTCTAGATTCCATATATGTTAATATATGATATTTGTTTTTCTCTTTCTGACTTACTTCACTCTGTATAACAGGCTCTAGGTTCATCCACCTCACTAGAACTGACTAAAATTTGTTCCTTTCATGGCTGAGTAATATTCCATTATATGTACCATGGCTTCTTTATCCATTCATCTGTTGATGGACATCTAGGTTGCTTCCATGTCATGGCTATTGAAAATAGTGCTAGAGGAACATCAAGGTACATGTGTCTTTTAGAATTGTGGCTTTCTTAGGGTATATGCCCAGTAGTGGGATTGCTCAGTCCTATGGTAGTTTTACCCCTAGTTTTAAAGAAATCTCCATATTGTTCTCCACAGTGACTGTATCAATTTACATTCCCACTAATAGTGCAAAAAGGTTCCATTTTCTCCACATCCTTTCCAGCATTTACCGTTTGTAGATGTTTTTGATGATGGCCATTCTGATGGCTCAGCAGGTAAAGAATCCGCATGCAATGCAGGAGACACTGGAGACACTAGTTCGATCCCTGGGTGGAGAAGATACCCTGGAGAAGGAAATGGCAATGCACTCTAGTATTCTTGCCTGGGAAATCCCATGGGCAGAGGAGCCTGACAGGCTACAGTCCAAAGCGTTGCAAGGGTCAGACACTACTGAGCAACTAAGCACATTCTGACTGGTGTGAGGTGATACCTCATTGTAGTTTTGGCTTACATTTCTCTAGTAATAACCAATGCTCAGCATTTTGTTTATTGGCCATCTGTGTATCTTCTTTGGAAAAATGTCTGTTTAGGTCTTCTGCCCATTTTTTGATTGTGTTGTTTTTCTGATATTGAGCTGCCTGAGCTGCTTGTATATTTTGGAAATTAATTCTTTGTCAGTTGTTTCATTTGCTATTAATCTCTCCCATTCTGAGGGTTGTCTTTTCATCTTGTTTATGCTTTCTTTTTGCTGTACAAAAGATTTTAAGTTGAATTAGGTCCCATTTGTTTATTTTTGGTTTTACTTCCATTATTTTAGGGAGTTGGTCATAGAGGATTTTGAGGTAAAAGAGTATTCTGCCTATGTTTTCCTCTAAGAGTTTTATAGTTTCTGCTCTTACACTGAGGTCTTTAATCCATTTTGAGTTTATCTTTGTGTATAGTTTTAGGAAGTGTTCTAATTTCTTTCTTTTACATGTAGCTGTCCAGTTTTCCCAGCACCACTTATTGAAGAGGCTGTCTTTTCTCCCTTGTATATTTTTGTCTCCTTTGTGAAAGATAAGGTGACCCACAGGTGCATGGATTTATCTCTGGGCTCTCTATCTTATTCCATTGGTTTATATTTCTGTTTTTGTGCCAGTACCATTCTGTATTGATGACTATAGCTTTGTAGTATAAAGTCAGGAAGGTTGATTTCTCCAGTTCCATTCTTCTTTCTCAAGATTGCTTTGGCTATTCGGAGTCTTTTGTATTTTCATATGAATTATGAAATTTTTTGTTCCAGTTCTATGAAAAATGCCTTAGATTGCTTTGAGTAGTGCAGTCATTTTCACAATATTGAGTCTTCCAAAACAGGAACATGGTATAACTCTTCATCTGTTTATTCTGTGTTTGATTACTTTCATCAGTGTCTTATACACTTTCTGTATACAAGTCTTTTGTTTCCTTAGGTAGGTTTACTCCTAGGTATTTTATTATTTTTGTTACAATGATGAATGGGACTGACTCCTTAATTTCTTTATGATCTTTCATTGTTAGTGTATAGGAATGTAAGGTATTTCTGTGTATCGATTTTGTATCCTGTGACTTGACAAATTCACTGATTAGCTCTAGTAATTTTCTGATAGTATCTTTAGGGTTTTCTATGTATAGTAGCGTGTTGTCTGCAAACAGTGAGAGTTTTACTTCTTTTCCAGCCTGGATCCATTTTATTTCTTTTTCTTCTCTGATTGCCATGGCTAGGACTTCCAAAACTATGTTCAATAATAGTCATGAGATTGGGCACCCTTGTCTTGTTCCTGAAATTAGAGGAAATACTTTCACTTTTTCACCATTGAGAATAATGTTTGCTGTAGAAAACCACCAATCTAACGAGAGGCTGCTAGCAGACCTGTCCAACATTTGTCCCAGAAGGAGACATTATTTTTATTATTTGGTCAGGAAGCAAATCTATCTTCCATCCCAGAAGGAGATAGTCTTTGTAAGATGCAGTGCTTTTTGCTATATTGACATCCTTGAAGAGATTGTGCAGAACAAAGTTTGCTATAAGACGTGCAGAAATGCCCTGAAGAACTGTTTCTCAACAGTTACCTCTTTCGTTTGTCGTTACTTAGTTAGCAAGTTCCCAAATAGAGATTTCAGCAAGTTTGTCTAACTGCATTTCTCATATTTTACACTATTATTTTGCAACAACTGCCAAGTTATTTTTAGTTTAATGAAAGAAGTTGGTGTGACAAAATGTTGTAGCAAGAAAGTGGAGAATGTATGAAGACTTCTAGGATGAAGTATGTAAAAGTACTCACTGTAGGGGTTGGGCAGCATAGATGTTGAAAGTCCTGAGGGTAATGCCTTGGGGGAGCAGAGGATGGAGTGGAAGTTCATGAAACTAGTGGTGAAATCTACAAGAAAAGAAAGACCTTGAGGTTTGCAGCCTATGATCAGAAGAGCTAACCAATAACGATAGATGGCAAGCCTTGTTTCTGGTGATATTTTGCTGTTGTTGCCCTGATTCTTGGTTTGCTGTGTGTGCTCTTTCTCTAGTTGTGGTGAGTGGGGGCTACACCTCATCATGGTGCATGGGTTTCTCATTGTGGTGGCTTCTCTTGTTGCAGAGCATGGGCTCTATTCAAGGACTTCAGAAGCTGTGGATATTGGGCTTAGTTACTCTGAGGCATGTGGGATCTTCCTGGAGCAGGGATCAAACCCATGTCTCCTGCAGTGGCAGGCAAATTCTTATCCACTGTACCACCAAAGAAGTCTGACATTTGTTTTAATTTTGGAACCTTCAACTAAATCTTAACAGCCTCTTCTTTCTTTATTATTTTCCTTTCTGTTGAAGGAAGCTCTAACTCTTCTCATCCAGTGGAAATATATTTATGCAACATCCACTAGGCAGGGGCAGCAAAGTCATGTGAAATGGGTATCCCCCACTACCCTACCCCAAGTTTGGTTTGTAAAACATCTGTTAGGAAAATAGAATGTATAAACCAAAAAGATAGATCCATGTAAAATGGCTGGCTGAGATAATAAAAGTTCCTATTGTTATGAGGTCAGAAGAAGAAGAGCCTTTTGCCGTAAAATAGTAAGGAGGAAGTTTGAGTAGGGTCATAGGCTGTGAATGATAAAGAAGATAAGAAAAGTGTGTGAAAGAACACAGGATTGGCAATGTTCTTGTGATATTTAGGGCATGCTAAATACAGGCACATCACAGGAGATTTGGGGTTTGGTTTCAGACCACTGGGCTTCTCTGGTGGCTCAGATGGTAAAAAAAATCTACCTATAATGCAGGAGACCCAGGTTTGAACCTTGAGTCGGGAAGATACCCTGGAGAAGGGAATGGCTATCCACTCTAGTATTCTTGCCTAGAGAATTCCGTGGACAGAGGAACCTGGTGAGCTACAGTCACAGGGTCACAAAGAGGTGGACACAACTGAGCAACCAACACTTTCTTTTATACTTTTTCAGACCACTACAACAAAGTGAATATGATGATAAAGTCAGTCACACAGATTTTTACATTTCACAGTGCATGTAAATTTAGCTTGATAGTCTATTATAATCTCTGAAGGGTGCAATAGCATTATGTCTAAAGAAAACAATGTATTTAGGTTAATTAAAAAAATAATGCTGCTGAGAAATGATTCCAGTTGACTTTCTCAATGCAGAGTTGCCACAGACTTACCAAAAGCAAGTTCTTGTGCCTGATACACAGTGAGACCAAACAGAAACTTGGAGTTTAGAATAGAGAAATGCTTATTGCAGGGCCATGCAAGGAAACTCTAAAACCCGGAACTCCCCCAAAGGTTTCAGTAAAGTATTTTTAAAGGCAAGGTCACCATGTTCTGTGAACTTCCAACAAGACAACTGTTATTCTCTATCTGCAGCTTTTTCTTCCCTTTATGAATGGAAAAATGTTATACCGTTAAAAGTTAGAGACTTGAGAATGGGCTATCATGTATATATATGGCTATAGGCAACATTCTTAACTTGAAGCAAAAGCAATAGAATACAAAAGTTAAAGTGAAATGTGGAGTCAGATTTGTTCTTTCCTACTACAAAGCCAACTTGTAAAATACACATTTTCTGGGGAGCACAATAAAATGATATATGCCTGTATACCATTTGTCTGAAGCAGTTATTTAGGGGAGTAGTTATACTCTCTGTCTATAAGAGATACAATCGAACATTGAGGAAGAGAGCTATTTTTAAAAAATATAGTTATGTTGTAACTCTCTGTTCATTACCCTGACTCAGCAAAAAACAATGCCAGCTGAGCCACAGTCTCATGAGTACATCAGCTTTTATCATCACTGTGTCTATTGCCTGTAGTTGTGAGGATGTATCTGGGTATGACTAATAAGTTTTCAACAAAGATAAATATTTCAAGTTCTTAAACTAATACTATTAATGATCTCTCAGTCATATAGCATGTGCTATATGCCTGGCACTGTTCTAAGACTTGCTCCTAAGCACTAAAGTATTCACTTGTTTAATTCTCATACCAACATTATAAAGTAGATATTGTTATTCCCATTTTAGAGGTGAGGAATCAAGGCAAAGAGAAATTAAATAATGACCTGGATCGTATACCTGGTATGCAATAGAACCTGGAGTCAGACTCAAACAGTTCCAACCTGAGAGAGAAATTTCCTACAATGCCTCTTCCTCTTCATTTTATAGGGGGTGGGGGGTGGATGGTTGTCTTCCAATTTTCCAGGTCAAAGATTTGGAGTTGTGTAGGTGCTTCAGGATACTTACCCTTACATCCACACAGTGACCAAATCCTTGATATCTCCTCAATCCATCTTGTCTCAGGTATAGTTCACACTCTCATGTTAGTTCAGGCTTTGCCATTTATTAACTGGATGATTCCCTCCAATCCACTCAAATTGTATGAGCCAAGGTCACTTTTGGCTTGAGACACCAGGCATCAGGCTACTACCTCAGCAGGAACTGATGCTCTTGGCAGATCAGCTCTATTTGTAGTCTACCCTCTGCTCCTGCTGCTTGGGTAGGGAAGGCAGTCTTTCTCATCCTTGATAATTCATGAGAAAGAGATCTCAGCAAGCCTTTCCTGAAACTGTTCAAGTAAAGACACAAAGATTCGAGTTCCTAATTACGGCTCCAGTTAAAGCACTGAATCTATAAGTCAGAAGTTAATCTGGTTGGTAAGAGTTGATTTGGTCAGTTTTACAAAAATGGATCAAACTCTTTATCTATCTACCTACCTATCTGTCTATCTGTCTATACACACACACGTGCAAGGATGGCATCTGTGAGAATGGGTTTACATTTTTTAAATTCATCCAACATTTATTTACTCCCACAGTCTCAGACAAAAGGCTAATTTTTCACTAGATTTTGCAGTGTTTTATAATTCCACAGGAATGTATGAGAGTGTCTGTTTCCCTCTCTTTCCTACTTTGGTAAATGGAAAACTAATGTTTTTGATGATTTTATGGAGGACAATAAGGTCTTGTATATATTCCAGTTCTTTCATTACAAGTGAGATTGAGAATATCGTATTTTCATCTATTGATCATTTCCATTTCGTTTTCTGTGAATTGCTTGTTCATATCATTGATCTTTTTTATTGCATTCCATAATTTTTTCTTAATGATTTATAAAAGCATTTTTATATCTGGAAAATTAGCCATTGCCCAATCCTACATGTCTCAGATAATTTTTCTTTATTGTTTTCTTTTGAGTTTTCCAATAGTAGATTTTACTTTAGAGAAATTGTACATTTTTTGTAAGGTCATATTTTATCCTTTTACTTCTTATATTTAGCAGGATACAATGTTTATTGAAAATGTTTACTGAGCAAATAAATGAACAAGCTTTGGCCATTTTTCATGAATACCATAATGAATAGTTATCTTTTGTACAATAATGCTTCTCACCAATTGCTTTGAAATTTTTATTATAAAGTCGAATATATGCCTTATTTAAATGGTGTTTGGGAGTATGTTGGATTGTAGTGGATAGATTTTGTAAGCAATCTTAGATAAGTTATGCCTGAAACAAATTGAAATCACTTGCTCTGTGATGTAGCAGCAAGGACAAGAGAATACAGAACACAGTTGCTAATTTTCTGTACACAACATTCTTTCTGTTTCACCCAGTTAACAAATCTACATTCCCGAAGGCAATGGCATTTTACTGGGTCTGTACAATGTGATAGAGGCACAAGTAACCTTTTATTCTTGAAGCCTGGGGTTCTGAACTAAGTGGACAAAAATTCTCCTCTATTAGTATGACAAAGAGTACTAGTCTAGAGAGCATCTGAGTTTCCAAGATTTGGTCAGATTTCTTTCAGAAGATTAAATAAAATAACAGAAGAAGATTTAGGTGGTAGAAAACTTGTTTTTTCACCTCAAATGTAGTCTGTATAATAGGAACTGAGATTCTGGAACCAGCCTGCTAAGCTTGAATTCTAATTTCCAGGAACTAACTTTTGAACACGGAGAAGCTACTTAACTTCTCTAGGTCTTGGTTTCCTCAACTGTAAAATAGGAATAATCATATTGTTTATATAGATTATATATGACAATAACAATCACATTGTTATTTAGAAGATTCAATACTTTTTATACACATAATGGATGTAGAATAATGCTTATTAACATAGGAGGTGCTCAGTGGGTATTTCATATTAATTAAGAAATTGATCACCCAGAAATAATAGTAGAGGCAAATATCAACATAATAATTAAAGTATTTTATCATTATTTTCATGTATTAAATTATAAATTATTCCTGAATGATTTCATTTTTTCTACTCTCATGTGCTTTCATACTTATATTTAGATTTTAGCCTATTAAGTTTTAATTATTTTTGATTACTCTGTCTTCTTTAATAAACTGAATTTCTCAAGGGGAAGTCCCTGTCTTACTCAACTTTGTAACCTTTCAATTAGCAGCAGCATGTCTGAAAATGTTACAGTTACTCAGGGCATTTTTTTTTTTTTTTGGTGATCAAAGAAAGCTACCTGGTTATATCAAAATAGTAAATCCAAAGTGTGAAATTAAAAGTGTTAAAAGTGAAAGAAAGAAAAGCATATTGCCTTGCAGTAAAGAAATAAAGTTTTGTTAAGGGCAGAGAATGAGATATTTAGAAAATGAAAATCAAATAAATAGAAAATGTTTAATATTTTTACTATCTAATAAAGTCCTCCCTGTATTTATATTTTCTGTTTTTTTGTTGGTAAGTTAGGGATGTTTCTATAGACAGGGACCAACATAAAGGTGTCCCGGGAGATGTTTGCTTTCACCATAAACAAAATAAGTCACACATATTTCTTTCCAGTTGGATTTGACAGATGCTTTTTTAGCTCTTTTCTTTTCTAAAAAAATTTAATTTTTACTTTTTTGATTTAATTTTATATTATATTGGAAAATATTTGATTTACAATGCTGTGTCAGTTTCTGGTGTATAGAGCTAAGTGATTCAGTTATATCTATCTATTTATATTTATATATCTCTATCTCCATTCTTTTTCAGATTCTTTTTCCCATTTAGGTTATTACAGAGCATTGCATATAGTTTCCTGTGTTGTACAGTAGATCCTTGTTGGTTATCTCTTTCACATATAGTGGTTCATATGTGTTACTCTGAAATGAGCTCTTTTCTGTTCCAGACACTTGGTAGGTTTAGCGCTGGGATAAAAGGCTGAGACTGTTTCCGTGCCCACAAGAGTCATGAAATCAGATACAAGAGACAGATCATCACAGAAGAATATATTATGTCTAATAATTGAGTTTAACAACCTATAGAAACAAGTGAGATATTATTAGTTCTCATGGAATTTGAGGTCAAAAAATATGGACAGAGAATGTGACATTTAATATAGAAATGTAAGAACTGGCAGAAATCAGGTGAGCACAGGAGTTAGGAAGAGAGTTTCAGAGGGATGGATTCTAACAAAGGACTGGAAGAGAGGAAACGTTCCCTGAGTGGAAGAAATGATGCTTTGGAAACTTCCTCTTCCATTAAGGTAGTTTCTCCCATATGTCTGTGAGTAGTAAACTTGTGATCATAGATTCGGTGAGTAGCAACAGTGTGAACTGGGAAGCCTGGCCCCTAGCACCCTCTCTCCTAACTTTTACCTTGGCTCATTATGGTTTAATTTGTCCATTTAATGAATCAATTAGCATGTGTTAAACTCTGACCTATTCTTCCCACCTCTTTATTCTGTGGGTTATTTTTTGCTGTTAATGGTGTGATAATAGTAAAAGGGGCTTCTCAGATGGCGCTAGTGTTGAAGAACCTGCCTGCCAATGCAGGAGACATAAGAGATGAAGGTTTGATCCCTCCATCAGGAAGATCCCCTGGAGGAGGGCATGGCTAACGCACTCCGGTATTCTTGCCTGGAGAATCTCAAGGACAGAGGAGCCTGGTGGGCTATGGTCCTTAGAGGCGCAAAGAGTCGGACACTACTGAAGTGATTTAGCTCACACAGCACAATAGTAAAAGTAAAAATTTCAACTGACTATTAAGAGTAAACATTACTCTTCATTAAAAAGAAACTGAGTATGTAGGAATGTTCTATATGCCCAGCAAAGAAAGATTCCTGCTGTGGTCTCCATGGTACTTGATTACAGGCTTCTAAGCATCCTTCCCCTTTATCCGTATGGCTCAGTGATCAAGGGCCTCGCTGCCAACTTTAGAGGTCAGTGCAGAAAAACACTAACAAGCAGGTAGGTGTTCTGACAGCAAAAGGCATAGCAATCCAGGGACCCAAAAACTGGTATTTCAAATACATAATTTGGATCAGTTTTATTGTTTTTGTGTAATTAGCACGCTGCCAATCTAAATGGCCCCTGGCTATGTATTTATTAGTAGGTCCAAACAAGCAAATATAGGTTCTTATTCATTTGCTGGCAGATAATGAGGGATGATCTTGTCGGATTCTATCTTGGCTTCAAGTAGCAGAGAAAATCTGGGATTAGCTTTGGCAATATCTGTTGGCATGCTGAAGTAGCTGGGCTCTAGGGAGCAAAGACTGCCAAGGATGATGAGAGGATTTAGAGAACATTACATTCCTGCTTTTTATTGTTTGTTAAAAACTCACAGTGGTTCACTTGGCTATAGAGTCACTTTACTAAGGTAAAGGACATGGAGAATATGTCAGTCTAGGCTTTAACGATGACAAGCTTCTAACTTTGCAGATACGCGTGTGCTAAGCACTGAAATGTATTCTGGTTGACTAATCATTTTCAAAGTGTAAAACTAAATTTGTCCTTTTGATATTCAGAAGTCTGACTTTGACATAGTTTCTACCATACATATCCTCACACGGTCACTAGGAGAAACTATTTTTGGTATTAATGATGCTTTAATACAGGGACTATCGAAGAGACCTCAGAAGACTTTATAGATTATCTTGTGACTCTATAGTTTCAGCCTTCCAAGTACTGCTTGTAATATGTGAGCAAATTGGCTAGAAAATTTGGTA
The DNA here is from genome assembly GCA_024291935.2 of Okapia johnstoni. Classification (NCBI taxonomy): domain Eukaryota; kingdom Metazoa; phylum Chordata; class Mammalia; order Artiodactyla; family Giraffidae; genus Okapia; species Okapia johnstoni. The sequence goes on along the minus strand of CM044310.1, from coordinate 29,640,624 downwards.
TCATTGGGCCTTACAGCGGCTTTATTATTTTTAATGTTTTATGCGCAGAGATAGGGAAGTAAGGTAATAGAAGCATATTTGCTCCTGATGATAACAAAGAATATAGGGATTTTTGTTTGTTTTATTAAATTAATTTGCTTATTTTAATTGGAAGCTAATTACTTTACAATATTGTGGTGGTTTTTGCCATACATTGACATGAATCAGCCACGGGTATACATGTGTCCCCCATCCCAAACCCCCGCCCACCTGCCTCCCCATCCCATCCCTCAGAGTTGTCCCAGTGCACTGGCTTTGAGTGCCCTGTTTAATGCACTGAACTTGGACTGGTGATCTATTTCACATATGGTAACACACATGTTTCAATGCTATTCTTTCAAATCATCCCACCCTAGCCTTTTTCCTCAGAGTCCAAAAGTCTGTTCTTTATCTCTGTGTCTCTTTTGTTGTCTCACATATAGGGTCAGTACCATCTTTCTAAATTCCATATATATGCATTAATATACTGTATTGGTGTTTTTCTTTCTGACTTACTTCACTCTGTTTAATAGGCTCCAGTTTCATCCACCTCATTAGAACTGATTCAAATGCATTCTTTTTAATAGCTGAGTAATATTCCATTGTGTATATGTACCACAGCTTTCTTATCCATTCGTCTGCCGATGGACATCTAGGTTGCTTCCATGTCCTGGCTATTGTAAACAGTACTGCGATGAACATTGGGGTACACGTGTCTCTTTCAATTCTGGTTTCCTCGGTGTGTATGCCCAGCAGTGGGATTGCTAGGTCATATGGCAGTTCTATTTCCAGTTTTTTAAGGAATCTCCACACTGTTCTCTATAGTAGCTATACTAGTTTGCAGTCCCATCAACAGTGTAAGAGGATTCCCTTTTTTCCACACCCTCTCCAGCATTTATTGTTTGTAGACATTTTGATAGCAGCCAGAATACAGGGATTTTTGCAGGAAAAGGATATAAATAAAATGGCTAAGCCATGCTAAGAAAATATTTTTTATTAAAGAAGAATTTGAGCTATTTTAATATTAATTCCAAGAAAATATTTTTATTAAAGAAGAATTTGGGCTATTTTAATATTAATTCCAAGAAGATTTAGCATACATTTTTTACTTAATTATTTTGCTATAAAACTTGAATGTATAGCACTTTATTTTTAAATAAGTCCTTCCAGTCAGAGAGAGAGCACGAAGGACATCATTTTTGTACGTGTATAGTTAAAATATAATTTACTTTTAACAAAAATAAAACCTTATGACAAAATTTTATTTTTAATAAAGGCAAATTGTCACTTCAGCCTCTCAAACTTGAAGTCTGGAAGCAAATTTGTCACTACCTTCCCTAACAGCATGCTTTCTCTACTTACCTATTTCTTTTTATGACATTCCTATTTTTAAAATCAGCCAGATTTGAAATTTTTGAGTCCTCTTTGTATCTTCCTTTCCTTGTGACTTGTATTTGAATAGCACTAAACTTTGTCAGTTCTTCTGAATGACACCACTTTTTTCTTTTCATTCCCTACTAATGCCGGGAACAACCCAGACCCAAATCAGACTCACCCCTATGGGTCAAGATGTTATAAGAGACTCTGAAATGATTTCCTGGTATATGGCCTTCCCCAGTGCAATTTATTGTGCAAATCACTGCTGATTTCTTCTCTTCTACTTCCCTTAAACATATTGCTTCTTGTGAAAAAAAAATTCTCCTAAGACTTATATTTGATTGGAAAGTAAATTTTAAATGCTCCAATGCATTGAAAAAATGTGTTATAGGAAAATTAAACATATAGAAAAGTAGGTAGAACATTATAATGAGCTTTCAGGTACCTATTGTCCATATACGTCAATCAATCACCTCATGGCTGGTCTTGTTTCATCTCTATCTATCTATTTCCTGTGCCCACATTTATTTGAGACAAGGCCCAAACATCATATTTCATCTGTGAATATTTCAGTATGTATTGTTAGAAGATAAAACACACAAGCACATTACCATTATCACACGCATAAAAAAAATTAGCAACAATTTCAGTCAGATACATTGTCAGTGGTCAAATTTTTAATTTTCTCCTATATATCTCTCTATGTTTTTATCTATGCATCTGCCTATGTATTTAAGTATATATGTATTTGTCTATCTATCCATTTATCTCACAGTTGTTTTCGATCAGGATTAAAACGAAGGCTACCCTTTGCGAACAGTTGGTATGTCTTTTAATGAATAAAGTCCACTTCATCTCTTCCTTTCTTCCCTTCGTTCTACTTATTGAAGAAACTAGGTTGCCTGTTTTTAGAGTTCTGGATTCTGGAAATTGCTAATTGAACTTCTTGGTGACTTTATTTTGTCCTCCTGTCATCTCTTTCCATGTAAGTAGGTGTCAGGCTTAGAGACTTGGTCAGACTTAGATGTAACTGATTTTATCGAGACTTCTTCATAGACAGTGGTGTATTGCACTAGGGGCTTGCTGGTGGGTGTCTAGCTGGTTCTTCTTTTCAAGATAGTATCACGATGTATGCTCAATATTGATCCATGCTTTCACTAGCCATCGAAAATGAGGGTGTTCCAATCCTGTCATTACTTCTTTATTGATTAGTTGGAATACTTCTTTAGGGAGTAATTTCCCTTCATCTCTTATCTGGTTCTAAGTGGTACAGGTCATGTAGCATCGGTTTATCTAGAGGTTTACATAGAACAAAGTTAGTGTTACTTTTAAGACACACCATGACATGAGCTTCTAACTTCCTTTTTATTCTCATCTGTTTTGATTCTCTTATATAATATTTGTGTACCGTAAGCTGAGAACAGTACAGTTAACAAACACAATGAGGAGGTATGTGTTTGTTAACTGCCTGTGTTAACTCTGTGTGTGAGTGTGTGAATTTTGTAGTTTGGTGTATTCCAAACTGTCAGTGATTGAACGTGCCCCCAGCTCTTCTTTACTCTCTACTCACCACCAAAACACTGTTCCTGCTCCTGCCTGCTGTACAGACTGCTCAGCCCTCCAAGACAGCTTGGATTCTGTCTCTGCAGAGTCTCTGGGACTAACTTAATCTGAGTGAGCTCCCTTTTCCCCCTGAATGTCTAATACAATTTTTAAAAAATCCTATAAGTTTTTAGTTCACTAAATTCACAGAGAAATGGCATAAATAGCATTCATGTAAAACAGATCTGGGTTCAAATCCCAGCTTCTTACAAGTCACCTCTGTAATCCTGGGGAAGTTTATAATCTCTTAGAGCTTTACTTTCTTCATTATATGAAAAAGAAAATGATTTTACTTCCGTTGGAGATTTGCTGTGAGAACACCATGAAATAATTCACATGAGGTACTTACCATGGTACCTGGCTGTTAAGGCCTGAATGTTTGTTCACCCCAAATTCATATGTGACTCCTGCCACCCCAAGGTGATGGTATTAGGAGGTGGGGCCTGTGGGAGGTGATGAAATCCTGATGACAGAGCCCCTAGAATGGCACCAGTCCTCTTAGGGAAGAAGCCCAACAAAGCCTCCCCAACCCAGTCCCTTCTGTCCCTCCAGACACAGTGAGGAGTCAGGAGTGTAGCCTCAAGGAGAGCCGTCACCAGCACCCAGCCACACTGTCACTGTGATATCAGACTTTCAGCCTCCAGAGCTGTGAAAAATATATGCTTCTCATTTATAAACTAACCAGACGAATGGACTAAGACACTGATACAGAGCAAGTACTCAATAGATCAACATGGTTATCATATGGAACCACTCCATTTATAGGAATTGAATTTATATGGAAGCTATGATTTCCTGAGTCTCCGAATACTGCAAACCTTTAGTGGTGGGAATCATGTAGGTCTATCTTTGAGTTTTCTGCAGTGTAGAGTTTCTCCTGGTAGCCTTTGGTGCTGCAGGAAACTATGAGAGCATGGGAGACCATTTCCATGGACCTGCCATCCGGTCAGGTTGGGGTGAGGGTCATTTTTGCATACACAGGGGAGCTGCAGACAGTACCTCCTTTGGTGCTTGTTAACTACAGGGTTCTCCACGGACAGAATTCAGGAAACTAGCTGGGATTTTATTCTCATATTCTATTCCTTGAGATCTCCTTGTCAAGACAAAAAAATACCGAAGAACAACAACAGACCTAACAAGTAATGTGTTTTCAGCTTCTAGAATTATCCTGTTAACTTCTTGTGCATATTGGCTTTCAGAATTTTCTTTAGAGATAGAAATATATAAAAGTTAGTGAAAGTCCCTTTGATCACCACCTCATGGCCCCTTCCTGCACTTTCTCCTCAGAGGTGATCACTGTCATGACATTAGTATTCATTTTTTTCGGCCAATTTAAAAATTATTTTACATGCATAGTACGTGGATATCTGTGTATTTAAAAATTTTTACATATTGAAAATGCAGTTGAGTACATGCACTTTTCTGCGACTTGTCACTGCTGATTTTTTATCAATTGCTTATACTTTTAACAATTCGACAGGGGCAGGGTCTAGCCAGGCTGTGGTTTTAGGATGAGGGAGGTGGGAGGTAGATATTAGGGAGGATCTATTCCTGAGAACATAGGTCTACAAGGCAGCAGCCAAGAAATTTTTCCAGGATTGGAACTGGAGTCTTTGTGAGACAAATCCCACATTATTGCTTTTGAACTCTTTAATGTTATGCAAAAGACTTTGCTTGGTTTCATCAGTGTTCTGTTCAAATAATTTCTTTATAACCATTTGTTCTATTTTTCCTGTAAGCATATCTTCTTGCTTTTAATTTTGCTTTATAAACAAAACTAGGAATCCTAAGTATACAGGATACTGCTTACAGGATTCAATTACATTCAGCAAACTTGGACTGAGGGATTTCTGTGTTCCAGCTAGACATCCTCAGGCATCCGTTTAGGTTTTGTGTCTTGGCTCTCAAATCTGACTCAGTGTCATTCCCAGGCCTGGGAACTATTGTTCTCTCCTTTCTCAGTGTGATTCCTCCCCAGAAGGCCCCTTGGTAGACTCACATACCCAGCTCCGTCTACAGAGGCAGTAACATCTGCAGAAGTGGACCCGGTAGAGCATCCTTCTCATTAAGAAGTAGAGCTGTCCCCAAACCTCGGGGAGAATAGAAAACCAACAGTAGAATTATATTGGCCTATATTTCAAAAGGCAAATAGTTTCACTTTTTATGGCCCTCACATGGAATGTACTTCTGTTGCTAAAATTTCTCTACAAGAACATGGCAGGATAGAGAAAGTCAGTACAAAGGTCTTGACGTTTGTCCATCTGTCTTTGTGGCCTGGACATCATTTCTCTGGTGGAGACCTTTTAGAGACCACATTATCTCACTCTAGAGAATTTAAGCTATTTATTTGATTTTTCGTGGAGACAACTTTGAAGAGAAAGAGTTGCCCCGTCACACTAAGCCTAGTGTGTGACAGAGGTGACCTGGCCTCTACAACAGGAAGGTATTTCTGTAGATCCTGTACTGTGCTATGTTCAGTTGCTCTGTTGTGTCTAACTCTTTGCAAACCCATTGACTATAGCCCACCAAGCTTCTCTGTCTATGGAATTTTTCAGGAAAGAATACAGGAGGGGGTTGCCATTTCCTACACCAGGGGATCTTCCTGACCTGGCCCACTTCCTATAAGGGTTCTATGTGTCTCAAAGCATCTGCCTCCTCTGAAGAGGCATAGAGATGCTCAGACATCTTCTTCTGACTTCGAAACCTTTAGAATTTTATATATCCTTTCCACCTACTGTCTAGCATTTATTCTCAGAGATTTCCAGGATGGGTTATGCTAAAGCCTCATTTGCATAAAATTTGGGCTGGATGACATAGGTCTTTGCTCTTGTATCTTTCTGAATCAAAGAGGAAGTGTCTGGTCAAATACATTATATTCATAAACCTCATATATTACCAAATGACAACCAACTGAACATTTCTGGGTCAATTCTAATTTAGCTATTAATCAAAAGCACAATCTATTTTCCTTAATAACAGGTCATTTTTTCTTATTTCAATCCTTGCCATGGAATTTTTAGGCTGTGCTAAAATTGATGAGTACATAGTCAGTATGTATCAGCCCTAAATCTTGTTGTATCCATAGATGGGCTGGAGAGATCAAGGATGGGAGGAAGTCTGTCTGATTTCATAAATAATCTTTTGAGTCTCAAAGATTGTTTAATGCATCATTTGAGCTAGATTTTGGGATTAGTTTCCCCGCTAATCCTATGCCATTGAAATGTAGAGACTTTGAAACCATCCTTTGCTCTGTTCCAGTAAAATATGAGGTCTAAGCTTCGGACCTCTAGATAAATTTGCCACAAAGTAAATAAGAATCCATGGAAAAGGCAACAACAGTATTGCCACAGGGACAATGAGAGGGCAAGCAGATACTCATCTGGTTCAATATATATTATATTTTTGTATGTAATCATTTAAAAAAGATTACGGTTCATTTGGGCCAACTGAATAGACTCAGAGAGACTTAGGGGAGAGCTGGTCCATAAGGATTCTGTTAGCACCAGGCTCTTCCCAACCATATTCAAGCTGTTTATGGATGCAGATAACTGAGCGATAATGAGAGCTTTTAACATTTGTTACTGTTTGTGGTCACACTGAATGGGACTGTTTGGGGCAGTGGCTTTTCTGTGGCCCTTTCAAGGGGCTCCATGAGGTCACAACTATTTCTATAATAACACTGAAAGAGGTTTTGCTTTTTAAAATGATGTTTACAAAATGTGCAATCATGGTGAATCTGTTGGTGCCTTAGGATGAATCAAAGCTGGCACCAGACCCTCCCAAGGGTCAAACTGCTCTCTGTGGCCAATGGACTCATGTGAAAAGACACATGGAATACATGCCTGATTCAACTAAGAAAGTCCTCGATGAAGCAATGTGTGTATGTTGACGATGTTTTTAAGTCTTTACCTTTAAGTGTACACCTTTTGAATATTCTGGGTAACAAAGTGGAAAGTGTATATAAAGCACTTCTACTGCTTCTCTCAGTGCAGTGGTTGAATTGAGGAAAACTGCTTATTCAATTGTTTGAATCAGGGGCTGAGCTCACTGCAGAGTTTTTGTTTTAAAATCATTTTCACTTGTGAGAAAAATTCCATTTCTCTTATTATTTTTAGAAAGTGTAGCAATTTCTTGTAAAAATGTTAACATGTAATAGGTGTCTCAGTGTTATTTTTCAATGAGTTTATGCATAACTATTCAATTTTTTTCTGTTTTAATTTCTATATGGTAGATAACCACATCAAGGAGGCTTTTGAGGCTCCCATACTTTTAAGAATGTCAAAGTGTTCTAAAATAAAAAAGTTGGAGCACCGTGGCTCTAGGGTAATTTTTCTGGAATAAACTTACCTTTGCCTGTATGGGCTTCCTCTGTAGCTCAGTGTAAAGAATCTGCCTGCAATGAAGCAGACTTGAGTTTGATCCCTAGGTGGGGAAGATCCCCTGGAGGAGGAAATGGCAACCCACTCCAGTATTCTTGACTGGACAATTGCACAGACAGAGGAGCCTGGTGGGCTATAGTCCATGGGGTGGCAAAGAGTTGGACATGACTGAGCACACAGTCATGCAATTATTTGCCTGTATAGGCTCTAAAAACTTCAGTGTCATTACGTTTTTGTAATTCTAATATTCTTTGATTTTGATTTTAAGACTCTGAGCTTTTTACACGATATTGGATAGAGGAAAACGTGGAGGTCTGGCCTGATAAGAGGCCTTTTAGTAGTTTAGTATCTCTGTCAGACAGACTTCAATAGGAACCAGCATCCATTCCTTCATTTTTCCCCATGGACTTTTTACTGAGTATGTACACTGCACAAAACCTGATGTGGTTGATGTGGAGGATGTACAGTGAATCACACTTAGAGGTGATGGATTGGAATCTCCCGGAAAGCAAGAATCTTGTCTTCTCTACACTGGGGGCAGTGTGGAAGAGGCAGAAGTTGGTAGAAACCCACATCATTCATAGCTGTGTCTCCTTGAGCAGGTTCCTTAGCCTCATTGAGATTTTTTCTTTATTTGTTAATATGAGAGGGAAAAAAATGATACTTTTGGCTCAGTTGGTAAAGAATTTTCCTGCAATGCAGGAGACCCAGGTTCAATCCCTGGGTTGAGAAGATCCCTTGGAGAAGGAAATGGCAACCCACTCCAGTATGCTTACCTGGGAAATTCCATGGACAGAGGAGCCTAGTGGGGTACAGTCCATGGGTCCGCAAAGAGTCAAACATGACTGAGTGACTGAGAACACATATGTGTGTGTATAACTGAAATCCCATGGACAGAGGAGCCTGGCTGGCTATACTCCATGGGGTCGCAAGAGTCGGACATGACTGAGCAACTAAACCACCACCACCAACCTTTTGGGTTATTTTAATAATTAGAAACCGTATGATACAAATTGCTGTGGCAGTAGCCTTGGCTTTTATATCCAAGCTACATAAAGGGCTTTATTTTATAGCTTTTTGCCAACCCAGGGAGCATAAAAACAAATCCATTTTCAAACAGGAAATTCTATACATATGCGTAAAAATAATCTTTTTTTAAGTTTAATTTAATAAAGCAGAATTCATTTTTTAATTTTCTCTTTTTTCCCCTCTAGCTTTATTGAGGTATAATTGACAAATACAATTGAATATACTTAAAGTGTGCAATGTTGTGATTTGGAGATGTGATTTATGTATACGTTATGAAATATTTACCACAATCAAGCTAACTAACAGATTCACCACCTCACAGAGTTAACTTTTGTGTATGTATATGGTGAGAATGTGTAAGATCTACTCTGTTAGCACATTTCAAGTGTACAATACACTTTTGTTAAATATAATCTGATCCCCAGAACTTATCCAGCTTCTCCCATCCAAAGACTAACCAGGTCCAACCCTGCTTAGTTTCCAAGATCAGACGAGATTGGGTGCATTCAGGATGGTATGGCTGTAAACAGAAATTATCCATCTTCTAACTGAAAGTTTGTTTCCTTTGACTCACTCCGGAGCCCCTGGCAACCACCATCCTACCCTCAAGCAATATTTATTTTTAAACAGCCAGAGAATAATCAGTCTAGCAGAATTAACTTTTTATGAGAGAACCAGTTTCCATGAATAATGTGTTTCAATATCATTAGGGTATATTACATTACGTTGTGTTAATCATTGTAAAAGAAAGAATATTGCATAGTGCTTGTTAAAGATGGTGAATGAGACTTTATCCAGGACCATCAATATAGGTGTAGGGATCACTGCAGTGGGATTTGACAGGAAGGCAGGGAGAAAGATGGGGCTCCATACAGCAGTACAGGTGGGGATTTATAGCCAGGGAGCAGAGGAGGGGTCATGGGGTAGACAAGGGCTAAGAGCAAACATCAGGGGAAGGGGAGTGCCAGGTAAAGTGGCCTGACCAGATTCTTGCTATAGACAGGTGACAAGACCTCACCTTGAGGATGGTGGAAGCTGAGGACCCAGGTTAGCTGTTAAGCGTGATCAGGTATCTCTGAGGGTAAGGACTTTGCAAGGTTCTTGCCAAAAGTTAACTTTATCAGGAAGTGCACAGATAGGCTTAGGAGAGTTCAGGAGACTAACTAAAGTTTGGTCAAGCCAAGTAGTTGTGTCACCACAATCAGAATTATGTTTAGTGCAGTCATTTAGTTTATTTTAACTTATTTTTGTCACTATCCTGATGATAAAATACTGCATGATAGGGGACAATAAAACTGATAGAAATTTCCTAAAAATGCTAAAAGTGAATGCATGTCAAGTCGAGCAAAGCAAAAGCTTTTAATGACACTGCCCTGAGATGTAAATGTACATCGTTTTAAACTTACCAGGCAGCCCTATTTAATGTTAAGTCATGAAAAATGGTGTCTCAGTTCATTGGAAAAAAAGCATTTTTAAGAAACAGTACTTATAATTAGTGTTATTTTATTGCTGTTTTAAATTTATTTGCTTCATATAAATCCATTCTATAAATGAGAACTTGATAAAATATAAAAATTATTGCTTCTCTTGGTCCAAGTGTTCTTTAGAAATCTTTACAGGGAGGTGGGTGCACCTTTGATAGAGGCTATTTTCATGCAGCCCTTCTTGTGCAGATTACAGAACGTGAATTTTCTTTTCTTTAAAAGTAGATTGTCACTTCCCTGGTGACTCTTTCCAGAGTCTTTTTGTGGCAGGATGATGTTTGATTTCTGGTATTTATTCAGAGTTACCTGAATTCAAAATATTGCAGCTGTTGGAACTTCCCTAGAGGCCCAGTGATTGAGACTCAGCGCTTCCACTGCAGGGGTGCAGGTCCCATCCCTGGTCTGGGAACTAAGATCCCACATGCGATGTGGCATGGTCAGAACAAAAACGAACAAACAAAATTATTCTATCTGTAGAAACAGATCCAAATATATTGTAGCATTAAAAATAGCTTTACTTATGTATAAGAATACCATTATGTCTTTTCTTATGGTTCAGCAATGGGACGTAAGCTGGAGAGTCTCTCTTGAACTGCTACTCAATGATTGTTATTGTTAAATGCGGAGCTCTGGAGTATAGGTGGTGCAAAGCCTGTTTACAGAGGCCAAAGCACAGGGGAACTCATGCCCATAGTTAGATGTATGTACTGTAAATGATTTTCCCTCATTGTTCGTAAGCTGCTCTGCTGGGCATTTGCATGCATACTCATTTGCATGCATACTCATTTAACCTGTTGCCATGGAACACAGAACAAAAATGAAACCTATTCTTTTCTGAGATGAGAGTTCCCCAGCAAGACAGATGCAGGCTGGTGAGAACCTCTGCTTTTGTTTTTGTTTTGTCGAGTTCCCAAGGTATCGGGCCAGGTCTGTGATCACAGGTACTGTGGGGGCCGTGGGGTTTGTCTGAAGTTGCCCTTCTCTATGATCCGGTAGAAATCCACACATCCATTAGACCACAGGGATCCAAATATGGCTCCACTGATGACATGGCAACCATGTATTGATAGACATCAAGACAAACCCAGGTACAAAGATTTTTCACTGTGAGTTATTAGCTGATGAATAAATAAGCCCATCTGTTTGTGTTTCTCTCTTTCTTGGGTGGGGATGATAATGTTAGTGATTCTCATGCATTTTTAAAAAATAAATGAGGTGTCAAAAGAGATCACCAAAATTCAAAGGAATCTTCTAGAAAACTGCGAATTACAGTCCTGTTGTTACCTCTGTCACATCTTCTTGTTGAGTGTTTATCAAATGCCTCTTACAAGCAGGATGTTATGTGGACTCCCTGTGGGATGTGAGACTTCCGGGCCACAGTTAGTGACATTGAACCACATAGAGACGCCAACCAGGAGTGAATGATGAGCACAAGCAGCTCTGTTCTTTGCTCCCTGCCCATCTTTCCCCACTCCGGTTAATACTGGATGCTGTTTTAAAAAGACCCACGTCTTACTCTGCCAGCATGATTTTATTTACTTGACTCTTGGACTGGAGGAAGCACAAGTTGGAATCAAGATTGCCAGGAGAAATATCAATAACCTCAGATATGCAGATGATAGCACCCTTATGGCAGAAAGCGAAGAAGAACTAAAGAGCCTCTTGAGGAAAGTGAAAGAGGAGAGTGAAAATGTTGGCTTAAAGCTCAACATTCAGAAAAGTAAGATCTTGGCATCCGGCCCCATCACTTCATAGCAAATAGATGGGGAAACAGTGGAAACAGTGTCAGACTTTATTTTTCTGGGCTCCAAAATCACTGCAGATGGTGATTGCAGCCATGAAATTAAAATACGCTTACTCCTTGGAAGGAAAGTTATGACCCACCTAGATAGCATATTAAAAAGCAGAGACATTACTTTGTCAACAAAGGTCTGTCAAGTCAAGGCTATGGTTTTTCCAGTAGTCATGTATGGATGTGAGAGTTGGACTATAAAGAAAGCTGAGCGCCAAAGAATTGATGCTTTTGAGCTGCGGTGTTGGAGAAGACTCTTGAGAGTCCCTTGGACTCTCCAACCAGTCCATCCTAAAGGCGATCAGTCCTGGGTGTTCATTGGAAGGACTGATGTTGAAGCTGAAACTCCAATACTTTGGCCACCTCATGCGAAGAGCTGACTCATTGGAAAAGACCCTGATGCTGGGAAAGATTGAGGGTGGGAGGAAGAGGATGACAGAGGATGAGATGCCTGGATGGCATCACCAACTCAATGGACATGAGTTTGGGTAAACTCTGGGAGTTGGTGATGGACAGAGAGGCCTGGAATGCTGCGGTTTATGGGGTCGCAAAGAGTCGGACACAACCGAGCGACTGAACTGAACTGAACTGAACTTCCTAAAGAAGAGTGTTTCGGAGGAGCTTTGTAAATAGCCAGATTCAAAGTGGATACCAACCACCAGGAAAATTCTCTTAACAATAAAGTTTTATAAAATGCCTGCTCTGTGCCAAGCGTTGAATGTGTTACTGTGCTAACACTTTATGTATTTTATTGCACAATTTAAACTTTCTCTCTAAAAATGCAGTTTTCTTTGTAAAATTGCAGTTTCTAACTTTATTTTATTTATTTATAATTTTTAACATTAAAATTTAAGTACATTTGATTTATAATGATTCAGGTGTATGACCAAGTGATTCAGCTTTATATATATGTGTATATATGTATATATATATATATTCTTTTTCGGGGCTTCCCTGGTAGCTCAGAGGTAAAAATCTGCTGTAATGCAGGAGACACAAGAAACACAAGTTTGATCCCTGGGTCCAGAAAATCCCCTGGAGGAGGGCATGGCAACCCACTCCTGTATTTTTGCCTGGAGAATCCCATGGACAGAGGAGCCTGAGGTGATACAGTCCATGGGTCGCAGAGAGTCAGACATGACTGAGAATATACACACATGTTCTTTTTCATATTACTTTCCATTATAGGTTATTACAAAATGTTGGCTATAGTTCCCTATGTTCTCTTGTTGTTTATCTATTTTATACCTTGTAATGTGTGTATTTTAATCCCCAATTTCCAATTTATCTCTCTCCCTGCAAAAGGTGGCATTTTTAAAACAAATAATTTGAAAAGAGATGATGAGAAACTTAAGGTATTGACTTAACAGACCAGAAGCACACACACACACACACACACACACACATGCATGTGCTCACTCAAACCTTCAAATAATTGTGGAAAGACAGGTAGAAAAATAGGGTGATAACATTACCTAAAAGAATTGAACTAAAGAAGCTTTTGGATCGGAGAGTTTCTCATCTCTGTTCGAAAGGATCTCTTCATTTTAGTCTCTCCAGCTTCTGAGCACATCTGGCCCTGGTTCCCTTTGGTTCCTGTTCTTCTGATGTCTCCTGATGCCCTGCTCCCTGCCTTCTTATCTTCCAACCTTGTGGGAGAAGGTGGTGGTGGAGCCTGCAGATACATCCATTTCTCGGCTTTCCCTGTAGGCACCAGGCCCCTGGTCTGCTCCGGCTCTGAGTCCTTGGCTTCATGCCCCCTTTACCTGCAGGAAATGGACTCAGACTGTGCTGCTCCAGGTGTGGGCAGGCACCTGGTCAGTCCAGACCCAGCCACGGAGAGAGAAGGGCAAACGCTGCAGATGAACATTTAGAAACTTTGACATCAGTTTGGTAGAGTGGTTTTGTCTGTTGAACCTAACAAGATATTCGGTTGGTATTTTGTATCTTTTAAAATTTCATTTCTCTTGTAATAAATTATTTTGTTTTATTTTATTGTATTATCTTTTTTAAAAAAAGTTTCATTAGAAGGACAGTGAATACATTCCTAAGAACATTTATGATAGTATGGTCCTTATGAAGCTCTTGTTCCCTGAGTTCTTGAGATGATTAGATGAATCTAATGGAAGCACTTCTAACTATGAGTAATGATGTTCATTTATTCATTTATTTAAGTATACTTAATTGACAATGTTGTGTTAATTTCAGGTGTAGAGCAAAGTGATTCAGTTGTACATATATAGATATACATCCTTTTTTAGATTTTTTTCCTATTATAGGTCATTACACGATATTGAATATAGTTCTCTGTACTGAACAGTAGGCCCTTGTTGGTTATGTTTTATGTATAGTAGTGTGTATATGTGAATCTCAAGCTCTTAATTTATCCCTCCCCCTTTACCTTTTAGTAACCATAAGCTTTTTTTCTATGTCTGTGAGTCTGTTTCTGTTTTGTAAATAAGTTCATTTATATAATTTTTTTTCATTCCATGTATCAGTGGCATCAGATGATATTTGTCTTTCTCTGTCTTATTTCAGTTAATATGATGATATCTATTTTATTGTCTTTTAATAAAGCAACAGTCCACATGGAATGTGAAGCCTGGGGAGAGAAAAGACAAAAACACCAGGTTTTTCACTGTAGATCATTTGAGAAGTGCCCATCTAACATACCCTCAGGTTCTCTAAAATGTCTTTTGATATCCTACCTTCATGCCTTTGCCTGTTTTTCAGGTAATACTACCTATCTCTTAAACCCCAATTGTAATATCCTCTCCTACATGAATTTTGCCTGAACTTTTCATTGACATTCATTGTGTTTCTGCAGAAACCTTGTGACTAGTGGTTATTGCAAGTAGGATCATTTAACCTTCTGTACAAATGCACTTGTCTTTCTTTAGCACCACCTGTGAAGGCTGTCCCTGGGAGATAACACTCAGGGTAGGTAAGAGATGCGCTTTGAAGGGGTGGACACCTGCGTTAGAATCCTGAGTTTCATCATGTATCAGCTGAGGGACCCTGAGTCATCAGCTAGCCTCTCTGCACAGCAATGTCCTCATTTATAAAATGAGACTCTTGGTAGCACCTAGGGCTTAAGGTTGCTATTATGTTTTTCATTATTAATATTAGCATGTTTGGGATATTTTAATTGCCTGTGTTCACACAATAAAATTAGTCATTTAACTGTTTTACTTTGAGGAAAAAGAGATAATAAACTCCCACAATTGTGTTGACAGACCCACGTTTTGAAGACACAGCTAGGACGGGTGGGATTCAGAAGCCTGGGAAGTGACTGGATTTCTGCAGATTTCTCCTGGGTCTTAGAGAGCTAGTCAGGGTAGCTAAGACTTCCTTGTTTGGACTCTGTACACATAGCTGGAGTCACTCCTAGATACTTTTTCTTACAGACAAAACTTACACCACCAAAATGAAAATGGGGTTAGAAAAAGAAACTTCAGAAAGGCCAGATATCTAAAAATACCCCCACCAACAAAATATTTGGCTGGAACACCTGATTTTTCTGAGTATAATTTTAATCAGGTAAACATTGAAAATATATATTTTTCTAAAAGAGGAAAGAGTAATTTTATGGAAAATAATGATTGTCAGGAAACTTCAGATGCCTTCAGAAGATCAATTTTGCAAAAGACTTTGCTTGTTTTGACTTCCCTGGTGGCTCAGACAGTAAAGCGTCTGTCTACAATGCGGGAGACCCGGGCTCAATCCCTGGGTTGGGAAGATCCCCTGGAGAAGGAAATGGCAGCCCACTCCAGTACTCTTGCCTGGAAAATCCCATGGATGGAGGAGCCTGGTGGGCTGCAGTCCATGGGGTCGCAAAGAGTCGGACACGACTGAGCGACTCCACTTTCTTTCCTTGTTTTAAGGAGTGAGAAGATATGAATTTGAACAAGCTGCTGCAATGGTGATCAACATGTAACTGCTTAACTGACAAGATTTTCCCCCAAATTGGCTTTTTTATAGGATTATTATCTAGAAACATAGACAGGGAGTTGGTAACTATGGTGCTTGATCATGTGATTGTTGTTCAGTTGCTCAGTCATGTCCAACTCTTTGCTATCCCATGAACTGCAGCATGCCAGACTTCCCTGTCTTTCAACATCTCCTGGAGCTTGCTCAAACTCATGTCCATTGCATCAGTGATGCCATCCAACCATCTCATCCTCTGTCTTCCCCTTCTCTTCTTGCCTTCAATCTTTCTCAGCATCAGGGTCTTTTCTAATGAGTCAGTTCTTCACATCAGGTGGCCAAAGTATTGGAGCTTCAACTTCAGCATCAGTCCTTCCAATGAATATTCAGGACTGATTTCCTTTACGATAGACTGTTTTGATCTCATTGCAGTGCAAGGGACTCTCAAGAGTCTTCTCCAACACCACAGTACAAAAGCATCAGTTCATCGGTGGTCAACCGTCTTTATGGTCCAACTCCCACATCCATACATGACTACTGGAAAAACCATAGCTTTGACAATACAGACTTTTGTTGGCAAAGTAATGTCTCTGCTTTTTAACGCACTGTCTAGGTTTGTTATAGCTTTTCTTCCAAGGAGTAAGTGCCTTTTAATTTCATGGCTGCATTCACTGTCCACAGTGATTTTGGAGCCCAAGAAAATAAAGTCTGTCACTGTTTCCATTGTTTCCCATCTATTTGCCATGAAGTGATGGGATCAGATGCCATGATCTTAGTTTTTTGAATGTTGAGTTTTCAGTCATTTTTTTCCTCTTTCACCTTCATCAAGAGGCACTTTAGTTCCTCTTTGCTTTCTCCCTTAAGGGTACTATCATCTCCCTTAAGGGTAGCATATCTGAGGTTACTGATCTTTCTTCCAGCAATTTTGATCATGTGATAGTTAAATGAAATGATTGTTTTACTGTGTGCTGTAGACAAGTGAATATATTAAAACCATATTATGGATACATAGATGTCTAGAATATGCTTTGTTAGGCCTGAAAAAGTAGGTGAACTCTACTCAAAGTAAGCAGAAATATATTCAAGATATAACTGAATTAAATGCTAAGCAAAATGACGGTTAAGTTAAAGGAGGGGATAATGATTTTGTGGTCAAATTATTTTGGATATATTGAATGTCAATTCAAAAGAGGGCCTATAAACACAATTCTGGGAAGACCCGCCGCTGCTAAGTCGCTTCAGTCGTGTCCAACTCTGTGCGACCCCAGAGATGGCAGCCTACTGGGCTCCTCTGTCCCTGGGATTCTCCAGGCAAGAACACTGGAGTGGGTTGCCATTTCCTTCTCCAATACACGAAAGTGAACAGTGAAAGTGAAGTCGCTCAGTCGTGTCTGACTCTTCGAGAGCCCATGGGCTGTTGCCTACCAGGCTCCTGCGTCCATGGGATTTTCCAGGCAAGAGTACTGGAGTGGGATGCCATTGCCTTCTCCGGGGAAGACCTAGGGAGTGAAATTTAAGAGCTAGTTAGGCCCTTAGGACACAAGGCCAGTAAACAAAGACATAATTTACTATAGGGGAGGCTAAGAAAAACAAAGTAAAACAGTTATTTGAAGCCTTACATTGTGATTCTCTGTATGTGCACACACGCGCATGAGCGCACGCACACACACACACACACACACACACACACACACACACCATTTGAAAAGTGGTAATATACCCACCAAGTACATGCATTATCTGAATAAAAGGAGTGATAAAAATTTTTGAAAGAGAAGTTAGGCTGGGATCAAACACCTATTTTTAATAACAAGGTCTGTGAGACTTGAAGGGCTCAACACTCTGACAGGAAGTGGTGAAATTATCATAGACTGCTGGGTGATTCAAGTTGGACCAGACAAAATGCTTTAAAAATACGCTGTTGGAAACAATCTCACATTGGGAAGGCAGTAAAAAGATGGACCTAGAGCCTGTCACACAGAGTGAAGTAAGTCAGAAAGAGAAAAATAAATATATATATTAATGCATATATGTGGAATCGAGAAAAATGGTACTGGTGAACCTATTTGCAAGGCAGGAATAGAGATGCAGATGTAGAGAATGGACTTGTGGACACAGCAGGGGAAGGAGAGGGTAGGATGACTTGAGAGACTAGCTTTGAAACATGTAATAGGTTGGTACAAAAGTAATTGCAGTTTTGGACTGTGAATTTTAAATCATTATAACTAGGCTCAAACACATCTTTATTTATCAAATAGGAACCATTACACTCAATACATTTTTGCCTAGTAGAAATAAGTTTGCTTATTCCTATAGTGTAAAAATTTATGCTTCCAGATTCCACGGAGTCTTGGAAAGCATTTTCTGTTTCCTGCTAGTTGTGGAAGCATTTTCCTTGCAAAAAGTTGTTGAGATGCTTGAAGAATTGGTAGTCAGTTGGCGAGAGGTCAGGTGAATATGGCAGATGAGGCAAAACTTCGTAGCCCAATTCGTTGAACTTTTAAAACATTGGTTGTGCAATATACAGTTTGGTGTTGTTGTGGAGAAGAAATGGGCACTTTCTGTTGACCAATGCTGGCTGCAGGCATTGCAGCTTTCAGTGCATCTCATCAAGTTGCTGAGCATACTTCTCAGATGTAATTATTTCACCAAGATTCAGAAAGCTGTAGTAGATCAGACCGGCAGCAGACCACCAAAGAGTGACCATGATTTTTTTTAGTACAAGTTTGGATTTGGGAAGTGCTTTGGACCTTCTTGTCAGTCCAACCACTAAGCTTGTCATCCACTGGTTGTTGTATAGAATCCACTTTTTGTCTCATGTCACAATCTAATCAAGAAATCGTTCATTGTTGTTGCACAGAATAAGAGAAGAGACACTTCAAAACAACAATTGTTTTGATTTGCGGTCAACTCAAGAGGCACCCGCTTATGAAGCTTTTTCACCTTTCCAGTTTGTTTCAAATGCCCAATGACCATAGAATGGTCTATGTTGAGTTTTTCGGTAACTTCTTCTGTAGTTGTAAGAGGATCAGCTTCGATGATTGCTTTCAATTGGTCCTTGTCAACTTCCGATGACCATCATTATGCTCTCATCTTCAAGGCTGTTGTCTCCTTTGCAAAACTTCTTGACCCACCACTGCACTGTAGAGTCATTAGCAGTTCCTGGGCCAAATGCGTTGTTGATGTTACAAGTTGTCTCTGCTGCTTTATGACCTATTTTGAACTTGAATAAAAAAGTCTCTCGAATTTGCTTTGTGTCTAACATCATTTCTGTAGTCTAAAATAAGTATAAAATAAACAGAAAGTAATAAGTTATTAGCAAAATAAATAAAGCAAGAAATGTGTATTGAAATGATGTATAGCATAACCACATTTATTTAAGAATGTATTCCAACATCAAATGGCAAAGTTCAACAATGTAAAACTGCAATTACTTCTGCACCAAACTAATCCGATGTGTAAAATAGCTGTCTAGTGGGAAGCTGCTGTATAGACAAGGTGCTCAGCTCAGTACTCTGTGATCCTAGAGGGGTGGGATGGCAGGTGGAAGGGAAATCCAAGAGGGAGAGGATATATGTATTCCTATAGCTGATTCACTTTGTTGTACAGCAGAAACTAACACAACATTGTAAAGCTCCAATAATATACTCCAATAATAATTTTAAAAGGATGCTCTAAGTTGCTCTAACTTAGATGCTCCTCTCTTAACGCTTTTTTGTAGTCTAAAAACAGAAAGATATAATATTTACAGAGCGCTGGAAGTTAGGGCCTAGATGCTAAATTGCTTGTTATCAAACAATATTATATGTGATACCCCTGGTTTTGTTGTAGTGACAACAGAAATGCTGCTATTTGTTTTGGTCCTTTCCCACTACTAGAAATCAACAATGAAGAAAGAGCTTAGGGTTCAGAGCACCATTTAAGAACTGGTTGGTAGATGTGTCCTTACAAGTAAAGCTCTAAACACAGTTATCCAACACAATACACCTTGATGTTGTAGCCAAAGTGAAATAAGATTAAGATTTCCCCCATATATAATGTCATTATAATTGGATAAAAACATACAATGATGATGGGAATAGGGTATAGAGACTCTGAGAATTGTTAGCTGCTGTATATATAAAAAAGGGACATTGAATGAGAATCAGCTCCCTGAAGAGTTATTTTTTACATTCTCTCTGACCACTTGATGGTAACTTGAATAAATGGCAAGCACATACCATCTCTTCATATCATTTGATTTCCCTTATGTTCAAATCTGTCAAGATAATCCATAAAAGGAATCAAGTTGAGGAGAAAGGAGTCAATTCATTTTCCTAGTAGTTTCAAATTTATGCTTTTTTCATTTAACCTACAGTGATGTGGTTGGGGCTTTCTTGCTCACCTTTGGGAAATATTCAACCTGCCCTGGGAGCTTATGTGCCCTGGAGACAGGTAGTGTGACGTTTTTGGATAAACCCCCGGTTAGGCCCATGACCAATGGATCAGCTTGCCTGAAGCTAGTTCTGCCAAGGTCCTGTGATCTGTAGACTGTTTCTCGACCAGCACCGTACCCTCTAAACTGTCCAAGAGGCTGGTGGCTCATGGAGCACCTCATCCCATGTGACAGCTTTTATATAAATTTCATAGAAAATTGGCTTATGCTAACTTCTCTTATAACCACTGCTTCCCAAAGTATGCTTTTTGATGCGAAGTCCACTTACCTGCAGAAAACAGAGAGGAGGCTCGTTTGGTTGTGGGTTTGCTGTGTTAGCGAGGCAAAACTAAACTGATTCATTTCCCTCTGGAAGTAGTGCTGGTTTGGGCGGGGTGCTGGCCCTGGGTGACATTTGCCTCAACGCTGGCCCACTGCTGGGTGGTAAAAGATATTACATAAACATTTGTTGGATGAATAAATGCAGGGTTTTTGCAATGTAGGCTCAATTTTGGTACTACTCTTTCTGCATTTCTGTGTTAGCAACTGACTACCTAGAGTGACCAGCCCTATAGGATCTGCAAAAAAACAGGAGGAAGAGAAAAGATTGGAGTTCAGTAAATAAAAGAATAAAAGCTTTAAAACGACAAAAGAATAGAAAAGACAGCCTGGGGACTTCCCTAGTGGTCCAGTAGTTGAGACTCTGTGCTTCAATGCAGGAGACACAGGTTTTATCTCTGGTCGGGGAATTAAGATCCCACATGCTGGGTGGTACTGCCAAATAATTAAAAAAAAAAAAGATAATCTGTGTTGAGCCATCTTTTGAATCTTGAACGTATGTACAATCTTCCACTAGACAAACTATTCAATGTGGTGTATTAGGGGGAAATGTGGCATTTCGAAGACAAACACAGCTGTGTCTGAATCTTAACTCTGCTACTTACTAAAATTCTATGCAGAGTACAGTATTTAACCTCTCTGAGGCTCAGTTTTCCTTCACTGAAATGGAGAAACCACCTTTTGTTTCGGAAGCTTGTTTTGTGGTCATTCATTTCATGTAGTGTGTACATGTGTGTCTAAACAATAGTAATGGCAGTTTTCATTCTATGAGTATCTTCTAGATGCCTGGGTCAGGCTGGAGTGTATCCAGACACTTTTGTGTCCTTAACCCACCAAAAGTACAAGGCGAATAGTATGATTCCTGATATACAGATAATTAAATTGATACTCAGTAATGTAAAGGAAGCTATACAAGTTTGCAGAACTGCCAAGAAGAGGCTTGAGTTTAAATTTATCTAACTCCTTAGCCTAGGCTTTAATTTACTATGGTTAATAAATATTATTTTTTCCCTTGCCAAAAAGACATGGAAGTAACCCAATTCTCCCTTTCCTAGTTAATGTCTGCCCTCTATAGGGTGGTCGCCCTAGTCCCACAATAAACCCCAATAAGCCAAAGTGTTCTGTTCATTCATTTAGAATCTAACTGTGGGCTCCATATGTGGCATGTTCTTGGCTATCATTATCGGATATCACATCTTTTCCATAGGTTTGTTCTCGGTAACTTCAAGTTTTATACTGTAATACTGAAATCCAGAGAGAGTTAGGGAATGTAGTAAACTTTTAGAACCACTGAGATAACCCAGATTTTCTGGATGTATCCAAGTACAGTGATTTGTATCTTCTGTCCCAAGTAGCATCAGAGATTCTTCTGGCCACGCATCGACATATGATGTCAGTGGGAACTCTGAATGTGAAGGGTGGAGATGCTTAGTTTGGATGATCTGCCTGTGGAGCTGTTAACAGAGCTGGAAATGCTTATACCCATCGCTGAGTCAGAAGGATATGAAATTTGGACTTATTCTGACAGCTAATTAAACGAACCTGCCCCCAATTAAATTCTGGCAAGTCAGCCACTTAGAAAGTACTTGTTCTTTGGAAATCTTCTAACTTTCCCAAGTTTTGTTTTTACTCAGCATCTTGGATTTTGTTTTTGTTTTCCCTTTCAGATTTATAACCGCCTGGATACAAATTGCTGTGGGTTCCGACCTCGGAAGGAAGATACCTGTGTACAGAGTGGACGGAGTTCAAAATGCGACAACCAGGATGCCGTGGTTCTAGCCCACATTGTCCAGCGAAAACAGGACCCAAGACACTTGGTTTTTATAGACAACAAGGGTTTTTTTGACAGAAGTGAAGATAACTTGAATTTCAAACTCTTAGAAGGCATCAGAGAGTAAGTTTCCTGATGTAGTAACATCTGCGGGACATTGCATTTCTATTGAATACGTAGTAAGGTTTGAGAAGACACATATCCTATGTATAATCAATTTAACCCTTAAAGAGAATCTGGGAATGGAGACCCACAGAAGAGAACCAAACCCAAGGGAAGTAGAACAAAGGTGCAGCCAGGTTTCACTGTAACTGACCTGTGCAACCTACAGAGGTCCTCCTGCATTTCACAGGCATCATATTTCTTGGCCCTCAGTGTGAAAATACAGGTGGTATGAAGTTGGAAGGATGCAGGCATCTCTGGATTAGGAACTAGCCTGGTGGAGGTGAGCAGGTCACAGGGGCTCCATTACCAGGGTGCAGGATGGGGGGACCAACAGACATTCAAATACTGACAGGGCAGGATGTCCCAGGGCAGAATAAACTCAGTGACTTTGCTGAACACATGGGAAGTTAGAGGCAACCTGCTGAGTAGAACACAGTAGCCAAGAATAGTGGCTGTTCAATTCAGGTAAGAGGGTTTCTGAGCATTTGGAAATCCTTCTGTAGACAAAGATTATGGGGACAAGTATCTTGAGCTTACACTCAAGAAGTATTTGGAAATAAAGGAAACTAAGACACTCCATAGTGGCAGGGACCTCACTGTCGAGTCTGAGATATTCACCCCCAAACATGGAGACTGAAGCTACATTTCAGACTCCCCTTCATAAGCACCTATTCATTGTCTTTCTTTCTTTTTTCTTAATTAATTAATTAATTTTTGGTTGCCCTGGGTTTCCAGTGCTACACGCGGCCTTTCTCTAGTTATAGCGAGTGAGGGTTACTTGTTGTGGAGCACAGGCTCAGTAGTTGTGGCTTGCAGGGTATAGAGTGTGGAGTCAGTAGTTGTGGTACATGTACTTAGTTGCCCATGGCACGTGGAATCTACCTGGATCAGTGATCAAACCTGTGTCCCCTATACTGGTGGATTCCTACCCACTGCACCACTAGGGAAGTTCCCTTCATTGTCTTTCAACCTTAGTCAGATATCAGGGTCACTAAGAAACTGGGGTGTGTGTCTAAGACCTGAAAATAGAAGGGCGCTCTAGTGAAACAGTCCATCAGCCTCGTGAAGCCTAGTGATTGCTGGGGACACTTGAGCACGTCTAAAATTGAGAGTAGAACCCAGGTGCTCCAACCCTAAGTCCAGTCATTTTTCTGCAGTAACTCGTGGCATTTCTGCTGTTACTATTTCTCTTGTTAACAAAACTCTGAAGCATATTTCAATAATTTTTCCTAGCACCATGAATTAGGTAATGGGGAATTTTATGTATTTCCAAAGCTAGAGTTAATGAGTTTCAGAACATCCATTTTCATGAGTTTTTGCCATGACTTTCTCTGTTAATACCCATTCTTTACATCTCTGTGGATAGAAGGTAAAATATAAGTGTCTGCTAAGTGTCTGAGCTGAGGAAATTTTATGTGTAGGAAAATTTACATACCAGTGGCATCACTTACTGAGTCGATATTATGGGGTCTTCTTAAATCCCTGAGTTTCCTCTTAGAATTAATAGTGCCTGGAGAATCCATCTCTCTCATACATTCATAAAAATATGAATAACATTTTACTTAAGCTTTCAAAGGAGATTTAACCCTAAATGCATTATAAGGAGTAATGGGTTTAAAGTTAAATCTTCTTTGAATATGTAATTTCCACATTCAAAAGCAAAAATGAAGATTTCACTAACCCAGATTTATGCGTAGAATATTTCCATTAAGCAGCATAGCGCAGAGTCAGGTAATTTTTTTGATTTTCCTTTATGCAAAGGATTAGACACCAAAGAGATCCATGAATGTAGCAGTTTCATCTTGTACATTCTGCCACAGCTAAGTTAGTTCAAGGGCCAGAGAATTAATAAATCATGGATTATTAATACTTCCTATAGCAAAAATGCTTAATTAATACTATGGTTACTAAACTATAAAGGACATGTCTTTGGGGTGCTCAGAGCATCTGATTAACATTATTTAATTCCACATTTACTCAGACTCGTTAAGCACGTCCAGCTCTTTGGCCTTTGGTCTCTCTGCAGCATCAGAAATGCTGGAACATATGGACTGCTGTATTCATGCCCCCTCAGTGCCATCCCCAGCTTGATCCATTGACATTTGGAAAAGATTCTTAGAAGACTGAAGCTCTTGGCAAACTGTACTCTTGGAACAAATATATAGTCTCTTTTAGTTTTTAAGGAACTACTAAATTTACTCTTAAACCCCAGTATTTGTGCTGTACTTTCATCAGCATTTTAATGAAAGCTGGGAGAGAGGCCAAACGAGATTCAGCAAAATGTTGCTTATAATTTTGAACCAGAAATTTTACTAAATCCTTTAGATAATGTATGTGCTATATCCCTGGGTTTATTCTTTCTAAATGAAGAGCAGAAATCATAATGCCCTTCTTTAAGTAATTCAGCAAGGATCCCTCTAAATTGACCTCACGTTTTCCAGAGAGGTGCTTCCTTGTGGAGTGCCCTGGCTCTCAAACTTGAGTTTTGCTAAATTTATTTGAAAACAAATTAATATTATGGTTTAATATAATGTTTCCAGATTCTTAGAATTTCTGAAGTATTACCTGAATAAAAGGCATTTCAGTCTTTAACTGGGCATTTTGGTGTGACTTCTTTCTTTACACTACATGTATTTTGTGTAATTTCTCATTAAGTTCATTCATGCAACTCTGCTTCAGGAAGAGTAATTTACTGAAATTGACAGCATTTTTTTGCTTCTTACATTTTCTTGCGTATAATCTCATGTTGATACTTAAGAGGATAGGATTCTACTCAACAGATTAAAGTGGTTCCTTATGGGTGCAATGGAGTTTAAATTTGAGGAAAGTACTTTTCCAGATTATCAGAATTCTTGCTAATTCTGTCCCTCTCTTTGCCTACAGATAATTATCTTAAGTAAAAAAGACTTTGGTATGTCAAGTTCTCAGTGGTATAGACAACTCAGTTCCTTTGAAATCTGTTCTTCTAGTATATAATTATTAAAAAGTGTAAGCTAGACACTGACAGAAATGTTTTGATCCTCAAGGTATTATCAGATAGTATGATTTATACCAGATTAATGATTGGCCAAACCACTGGGCAGGGCATAATATTTCCAAGCAATTGCAAAGAATGAAATATCATTTTCTCTTTTCAGGTTTCCCGAATCTGCAGTTTCTGTTTTGAAGAGCCAGCACTTACGGCAGAAACTCCTTCAGTCTCTGTTTCTTGATAAAGTTTACTGGGAGAGTCAGGGAGGTAGACAGGGCATTGAAAAGCTAATCGATGTGATAGAACAGAGAGCCAAAATCCTGCTCACCTACATCAACGCACGTGGGGCCAAAGTGTTACCTATGAATGAGTAACAAAAGGTCTTCTGGCTAGTGGTCCAGTCCTTTTAGAGATGAGGCAGTGGAGATGAATACACAAAGTAAATGAATTTAATCTAGTAAATATGATGAACCTGAGCACAATAGCAGTCTTTAAAAGCTTTTGCAAATATACTGCTAAGATGTATCTGTTTACATTTTCCTTTAACATCATGACCTGGAGTCTCAACATCTGAGCACAGAATGGTTGCAATTTTTATCCCAGTTAGTTGTGTTAAAGCATCTGTCACATTGGTTAATAGGATAGTATGAACCGGAAGTGGTGATTCCTTTAATAAATCAGATTTGATGCCATTTGCTGGTCTGACCAAATACTAATGGGAACAGTTCTGGACATCTTTCTGTTGCTGATTGTTAGAACAGACAGCAGTTTCAACACTACCCAGAGGCAACTCTACACTGGAAAATGGAGGTATATAACCTTCAGAACGGAGAAGGCAATGGCACCCCACTCCAGTACTCTTGCCTGGAAAATCCCATGGACGGAGGAGCCTGGTGGGCTGCAGTCCATGGGGTTGCTGAGAGTCGGACACGACTGAGCGACTTCACTTTCACTTTTCCCTTTCATGCACTGGAGAAGGAAATGGCAACCCACTCCAGTGTTCTTGCCTGGAGAATCCCAGGGACGGCGGAGCCTGGTGGGCTGCCGTCGATGGGGTCGCACAGAGTCGGACACGACTGAAGCGACTTAGCAGTAGCAGCAGCAGCAACCTTCAGAAACTTCAGACTCCATAGTAATTCTAAGGAGAAATGTTGGTTTATTTGTAAAACCCCCAGTATATATTCTATTGTATCTAAAAATGATCAGCCAGCTTTGTGATCCTCAACACAAGAATCGCATTTTCCATTCCCTTTTGGAAATGTATTAACATTTTGTCATCAGGATAGAAACCTACATCTGACAGTTTATACATTAGGTAGTTTTACTCTCTGTTTTGGTCCAACTCATGTCTGTTGGCTTAAAAATTCAATTTTTAGGCATAAAGTTGCATATGTGAAACTACACCTATTGAGTGTCTTTTGGTTGGATGGGTGCTCTTTTTACATTTTTTGTCATTTTTACTAAGGATAGGCTATAATTTCTGCTTATTTCATAAATAATGGTGGATTTCTTCAAGTTTGTTCTTTGTAATTACATTTAAACAGAATTAATTGATATTGTCTAGATATTGACAATAGGACCAGATATTGAATGTGTTTAAATATATTGTTTGACTTATTCTAATATGAAACATCGGAGCAAAATAAGTTAAAACCCAACTCTGATCTGTTCTCCTCAAGTGAAATCACATGACTAGAAACAGGAAATTGGAGGATATTTAGCCTCAAACAATTCTCTCTGAACTAAGTTGTGTTCGACTCTGCAGCCCCATAGACTGTAGCCCTCCAGGCTCCTCTGGGCATGGAATTTTCCAGGCAATAATAGTGGAGTGTGTTGCCATTTCCTTCTCCAAAGAATCTTCTCGACCCAGGGATTGAGCCCATGTCTCCTGCTTGGCAGGTGGATTCTTTACCACTACACCACATGTCCTTGGAGGCATCTACATTATGTGTTTGATAGATGTTTACGTAGAGATTTGAAGTCTTGAACAAACTGCTATGACCCTCCCCCCTCACCTCTTATTAAGAGGCTACTATACTGACTTCTCTCAGTTTAAAAAAACAACTTAAGAATGTTTATAATCCATTCTATCCTCTGTTTTCTCAGTTCTGCATGTCATTCCTAAAGTGCATCCCATTTTCTGTGTTCCCATAAAGGTCGCTCAGAATCACTGAAGATTAGAACTACTAAAGACAGTATGATAAAGGCTAACCTATCTATTGATTGTAATTTATACAAACGTTTGAGGCAAAGTCACATAATAACATGTAGATTATAAGAAAACAGAGGAAAGGCGATCATTTGATCCTCTAATTATAACTTTTCTAGGCTTACATTCAAGTGCTACTTTTTAGCACCCTCACTTCTCAGCTGACCCTTAGAGAGCTGGCCTTCAGACCATACTGTCTGCAGCGTTCCCTCTGGAGCCCTGAGTGCGCCTCCCCCAGCCCCCGCCCCATACTTTCTAAGTACACGTGGACTCGGCTGAGTCTCCACTGCTACCTGCTGTTATTTGGTCTTTTTAAGATCACTTTGTGTCTCAATAATCAGCATATTAATGAGAAATTGGCTTAACAGAAGTCTGGAGATGCAAACTCTACATTAAAATAACTCTTTGTCAAGTTGCCTTATACCTTGTCTTATCTAGGTGGCATATTTGCATTTTAATATGCCTTTCATGAAATATACCATCTTGTCCAACTTTGTGATACTGGTGCTGGGAATCCCAGGTTCCTCAGAAGTGGCTTTGATTTTTCATCTTAACCTATACCACTTCGGGTCAGCTTGGACCTCCAGCTTGTTTATTTGCCTCCAGTTTTTCTGAAATGCAAAGTATCAAATGACAGGTCCAGGAACACGTGTTTAATTTAGTCACCTTTGCTTTTTAACAATATATGTTTTAGAATCAGTGAATAATTCATGCTATATTATTTTTGAATAATGGATGACTTGAGGCCAGGCTTTTCATTCTAATAAGTAATACTTTTCTCTTACTGAAACAATGAAAATCCTCTGTGCCTTTCAAATGTACTCATTATGCTACAGTTTGGTTCACATTGCACATTATGGGGTTTATTTATAATTTGATAAATTTAAAATAGAGCAGTTTACCTAGGCAGATAAACAAAAGCTTATTCTTGTGTGATTAATTTTTAAACTGATATTATGAAAATAAATACATATCTTAAAAATATGTCATGAAAATGTTAAAAATTAAAGATGTGTGCTTTTTATTTTGTCAGTGTTTTTGTTGTTTTGTTTTGATCTTGTTTTATGGGTGAACTGCTTTTCAGAAGTGAACTCTGGGGGAATGTTTGCTACCTTTACCCATGATAAAAGAAACAATTGAATAGTCAAGAATTATACTAGGCTGTGTTTGTGTATGCATATATTTGATATCATTAATAATGATATTATGCCTTCCCTTGGTGTACATTTAGCACTCTTTTAGGTGGTATGCAAATTACTTAACAGATATCGTAAATTATAAGAAGATACTAATTTGGGGTTTTCTTTGCTTGATGTGAGTCTTACCATTATATTTAAGGCTTCCTTGGTAGCATTCATATTTATTAAATTTATTAGGTACCTGGGGAACTTATTAAAATATAAAATGTCTTAGACTTACGCTCAAAATATTTATAGTCTCCAAACTTCTGCAATAGCCTATTTATACCGTTGTGCTTTTGGATATATGGTAAATTATATCCAGTGACTCCAATAAAATACCCTAAATGTAGATTCATCTATACATTGTCTTATGAAATTCTAATGTTTATATCAGTACAGATTAAATAAGGCACATTTAGAGCACTAGCCTGAAAATATGATATGGAAATGGTATTGAAGTCAAATAAAGATGATGAAGGCATTTCTCTAAAGAATAAATAATGTTATCAAGAAGCAGGAACTTTCATGAATGAAAGATGATTTGACTTGTCAGAAAAGGTATTGGACACTTGGAAATAGCCCCAAGTGTTCTTTCAGTGCAATGCTGGACTTGATTTTGTATTGAATGGGCTATTTAACAATGCCCTAGGGCAGAGGTTAACTTGTAGATTTTTACCCCAGGGAGATGCAAATAATTTCTGTCTGGTGGATAAAACAATCCTACCGTAATGACTTTACAAATTATTACCCTGTTGGACATTAACCAGTTTTTTTTTTTTTTAATTTGTCCAGCAATCTTATCCTAACATTTGCCTGTAAATATTTAGCTTTTGAAACACTCTTGAAATCATAGTGTTATCTTACTGGTTTCCTTGTTATTAATTATTTTAATAAAATCTTTGAATATGTTCATTTTATATTTGCATAAGAGTTGTGGTTTTATCTTTTTGAAGATTTTGGTTTAATAAATTTTGACTGTAGAGTCTTATAACTGTATTTACTTGAGTGTCATGATTTTAAAATTTTGAAATTTTAACAACTTTCAAAACAGAGTCACATAATTTAAAAAACTGAATGATACCATTTGATCAACAGCTCAAGCTTATTTTCATTTAATCCTTTAATTGATTAAGAATTGTTAGTTGATTATCTACTTGAAAGGTCTGATTCAGATGTGTTACAGGCAGACTTTATTTTGCAGCCTAAAAATGCCATGGTACATGAAGGAAGTCACAGAAATCCTTTCTTATACTAGCATTGCATATAGTTAAATTAGTTCAACATTTTGTTTTTCTTCTTAGAAAGATATCTGTTTACCCTCATGTCTCCAAAGTACATTTTGTTTGTTGATAAAAACATGCACAATTTTGCACGCATTAAGAAATCTCTATGCATTTTCTTAAAATGTAATGTGTGTTTCTTAGCAATGCTTGTCAAGATTTCTAAAGCTTTTGAGACAGATTAAAAAAACTCTTCCTTGCCAGGGGCCTTTTTGTCATGCTGCAGAATAGCTAGCTGAGCTATATTTCAAAAGGCAAACTGGGCGGCAGGGAGTGTGGCCAGTCACTAAATGAGACTGAAACAGCTGTGATTTTGCAAGACATGCCAACATTTTCTTTAGCTCCAGGACATCAGACATTATCTGGCTCATAAAGTACTCTATGTTATTGGCTCAACTTCTGTTTAGGAGAACAAGAGATCTTGTTCTATATCCTCATTTCAGGCCCTCAGGAGTACTAAAATTTGAAGTCAACAGTATTTTTTGACCATATAATACTTTAAAAAATAAACTGCAGTTCACATATCCTCTCTAACTTGGTGAGAATACTTTATAGTTAAACTTGCAAAGTTTAGGTCTTTCATAAGAGAATTTTGAAAAATGTATAGCATCTCCTAGGAGAGAGTCAATCTTCTCTCTCAATCAAGTAACAAGTGACAGTTAAAATATAGGACTTTCCTGAGAGTTTCATTGACAATTATGGCAGTACTATTTGTGTAATTTCCGTCTTACTGTATTGTTAGTTGTGAGCAGAGCGAATATGTTTAACAAGGAGTGACATGGTTGCATCCAAAGTAGGAAGTTCCTAATTCAGGACTTAGATTCCTAATTAAATCTTGATGTTGGCCCCACACTACTTACCAGATGCTAGTAGTAACAGGTCTCCAAGTTGTGACAACCAAGAGTGTCTCCAGATATTGCAAACTATCCCCTGAGAGGCAAAGCTATCACTTTAAGGTTTAGACTACTGCTTTAGTCCATTGATAAAAAGCACCCCCCTGCCCCGCCATAGAAGGTAAACCTCTAATTTTCTTTTGTCTTCTCACACCTCATCTTTTGGATTTATTGGCCTATCATGCAGTGAGCAGAGTGAGTGAGCTTGGACTTGGTAGCAATATGATAAATTAAACAACAGGGCAAACATTTTGGATTGAGTGGAGGTAAAAGTGCTTTACCTTCTTCTGTCTCTGGGGCCAGTATCTGTGTCCTTTGACATGAAGACTGGTCTGTAAAGAAGGCATCCTCTCCTCAGGACCCTAACAGTCCTAGGAACCTCCTCCCCTACCTTGACAGAAGATCAGACATTGTGGCAGGTTGTTTCCTTGTTAGCAGGAGAGGAAAAAGAGAAATGAAGTGCATTAGAAAGAAACTGTTGGGCCAGGGTGCAGTTGCAGCCAAAGGGCAGAGCATAATCACTTGGGAAATCTAAGAAAAGTTTGGAATATCGATATAATAGACCAAGTAGTGTCACAGGATCAAAGTACCTTCAAATCTCCTTGGCTGGAGACCGCTAAGTTCGATTTCTACTACAAATGTCCATCCCAGCTTGGCAGGAAGGCTTTGCTTTTCGTAAAACTGGAGATTCAAGCAGATGGGCAGCCTGGATGTTTCCATTGCTGTGCCTGAGTGAAGGGAAGTTCTGAAGGGCTAGTACTTTCAGCTGCAAGTCACTAGACAGAGCAGTTTGAGAATCGGGCAATGAACTATCTGGTGAATAACACTGGTAACTGCAGTGGATGGTGAGAGCTATTAAACAAATGGTGACTCTGATTATATTTGAAGCAAATACAACCTACATCTTCTTTCGTCCATCCACCGATCCTGTTCTTCTGGGGACCTCCGACCCACCGTGTCACCTCCCCTCTGTCAGGGCCCCCAGGCCCTATTTGAGAGGTTCAGGGATGTATGTGTGACTTCCACTGGGCAAACATCTGTTTATTTAGCTTTGTTTGTTGTCATCATCGATTGGTTCAAAGTTGAGCTCCTGAGTGACTAGGAGAACATGCCTCAGAATTTTAGAGCTGGAAAAGAGAAAAACAGGACTGAAGTACTAATGGGCAATATTCTGGAGATCTTAGTCAGACTTTCTTCTTCCCGAGCTGGAGGACGCTGCTGGCAGAAGAGCTGACATCAGGGATAGCTGTGCCCATGGTCCTGTTGCATATGCTGCCTTTGTTGCCCTGGAGATGACTTCCATTTCTTTCCCTGAAATGGCTCAGTATCTTTCATTGATTCATTGTTTTGCGTCAACTTAATCTAGATTGATTGTTTTTCTGATGCTTGCAATCAACAGAAAAATCTCCGATTTAGGTCTTCTTCTAAGCCAAGTTTAGAAAGCATGTCATGATTTTTTCCAATGACAGATGAAGATATCCATGCTCTTAGATGCTTTTCCCCTACTTCTTTCCGTCATGAACCAACTTCTGAAATATGTATCATCGTGCTCACATTGTTAATCTTCTTACTGTTTACCTTCTAGCTTCCGCCTCTCACAGGCACCTTATTGCTTTGTGTGCATGGATTTCCTGCCCTCCATTAATTATAGCTTCTGCATTCCTGAGGTCTTTGTTTTCTCTCCTTCATCTCTGCTGACACGTTTCTTTATCAGATGATTATTACAGACTTACTCATGAGTTCTATATTCACAGAGACATCCTCATTTGTGAATAACAGTGCTTTATTGATGTATTTAAACAATAGCCTGGTGATAGGAAATTTGGATTTCATATTTTCAAAACAAAATGCCCCTGGAGGTTTGTAGGCATTGCAAATTTATTATTTGGCTTTGAACATTACTAATATTTCAGAGGTCACCCTGGATTCTTCTAACTTGCAGGTGATTTGCTTTTCAAATTTTGATGCACATTGTGTTTTTTCTTCATTCTTTAATTTTAATAAATTTTCAAGACATGTCTTAAAGCTGGTCATTCTACATCAGATTTTCCTAGAACACAACAAGGAACCAATATTTTTATATTTTCCTTCATTTCAGGAACACTTTTACAATATATATTTGAATATTATTTGATTCTATTTGTTAGGTTTTCAAATAAAGAATCTGCCTCTGAATTGTGTTTTCCTATCCACTTAATTTTCTCTATATTTTTCCTTCACAAAATGTACTATTTTCTCAAGGGTTTTCTTTATATCTCTGACTTATCTCAGCAGTATCTATCCTATTTCTTATTGGTTCTAATTAGTCTTAATTCTTCTAAATGAATTTATCTTCAAATTTACTTTTTAGAAAGCTTAGTTTTCATTTTCTGCTTCTATGTTAATTCTGTGTCGATTTTTTAAAATTCTTAATCTTTTTAGGTGAAACAGTTTTTCAAAGAGTTTTAGAATTTTCTCAGAGACTGTAGGAAATAGTTTCTGAAATTTTTCAAGTAAAATTCAAATAAAATAAAGTTAAAATTGTATTTCCTTAGTCACACTAGCAACGTTTTAAATGTTCAGTAGCCATGAATGCTTTAATCGCTACTCAGTTGTCAGTTCAGCACAGGTGGAGGATGCTTCCATCATTGTAGAATGTCTACTGGCTAGCACTGCTACAGAGCCCAGGTGTCTCTGTATTTTCATGTGCCACCCTCAGCAACAGCTGCTGTTCCCCAATCTCTGTCTCAACCTCATCTGCCAGGTAACACATCTAGGTTAGGGTTTTGGTCTCTGTTTTAGGCAGCTTGGGGTGCCATAACAAAATGCCACAGACCAAGCTTTTACTTTTCACATTACTGGTGAAGGGGAAGGCCAAGATCACGGTGCCAGTGGGGCCAGTATCTGGGGAGGGCTTTTTCCTTGGGTTTCAGCTGGCCATCTCCTTGTTGTGTATTCACGTGGCCTTTTGGGGGTGTGCAGGTGGAGAGAGAGGAAGCGAGCTCCTGGGCATCTCTTCTCACAAGGGAACGAATCCCATCATGAGGGCTCCATCCTCACGACCTCTTCTTAACCTCCCAAAGATTCCCAGCTCCAGATACCATCACATGAGGTTGGGGCTTCAACACATGAATTTTAAGTGTGACACAATTCGGTCTATAGCACAAGCCTTTTAAACTTCACATTCTTTTTGCATAAAAGATGCATTAATTCCATGCAAACAACCCTCAAGTCTTAAATTGTTTCTGCATCATCTCTAAAGTCAAAAGTTCAAAGTTTTATTTAAAAATCATCAAAGTCACATGTGTAGGAGACTTGAGTTATGATTCATCCTGAAGCAAAATTCCTCTCCAGCTGTGAACTTGGGAAACCAGGCAAGTTAACTGCTTCCAAAATACTGTGATGGGACAAGCATAGGATAAAAACCACCATTCAGAAAGGGAAAAATAGGGACGAAGGGAGGAGGGAAAAGTCGCAAGCAGGTCCAAAACCTAGAAAGGCGATTTTCATTGGCTCTTAAGTCTTGAGAAGAACCCTCTCTGACTCTTTGCCCGACTTCTTGGGACCACTGAGGTGACAGCATCACCCCCACAGCTCTGTCCCTGTTGCTTTCTGAAAGGGTCCTGCTTATGTGACATCTGGGAGGGCTGTGAGTGGAAGCATCCTGGCCCAGTGAAAGCAGAAGGAACTAGTTCTGGCCCCTGAGCCTGTGGTGAGAGTATCAGCTATGGTGATCTCTGAATCACCTTCAGCATCACCATTCCCTTTTCTTGAGGAAGAGTGCACCTTCATAACTAGAGAGCTTCACAGTCCTGTGATGTAGAATCACGCAGGCTGAGCAGTCCTGTGATTTGCAGTTAGCAAGTTTGACAGCCTTCCTTCATTCTATCCTGCTTTTTCTGTCCCTTTGATTTAAAAATGGCAGTGTCTTTGGTGGTATAGTCCCATTTTCTCTTCGTTAGGTTTCTTAGACTCTTGTTTATTTTCAAAGAAATCTGCACTCTGCGGTCTGCTTTCGGTGACGGTCATCTTATATAGCTTTATACTAGACACATTCTTTCCCTTTTGCATCTTCTTCATTCATTTCAGTGGTTTCTGAAGAAGCAGCACGTGTCTTTTATCCCTTGCCATGTTTTTTTAATGAGTTTTTCTGTTCTTAAAGAAGGGAATCATGTGAGAAAAGAGTCTGTTGGGGTGGACTGGACTATGTCTTGTGGGAGAGGATGTGGAGACGTGATCTAAAAGCTCTAGAAGTTAGTTACAAAGAAATCAAGGAGTGAGGTATGACGGGTCTAATTTTGCAGTAGTTTTCATACGTAATTGTGGGCCGTTACATAAAGATCCGGAGGGAATTAACCAACCATTCTGAGAAAACTGCCATGGCTATGGGAGATGACATGAAAAGATATTCCAGAAACACCATGCAAAAGAAATAGACTGCTCTGGCTTAGATCCATTTTATGCACATGTAGTCATCACACCAGTAGTAATCTCTAAAGGGAACTATGTTTACCAGAGAAGGTCACCTGAGTTTGTATCATTGAGAAAGATTCAGAAGGATTGAGGGGCACGCACACACACACACACACACACACGCACTCATGATACACAGGACAATAAATCTAGATAAAGAGGTAGATTGCTTTTCTTTCTTTCTTTTTTTTGTGTGGGGGGTTTCTTGATGAAAAGGCTGATTTCACAGTTGATTCAAAACCAAGTGATTTACTATTATCAGAATTGAGGCTTTTAATTTAAGTGGGGGTGCCCCAAACCATGAGATTAAGCCACATCTCAGGATTTTCTGGTACAATTAGCTCTGAACTGGTGATGACTAGATAATTTTTTAACTTTATTTCTTTAAGGTTTTATTGATTTGTTCATGTGATAACTATTTCTTGAGTGCCAACTATGTGTCAAGCACTGCCTTAGATCTTGGGATTTAGGAGAGGAAAATAAGTGATCACTTTTTTTCAGCAGCTTCCTTCTTCAAATCTTTGATCAGGAAACTGTAAAGGTTAATATCTGTCTATATGTGGTAGAATAGAAGTCAGAGGCATTAGCTAATTTTTTCACACATAAGAAAAACTAATTTTATATGGAGTTCCTTTAGCCTTTTCTTTCTGTTCTTCAACTGTTCCTACTAAAAAAGGCATGTTATTTTTCAGATATATTTATAAATCAAAATCTCTTGTGTAATATCTCAAATATCCTTCATGATAGCTCCAGCCAATGCACTTTATTGTCAGGAATTGTGTGTTTTGTGCCCTTGATGCTCTGTTCTTCTCCGATTTTATCTTTGATAAAAAAAAACAACAAAACTGCTCGAATAAATCATGACAAGGACTCTGGAAAGAAAGAACTTGGATTTATGCCAATCTTGGTAGCATGCTTTCAGATCAAGGAAATGTTCTAAAGTCAATATTTAAATAGCATATTTGGCAAAATGTCCCGCCCTGAAAGGAATGGGTGACATTTTTTTGAAGAGAAAGAGTAATGGGAACCAGACAGCAAAGTTCAAGAAGCCAGTTCCTGTAAGCCTGCTTCCTTTGTTGCAACATCATCCCCTTCAACAGCTTTCAGTGTCTTAGATCTATTCCTCCATTATCAGTTGTATTCTTCTCTTTCCATTTTGTTTTTAGTGCACTGCAGAATCGCTACCTTCTATTTTGTTTTATGTAAAAAGCCTCTTCAATGCAATATATGACTATTGGAATCCTTTTCTTCTGTATGCAGCCATTTCATCTATGTAAAACCTCCAGTGGGTTCTTTCCCTTGTCCGCTAACTCAGATTTATCCTCTATCACTGAGATACAGAGATATAGCTCTTGATATTCTGTCCTGTTCTCCTGTTTCCTTCAAAAACTCTATCCCTCTTTCCACTCCCATCTTGTTTCTCTTAAGAAATGCGTAGCTTTGTTTCTACTGCCTGGGACAATGACAGCTAAATCAGCTTTGCCTTATGAATATTTTCACAAACCTCTTGTTTGTCTTATCTTTCGGCTCTTTGAAAGTTTCTTGAATGAGTACCAGATACCATTTGAATTAATGGAGAAGAGCAGGACATTAAGAAAGATGCAAATAATGAGTAGAAAGAAACACTTGGAGATCTGGTCATCATGTAGGCTCATTTGGTATCAATTTTTCATTTATATTTTGAAAATGATAATCTGTGAGTTATAGAAGATTGTAACAACATAGATCTCCTAATTTAATAATGATAGCTACCCACCAGTCAGAATGGCCATCATCAAATTTCTACAAATAATAAATGCTGTAAAAAAAAATGCTGGAGAGGGTGTGAGAGAAGGGAACACTCCTACACTGTTGATGAGAATATAATTTGGTGCAGCCACTATGGAGGCATCGTGAAAAATAAAAACAGAGCTACCATATGATTACAGTAATCCCACTCCTAGGCATATATCTGGAGAAAACCGTAACTCAAAAAATACATGCAACCTAATGTTCATAGCAGTTCTATTTACAATAGCCAAGACATGAAAGCAACCTAAATGTCCATCAACA
This sequence comes from Okapia johnstoni, assembly GCA_024291935.2. Lineage (NCBI taxonomy): Eukaryota > Metazoa > Chordata > Mammalia > Artiodactyla > Giraffidae > Okapia > Okapia johnstoni. The sequence goes on along the minus strand of CM044310.1, from coordinate 29,603,289 downwards.
GATGACTAGATAAAGAAGATGCAGTACATATGCACAGTGGACTATTACTCAGCCATAAAAAGAATGAAATAATGCCATTTGCAGGAACATAGATGGACCTAGAGATTGTTGCACTGAGTGAAGTAAATGCAAGACAAATATATCACTTATACGTGGATTCTAAAAAAATTGTATAAATAAATTTATTTACAAAACAGAAACAGGCTCACAGACACAGAAAACAAACTTATGGTTACCAAATGGGAAAGATTGAGCAGGGGAAGAATAAATTAGGAGGTTGGATTATCATATAAACATTACTAAATGTAAAATTGATAATCAACAGAGACCTACTATATAGAATAGGGCACTATTCTGTAATAACCTGTATGTGAAAAGAATCTGAAAGATAATGGACAACTGAATCACTTTGCTGTACACCTGAAACTAACACAATATTGTAAATTAAATATACTCCAATATAAAATGAAAATTAAAAAAGATAGTTACCATATCAGGTTCACTCTTTGAGGCTGCTATATATACTGTGATATACTTCAAAAAATAGTATCTACTTTAGTCCTTTCCACTCTATCTGACACAAGAGAAAATTAAAGAATGAAGTTAATAATTTGTCCAAGAACAGCCAGGAAATGACAACCTGAGATTCATATCCAAATCCACCCAACTTTATGAGCCCTGCTTGTGACAATCAGGCACACGGCCTACATGAGCCCATCCAGGACTCTCCACTCTGTCACAGTGACTCACTTCCCTGAGAGAATTTGTATCACTTATACACACCGAGATAAACTGCAGAAAGCATGGCCAGGTGCTGAAGTGGAAGCATTGTCTAATAGCCATCTAATTGAGAAAAGGGTCAGCCACTCAAGTTTTTCAGTGTCCCTCTCATGTCTGGTTCTACTCAAGCACATTGAAATGACAATGACCATTTTCCAAGATGAGTACTTACTCTTTATAATTGTTGTCTTCTTGGTCCATATGTTTGGACTTCCTGATTCGCAGGAGACAAAGAGAATTTCAGCTTAGGATTGCAATCTCAATCCATTTGCCATGATGCTGAGTTACACAGAACTTGGGCACATGTAAAATAAATACCTCTTTCTGTTCCAAGCCTTGATGAGCATTTTTCTTGATGCATTTGGATTCCTCGGGTAAGAAAATCACAATGTAAAGCCATTCTTTACATTCGATGTTGTGAGTTTGAACAAAGGGCTGTGAGACTGCTGTGGTGTGAAAGCTGGTGAAGTTCACAGAACAAAGGAGGGCAAAGCCCCCTTAAAATCACAGCATTCCACTTCATTTTACTTTGTGTTGTTATGTCGAAAATTGAATTTGCTAGTTTGCAAGTAGATATAATAGCCAGTTAGAGCCTTGTTCAACTGATTAGTTAATGTGTTTTAAAGCAAGAGGTTGAAAAAACAATTAGCAGATTTAAACACATATAAAATCAGCTCTGTTCTGGGAACAAATTTTTACTTTCACTGAGAGGCATATAAAAAAGTTTAAAAGTGATACTTTTTAATTTTTTAACATGGCTTCGATTGAAGCATTTTTTGTCATTCCTGTTGTCAGTTGTATGAGTGATAACACTCTTAAAAATGATATTAAGTCCATCATATATTTAACAATCCAGTATCTAACTGGTTGGTTTATGTGGAATTTTGGAACTTTTATACTGAGGATTGTGGAAGACTGAGAATTAAAAATAGACATCTCTCCCTTTATTGTTGTGAGCAGACTTTTAAGCACACTGGACTCTCCAGGCAGACATCTATCTCATCACGAGCATGAAAACATGTCAAAACTCATAGCCGGGGGGCTATCTGAGCCTGTAATGCACAGAGCGGTATGAAATCCATGGCTTCAGTCCAGTGTTTTGTGTGGGAGATAAGGTGTTGTTTTAGAATATTATGTTCTTTCTTATGAATACAATAGGCTATCAAAATCTGTTCCAATGCCATATGTAAATATGAGAAGCAATACCTGAAGAACTGGTCAGTCCAAGACCCATTTTAGAAGAGGCTACTGTTGGAAAACAAAGCTCTATCAATTCCATCTATCAAGATACGCATTCATACAGTATTGATTTATTTTTATTCATGTCTTTCCCTATGTCATTTGCAAAAAGACTTGAAGCACCTGGTTTGACTTGCTCCCAGTTGAAACTAGCAGTAGCAAAACACTTATGTATAAAAATGCCAATGATGAACTTTTGGAAGCTGAATTTTGATCCATAGCAAACAGAGATTGAAAAATAGAGTGATCCTTCTGAGAAGTCTGGTGTATAAGACCTCAAGAAACAGAAGAAAATCAGTGAGTTATTTAGGACCGGGACAATAGATGTATCAGGAAATGGATGAATGTGTGAGAGAAATGTCATCAATGTCACAGCTGCATTAAGCTTCACCAATGTTAATATTAGCTTTGAGATTAAAGTCAAAGGCTTTATCATATAGCATATATAAATAGGGATATAATGCACTATATGTTTATACATACATATAGCATACATATTATGTTTACATATATTATATACATAGATATGTGTATATAAAGACCCTGATGCTGGGATATATTGATGGCAGGAGGAGAAGGAATGTGGAGGCTGAGATCAGAGGACTGAGAAGCAGTTACCCCAAGAACTGGAAGAAGAACATTTCAGGCAGAAGCATCAACACATGCAGAACCTTGAAAAATATCCCATGTCCTCCAGAAAATGAGATAAAGCTCTTATTAAATATGGCAAATGAGGGAGAGACACTGCAGGTGGATGATGAGAGCAGAGGTCAAGATCTTGCACCTCTGACTCAAAGGTCTTGCTAAGGAGTTTGGATTTCATCCCAGGTTTGGTGAGATCACTCTGGGGTCTGTGTGGAGAATGAGTGGGAGACAGGCAATGTTGTTTTCCTGAAAGTTTTACTTTTGCTTTAGGTTTGAAGGATTCACTAACAAAAGACACCACTCATTACACACACAAATAGTTTTAATTTTTTATAGAAGACCATTTGAATTAATTTCAATATGCAGTCATTAAAAGAAAAGAAATAGAAACAATAGAGAGAAGTAACAGCACATACATCACCAAATTGGGCCAACAAACATTCCTTAAACAGCTCTGGGAAGTCCCTCATTAATAGCAATGTGGAGTCCTAGTTGGGAAAAGTTCCTGAGTGGCGGGTCCATCCCATGGGTGAGACTTCAAATTGCAGTTTGCAGGTCTCCTGCTTATAATCCCAGGCCACAAACAGATATCATCAGAAAAATTGCATGCAAAAATGCAGCTCTAGTTTTACTTTTGCCTTTTCGCAATGTTATTTGTTTTACCTTGAGAGTCATAGGATTTTGTTAGACCTTGGGTGTTGACCAGACCTCCAGGGGCTCAAGAATTCTAAGACCCACTCCATTTCTTATCTAGAGTGCCATCTGATTTGCTGTCCTTGCAAGTATGGAATCCAGGCAGTGTCCAGGCAGGTCAGAGTCCTGCTTTCCTATTTCTGAACTTGAACATGACTTTTTCCATTTTAATTTTTCTAATGAATGTGGAAGGAGGGGAGACAGGACAAAAGACCACCCAATAGCTCCAATGAGAAATGGTGAACCATTATGGGGAGAGTGGAGATGGAAAATCAGTGAATTTAAAGTATCTTCCATCTACCAGATGGAAAATGATGTTTCCAAGAATGAACACAGGTTTCTAACTTGAGTAATCAGATTCGTTATGTTGCCCTTGACTCAAATGGGAACGAACCAGTGAGAGACAACTTTGGTGAATTAAAAAAAAAAAAAAGAATATTTTGTTTGACAGAAGTCATTGTGCATTCGAGTGGAGACATTAAACATAGTTGTGAGGTGTGAGCTGGTTAGGGCCTTTCAACACTGGTATCATTTGAGATTTTGGGCTCAGTTAACATCCTGGAGACTATAGAATGTTCAGCGCCATCTCCAGCTTCTACACACCACATGCCAGTGACAGTTTGTCTTGCTCTGACAATTAACCTGTCTGCAGACATTGCCAAATGTCCTTGGGGATAAAACCACCACTGACTGAGGACGAATGGCTTAGAAATATAATTTGGGAATTGTCAAAATATAGATGAAATTTAAAATCCACGAAAGCAGAAGAAATTACCCAGGTGCTTTCAGTTCTTGCAAGATTGAAAAAAAAAATCCAAAAAAAGTATCAAAAAATAGCAGAATTCTTCCATTAGGATTAAAATGTTTACATTGAGAACATAAAAAAAAGAAAATGCCTAGGCAATGGTATCAAAATACAATATAAAGTAACGGTACTTTATGATGATAAAAGTAAGAAGGAATGGAATTTAATAAACATGGAGCTGTTTATTATAAACGTATCAGCTGTAGCCTGACTTTGGAGGTGCAGAGGTTACTTATCACAATGATTCATTAGGTGAGTTGTACCTTTATGGATATGGTGTCTATCATCATGGTACAGACTTTTAATGTTATGAAGTTGTATTTAACAATGCAAATTAAGCAACTTTGATTGTAATTTCCATAGTGAGCCTTCCTAACTGGCACTGGATTGAAGATTTCATGACTCCCAGAGACTAACATACCAATCTTCCAGTGTATTTTATGAAAGAATATCCTTATTTGGCAAAGGGAAGAGTCAAACTTGAAACATAATTCTCTTTTTTATTTCTGGTCTCAGAAAGAGAAACTCCTGGGGCTTTAATGAGTAAGCTCCTGTAATGTTGGTGGCGTTCTTTTAGAGAAGATCCCATAGGAAGCCCCAGGATGTGCTCTGCTCACTAGTGTCTGTAAATATCTCACATGATGGTAGGTTTCTGGATCTCAGAACGATAAAGACCAAAGTACAGAATAAGTTTTAGACTATTGTGTTTTACATCATGGGCTCTGGTTCTATGTTCAGTGGGTGATCAAACAATCTGAGGAGCCACTTTGGCTTGTGTTCTGTGTGCCATACCGTCCTTGACTTTTCTTGTTCTGTCTCCTCTGATGACTTCCAACCAATCCCCTGTCATGTATTCACTGCTGCACTTCACATCTGCATCTTCTCTGGTCTAATAAAAATAATTACACACTAGGTATTACAGGAGTTAAATAATCCATATAAGCCAAAATATTAGCACATTTGAGTCAAAATTTTACTTTATGAAATGCATCTTCATTAAAGATTTTATTTTCTCTAAGTTTTAAGGAGTATCTCCAGTCATTTCTCAGGGAGACTAGAGAAAATGAGCTTTCCTTTCAGTCTGGGGTTAAGAAGGGATATGAAGAATAAAATCAATAGTCCTCCGGCCTCAGCTGCTGGGCTCAGAGGGTTTCAGCCCCCACATTTTGCAGCAGATATGAAGGAACAAGATCATCTTCCTGAACTTCTCCCTGCCTGGGGGACCAATGATGATGGCATCTCCCGGAACTCTGAAATCTGTGTCAGGATATTTGCCTGCCTGGACTTACTAGCAGGAAATACAAATTGTGCTTCTGTCCTGGCTAATCCATGTGTTCACTATTCTTCAAGTACACTCTTCTCTCCCTCATCTCCAAAGAGGCTGGGTCTGGACTGCCCATTCATAGCCAAGTTGACGTGAGCAATATCAGATCGCCAGTAAGTGCTGAAATCACTGTTAAATCCCATGCAACAGTTGGTCAGGAAGCATTTATTTATGATTTTTAACTGAGCATTGGATTTCCAAGTGCTGCTCCAGAATTTTCATTAGAGCAAATTAATCACTTGGTAGATTTTAACTTTGATCCTCCACAACTTCGACATTTGGTCACTCTTTCTTTTGCTAAGGATTAACCCACTGACTCAATCTAAACAAACCTGCAAAAAGGCAGCATTTCGGTGGAATTTCCTTTGATGTGTGCCGCTAGAGAAAACACACTTCACTGTTCCCTTCAGGATATCTTTTGTAACTCTTATTTAATTCCATTTAATTTTGTCTCTCATTTAATTCCAGCAATTTGATATTTGATGAATTTCTGCTGTTGCTTTTTCCTCAAGGTAAATAGTCTGTTTTGCAGACTGGAGTTTGGATTTACTCATATTTTTAAAAAAATATTATCTCAACAAATTGTGGGGAAAGCTTTTGCAACATTTCATGAAGCTGGAATTAGACTTTGCCCTAATTACAAAGCAGTTGGTTTGATCCCTGGGTTGGGAAGATTCCCTGGAGGAGAAAATGGAACCCACTCCAGTATTCTTGCCTGGAGAATCCCATGGGCAGAGAAGCCTGATGGGCTACCGTCCAAAGATCGCAGAGTCAGACATGATCGAGTGTGAGCATGAATGATGGCTGGAATTTTACAGTTCCAGGTGAGGAGCTCCTCATAAAATTAACCGTAATGAATGTTGCCAGCCTGCCTTGCCTCCTCTACTGAGGTCAGTGTAATCCAGGAACAGAATCGTTGGTTCCTGCCTTTCCTGTACATCTCTCATTTTCTATAATTTTCTTCATCTGCCAATTACTGGATTCGGATTGGAGTTTGGATTTCAGATAGCTCTGACCTCGGTGTGTTCTTTTATTCGTTTTGGGTAGCGGTGTGGACACACATCTGCTTCTGCAGTTTCTAATGTCAAAGTTATTTGCCAAGAAGAGAAGATGCGTTTCTCAATATTTTGCAAATAAATCCTATTTTTTAAAATGGATATCACGGGGATGATAATATTTTGCTGTTAAATGTGATATGATATCACTTATATGTGGAACCTAAAATGGGATACAAATGAACTTATTTACACAACAAACCCAGACTCATAGATGTAGTAAACAATCTTATGATTACCATAGAATAAAGATGGGGGGAGGGATAAATTAGGAGTTTGGGATTAACAGATACACACTACTACTATATATAAAATAGACATAACCAAGAAGAACCTGCTGTATAACACAGGGAACTAGATTCAGTATCTTGTAATAACTATAATGGGAAAGAATCTGAAAAATAACATATATATATGTGTGTGTATGTAAATATATATATGATGTGTTTTATATATATATACAGTATATATATAATATATATATACACAACTGAATCACTTTGCTGTACACCTAAAACTAATATAACTTCATAAACTAACTATACTTTAATAAAAAAGAAAGTATCCCCAAAATAATAATGGAAAACTTGCTCACTATATTTGGAAGTGAAAAACATTCATAAATCATAATTTGTTTCTTAGATGGGCATAAAATCTCTGGCTCATCTTCCTACTCAAGGGCATCTGCACTTGATCTTGTAAAAATTTCAAAGTAATAGCCAAAACAATAATAGTTCAAGAAGGCTTTCTCATTTAGTTTGCTGTCACTAGTCTCTGCAGGTAGTAAAAAGCACTTTATTTTTACATACTTCATTTTAATGTACCTGTTAAGTACACATGCCTTCAGGGTTACTCATACTTGGTGTTCATGTGGTTCTGTTGGAAGTTACAGGGAGATACATAAAGAGGTGGCCCCTGTCTGTAAGTGAAAATAGAAAGACATGGAGTGCAGTCAATGCTTAAAACTCCGCTTACATTTTCAAAAGGTGTCTATGGCCACCTCTTCTTCTCACAGACTGAAAGATTGAAGAGGCTTGGGGCAAAGTCCCAGCAGTTTGTTTGATTTGTTTTATGACTTATTTGTCAATACATGACACTGTGGATGTTTATTTTTACCTTATTTCATGTCTTGAGAATCTTGAAGAGGGACACACTGCCTGCTAACATCCTCAGTGTCTTCTCTTTTCACCCATCTCCAGAGAAGCTTATGCAAACAACGTACTGATATTTTACAATTTTAAATTCCAACGGAGCAAATAACGCTACTTTCTTAGAATGCTACCAGGAAGAAAAAGGAGATTAATCCAGATTAAATTTCACCAGTCATGGCCAAATTCTTATCAGTCATAAAATCTTTTAAAACTTTTTAGGAAAAGTCTCTTGGCCATTTTTTTGCATAACTTTCCCCCTTTTAAACAAAATATTGTTTCAAAACTCATATAGGATAATGAATCAAATAACTAGCTTTGACGGGTTACTGATGTATGGCTTTTATGTACTTTTAAAATGAACTATTTATAAATTCACTCATTTTAATTCAGATCTGAGTTCGATCCCTGGGTCAGGAAGATCCCCTGGAGAAGAAATTGTCAACCCACTCTAGTATTCTTGCCTGGATGATCCCATGGACGGAGGAGCCTGGCAGGTTACAGTCCAAAGGGTTGCAAAGAGTCGGACATGACTGAGTGACTAACACTTTCAATTGTAAGTTATAAGTTGGCTTTCTAAGTAAGTCCCTTATGTGGACATAGTTGTTGTTTTAATCTTATTTATTATATTTATTTATATAAGCCGTCAGAAATTATTTCAGAATTTCTTATTGTTAAAAAATAAACAAGCAGGTGTTTCTTCTTTCTTTCCACCTAGAACCATGCATTCTATAGTTAGACTTTAAAATGTTGAACTTAAATGAATAATCTTGATGTTGAAAAAGCCATCCCCCAGAACTTCCTTGACGGTCCAGTGGTTGAGAATCTACTTGCCAATGCGGGAGACTCAGGTTCAATTCCTGGTATGGGAAGATCTCACATACTGCTGGGCAAAAAAGCCCCTGCGCCACTGAAGCGCAAGCCACTACAGCCCAGGAATCACATGACTACTGAGTCCGCTTGCTGCAACTGCTGAGGCCTGAGCGCCACAGAGCCAGTGCTCGCCTCAACAAGAGAGTATGCCCTGCTCCCGGCAACTAGAGCAATCCCGAGCACAGCAATGAAAGCACAGCCAAAAATAAATTCATTAATTAGAAAAGACATTCTCCAAATTATTTATTTTTCCTGATTCTTTAATGTGATAGTCAATCAATAGTGGTCAATTCTATCAATTTTAGTAAAATCACATTTGGATGATATATTACAAGGAAATGTTTAACGTGAATCCAGAATTTTGATATGATTGCATCAGTACATATACAAATGAATCAGCTCTATTTTTTTGAGCTCTGAAGAACATTAGTTTCTAATTCTAGAGATATTTAAAACATGACTGTTAACTGCAAAGGGTTGACTGAATCAGTGCTGTGCTATGAGGACTCTGCACTAGCTCTGTGGGGTGTAGGTTTTGGTAAAGCCTCATCTTGTGGTGAGAAGTGTGTGGGTTCGGTGGATGTGGGGGTAGGAAGGATTCTGGTTTCTAGAGACTGAAAGTTTCCATAAAAAAAAACGTTAAGAATAACTTAAAGTTTTCCATTGCAACGTATTTGCTCTAATGAAATTTATAAAATTGTATTCTGCTTTAAATATAATGTAATTACATTTAAAGTTTGGGGGAAGTGGAAAAAGAAAAAATAATCAGTCATAGCTATATCACTCTTATTAACCACTGTTAACTTCTTGTTGCATTTTGGCCATTATTTTTCATTTTCCATATTTTAAACTCCAAATGCCTTATTTGACATTGCTTTTTCAGGCAGATAATAGTGAATTATCTATGGAGCCCTGACTACAAGTACTTTACATACATTATTCCATTACATCTATACAACATTCCTGTGAGGCAGGGACTATTTATTACCTCAGTTTCACAGACAAAAAGAATTGAGGAAGGCTATAAAGGTTAATTAATTTGTCCAAGGTCATATTCATATGGCCAGTAAATTGCAATGTCTGGCCTTAAATCCAGGAAGCTTAACTTTAGAGTTCTTGATTTAAATGTTATGCTATAATGTGCCTCTGCAAAGCTACTTTTGGTGGAATTTATATAGCTTGAAAATAAAATTATCTGGCTATTGGCAAAAAAATAAGCTATAACATATTTCTCCATTAAAGATACAAGTTATGGGCTCCAAGTTAATTTTGCAGATTGATTATATTGTTTAAATTTATTGGTCTAATTCTTCTGATCAAAATTATGGTTAGCAACATCTTTAAGGGATATTTGGCTTAGTAACTAAGTAACTAGCTGAGTGGCTTTACCTTTAATTTTGTCTAAATTTTCCCTCCTCCCATGTAGGTTCTTAACCCTTCCCTATTTTTTATTTTGGACTATGTTTACCTAACTTAATCAGGGAATATGGTGGTACAAAGACACTTGTACACTTTGACATTCATATTTTCTCTTTGGTTTTAAAAGAGGAATTGAGGCAAATTTAATCATGCTTCCTTTTAAAATTTATTTCCGCTGTAAAGCCACAATAGTACCTGAGATTTCAGATTGTATAGAAAATGAAAATTGAAGAAAGGATTAGTGAATTGAAGGGAGGAAGTCATAACTTACCAAAAATCAATCTGAATTTTTATTGCCCATTTTCAAGGGCATCAATTAAGAATGTGATTGTTCTTTGTGTAACTGTCTTTTTCATATTCAGAGCAAGACATTAGCAGCTGCCCAAGCAAACCCTTCAGTGCTCTTTGAACAAAGTGAAATGCTGAGAATTAGGATAATTTCAGGAAGGAAGCCAAATTTAAGACAGTTTAAGCAGCTGCATAGAACCTGAGTGAGGTTTTAGTTTTTTTCTACAAGCTTATTTATTAGATAAAGAGTGATAATAGCACATGTTCGCCATATTGACATGTTATAATGTACACTTAAGTCCTCAGAATGGAAAACAGAGGGGAGAATTCCTCTCCTGGAGACAAAATTGGGAGCTCTCTCCTTCACACTGTTTGTAATCAGGGATGAAGAGCAAAGGAGAGAAAAGCTGGAATGATACTATGGTAAAAGTATTTTTGTGGTTTTGAATTAAAACCAGCACTCTTTCCAACAGCCAAGACATGGAAGTAACCTAAATATTCATTTATGGTTGAATGATAAAGAAGATGAGATATATACATACAATGGAATATTACTCAGTCATAAAAACAATCAAATAATGCCACTAGTAGCAACGTGGATAGACCCAGTGAATTAAGTCAAAGAAAGACAAATGTCATATGATGTAACTTATATGTGGAATCTAAACTATGATACAAATGATCTTGTTTATAAAACAAATGAACTCACAAACATAGAAAACAAACTCATGGTTACCAAAAGAGAAAGACAGGAGGAGGGATAAATTAGGAGTTTGTGATTAACAGATACACATAACCATATATATATATAACAGATAAATAGCAAGAACCTACTATACAGCACAGGGAACTAGACTCTATATCTTGTAAATAGAAGAGAATGTGGGCTTCCCAGATACCTCAGCTGGTGAAGAATCCACCTGCAATGTGGAAGACCTGGGTTCGATCCCTGTTCTGGGAAGATCCCTTGGAGAAGGGCAAAACAACCTATTCCAGTACTCTTGCCTGAAGAATCCCCATGGACAGAGGAGCTAGGCAGGCTACAGTCCATGGGGTCTCAAAGAGTCAGACATGACTGAGTGACTCAGCACAGCACAGAAGAGAATGTAAAAAGAGAATATATATGTGTGTGTGTGTGTGTGTGTGTGTGTGTGTGTGTATCTGTATCACTTTGCTTTAAATGGTATTAAATAATCATTAAATAGCATCTGATTAAATAGCTCTTGAATTAGATGTAGGTGAACCTGGGGGTATCCACACAAGACAAGAGAAAAAGGAATACAAGATTTACATGATTGATAAGTGATACATAAGTAGCATTATGTATTATTACCACACATAATGATATGATGTATGAAATGGATGATTATACATTTCATATTTCAATGGCTGGTGTTTGAATTTTCTTTGATTTTTATGAAGGCTTTGACACCTGAGGTGATGATCTTCAAACTGAAACCAAACACTGAATTCTTTTCTTCTATAATCATTTTTCATTTAACTTAATTTTTATTGAATTCAATATTTATTGACATTTTTTTGATATTGATATTCAATATTTATTGAAATCAATACCTATTGATTTACAATGTTGTTAAGTTCAAGTGTACATCAAAGTGATTCAGTTATACATATATACATATATGGGCTTCCCTGGTGGCTCAATGGTAAAGAATCTGCCTGCAAAGCAGGGGATTGGGTTCGATCCCTGGGTGGGGAAGATCCTTTGGAGAAGGAAATGACAACCCACTCCAGTATTCTTTCCTGGAGAAGCCCATGGACAGAAGAGCCTAGTGGGCTTCAGTCCATGGGGTTGCAAAAGAGTCAGAGACCACTTAGCGACTAAACAACAACATATATTAATATGCATGTGTGTGTGTGTGCATTCTTTTGCAGATTCTTTTTCCTTATAGGTTGTTATAAAATACTGAGTAGAGTTCCCTGTGCTGCACAGTAAGTAGGTTCTTACTGGTTATTTCTATTTTATATAGAATAGTGTGTATCTGTTAACCCCAAATTCCTAATTTATTCCTTTCCTCTTTCCCCTTTGGTAACCATAAATTTTTATACATCTGTGAGTCTACTTTTGTTTTGTAAATAAGTTCATTTGTATCTTTTCTTTTTAGATTGTACATATAAGTGATACATGATCAAATCAATGAATTCCATAAAGTATCTAAACAATCAGACCTAAATGGGATCTTGGCTTAAGTGAGTCTTAACATGTAAATTCTTCAAAAGGTAGGGCAGTGTTATGGGTTAAATTGTGTCCTCTCCAAAAGATTTGTTGAAATCCTAATCTCTAGCACTTGTGAATTTGATCATTCTTGGAAATAGAGTCTTTGTAGATTTAATCAAGTTAAGATAAGGTCATGATGGTGAATCATAATTCACTGTGACTGGTGTCCTTATATGAAGAGAGACTCTTGGGCACAGATGCAGACACACAGGAGAACACTATTAGGATGGAAGCAGAGACTGGCAGGAAACATCCACCAGCCAAGGAACCAAGAATGCTTGGCTAGGACCAGAGGCTGGTAGAGAGGCAAGAAGGAGCTTCCCTGTCAGAGCTCTCAGGAGGAACCAACCCTGTGAACATCTTGATGGCAGACTAAGGGCCTCCAGAACTATGAGACAATGTTTCTGTTGCATTAATTTACCCAGTGTGTGATCATCTGTTATGGCCACCCAGGAAACCAGTATAGGTAGGAAACTTCTTCCAAGCCATCTTGTCCTGGCTGATGAGCCTAAAATAAAGCCAAGTAATAGAAAAACAAATAACAAAGAACAACAACTCAGAAGTCAGCTAACTATTGGGTTGGCCAAAACGTTTGCTTGGGTTTTTAAGCTTCCTTCGGGATATTCTCATAACAGCTTACGGAACAACCCAAATGAACATTTTGGCCAGTTCGATACTTCTTTCCCCACTCAGGGAAACCAAGTTTTGAGAAACCTGAGGATTCTGGCTTGAGCTCAGTGTTCTCACTGATCACCAGAAAGGGAGTATTTTTGCGCTCCTATGTTTAGAAGCTCTTTATAACTGCCCTCAGGTTCAACAGTTTGTGAACTTTGTGACTCTCTGTTTTCTGCCATTCTAGTGAAAACAATGTCAAAGTTTAACTATTTTAAGATGAAAAGACAGGAATCACACCTGGAATTCCAGATTCAGGTGTATAAATGTGTGATTGTGAAGACAAAGAATGACAGATTTCATTGAGCCATCATGAGACTCCTCATGTGGTTGACACGCTCTCATAGCAACCATGTAACACTGTTTGTCAGTTGTCCCAACATGTAGTGGAGACCTGGGTTTGATCCCTGGGTTGGGAAGATCCCCTGGAGAAGAGAATGGCTACCCACTCCAGTATTCTGGCCTGGAGAATTCCATGGACTGTATAGTCCATGGAGTCGCAAAGAGTCAGACAGGACTGAGTGACTTTCAACAAGCAAACACAAAAAAATTATTATTGTTAGTAATTAATTATTGTTAATAGTAATTAAGTCATTAATTATTGTTGTTGTTTAGTCACTAAGTTGTGTCTGACTCTTTTGCAACCCCATGGACTGTAGCCCATCAGACTCCTCTGTCCCTGGGATTTCCAGGTAAAAATACATTTATTATTAGGCAAATGAAAATTAAAACCACAATGAGTTATCACTGTAGACTGTGCAAAAATTTAAAAGACTGACCACACCAAATATGAGCAAAGACATGGAGAAATAGAACCCGATATACTGATGACAGAAATGTAAAGTGATACAACCACATTAGAAAACAATTTGGCAATATCTTTAATAAGCTACAGCTATCAATCACATGATCCAGCCATTTTGCTCCTAGTCATTTATTCAGAAAATTACTCAAAAACTTTTCCGTAAATATTCATGGAAGCTTGATTTGTAATAACCAGGAGCTGGAACAATCAGTGTGCTTATGAATGGATAAACAAGTAGTGGTACACCATGTGATAGAACCGACAAAGCAAGAAAAACTGATGTCTAATTATACATGTCCCTTGGACTGCAAGGAGATCCAACCAGGCCCTCCTAAAGGAAATCAGTCCTGAATATTCATTGGAAGGACTGATGCAGAAGCTGAAACTCCAATACTTTGGTGACCTGATGTAAAGAACTGACTCATCTGAAAAGACCCTGATTCTGGGAAAGATTGAAGGTGGAAGGAGAAGAGGATGACAGAGGATGAGATGGTTGGATGGCATCACCGACTCAATGAACATGAGTTCGAGTAAACTCTGGGAGTTGGTGTTGGACAGGGAGGCCTGGCGTGCTGCAGTCCATGAGGTCGCAAAGAGTCAGACATGACTGAGTGACTGAACTGAACTGAACTGAATTATACATGTATCAGAATGGATGATTTCAAAATATTAATAGCTCTGTTGAGGGAAAGGAACCAGACAGAAAAGGGCCACATACTTTGTGACTCCCTTTATGTATGACTGTAGCTATATTCACAGTAACATACTAATTCATACTAATCTGTACTAATCTATAGTATCATAAAGCAGATCAGTGTTTACTTGAGCAGAGGGAAGGCAGGAAAGAATGGCCAGTTTGGGAGATGGCCATATCATTTGATTGTGATAGTGGACTTCACAGTGTGGATGTCTGTTACTCAGTATGGGCTGTGAGAATTAAATGCGTTTATACCTGAGAAGTCTTAAAAGGTGTGTTAAAAAGTAACATGCCTGCAATTATTAAATATCAATAAATTAAAATATTTCCTGTATCTGTCTTAAAATTTTCAACTCTATTTCTCACAATCAGGACCTTTCTTCTCATCTTCTATGGTTTTATTTTTCATCCTTTCCCTTTCATGAGTTTTTTTTTTTTCCATTTAGTTATGATTTTTAATTCTCTTTTTGTTATATTCTTAAAATGCAGCCCTACTGTTTCTTTTGCTGCCCCTAAATTTTTTTTGTCATTGAAGTCAATGGATAGTGCAACAGTCTCTGAGAAAAAATTCAACCCAATAATCATCTTTTGGATGAAGAAAATTGCCAAAACAGATTAAAAGAATGTGCCTGTGTTCAACGACTCCATTAAAGATGTTTTATATGATTGATCAGCTTTTATATTAAAAAAATCCAACATTTGATATGTACAAAGTAATAATTAATAGAACTGAAATTAATGTATTTTGTCCGAAGTTTTACTTTTGTTTCAGGTTCCAAGGATTTGCTAACAATAGAAACCACTTGTTACTCACAAATGAACAATTTCAATATTTAATAGAGGATTATTTGACTTAATTTCAATATAGAGTCATTAGAAGAACAGAAATACAAATAATAAAGAAAAGTAACAGCATATATATCACCAAATTGGGCCAGTGACCTATATTCAGACTTGAACAGCACTGGGAAGTCCCTCATTAACAGCAATATCAAGTCCCAGTTGGGAAAGAGTCCTGGACAGTGAATCCACCACATGGGTGAGAGTTCAAATTGCAGTTTTGGGGGTTCCTTTTTATAGCCCCAGACTATGAACTGATATCATCAACAGTTTGTTCCTCTGAAAATACAGCTCTGTTCTTTTTTCTTAAATGCTGTTTGTTTCACCTAATGAGTCATAAGACGTCTTAGACCCACTGGGGAAGGTGGTTAGCCAGGCCCTCAGGGACTCAGAAGATTCCAGGACCCATTCCTTTCCTTATCTAAAGTGCTGCCTGACTTGCTGTGCTCAGAGGCAGGCATGGAATCCAGGCAGGTCAGAAGCAGGTCACAGGCCTGTTCTGCTTCTGAGGCCTGAACAAGACATCTTCCATTTTAATTTCCCTAACACACTACTTTTCTAATTAAAAAAGATAGAGACATAGACAATCCTGATTATATTTAGCACTATAGAATACTGGAGGGGAAAATGTAAGCTTTTCATAATTTTAGTGCTCTGAAGTTCATGCAAGAAACATGAAATAAACCATCAAGTTCTACCTACTCACAATAGTAAAACTGTGACTCCTACAAGGAAATAAAACAGCATTTTAGTTCTCAATTTATTCAGAGGCATTAGAGACAGTGGAGATGGAGGTGGCAACCCACTCCAGTACTCTTGCCTGGAGAATTCCATGGACAGAGGAGGCTGTCGGACTGTGGTCCACGGGTTTGCAAAAGAGTCAGATGCTACTTGGTGACTAAACAGCATTAGAGACAAGGTTGGGAGTAAAGAGAACTGCAGTGGGTCAATTCAGATAAGCCATCTCTAAGTATGTCTTTTCTTTCCAATATAGAAAGGGAAAATAGGCTAGAGAAATCCAGAGATAAAGCAAGATGTTGTAGTAATCCTCTCATCTAGGAAGGGCTATGTTGGTGGCACAAAATAGCCCTGCAATTTTCTTTCCACTTAATATAAGAGGGATGTGTAGAGGTCAGTAGTGATTATTTAACACAGGTTGCGAGTAACCGGAATGAAATAGCATTTCATCTGTGCCCTATAATCATACTTTTTATCCCTTGTGTGTATTGCCAAACACGTAAACAAAAATGTCTTCACATAAATTTAGCTTCACAAACTCTTCTTTTTTTTTTTTTTCACAAACTCTTCTGTAGGAAATGTGTACTGAATACATATGTACCATAGCAACAGCTAATGTTGGTTTTGTTCAACCACAGAGACTCATACGAAATGTATTAAAGAAACAGTTTTATCAATAGTCTACACTTTAAGAATATGGACATGTCATTTGGTACAGCAACTCATTAATGTTTCAGAATTTGTTATCTATTGCCTTAGAATAGTGTGATTTATTATTTCTTTATTGTTAACAAAGTGATTTTTCTATGTAATTGCTTGTGACTGTTATATCTTGAGCTGCCACTATGATTCTAGACAATTTTGGCCATTGCATGGGTTAAGAACCTATAAAAGTTGTTTCCATGTTGAGCTTTCTGTGTCTCCATGGAAACTCTCCATGAGTTAAGTGTTTGTGAATGATTCGTGGTCTTTGATGAAGCAAATTTTTATGAAATAAATGCCTTCATGAGCCATTTGTGTGTGTGTGTGTGCTTCTTTCGTGTGTGTTTTGTGGGATAATTTCAGAATCTTTTCCCCTAAAATTCGGCACCCAATTTACTTTTGTTGGTTTTAGTTCTTTCAGTTTACCGATGAGCTTCTAATTTTTGTTTTATTTATTGCAATTGCTTTTTGCAAATTCCTCTGTGTCCTCTTTAAGACAGCTCTGTGGTAGTACTGTAAAGTTACATTTCCTGCTTCAGAAGTGATCCTTCTCTTTCCAACACTGTATTCAGTGTAAAGCTGCAACAAAACAAAACAAAAAACGTGCTGTCAACAACATATCTGGGTGAAGATGTTCCCCTGTTTCGTAAATGACTTTTGGAGTGAAATTAATTTTCCTTCCATTTTCTTTATAGCAAACTCATAATGAAGCTAAGCAGGGGCAAAGCCAAAGTATTTCCATCAAGTATTTAAAATATTCATCTTATTTATTTAATTTATTTTACTAATTTAATTTACTTAATTTCTCTAGTTCATACTACTCATTTTATTTAAATATTTAAACTGATACCATTATTAGTATATGTATTTAAAATTTTATCCAGGAATATGGGGTTATTCCAATATTTTTGGTAATAGAATTCTAATTGCAGTACTTTAACACCACTAGTGGACAATGCTAACCCTAATAACTGAATATTTAAATAAAATTTTTAAAATATATCTTCAAAGAGGCTCCACTATATGAAAGCCATACAGGCTACACTATAGGAAGATTTTAGTCATCCTGGTGGAGGCAGGGTCGGGGTATCTTCCAGCGTTGGCTTGAATTTCCCTGATGGCTAATGAGGCGATCATCTTTTCATGTGTTTAGTGACTATTGCATATCCTTTTTGGAGAAATGCCTATTTAGATTCTTTGCCTCATTTTTAATTGGGTTGCCATTTTATGGTTGAGTTAAAGATTTTTTTAAAATGTTAATAAGGGGGACTTCCTTAAAGCTATATTTTAACTGGTGAGTTTTAACTGACTTATAAAAATGATTTCTACTTTTAGTATAGAGTCTGTTCTACATCAGCCTATTATATAGCATTGATTATTATATAAAAGTATCAGTATGCTTTTATATTTATTTAAAAATCAATCTTAGCAAAATAATTTTATTCAGCATTAATTTTAAAATAACGCTATCTTCTCCTTCAAAGATAATATTTCTTAGGAAGCAACACATAGAGCATATTTTGAAAAGCCAAAACTGCTTATTGCTTAACAAACAGTAGGGCCTGATATCATGAAAACTTTTATAGTTCCAAGGAGACCTTGGCATTTAGACAATGACAATATTGTTTAAATAGAAGTCATTTTTAAAATGACTCTAATTTTTTCCTACCCTGCCTTGGTAATTTTCCTGAATGTCTGTGAGGGAAGATTAATAATATTCTCAACACCAGCTAGGTGTCTGAACCTTTAAAACTTGAAGTGAGCTGAATGTCATAGCAGGAAATAAAAACATTTTCTGCAAAACAGCAATTTCTAATGTATTGATTCTGCAGATCCCTGGAAATGCATGTTTGAGTTTTAACATGGCAAAGTAAAGGACAGTATAAAAATAATACTCAAAAAATGATTTAGAAAAAACATTATTAGTATAGTTTTCAAAGCTATTCTCAAAGGGTCTTTAAGAATAATATCACTTGTAATTGGGGAGAAAATTTAAATTATATTCTTGGCATTTTCATCATTTAAACAAATCTGTCTTTCACAAAACACAAGTTAAAAATTTCAGCCACCACAAATAATCTTTTTTTTGTTGTTGTTGTTTTATTAATATTTGTCTTTTACTTCTTTCCTTTTTATTTTTTAAAATATATTTTTATTTAAAAAAGTTAATACTAAAGGTGTAAAACTCTCCTTAAATGTTTTACCTGTAAGCTTCCTGAGCACAGGGACTTATCTTGTGGACCACAGAACTTGGGATGTAATAAATACTTAATATATGTTTATTGAAGGAGTGAAACAAGGCTATTTAATTGGTGAGCTTTCACTGACTTAAAAAAATGATTTCTATCCTGTTTAGCCTAATTCTAATATGTAACATTGATTTTATTTAAAAGTATCAATGTAATTGTATACTTTATAAACTAAAGGCTACCCCAAACTGAGTACTTGGGATGAACTTGGTCTGCTTCACCCCAAGAGGAGCTGGAAGATTCAGAGCCATCAGGGAGAAAGGTGGGCAAAGGGGGCTTTGGCAAGTAGGGTGATGGGCTTTGCCCTCCTCCTGCTGGGATCCTTCCAGACCCTCAGGTCTGGCAGGAGAGGGTATGTCTGGAGAGGGATTGCCGAAGGCTGTGGTGACTTGTCTACAGGGCTCAGTGGTCCAGGGGTCCTGGTCATCTTTCTAGCAGTTAGCTTGGTCCTTGTCACCAACGTCTTCCTGATGGCCTCCTTAGGGCTGGCGGAGATCATTGTGTTCTGAAGCGGTGCAGACTCAGGGATCTAGGATGTAAATACCAGGTTATCTTCCTGGCTTTTCTTACTATATTCTTACATATTGATTTTTTCCCCCTAAAGTAGGCTCTCTATTATGGCTGAGGCTGTCTGTGAGGGTCATGATAAAAGGAGGAATCAGATCCTTGGACACAGACCTCCTGTAGTGTTTCAACTATTGGAGTATGGTCTGTGATCCATTTGCCCTTTCAATTCTCTCACCCTGGAATTCCAGCTAGACCTAGTCCCCATCAGAGGTCACACGCCTACTTCTCAGCTTCATTTGCTTTAGTTCCTTTCAGATTCTTGAGGGGGGAAAAAAAGGAAGAGGAAATACATTGCCTTTTCCGTGATTTAGCCAATGATTTACAAAACAAACAAACATTGGTTACCATGGGGAGAATTGTTGCCAACTATAAAACATTGGTCTTGCACATCATTCCTTCCTGATGCTGGATATTTTTAGGCAATGCCACGTTAGCACTGCAGCAAACTGTGTAACAGTGATTCTACAAAGCCACTGCTGAGAAGTAAAAAAAATCGAAAGCACTCCGCTGGCAACAAATCAATTATTTCAACAATTTTCTTTTACTTGTAAGAATGCAAACAATCTTAGGCATGAGTTAGTATTTTTGAAATTCTGATTATACTAAGCTTCTTTCAATTCTGGGCTCAATTAAAAAGTTAAAATTATGTAGGAGAGAACAAGCATGACAACAAACCTCACTTCACCTTAATCATGGTCATGAATGCATTGCTTTTTCTTCCCTAGGGAGACAGAAATACTGTGAGGGAGATAATGAAATTCATTTGAAATTAAAAAGAAAATTGAGGAAGTGAAATATAAAAGAGATTTTTAGGGGTAAAGGACCTTCAAGATGTAATCTAGTGATTACTCAACTGTTCTTATTCGGCAGATGAGAAAATTTAAGTCCAGAAATATTCATTTCACAAGAACTGGCTACAAGAGAGACTGGGCAATAAAGCTGAAAGTAAAGTAAGAATTAACTATCTGTTACACATTTACAAAAGAGAAAATATGCAAAAAGTAACCACTCAGTAAAGCTATGCTAAAACCCATGGTCATAGATGAGGAACTTCACTCACTGACAGTCTTTCCTGACATAGAAATAGCAAATTATCATGGTTCCCAGTCCTTTGGTGTTGAGTAATAGACATTGTGACCAGGAAGGTCTTCTGATTGGTCCTCAGAAGCAATAAATGATAGATGTTCTGTCAGTGAAAAAGAATGACTCTTTGACCTTGATTGACCAATTTTTAACATCTTGCAAAACTGGTTTTTCTCTCTTGATCTGTCTCTGACTCTGCCTGTCTCTCTGTCTCTTTCTCACACACAAATATATACATATACAAACTGGTTTCATTTTTTTTTTAATCTGAACCATTTGGAGTAGGTAGACTACGCCATACTCCTTTATCTGTTAATATTATAATAAGTATTTCATAGGAACAAAAATATTCTCTTATAAAACCAAGTATAGTTAGAAAATTCAGAAAAATTGATTTCAATCTGATCTATGTTTTATCCCTTGTAACTAACTAATTATATTGGTTTCAGATTTATTCTTTTCTTTGTTGTTTTTACAAAAATAAACAGATACATATATGTTTTCTTATTTCCCTAAATAGGAGTGTTTTGTACAATAGGTCCATTAAACATACAGAAGTAAAACACAAAGTCAAATTTGAAGTAAACATAATTTGTAGATTTTGAGATACTTTTATTCTTTCCAATGTCTTTGTCTTTACCTCTTTCCTTCTTTTTTTCTACATTGCTTAAAAGTACATTAGAAAAAGCCAAACCTGATTTGCCAAGGAAATGGTACTGTTAGCAGTGATGAATTTCCAAACAAAGAATTAATATTATCAAATCTAAGATTGTGGCCATTGTGTGAAGGAGGAAATAATAAGGGAAGACAGTAGAGACTGGCAGACCAGATAAAGATGTTATTGTGATTTTCCAGGTGAGAGATGTTGAAAGTCTGAATGAGGATCATGGCTAGAGGAGTAGACAGTGATGGTCTGAGCCTGGAGGATGAGCAGGGGAAGGTGAGTATGCAACAACATTTTATAGCCTTGGAATATGTTGTTGTTATTGAAAGTAGAAAACAAAGAAGGCGTAGTTTTGGGTGGCAGGGAGAGGAATGATTTGGTGTAGACCTAGTGAGTCTGAGTCGGTGTTCTAGTCATGTGTGGAGGAGCACAGCACCATGTGATAACATAAATCCATGTGGAATATCACTCAGACACAAAAAGAATGAAATAATGCCATTTGAAGCAACACAAGTGGACCTGAAGGTTATCGTACTAAGAAGTCAGATAGAGAAAGACAAATGTAAAGTGATATCACTTATATATGAAATCTTGAAAAATGATACAAATGAACTTATTTACAAAACAGACTCACAGACATTGAGAACTTATGTTTACCAAAGGGGGATTAATTAAGAGTTTAGGATTAATAGATACTTATTGAAAGTGAAAAGAAAGTGAAAGTCGCTCAGTCGTGTCCAACACTTTGCGGCCCCATGGACTATACAGTCCATGGAATTCTCTACACCAGAATACTGGGTGGGAATCCCTTCTCCAGGGGCATCTTCCCAACCCTGGGATCGAACCCAGGTCTCCAGCATTGCAGGTGGATTCTTTACCAGCTGAGCCACAAGGGAAGTCCAGATATACCCTATTATGTATCAAATAAATAACCAATAAGGACCTACTGTATAGCACAGGGAACTATGCTCAGTATCTTGTAATAACCTATAAGGAAAAAGAATCTGAAAAAGAATGTGTGTGTGTACATAACTGAATCATTTCGCCGTGCACTTGAAACTAATGCAACATTGCAAATCAACAGCACATCAAATCTATCAATCAATTCATGTAGAGAACACACAGACTGGGTGCTCTATGGACTGGGTGTTGCAGGAACAGTTTGCTCTGTAGTTTCATTTTATTTCTTTCACACAGAGCCATATTTTCGGCTTTGAGCTTCACATGTAGGGTTGCAGTGAACAAGTGTGATGCTTTAGGCTTGTGCACGTGTGCTAAGTCACTTCAGTGCTAAGTCACTTCAGTTGTGTCAGACTCTTTGCAACCCTGTGGACTATAGACCACCAGGTTCCTCTATCCATGGGATTTTCCATGCAAGAATACTGGAGTTGCTAGCCAGTCCCCTCTCCAGGGGATCTTCCTGACCCAGGGATCGAACCTGCTGCTCTTATGTCTCCTGCATTGGCAGGTGGATTCTTTACCACTAGCACCACCTGGGAAGCCCTGAGGCTTTAGACTTCCTCATGGTCAAACCGAGAAGCCAGGCTGAAGCATGAAGTCTGGGTTTTATATTCCACGTAGCTGCACAGAACTACTTAAAAGTCTAGCCTTTGGAAAGACAATGGTCTACTAAAGACATTTTGTATTGTTGTATCATGGTGTCTGTGAAGAACTCTGCCTATCAAGTTTTTCTGGTTTTCTTTCTGTAAGACTTGAGTAATACCTGATAATGAAAGTGGGATTTAACATGGGTCAGTGTCCAACTGTCACCCCTGTTCATAGGAAAAACATGCATACACACATTTTTTCTGGAAAGGAGTCAAGCTTCGATTGTTACCAGAATTCTTTCCATGGAGAATAGATTTTGTTTTTCTCTTCATATAGTTTTCCTGTTGTACACGGAGAGGAAATGTTTTCTCTTGTTTCTAACAAACAGTTATGCACAGAAAATGCAAAACCTTGTTTGAAAGAGAAATGATTCTCTCTTTACTGAGAGAGAAGATGGCTTTTACAAGAATTCCTAATTGTTAGGAACAAGTCCCCAAACAATGGTAAACTGCCTTGTCTTTTCTTGAGACTAAACAAATCAGGTTGGGGAGGGGGCAGGTAGATAGATACCCATGGCATTGCCCCTTTGCCCTAGAGGCAGTAGGAGCTGAAAACAAGTTTTGCTTTTCTCCTGTTAGAAGATTGAGGCCCCAGAGTTTTCAGAAGGAACAAACAGGACAAGCCTCCTTGACTCCCTCTGAGGAGAAGTCACGGTGCTGGCTCCAGCTCCCTCCAGGATACACAGAGGCAGAGGAGACCAGCCTCTTCTGGTCCTCACCTACCCTTCAGGGCCAGTCTCATTCTTGTCAGCCTTGTATTTTAAAAACCAGGTCTTATTTCTCTGAATGCTCAGTTGTATCTGACTCTTTGCGACCCCATGGACTGTAGCCATGGGTTCCTGTCCATGGGATTTTTCAGGCAAGAATACTGGAGTGAGTTGCCATTTCCTTCTCCAGGGATCTTTCTGACCTAGGTATTGAATTGATGTCTTCTTCACTGGCAGGTAGATTCTTCACCACTGAGCCACCAGGGAAGTGCAAGGCCTTTCAATAAAAGATCTTTTCTTCAGTATGTTTCCAGCCTTTCTACCCTGGCCTTTCAAACTGTGCCCGAATACAGCTTTTCTGAATTAAGTCTCCTCCTCACCCCCTTGAGATGGGACTGGCTGGAATCTGGGACCCTTTGCTGCAAAGCTTGCACCTGGACACACCTCTCCTGTAGCAACAAAACACAAAGAAACTATGTGGGACTAAAAGTAACTCCTTCTATGTGCAGTTGGGGCAAATTCTGGACCCAAAATATACCAAAAGATAAAAACCCAACTGCTACTTCTGAGGAGCCTGGAGCAAAAACTGAGTGTTGGGAGCAAAAGCAGGGTACTGTGCATACTCTCTACACACAACACCATCTGAGGGGTGGGCAAACAACCTAACCCGCCCTTCAGGCCTGACCCCTGGACACACCCCTACCTTCCCTCCATGTAAGGAACCAGCTCACCACCCCCTCAGGGAACAAGCAAGGGAATGTGTTGCTTGTTCTTGCTCCACCCTGCTGCAGGAGGGGCCCCAACAAAGCCTTGCCTGGATTTTTGCTCTGACCTCTAGTCAATTTCTATTGATTAAGGAGGCCAAGAACCCTGGTCAGAACAGTTTGACCCTAGATGTGTTGTGTGTAGAATTATGTTTGTAGTGTGTATTCTGTGATATTATTGACAGTATTGTCTTACCTGATATGATTTATATTAATGACTTGATATTATTATCTCAGGACTATTAACCTCTGAAATTAGACTGTACAACCAATAAGAAAGGAAGAGCATTTGGGTCCTAATTTAGATTTTATCATTAACAATTTATCTGATTTTGTAGACATCATTTAGTCCCTGGGAGCCCATCTCTGTAGCTGCAAAATGCACATGGGTTTGAACTGCGTGGATCCGCTTACGTGCTGATTTTTTCTGGCTGAATCCAGGGATGTAGAACCCTTGGTGTGGAGGCTGACTGTAAAGTAAGTTATGCTCAGATTTTGAACCGCACAGGGGTTGGTGCCTCTAATCCCTGCATTGCTCAGGGGTCGACTGTATTATTAGCAACTCTAACTGCTTCTGCGAATTTCAAAGAATAAATCTTATTAATAATAATAAGTACTTGGGAATATTGTATTATATAAGCATGACTGAAATTTCTGCTGTTCATCGATTATTTTACAGTCGTCTAGAATAGACAGAGTCTTAAGTACGGTGTACTGGGGCAAATTGTTATTCCGCTATTTAAAATATCTTTTCTCACAAACATTATTCAATATATAAGCTGTCTAATAAAATTCTCTAAATATGTCCCTTAACCATCTAGATCTGTTCATTAGCCATACTGGTCCTAGAGAAAATTTTGTAACTGCATAATAATAGCATAGAGACTGTTATTTGTTATAGATGGTGAAGAAATAGAGTAGAATAAAATTAGCATGTATTTGTATTGAGTATGTACAATACTACCCACTATCTTATTAGTTAGACAGTTTCTACGTGTCACATGTGCTAGGATTCAAATGCCTTAAGAAGAGAAACCATCAGCAAAGTGCAAATAGAGTCTGTGAAATGAGAAAAAAAATTTGCCAATCATATATCTGATAAGGGGTTAGTAGTCAAAATATATACATAACTCATATACTCTACAGCAGAAAAAAACCCCAAACAAATAACACAAATTATAATTGCACAAAGAACCTAATAGACATCACTCAGAAGAAGATATATAAAAGGCCAACAGGTTCCTGGAAAAATGCTCGGCAGCACAAGTCATTAGGAAAATGCACATTAAAACCACAGTGAGATATCACCTCATACCTGTTAAAACAGCTACTATTAAAAAGGACCACTAATAACAATTGCTGGCAAAAATGTGGAGGAAAGGCAACCTTTGTGCACTGTTATTGGGAATATGAACTGTGATGTGATTGTGGAAAACAGCATGGAATTTCCTCAAAAACTAAAAATAGAACTGCTATGCGATCAAGCAAATCCACTTTCAGAATGCATCACGGAACTACAATACTAACTTGAAGAGATATCCTCATCCCCTTGTTCATGGCAACATTCTTTTTGACAGCCATTAAGAGTACAGGAATTCTGAAAAATATTTGCTAACACAGTATGGTTTTCTTTGTGAGATCTTCACCTTAGACCAGAAAATAAATTGTGAAATAAAAAAAATTAAAGAATCCACCAATTCTACCATTTATCATTAATGTGAATCCAACGGGAAAGGAAGGTGAATGTATAGTAATAAAATGATGTCAAGTTAGATATTAGATAGGTGAATTCACGAAGTCACAAAAGACACATGCTGATGAGGTTTGAAACTCTGAATTATATTTGCTTCTCACTATACATTTATGAATCTGTTATGTCTATCACATGGATCAGTGGTAGGCAAATTACCACATACTGCAAACCAATCCGGCCTGGCTCCTCTGTTGTAAATAAAGCTTTATTTGAACACAGCCAAGTCCAATCATTAACCTGTTGTCTACGGTGCACTAATGGCAGAGCTGTGTTCCTGTCACAGAGACCATTTTGGTCATGCAGTCTTACATATTTACTATCTGTCCCTGTACACAAAAAGCTTCCTGATGCCTGAAACAAATCACAATTAAAAATCAAGCAAATGTTTTTTTTTTTTAAGGAAACTCCATACTGTTCTCCATAGTAGCTGCATCAATTTACACTCCCACAAACAGTAGAGAAGAGTTCCCTTTCCCCACACTCTCTTCAGCATTTATTATGTATAGATTCTTTGATGGTGGCCATTCTGACCGCTGTGGGGTGATACCTCATTGTAGTTTTGATCTGCATTTCTCTAACAATTAGTGATGTTGAGCATCTTTTCATACTCCTTGGTCATCTATATGTCTTTTGTAAAGAAATGTCTGTTTAGGTCTTCTGTCCATTTTTTTGATTGGGTTGTTTGGGGTTTTTTTGATATTGAGTTTTATGAGCTGTTTACATATTTTGGAGATTAATACCTTGTCCGTTGTTTTGTTTGCAAATATTTTCCCACTTTTCTGTGGGCTGTCTTTTATTGTCATTTATACTGTAAAGTGCAGGGAGCTCAGCTGGGTGGTCTGTGATGACCTAAATGGATGGGATAAGTCTGTGGGAAGGAGGGACGTCCAAGAAGGAGGGGATGTATGTATACACATAGTTGATTCACTTTGTTGTACCCCAGAAACTGACACAATACTGTGAAATAACTATATCCCAAATAAAATGAAACAAAACAGATAATCAACAAGGAAAAGATCCAAACAAAGAGCACAACAGATTGTCTTACCTCTCTTCCATGTGGAAGAAAACTTAATACTGATTCACTCCTGTTTCTCTGGCTGTGTTTTAATTTTTATTGTTTCCCTTACATGTGAAGGTTGGTAATAACGTTGTGTTTTCAACTTATCTGTCTAAACATATGGAAGTATTTCCTTTTGAAAATATTACTAAAGTTAATAGTATTGTTTCTCTATATTCTGTAAATCAAATCACGTTTCTAGTTATTGTCCTGTTAGCAACTGCTTTGTCAATTATTAAGCAAAGGAGTATTTGAATGTCTTACTAACATTTTAAGGTTAAAGACGATGTTCATTTTTTAGCTGAATATTTAGTTACTCTTTCTAATACTTTTAATTCTCTGGGAGCCAGCTCTGGGGAAAGATAAATCTGCATTAGCTTTATTCTGCATTTTTCTTTCTTATTCTTTCTGTACTCTTTCTTAAGAGCACATATCACTGTTTCAATAAGATTGTGATATGTTCAAGATAAGTCAGTGTCCAGGTCCTGAGTAAAGGCAGACTTCCATACCTTCCCTAACTAGAGAGTCTACTCTAGAAATACCAAATGTTCTTATAAAGTTTTTGTAGAATGGCCCCTATCAGTTAAGTGAGGTGAATAGAGAGATTTAGGAAAGAAATTGCTCTCAGTTGAACAATTCAGAGTGCAAGTTGAGTGCAAGTTGATAGAAGTCTGAAATTGTACCAGAGAGCGGTGAGCAACATATCAAGAAGGATTTAAGTGAATGGCTTTTGAGATTAAAGTGAGGCTCTGAACAAAAGTACTCCAGAAAGAGCCAAGATTTGAAACTGGATCTCACACCAGGAAGGTCCTTTCACAGGACAGCTCCCAGTACATCTGCAGATCCATGTGTTTTCGGGTTGTCATGGGGAATCCTTTGAACCTTTTAGCATCTAGGGATCCTTCACCATTGAAAAGTGAAGATACTGTTGTGTGTGCCCCAAAAGAGATTGTTGTTCAGTTGCTAAGTTGTGTCCAACTCTTTGTGACTGCATGGACTGTAGCGTGCCAGACTCCTCTTTCCGTGGGATTTCCCAGGCAAGAATATTGGAGTGGGTTGCCATTTCCTTCTCCAGAGGATCCTCCCAACCCAGGGATCAAACCCACATCTCTTGCTTGGCAGGTGGATTCTTACCACTCGGCCACCTGGGAAGCCAAAAAAGGATTGTTACCAACCTACTAGTTATTCTGACTTCTAAATAAAGGCTAACTCATCAGAAGCACAGCTTTACTTCCAAAGACTGTGATACAGCAAATATTATAAAAACACAGAGCTGCAGATATGGATAAAGATAGTTGTGCTTGAATATAAAACAAATTTTAGATTAAGCATGGACATTTTTGAAATTTTCTGACTTCAGAGAAGTCCTGTTTCTGTTTTTCTCATCTGTCACCTTAATCAAAATATATATCACAAATATTTAGCTTTTACTTTTGGCAATAATTTGGCCTATGATAAGCTTTGGCTGATTTCAAAGCAGACAATTATTTTATTGGTGTAAGTTTTCGTTAACAGTGTCTTTTATTTATTTGTTTGAATTGGAAGTACAAATAGACTACAGAATTTAAAGTAAATGTTATGCCATAATATGTTAACATCTCATCCCAGTACTGTCAGTTGGGTATGTTATCTTCCCTGGAAACAATCACCATTACCATTTTCTCCTCTCTCCTTCCAGAGTCAGTCTCTGTATATGCAAGCACTGACTTATATATTCTTTTAGATAAAACAAGTAATACCACACTCTTCACATAGTTTGGAACTTTGCTATGCTACCTCAAGAGTAAACCTTTGAGATTGGTTCCTATCAGCACTTCATTATTTTTAATAGCTTCATAACATGCCATTGCATGAATGTGCCATAATATTTTTAACCAGTTCTCATACCAAAATGTTGTCAAATGTTCTGGCTTTGTGTTTCACTTTTTTTGTGTACATATGTCTGTGTAAGTATGTGGGTGTTGTGTGTGTATAGAGATGTGTGGATGGAGCTCAAATACAGAGGTTACATTATTTGGTGCACTAGAATATATTATTGGTCTGTATGAGTCTCCCTTATTATTCTTTTCTTTTTCTTTGTCTTTGTTTTTGATCATCAAACGCATTTCCTCACTCTCCTCCACCATAGGCATTACTAGTGTGTGTGGTGTTTTTCCTTGGATATGTGTGTGTTTTTGTAAACTGTGAAATATTTTTTAGTGTGCTTATGTGTATTTAGAAATTACATTAATGGTATTGTTATTGTTCCAGAATGTGGTTCATTGGCACTGCTTTCTGAACTGCTGCATGATCTTTTTTCACATCTATGATTTTTCCCTAATGATCATTTTTCATATGTCTATGACTTTGCAGTCCATGGGGGTCGCCTCAGACACGACTGAGCGAGAACTTGTCCCTTTCATGGGAGAAGGAAATGGCACCCACTCCAGTATTCTTGCCTGGAGACTCCCAGTAGCCTGGTTGCCGTCTAGGGTCGGAAGAATCGGACCATGGCACGAGGACTTGTTCCTGTGTCCCAGGGCTGCAGTCCATGATCACAAGGGTCGCTACAGAGTCACTCCTGTACACCTGACTACATCCAGCGGTAGCATTGAGCGACTTCACAGTTTAACAGATTTTTTCACTTTCATGCATTGGAGAAACAAGGAAATTATTTTCTCCACTCTCAGTGTTAGCTTTGCCTGGAGCCACCCACTCCAGTATCCCATGGACGGAGGAGTCAGAGGCTGCTGGTGGGTTGCTGCGACTTCACTTTCACTTTTTTCACTTTCTGCATTGGAGGGTCGCACTCCAGAGTTGGGATCCCATGACTGAAGTGACTTCGCACAGCAGCAGACAGCAGCTGAAGTTACTTAGCAGCATAGCAGTATAAATAAGTAGGGTGACAACATAAAGCCTTGACGTACTCCTTTCCCAATTTGGAACTAGTCCATTGTTCCATGCCTGGTTCTAACTGTTGCTTCTTGACCTGCATACAGCTTCCTCATGAGGCAGGTAAGGTGGTCTGGTATTCCATCTCTTTAAGAATTTTCCACAGTTTATTGTGATCCACACAGTCAAAGGCTTTGGCATAGTCAATAAAGCACAGTTAGATGTCTTTCTGAAACTCTCTTGCTTTTTCTGTGATTCAGTGGAGGTTGGTGATTTGATCTCTGGTTCCTCTGCCTTTTCTAAATTTGAATTCTTTAGTAGCATTTAAAAATTTTCTTATGTCCATCTTGTAGGCTTCTTAAGTTTATTCCTGGATATTTTACTTCTTTTGTTCATTTCAAATGAATTATCTTTTCCAAATGGCAGTTATTTGGTGATGTGAAGATGATTGATTTCTATATATTTAATTTTTCACTGAAATTTGGTAAATGTTTTTACTGCGTATAATTTTTCAGCTGTTTCTTTTATTCTTTTCCCCTAGAAAACAATAATATAATCTGAATATAATGATACTATAACTTTCAGTTTCCATATTTCTTTTCTTCTCTGATCTAACTGAACTAATACTTTCAAAACAATGTTAATTAAAATGATTAAAAGTATATTTGTTTTATTTTTTATTTCAATTAAGTGCTACTAATGTTTCTCAATTAAGTATGATTTTTACAAGTAACTTAAGTGTCTTAGATTGAGAATACTAATAATTACTTTAGCTTCTTGTCAATGCCCTTTCAGTGCATATAAAGGTCATTTATATGACTTTTATTTATTGTTCCTTCCATCTTGAAGCTTATATAAATAGATATACTAGCATTTAAGAATCCTTACATTCTTAGAATAAATAACAATTCATAAGCTGCATTATTATATTAATGTGCTTTTTGGAATCTGCTTTTATTTTTACAGTTATAATATTCAGTGAGAGTAAGTTCTACTCAGCTTTCCTTTCCTGCTGTTGTTCTGGGTTCCAAGTCCATACTATGCTTATTTCCTAAAGAGTTTTGGGTTTTTTTACATTCTTTCCCCTGTTTTATTGATACTTTTTGAAGACTATGATTGCATTGTGGTGAATTTTTCCTTACAAGTTTGGTAGAAATCCCTGTGAAATTGTTTGAACATTTGAATTTTGGAAAGAATAACTTTATAGCAGCATATTCTAGAGTAATTGGTCTGACAAAATTTTATACTGCTTCAGGGTTTAATTTTAATTTATGTACTCAGAGAATTTATCTCCTACAAGTTCTCATTGTCACAGAGCAGAGTAGTGAGCAAAATATTCTCTCATTATTCTACTAGTGTTTTCTCTGTCCATGGTTATTGTCACAAAAATATTTCAGTGTTTTGTATTCATATTTCACTCTTTTTTCTTGTTTCAATGACTAATGGTTTAAATATTTTTTGTGTTTTAAAGAAAATTATTCTTAATGTAGTTTTATTCTATTAATCTAATAATCTCTAATCCATCAAAGTTTGCTTTTCTATTTATTAGTTCCACTTACTTGCCATAAGTTTATTTTTTATAGCCTCTCAAGAGTAATGCTTTCTTGTTCATTTTACTTAGTTTAATCTTTTAAGTATTAATGTGGCATTTAAAACCATAGATTTTCTTTTGAGTAATGTTTCAGTTGTATAACATCTTTGCTCAAAATTTGCTAGTCTGGTGTGAGCTTGCGTTTCTTTCAGAAGTTACTTCCTTATGCCGAGTGCATTTTTAATGATTGATTTTACTGAGCCAAATTAGCCTTAATGTACTGTTACTTTGATATGGCCCTATATAATTAATAAGTAAAAATGCATCTTCCTAACATGACAGGGTGACAAATAAATACAAGAGAAATACATATTTTTCCATCTGAAAAATGTATTTCATGAAACAGCAGCAGTATAGAAATGAATAAAGTGTCTTAAGTCTGAATCTTTCAGATCTCTTTTGATTAGCTGGTTTGCATATCCTTATACAGAAAATAGGGCTTCCCAGGAGGCTCAGTGCATAAAGAACCTGCCTACAATGCAGGAGACACAGGAGATACGGGTTTGATTCCTGAGTTGGGAAGATCCCCTGGAGGAGGCCACAGCAACCCACTCCAGTATTCTTGTCTTGAGAATCCCATGGACAGAGGAGCCTCGTGGGCTACAGTCCATAGGTCACAAAGAGTCGGACATGACTGAAGTGACTGAGCACACATGCATACAGAGAATAATGATTTTATTCTAACCAACCTCTTAGAAATTTGAGAAATACAACTAGCTTCCTCCTGTTTCAATTTGCAAGTCTCCTTAAGCTTGAGAATGATGTAACCTGCTGGGTATAACAAAGGTCTTCACAGTGCCTGAGAGTGGGTTTGTGTCTTTAGGTCCATTAAAAGCATTTACATTGAGTTTTGTGGAATTCTGAGAATCAGTTCATTTTTCATGATACTCAGTCAATTTACTCACTTTGGCCTGAAGATCTGGAAATTAGATAAAATTTAAAATTTCCTCTCCCTCACACTCAGTGGACTAAATTGTACTGGGATCTGCTTGTGTATAGGTCTGACGTGAGGACAGAAGGCAAGAGGGATGCAGGCTAAATAGCTACTCTTGCCTTGGGATGAAAGTTACTATATTGACCTTTCCACATTCAGTTCTGTTGAGTGCATGGTGGGATTGTGTGGATCTGTGCATCCCCACCTCTTCCCATACCCTCTGCTTACTCCATGCCCAACACCAACATCAGGAGCTGGATAATGACAACAGTAATAATGATAGAGTTGATGATTACTGAGTATTTGTTCTGTGCTGGTTTTGTTCTAGGTGTTTTCATTTACAACTCACTTCATCTTCACAACAAACCCAGAAGGTAGGTACTATTATTGCAGTAGGCATCCCAAGGTTGTCCAGTTCTCAATCCCAGAACCTGTGAATATGTTGTGTTACATGAAATATTACATGGCAAGAGGCATGGTTTCAGATGGAATTAATGTTATTAATCAGGTCTTAAATTAAGGACATTATACCGGAATATTCAGTGGGCCCAGCGTAACCACCATTGTTCTTTCTTTCTGAATTTTGTTTAATTGAAGTATAGCTGATTTACAATGTCTTGTTATTTTCAGGTGTACCGCACAATGATTCAAATGTGACAGCTGTCATATCAAAATGCATTAAAAAAGACTTATCAAAATTTTGTGTAGCCATTTTAACCTTGAACATGGAATAAAAAAGCAATATTTTCAGCATAATATGCTTTGTTATATCAAGAAAGATAAAAATTCAATTGAAATACAAAAAAAAATTTTGTGGAGTGTATGGAGAATGTACCATGAAAAAAACATTCTTCATTTAAAACAAATTGTGATGGGTGATGAAAAGTAGATACTATACAACAATGTGCAATGGAACAGATCATGGAGCAGGTGAAATGAACCACCACCAACACACTAAAAGCCGATCTTCATCCAAAGAAGATGACGTTATGTGTGTGGATTGAAAGGGAGTCCTCTGTTATGAACTCCTTCTGGAAAACCCAGCAATTAATTCTAACAAGTACTGCTCCCACTTAGACCAACTGAAAGCAGCGCTTGACGAAAAGTGACCAGAATTAGTCAACAGAAAACATGTAATGTTCCATCGGAATAATGCAAGGCCACATGTTTCTTTGATGATGAGGCAAAAATTGCTATTGCTTGGCTGGGAAGTTCTGATTCATCTGCTGTATTCACCAGACATGGCACATTAGAATTTACATTTATTTTAGTCTTCACAAAATTCACTTAATGGAAAAATATTTCAATTCCCTGGAAGACTGCAAAAGGCACCTGGAACTGTGTTTAAAAAGATACAAGGTTTTGGGAAGATGGAATTACAAAGTTGCCTGAAAAAATGGCAAAAGGTAGTGGAACAAAACAGTGAATACATTGTTCAATAAAGTTCTTGGTGAAAATAAACAATATGCTGTTTATTTTTACTTAAAAGCCAAAGGAACTTTTTGGCCAACACTACACATATATATTTATGTGTGTATATGTATATATCCTGAAAAAGAATGTGTATATAATATTCTTTTCCCTTACAGATTATTAAATGTGGAAGAGAGAGGCAGCATGTCAGAGTCACAGAGAAATATGAAGATGCTCTTCTGTGCACTTTGCATATGCAAGAAGGGCCACATAATGCATACAACCCTTGGAAGCTGTAAAAGGCAAGGAGGAAGATTCTCTTCTAGAGACTCAAGAAGGATCCTGACCTGTCAACATCTTAATTTTAGCCCAATGGGGTCCATTTTGGACTTCTGAACTCCAAAAGTGTACAGTAATATGTTTGTGTTGTTGTAAACCACTAAGCCAGTGGTAATTTGTTCTGGAAGCCATAGGAAACTATAGTAATTATCATACTTACTTGGAAAAGTTGAGATATGAGACAGAGACTAAGTAGCTTGTCCTACGTCACTTGTATTCACAGGCAGAATTGGGAATTGAACCTGGGTTGTGTGACTCCACAGGCTGTATTATTGTTATTGTAAAACCAAGTTTCTTAAGGTATAAATTACCTTTACTAAAATTCATTGTGCAATATTATAAATTTTGACAAATGCATGTGGTCGTGTGACCAAAATCAAAATGAAGATCTAGAACCTTTCTATCACCCCAATAACTTACGTGGTACCTCCTTTGTAGTCAAGACTTTTCTCCATCCCACTCCAGTGCCTGGAAGCCATTGACTTACTATTTGTCTCTATGATTTTGCCTTTTGCAGATTGACACATCAGTGGGATAATAGCTGTATGAATAGCTTGGCAATTCATCTCCACGAACAGATTATAAAACCATATTAAATTATCAAAAACAATAAAGGCGCTGGAAATTGACTGAAAGCAGATAACATTTTGAGAAGTATTAATTGCTAAAAGTCAGTGAGAGCTTTGGGTAAGGACATTAGGAGTCTTTGGCCATCACTGGACTGCTCCCCCCCTCACCCCATCCCCCAGCCTCTGTTTGGGTAGCAAGAGTTCTAGCTTCACAAGAGGTGACTGGGTGCAAAATCCTGTGGCAGACTGACTCAATTTCAATTCAGAGTAGGAGGTAAAATCTCCTGCTTTGCTCATTAACAGTGGTGATAGACTCAAGTGGGAATGGGCAGGAAATATATCTCAGCCAGACATTTCATGGGTAGATTCTGGAAACGAGGGAGTCTTAGAAGTGCTAAAATAAACAATTCCCATGCACACTGGCTGAGTAGGATCTATGTGTGTGCAGAAGAGATCTAACAGAACAAAACAAAACAGAACTATCAAACACACAAAAAGAAAGCTAGCAAACAAAAGTAAACCTGGAGAGACTTGAGAACAGTCTGCGAATTTGAATGCATTTCCTAAACCACAGGCTAAGGGTAGAAACCATGTGTTTGCGCTATTTGAGTAAAAATTTTGTTCAGAGCATTAACTCAGTTCTTAGTTATGTTGGTACAGGAGGTACCATCAGGAAAGCCAAGTTGAAAAGAAACATAGGACGGAAGGCCTGAGCAGAGACGTCTACTGTGTGCCACGGAGCAGGTAGATGCTGAGGCTAGATCCAGACAATAACCCTCAGAGAAACAAAAAGGGAATTTCTGTAGAGCTGATACAATGAATCATCTAAAACGTACGATTTCAAACAAAACTATGGGACAGACAAATAAGTAGTAAAGCATGCTTTATACTCAGTTCCAGAAGCAGAAGCTGTCCATAGAAACTGTTTCTGAAGGGGTCCATCTGATGGATTTAGCAAAGACTTCAATACAGCCATTAAAATATGTTCAAAGAATTAAAGGAGACAATCTGAAGAGTAAAAATAAATTAGGATAACAAGTTCAGTTCAGTTCAGTTCAGTCGCTCAGTCGTGTCCGACTCTTTGTGACCCCATGAGTTGCAGCACGCCAGGCCTCCCTGTCCATCACCAACTCCCGGAGTCTACCCAAACCCATGTCCATCGAGTCGGTGATGCCACCCAACCATCTCATCCTCTGTCATCCCCTTCTCCTCCTGCCCCCAGTCCTTCCCGGAATTAGGGTCTTTTCCAATGAGTCAACTCTTTGCATGAGGTGGCCAAAGTATTGGAGTTTCAGCTTGAACATCAGTCCTTCGAATGAACACCCAGGACTGATCTCCTTTAGGATGGACTGGTTGGATCTCCTTACAGTCCAAGGGACTCTCAAGAGTCTTCTCCAACACCACAGTTCAAAAGCATCAATTCTTAACAAGTTAGTAAATATAAAATATCAATAGAGAAAATAAAATCTAGAGTCAATTATTACAATAAATGGAATGAGGAAATCAAGAACAGATTTGGGTTGGTGGGAATAAGGAATCACTGTGAAAACGAATTAGATCAATAAAAAATAGCCAATTTCAACAATAGAAAACAGACTGAAGAATAGTGAAGAGACAATATGACACATTCCAGCTATGAATCCCAGCTGTCTCCTATCTCCAACTAGGAGATAGAAAAAGAAACAGAAAAAAAATTGAAGAAGTAATGGCTAAAACTTGCTAAATTTGGTGAAAAATAGAATCCAAGGCATCTCAGAAACTCATGAAACTAAGTAATATAAATCTAAGTAATATAAACACAAAAAAACACAATTAAACAGTGTCAAATTGCTGAAAGCCAAAGGCAAAGAGAAAATCTTGAAAGCAGTAGAACAGAAATGATTGTCAATAATATGATTAAGAACTGACTGATTATGAGAAACAATGGAGCCCAACAGGCGGGATGGAATGACATATTCAAAGTGTTGATGAATAAAAATAGAGTCAATGAACAAATATTCTGTGTGTGTTTACATATAAAGCTAAAAATCAATAGAGAAAGTAAATATGGTAAACTAATCATGCTTGTTTATCACAAAGGAAGGCAGATAAAGAGGAACAAAAAAGATATGAAATGTGTAAAAAATAGCAAAATGTAAATCCAACCCTAACAGTAATGATTTTAAATGTAAATAGAATAAACATTTCAATCAAAAGGAAGGGATTGCTAAAGTGAATAAGAAAGCTTTCTATAAAAGAAATATTTTATTTATAGCCAAAGAAATAAATAATTGAAAGTAAATGATGGCAAAAAGATACCATTCAAACTGCAACTATAAATAATCTGAAGTAGCTATATTAGTATCAACATTGGCTTTAAAAAATATTGCTAAAGACAGAAAGGGACATTTCCTATTGATAAAGTAGCCAATACATCATGAAGATTTAACAACTGTAAATGCATTTAAATGGAGTCCCTAAATAAATTGAGAAAAATCTTATTTATTCATAAGAGAAATAGACAACTCAACAGACTTAGTTGGAGATTTCAATACTCCTTTTGTAGTAATTGCAAGGCAACCAGAACAAAAAAAAGCAATAAGGATACAGAAGACTAAAATGACCCTATCATTCAACTTGACTTATCGAGGACTTGCACTCAACAGTACAGTTTCACTGCATGTGACTCATCCTCCAGGGTAGACCCTAAGCTAGGTCATAAAACAATTTTTAATAATTTCAAAAGGATGAAATCATACTAGTATATTCTCTAACATCAGAATTAAATTGGAAATAAACAACAGAAAAAAGTCTGTGCTTAGAGGAAAATTTGTAACTTTAAGCACTTATAGTAAAAAGGAGAAAAGATTTAAGATCAATAGTCTCAGCTTTCACCTTAAGAAGATGGAAAACTAAGAGCAGCCAATCTAGTGCCAATAAGAGGAAGATGGAAATAATAAAATCAAGGTAGAAATCAACAAAAGAGAAAAACATTAGAGAAAATCAATTAAACAAAAAGCTCTTTGTAAAGATAACACAGTCAATAGATATTTTACTAGACTGATGAGAGCAAAAGATGGGGAGATAGAAGCTGGAGCATAAAAAGGAATGTCAAATGTACATTGACCTTGATCTCACCTCTGCCAGACACAGATTGCACATAAAAGGCACTCCTAGATAAATTTGGGACATTGGATGACATTAGTCAAATAGATGTTTCTTATGCTGTAATGATGTGGAAGCAGTAGGAGGGGGTTTGACATAACCCCCAGACTCCTGGGGGAGTTCTTTGAATAGCAAAGAATTCAGAAGAGAATCCAAACTTCTCTATGCCACTAACAAAAGTTGGGGAGTTTACTAAGAAACACTCAGCAAGATGATCCTCTGGGTTTGATGAGAGACCCAAGAAAAATGTTTTTTCTTTGAGAAAGACACAGTCCATATATTTTGTTAGATTGCAGTGACAGGAAAATTATCTTAACTGATCAAATTTTAGTTATTTTCCAGGGAATGCTGTGATTCACTCAGTAGACTGTATTAAACATTAGGCAAACAGATTCAAGCACAGACTCTTAGATCCTGGTGATAGGACCTTGGCAAACCCAGTTAACCTCTTTAAGTTTCCATATCTGAAATATAAGCTTCCCAGGTGGTCTAGTTGGTTAAAAATAAAAATCTGCCTGCCAAGGCAGGAAATACAAAAGATGTGGGTTCAATTCCTGGGTTGGGAAGATTCCCTGGAAAAGGAAATGACAACCCACTCCGTTATTCTTGCCTGGAAAATTTCATAAACAGAGAAACCTGGCAGGCTACAGTTCATGGGGTCTCCAAAGAGTTGGACTTGACTGAGCACACACATACTACTACTACTATTGCTATTCATCCCTAATATAGTGTGAATCATAATCTACTTAAACCTAGTTCTACAAACAATAGGGTTGTTTTGATGCACAAATGATATAAAATATGTGAAAGATACTTCATAAATGTTCAAAGCACTGTAAAATATTTATCTATATATATATTAATTCTTGTCCATTTCTGGGCAAGGGGCCTTTTCCTAATTTTTTGACTGACTTATTTTTCCTCTGGTGTGCAATTTTTTAAAGTCTTTCAAACTATTATGGAAATTGATTGTTTTATAGTTTCTTTGTAAAAAATTGATAATCTGAGGCCTTGTTAACTCTGGTAGTATTTTATTTTTTTGTAAGTTTCTGCTAGATCTAACATACGAAATCAGTCTACGTTTTTCTGAAATTTGTATCATAGTTTTCCCACAGGAGTAATGATGGATGCTTCTCTTCTTTACCTTCTCAAGACATGCTTCCAGGTAATTCACAGTAAAATACAGATGCTTGGAAATGATTTTAGGTGAGAGTTCTGCTAAGAACATGGGTCAGAGGGACAGAGGGTTAGGTATTTAGTACAGGTCAAAGTTTTCACATATACTGCATCCAACCCCCAAATATTTGGATTCAGTATTTCTGGATGGGGCCTGGACATCTGTATTTTTAAACTGAGTATTTTAAAACACTGAAAGACACCCCAGCTAAGAACTTCTTATCTGGGGGATAAAACATTCCAGAGTGTCTAGCATCAGTCAGCACATGTGAGGTTTTTGGAAGGGCACTCCGGACTGCTTGGCTTACTTGAATCATACCACACAGATCATTGTTTGGTGGCCTTAAAACCGGTCAGCACATAGAGCCCTCTTTGGCATCTGACCATCTCTGAAATAACACAGGAAGACTTTCTGTCATAGGAAAAAATAGAAGCTAGTAGAGAAGTAGAAGCCCAGTATGACAAATATTTTTATTGTATGTCCTTTGTCCCCTCGATATAATTATTTATCTTAGTGAAATTGTTAACTTTGATAAGTAGTCAGTTTATGAAATATAATTCAGGGTAGGTTATATTTTATTTTTTTATTCATTGAGTTATACTTTGACCTGGAACGTCATCCTCAGAGATTAGATTTCACAGGTAAATGACTGAATAATTTAGGATTCATGTTTATAATAATGCTGGGTTCTCATAAGGTCTTTATGCAAACTTGTAGTTTGTTCTTGAACAAATTATTGGAAATAGAAACACATTTAATTCATTGAAATTGTACTTAAGATAAAAAAATTGTAGAATAAGGAGGAATATGTTTGACAATATTTTAATTTTCTACAGGATTTGAAGACAACTCTTAGGAAAGAGTTACCATAAAAGTTATATATAATTTTACCATCTAGATTAGAAGCCTTATTCACTGGCTTCTAAGTGCCAGGCACCATTTCAGATATTTTCACATCCATTATTTCAACATTTTTTTTTTTCCCAGAGATATGACTTGGTAATGGGGTCTCTCCAGGTGCCTGGAATGTGAAAGTGTTGGATGACCTTAAAATTCTCCCCTCCCCATGATTTTCTTTTAAATTAATTAATTAATTTTAATTGGAGGATAATTGTAATATTGTAATGGTTTTTGCCACACATCAGCATGAATTGGCCATAGGTATACATGCATTCCCCTAATCCTGAACCCCCTTCCACCTCCCTTCCCACGCTATCCCTCTGGTTTGTCCCAGAGCACCGGCTTTGGGTGACCTGCTTCATGCATCGAACTCACACTGGTCATCTATTTTACTTAATGCAGGTATTGTGAGTTCATTTTAGGGATGGGTCTCTGCATAGCCACTCTTTTAAAAAGTCCCTTATGCAGTCTCCATGTTGCATTCAGTGCTGGGTATTTGGGAAAAATTTCTTCTGAACAGCTTTTTTTTTTTTTTTTTTAAACTTACAGTTGAATGGGGACAAAATGATACATAATATGTCAAAACTCTTAAAATTCCTGCTTTCTTCTTTAGGGCCAAAACCTCAGAGAATCATTGCAAAACTTCCT
Source organism: Okapia johnstoni (assembly GCA_024291935.2). Taxonomy (NCBI): domain Eukaryota; kingdom Metazoa; phylum Chordata; class Mammalia; order Artiodactyla; family Giraffidae; genus Okapia; species Okapia johnstoni. Next base: position 29,562,287 of record CM044310.1, on the reverse strand, counting down.
CTAGAATCCCAGGGCTCTTGGTGGAGTTGATTCACTGAGCATCCAGGACGAGGGATGAAATTCTTCCTCAAAAGGTCCTGTGGGAACTGCAGTTGGGCAAGTTGGGACTCAAAATGATGTCTGTTCTCACCCGTTTTTCTGAGACTCAAAAAGTCCAACTTGGATACTAAAGGAAAAGCAAAACCTAAACTCCTTTGCTTCCTCATGCATTATAAATCAAAATTCTCATTTAAGGAAGAAATTTAATAGAGTATTTTGTCCAAACACCTACTTAGAGAATTAAAGTACTATCAATTTTTTGATTTAATCTCTGATCATATAACAGAGGTCTCAAGAGGCTAAATAAATGTTTCCAAATTACATATTTGGAATGGCTAAATATATATCTAGCCAAGCCTTCCCATTCTTGAGGATGATTTAGAGTTTAAACAGCTGTTTTTTTAGGTTTTGACAGCTATATAACACAGTTTTCTAGGATGGCAGCCATTTCCTTCTGTCATTCTCAGCCTCAGGCTGAAAGGTGAAAGTTTTTTTTTTTTCCTTTTCTAAAACACCAAAGTTGATTTGGAAGGATCAGTTGTTTTAGTGATGGTCTCATTTGTCCCTCTCCAGTCATCCTTGCTGTACAAGGCCCATCCACTCCAGTATTTTTGCCTGGAGAATCCCAGGGACGGCGGAGCCTGATGGGCTGCCGTCTATGGGGTTGCACAGAGTCGGACACGACTGAAGCGACTTAGCATCATCTTTCCATAGCAACACTAAATTCTTCCTTCTATATTTTTGGTCTGAGCTAGACTAGTTAAAAATTAAAGATGTGTGTGTTAGTTCCTTAGTCGTGTCTGACTCTTTGCAATCCCATAGACTGTAGCCCACCAGGCCCCTCCGTCCATGGGATTCTCCAGGCAAGATGAGGTTCATGCTAATATCCAGATTGTCTTTGTTACTGTCAAATTCAATAGCTTTTATGTATGAGGCTTATTTATGTGATTTTGTGGATTCCAGCTACTCAAGAGGAATTCTGCTACTCAAGAGGATTCTTTTGATTAATTTCCTGTAGGACATCATAAGACAGTAATTAAAACTCACCAGTAGGAATTCTAAGGATTAGTGTGGAAAACAAACAAAGTCTTCACTAAATAAACTATAGAAAACAATTTTTTATCTAAAAAATGTTTAGACCGTTCTTTTGGAATGATCTTCTTTGAGGAACATTGAAAAACCGTGAAAATATTATTTGGGCTCTTCAAATTCAATGTCTGATATGTTGAAATCAGTTTCTATTGTATCTAAAAAAATTAAAGATATGTTTGTTACCACATTTTTCACGTAGATGAATTAATGTTGACTTTCTTAAGCTAAGCAGATTTCTTACGGAGAAGTTAACATTTACTATATTCCATAGATGCTGTGTAACAAGCAACCACCAAATCTCAGTGACCTAAAAATCAGGGTTCACAGAATTCAATACACATGTGCTTTGGGCTCTGTGCCACATCATCTTCACTAACGAATGCCTGCCTGGAATATTGGTGTCAAATATTTTGAGTGTATATTCTCCATACTGTTTAAAAATAAGCATTCTCCTTCTTATGAGGAAAAACAACTTCCTAGATTTCTCAGTACTTCCATAAAAAAGCCCTAGCCTTCTGAGACAAGGAAACATATAAGATACAAAGATAGGAAATGTTTGCTTTTATTTTCCCTGGAAGCATTTAACTCCTCACATATGATGAGAGTTAGATTTGTGGCAATTTGGATTAGGATTCTAGGTTAAGTCCCAAGGTGCCAGAAAGACTGGAGAGCTCTCGCTCTCTAGCTATTTACATTCCAAAACCTATGAAGTCCAGAACTTGGCAACATCTCCAGGTCATGAAAGCAGGAGACATTCAGTGTTTATCTGACCTTGCAAAGATGTATTTACAATTCAAAAGTTCAGGGTAAGAATCCAGAATCTTTGCTATCACTTCTCAAAGTAGTAGAAGTTATATATTTTTTTCTCCTTCTTTCAAAAAGGGAGGCAGATAGCTGTCTCTACTGCCTATAAACAGGGAAAATGCACTGTTCCCCATTCCTTTTCAGGTACAAACTGAAGCTTGCATGGGCAGGACATTTTAACAATACCTGGCTTTCCTTGGTGTCACTACCATGATGACACCTCAAGGTATAAGGAACCACAGTGTCATTATTTGATCTTTAAGTGAAAAATAATAGTCTGGCCTTGGTACCTTTTCCTCATTTGCTAATTAGTGAAGACCAACATTAAAAATCTCACACTTATCAGGAATAGAGACGCAGACAAGAGAATGGACATGTGGACCCAGTGTGGGAAAGAGAAGGTGGAATGAATGGAGAGAGTGGCATTGACGTATATACACTGCTGCTGCTGCTGCTGCTGCTGCTGCTGCTAAGTTGCTTCAGTCGTGTCCGACTCTGTGCAACCCCATAGATGGTAGCCCACCAGGCTCCCCCATCCCGGGGATTCTCCAGGCAAGAATACTGGAGTGGGTTGCCATTTCGGGTGTAAAATGGATAGCTAGTGGGAAGCTGTTATACAGCACAAGTTGCTTAGCTTGGTGCATGGTGATGACCTAGAGGTGGGTGGGATGCTCCAGAGGGAGGGGATGTGTTATATCTATAGGTATAGCTGATTCTCAGGTGACTCAGTGGTAAAGATTACACCTGCCAATGCGGGAGATGCAGGAGATGCAGGTTCCATCTCTGAGTCTGGTAGATCCATGCAGGAGGCAATAGCCCAATCCACTATTCTTGTCTGGGAAATTCCATGGACAGAGGAGCCTGGAGGGCTACAGCTCATGGGGTCGCAAAAGTCAGACATGACTCAGCCACGACTTCACACACACATAGCTGATTCACTTCACTGAACAGAAGAAACTAACTGTAAATCATTTATACTCTAACAAAAAATAATCTAGCATTTCTCAGGGAAAACAGCCAGATCCAGACACTCCATCAAGCTCAGGCCTCTAGTGATGTGCTTTGTCTCCAAGTCACGGGGTGATGCCAGGGGTGTGTCTGTGAAGTCCTGGTGTGGCATCTCTAAATGCAAAGATATATGAAAATAAAAGCTATTTGCCTTGCATATATCCAATATACAATAACTGGTCAGGTCCAGGACACCACAGTAAACACTCCTGGTGGGAAAGGAGAAGAAAGGAAGTCACACAGCCAACCTGTCCACACGATGATGACATCCTGTGGGACGATATATCAAGAGCCCACCACCATCCTGCCCCATCACACTCATGTTTTGGATCTGAATGTTAACTGCTTGCCATACTTAGTACCATTCAGTGCATATTCCCTGGGTGTTATCTGTAGAACAGACTTCTGCCCTTTGTACTCAGAACTTTCCAAATCTGTGGCTGGATACAGTTAACAGTTAATTGAAAATGTGTGATTAAAGCTCAGTCAGGAACTACTTACTGAAACTAACCCTGAGCAAAAATTCACAACTGGGATCAGATACACATGAAATTCCCTATCTTCTCCAAAATGCCTAATTTTTCACTGTTTGAATTTCTCAAACTGTATTATACTGTCTGAAATTTACTTTTTGTATCATTGGTAACATTTTTACTATTAGTAATAAAAATACAATTATTCTTATCTCTACATACATACATACATAGTGCCAATCTGAAAAATGAAACACATTTTGAATATGCTCTTAAGGCATTACATGAAAAATGAAGCCGAGATAAATCAAACATGCAGAAATACAACTCTTGGAAACCAATTTGGAAAATTTCAGTCAAGTCTTATTCTGATGGAAAATTCCAAATTAAGGAATAGTGCATACCACCTTAAATTTTCTTTTTAATGAAGCACTTAATGTATTTATATGCATAGTGGTTATATATATTGAGCAGGATCTCATCCTTTCACAATATGTATTCATAAAAGGATATAACGTGTCTTGGTTTGATACAACATTGATTAAACAAACTTTGTTGGCCCTCAGATGAAATGCTTACTGATAAGACAACAAATGTTATGTTTAAAATTAACCTCAAATAAAAATAGAAAGTGTGAACACAAAAGTCAAGTGGAATTTATTCCTCCCTCCTCCTCTCTCTTATCTACTTCTCCTTAACCTTTCTTTTATTCCTTCCATTTGTTTATGGAACAGACCATTTTTTTTCTAATGTTCTCAACAAATATTCATTAAGTACTTGCTTAATTGGGGAACACATGTATACCTGTGGCGGATTCATGTCAATGTATGGCAAAACCACTACATTATTGTAAATACAATATTGTAAAGTAATTAGCCTCCAATTAAAATAAATAAATTTATATTAAAAAATAAATAAAACAAACAAAACCAAACAAAACAAAGTACTTGCTATGTACTAATCCTATAATATTCTATGGTTTAGGAAAATATTTGATACATATTGAAATCAAAAACTGATGCGAAGAGCTGACTCATTTGAAAAGACCCTGATGCTGGGAAAGATTGAGGGCAGGAGGAGAAGGGGATGACAGAGGATGAGATGTCTGGATGGCATCATCAACTCGATGGACATGGGTTTGGGTGGACTCCAGGAGTTGGTGATGGACAGGGAGGCCTGGCGTGCTGTGGTTCATGGGGTCGCAAAGAGTCGGACAAGACTGAGTGACTGAACTGAACTGAATTAAAAAAATTTTAAAGTTTGTAGTACATTCATGGAATTCAAAAATCTAAGTGATATACCAAAGATATACATGTAGGTATTCATCACTCCTGTCCCTGACTGCCCTGCATTGAACAACTTGTTCAGTTGAACTCCTCTAGGAAACATGTTTCATATGTTCCTGTGTAACTTTCTGGTATCTCTCTATGTAAACATAGGCAAATGCAAATATAGGCAAATGTAAATATATTTCATTATGTCCCTAAATAAAGTATATGACACTGTCATGTATCTTTACTATGTTTTTGGTTTTTTTTTCCTTTCACTTAGCTATGTATCTTGGAGAATTTTCCATGTCAGGATATTAAAAATCTTCAGTTAAAAAAATCTTCACATGTGTAATTATCCTATCGTGTATTTAATCTGTTCCCTTTAGACAGTTATGCCTAGTTGTCACTGGATTATTTACTAACAGAAAAGTACCACAAGAAAATAATTTCCTATGTAAAAATCATTTCAAGTGTTTCTGCAGGGTACATTCTGCAGCGTATATACACCATCCTTATGGCAGAAAGCAAAGAGGAACTAAAGAGCCTCTTGATGAAGTTGAAAGAGGAGAATGAAAAACCTGGCTTAAAACTCAACATTCGAAAAACTAGGATCATGGCATCTGGTCACATCACTTCATGGCAAATAGACAGGGAAAAAATAGAAAGAGTGACAGACTTTTTATTTTCTTGGGCTCCAAAATCACTGCGGGTAGTGAATGCAGCCATGAAAATAAAAGATGCTTGCACTTTGGAAGAAAAGCTTGACACACCTAGACAGCATATTGAAAAGCAGACACTTTATTTTGATGACAAATGTTCATATAGTCAAAGCTATGGTTTTTCCAGTAGTCATGCATGGATGTGAGATTTGGACCAGAAAGCAGGCTGAACACTGAAGAACTGGTGCTTTCGAACTGTGGTGTTGGAGAACACTCTTGAGAGTCCCTTGGACTGCAAGGAGATCCAACCAGTCAATCCAAAAAGAAATCAATCTTGAATATTCATTAGAAGGACTGATGCAGAAGCTGAAGCTTCAGTACTTTGGCCACCTAATACAATGAGCTGACTCATTAGAAAAGACCCTGATGCTGGGAAAGATTAAAGGCAGAAGAATAAGGGGTTGACAGAGCACAAGATAGTTCGATGGCATTACGACTCAGTGGACATGAATTTGAGCAAATTCTTGGAGATGGTGAAGGACAGGGAAGCCTGGCATGCTGCACTCCATGGGGTCGCAAAGAGTCGGACACGACTGAGTGACTGAATAACAAAACCAACGTTCCCATAAAAAAATTGCTCGATAAAAGAGTTTTAAATTTTGTTAGGTTTTATTAAATTGCCCTCTATATGGATTGCAGTATTTTGTACTCCAGGAATGAATGAAACTTCGATTTTTCATATAACCTCACCAACAGAGTGTATTGTCAAACATTTTGAATTTTTATCAATATTATAGGTAAAAAAAAATTATAGTATTTTAAATGAGATTTCATTTATGATGAATGAGGCACATTTTTATTTCTCAGGGAATATTTTTATTTGATTTTCAAAGAATTGTTCACGTCTTTGCTTGATTTTCTGATGAGTTGTTGACTTTTTTCTTGATTTCTAAGTATTTGGCTATTTGGGAGATTGCACTTTGCCTCCAACAAAGCTTTGAGTCACACGGGATCTTAGTTCCCTGACCAGGGTTGGGAGCCTCATCCCCTAGAGAGGAAGAGCAGAGTCTTCACCACTGGAGAGCTAGGGAATTCCCCCCAAATTTTCTTTTTAGCTTTGCCGCTTATCTTTCTTCAGCTTATGACTTTGCAATTAGTTTTTCTTATATAGTGGCATTAAAAAAAAAAAAACTCTGATAGTCACTCACTTTAAAGACTTCTACATTTTAAGTGACAGATAGGCTATCCACTCCAGTATTCTGGCCTGGAGAATTCCATGGACTGTATAGTCCATGGGGTCGGTAAGACTGAGTGACTTTCACTTTCTAGATAGGCCTTCATTCTCCACCCTAATTTATAAAAAATGCAACCAAATTTATTTTTAATAATTTAAGGTTTTAATGCTTTGCAGTTTTTGATTTTTGTTCTATTGATAACTATCTTGGATTTTCCAATTGTAACTATATTATCTGCAGAGTATTGATTTTACTTTACTCTGCTGTAATTTTACACGTCTGATAAAAATACATTTCTTCCATAATTGCAATGGCTGATGCCTCTAGCACCTTGTTCATTAGTCTTGGAGGTTGTGAGTTTTCTCCTCTTCCTGCTTCCAGTGTTCTGTCTCACATGGCACTGGTTTCTGGGCTTGACCTGTTTGTGGGCACCTGTGCCCTCATGTGTGTGCTAGTGAATGTTTCACTGATTTTCATTTTGGGGCATTTTTCCTTTGTAAATAAAAATGAGTATAAAATTATCAAATGCCATTTCAGCATTCAGAAAAGGGATCAAGTGATATTTTTTCACCTTAGATATAAAGAGAATAAAATATAATAAAAGGTATTTTTAATATTCAACTATTTTTTTATGCCTGGAATAAATCCCAGGCATATTTGGGAGATTTATTTTTGATGGTGGTTATTTTTGATGCATGGTTATTTTAGTGTTCTGCTGTATGGGTTTGCTACAATTTTTTTTTTTGCTGATTTGTTTGACTGTGACTTTTTTGATTTAATGTCAATATAACTCATGCTTTATTAGTTTTCAATCTTAATTTTTAATGTGCTGTAGAAAAGCTTCCCTGGTAGCTCAGCTGGTAAAGAATCCGTCTGCAATTCAAGAGATCCCAGTTCGATTCCTGAGTCAGGAAGATCTGCTGGAGAGGGGCATAGGGTACCCACTCCAGTATTTTTAGGCTTTCCTGGTGGCTCAGCTGGTAGAGAATCCGCCTGCAGTGTGAGAGACCTGGGTTTGATCCCTGGGTAGGGAAGATCCCCTGGAGAAGGGAATCACTACCCACTCCAGTATTCTGGCTTGGAGAATTTCACGGACTGTATAGTCCATGGGGTCCCAAAGAATCGGAAACACTAAGCGACTTCACTTTCAGAATAGCTTCCCAGGTGGCTCAGCTAGTAAAGCATCCACCTGCAGTTCAGGAGACCTGGGTTTGATCCCTGAGTTGGGAAGACCCTGGAGAAGGGAATGGCTTCCCACTCCAGGATTCTGGCCTGGAGCATTCCATGGACAGAAGAACCTGACAGCCTGCAGTCCATGCGGTCGCAAAGAGTCAGACACCACTGAGCGACTAACACTTAGAATAGCTTAATTTATTTGTTTTAAAATTTAGGAAAATACCCTGAAGCTGTCAGAGTCTAGTGTTTTGTATTTTGGGAGATAGCTCTTCTATATCTAAGTTTTAGGTTTTGGTGAGGTTTTTTAGGATTTATGTAAATTCTATAGCCAACTTTGGTAAATTATATTTTTTCTGGAAAATATTTACTTTATCCAGATGTAAAATTTGATACATGTAGAGCTGGGAAAATAGTCTTTCAATAATTTAAAATTACTCTTTTTCTAAACTTATTTCTTGAGGTTTCTTTTGTGTGTTTGCATGTAACTATCTTCCTTCTGTTTTTCTTGATTATAATATTAATAGCTAAGATTTAACTCATTTTACTGATTTAAAAATAACAAGGTTTTTGCTTTTGATTAATTTATTGTTTATTTTAATTAGTTAAGCTTGCTATTGATTCTAATCTGCTCCCATTTTTCGTTTTCCACCACATTCATTTTTGCTTTTATTTCTATATTTATTCATTTCTTATTCTTTATGTTATATATGAAATATATAGTATCTTCATTATCTTACTTTCTGAATATTTTTGAAGTTTTAGTTTACAGCTCTTTGATCTAAAAGTTTTTTTATGACAAGATTTCGATTTTCAAAACTTAAAATTATTTCCAAGTGGAAGGATATTTGTTTCTAATTTTATTTTAATTTCTGGATTCATTATATTATGATCAGGGAATGTTTTTTGTGTTACTTCTACATTTTTTAATTTGTGAGGTCTTTTTATGGCTGGCCTTTCTTGGTGGCTCAGCAGGTAAAAAATCCACCTGCAATGCTGGAGATCTGAATTCAATCACTGGGTTGGGAAGATCCCCTGGAGAACGGAACAGCTAACTACTCCAGCATTCTGGCCTGGAGAATTCCATGGACTATGTAGTCCATGGGGGTCACAAAGAGTTGGACACAACTGAGCGACTTTCACACTTTTATGACCTAGTATATGATCTTGTTTTATGTAAGTGACGTGGGCCCTTGTGCCAGTTACTGACAAACATATTTGCATACATGCATCAGACTTTAAAAAATATATTGTTATAACCCTAACCCTAATTTGAAAGATGGTAACGATAACCCTATATGTGAGACAGAATAAGAGACACAAATGCATAGAACAGTCTTATGGACTCTGAGGGAGAAGGTGAGGGTGGGACGTTCTGGGACAATAGCATTGAAACATGTATATATATTGTTCAGGTCTTCATTGTTCTTGTGTTTTTATCTTTTTATTCTGTCTTTGCATGGCTAGTGAATTTTTTAAAAGAGCTTATCATATAATATGTATCTTATGCCATTTAACACAATTGAAATGATACTCATATTTTTGTATTTTCATTTTCTTTTCTTACCATAGTTACAATATCATGCAGATGTGAACTAGAAGACTTCCAGAGTGTTTAAACTTAACCACAATTTGTTAAAAGTCAAAGGTCAAGAACTGTCTTGTTGTCAAAGGGCAAATTCTGGACATGGCATTCCTGACACAATGTCTCATTTGTAATTTCAACACCAGTTCCTGCTTCTTGAACATCCTCCTGCCCTTTAATGAAACTTATGAAAAGTTTAGCAATTCTTTTGTTATTCCTTAAAATGAACATAATGGTTGCAGTTGATGAAAGTTGCTACCATAGAGCCCAATTGATATAGAATGTGACTCCTGTCTGCTTAGGGTCAAATTCCTTCCATTCCAAAGACATGTGTGGCACTCTTTCTCCACAAAAGAAGGCTTTTCCACAATTCATCACATTTCATTGTCCCTGTGTAAGTGTGTACATTCATTACGCACAGTGAAGGCTCAGAAACATGAAGGGGATATTGGAAAATAATGACAACTCCAATCTCACACAACTTGTATGCTTTCTCCTCAAGTTAAAGATATAAAAAAAAATGCCTAGAGGTCCCTGTGAAAGAAGAAAGCAATAAATGCACTTTTGATGTTTTTTTCTATATCAAATCTTGTGCTTATTTATAAGTATTGGAGAATTACTGTTGCTTATTTGAAACAAGCTCATTTGAGTTTGAAAAATGGACAAAGAAAACAAAAATAGTTAAGAAAAAATTTTAAACCTGTGCTTACAAATGAATAATAGTAATTAAAAATGTTTTAGTAACTTAAAAAGAAAATGTGAAAAGAACTTAGAGGTAAGATTCACAAGAGGGAAATACTTCTGGCCTACAATCATAAAAATCTAATATAACCTTGAAATGGTATCTCATGTCCCTGTATAATATTGAAGTTGATTCAAAAGACAGTATTCATGACAGCAGTGATGCTGATGATGCTCAGTCATGTCCAACTTTTTGTGGCCCCGTGGACTGTAGCCTACCAGGCTTGCTCCTCTGTCCATGGAATTTTCCAGGCAAGAATACTGGGGTGGGTTGCATTTCCTCCTCCAGGGGATCTTCCCAACCCAGAGTTTGAATCCACATTTATTGCATCTCCTGCATGACCAGGTGTGATGCAAAAGGCATTAGTATACACTGCTGACAGGATGCAAACATTTATGAAGAAATTAGGATAAGAATGTAATGGCAAAAAAATGTGACCCAATAAAGCAGTTCTCATGTCCAAAGGAAATACTTAGACATTAGTACAAATCTTTATACACAAGTAAGGGCTTCCTTGCTGGCACTGCAATAAAGAATCTGCCTGCTATTCGAGAGACTTGTAGCAGATACTGGTAAGATCCCTGGGTTGGGAAGATCCCCTGGAGAAGGAAATGACAACCCATTCCAGTATGCTTTCCTGAAAATCCCCATGGACAGACAGGAGCCTGATGGGCTACAGTCCACGGTGTCGCAAAGAATTGGACATGAATGAGCTACTAAATAACCACAACATGGTCATTGAAGTATTATTTAAGACAAAGACATTCAACCTTCTCTCTAGACACAAGCTAAATGTCCAATTATAGGGTTAAAAGTTACATCAATTGCAGCATATTGATAATGTGGGTGATGATGCAGTCATATAAAATCGGTAATTTTGAAGGAAATTTAGAAGCATGGAAAAATATAGCATAACATCGTGTAAAGTAAAAGTTCTCAGCATATTTCTATTTGCATGTTTATCTCTGTATGTAGACACAAAGCATGAAGCAATATTTTAAGGAACATATTCTCACATATACATAAAACTAATTTTAACAGTAGATATTACTATGTAATAGGATTATATATATGATTTAAATTTTGTCTTTATATTTTACATATTTTTCTTTTTTTTTGCTTCATATATATGTCAAATTTTTAACTGTAAATTTTTATTAGGGAAGATTATTATACTTCTTATTTATCTCTGATTTTAGTTCATCATCAGTCATTTTTGCAGGATAATCAGATAAGCCAATAATGTCTTCATTGCACTCAACTTTACAGTATAGACTTCCAAGGATTAGTCTAGATTCACACATCTAGCTTTCTATCTCTGTGCTTCTTTCCTGTTGATTACTTTCAAACTCGATGCATCACACATGAAGTTGAAAAGAAAAATGTCTCTATGTTCCTCCCCATAACGTTTAAGTAGCCATATTGTTAAAAAGTGGAGAATTTTTTTTAAAGTATAAAAATAATAATAAGCAGCAATCACAAAAAAACAGTACTAGGTACATTTATTACGATGAAATATATACAGAGATTTAAATCTTTAAATGTGCCTTTTACTAAAATTGTGTGTTGAAAATTAAGTGGAGATCTTCATTATTATGGAATAATCTAGCCAAGTGTTGATGTGCTGAGAGTTTTCATTTTGTTAAAATAAAAACCAGTCAGAAATTGTGTTAGGGCCATTCCAATGTGCAGTGTTTGGGTTCCGGAATACAGCTTTGTTAGCCGAGTTGTTGGACTGAATGATTACTTCAGGACAGCACAGGAGATCTTCTGGTCAGTCCCAAACAGAAACAGCCTGAGACTCAACTCACCTGGGAACCAACTGTGAAATGACCCTGGAAATGGTAGATCAGCCTAATCAGGTCCTCTGCCTACCTGATTTTTATCTACCACAAAGACTGGGGAGGTGGACAGGTTGTACCAAATAGTTTTGCCGAGACAGCACACACATGCCTGACTTAATCCTTCTCTCAAAATATGGAGAAATACAGAAGATCATCCTACTAACTGGGTCTAAATACATACTTTTCTAGTACTGGCAAATTTCACTTCAGTCTCTTAATTCTAGGATTTCAGGCAGTGATATGTCAACATTTATTTAGCCATAATATTTAAATTTAACACATTTTTTCAAAACTATTATATATATATATTTTTTTTTTACAAGAAAAGTAGCAAACATGCCAATTTATTTATCGTGCCTCTATTTGAACATTTAGCAGGTGTTATTTCTGACATGCTTGTGTTAATTTCCCTTTTTTTTTAAATTCAGAAAAAACACTGGTTCCTGACTAGTAATCCTTAACACAGAACTTTTAGCCAATCACATTATAATTACAAAACAAATGTATATTTTCTTTTGTACATGGAATATTATGTTATAATGAGCAGTAATTTAGAAAACATTATTAAATAGGTATTAAAAGGTAATATAAAACTGACATCTGTGAACTGTCAGAGATATCTTTGAATCAAATGCGTTTCTTGAATTAACCAGATTGAAACCAAGTTCACATTTCCATCTTCTTCCAAATCATTGAGAATTTCTCTGATTTGGAACTAAAATAGTGGTAAAGAAACATTCAACTGCTTTAGTGATTATTTAGCTCTTATAACATTAAAGTTGTATTAGCTGATGTATGAAGCACATTACAATATACCTCCAAACTTCTACATTTGAGACAATCTTTGTTTGATCTAGGAATTTAGATAATTAGATATTTCTAAGTTGTCTCATCTATCACACAAGAATAAGAGTCACAGATCTCAAGAAGACACTAGTTAGCCCTATGTCAATTCTTTGCTGTCTAATCTCCAAAAAATGAGATTTTCCTTCCTAAGAATAATTCTTGCCATTTCAAAACTTGGTATGTTAGATTGTGATAAAGACTTTGACTGTGTTATTGATGTTTGACTGCCAAGAGCTTTCAAGTCCATCACTTGCCTTCCCATTTTGCCCTACATCTGAGCAAGCTGATAAGAAAATGCAATTTTTCCTTCTTTGGCACCAGCAATAAATCTGGACCCTGAAAGTCCTGATCCGCCAGCAGGACTGTTCACTTCAGCCCCACTGCCTAATTACCATAAAAGCTAAGCCCGTCTCCTTTCCCTGCAATTTCTGAATCCATTTTCAGACCTGCATGTGAGCCTGCACTGCATTCCCAGAAAGCCTCGCTGTATCAGCAATAAACCTTTTCATACCCTCTTATGTGTGTGTGTAGTGATGCAACCCCTTCACATCTGAACCACATTTTTTGAGTGGGATCCATCCTGCCTTTAACTGATTGCAGCACAGATTCAGCGGGGTATACTCAGCTGTAAAAATAAGAGGTCCAGAAAGAATTCTAATTCCTCTTTTATAAAACAAATATTTAAGTATTTGAAATTCACAATTGTGTTTCTGATTCTTTCTTTTTCAATCTGTTTATGTCAGCTTGTTTTTTCATCATTTAGGTCAGATAGACAATTCACCCCAGAGCATTTGACCTAAGCCTCCAATTTTTTCTTGTTTAGAGAAAAATTCCTAAAGCTTCTTTATCTTTCCTGTACCTTGACTTTCCTAGTGTTAGCTCATCCTAGGTGTTAGTGTGGATATGACTGGGAACTCATCTTCTGTGTTGATCTGTTTCTCTGACGGTCTGTCCTTTGTCCACCATTCTCTTATTGCTGGTGTACCTCTTAGAAATTAGTTGAGTCTGTTTTCCCACTTTATGCATCCTGCTCTGAAGAGATAATTGAGTGTCAAGTTCAAAGCCTTCCCATTTCACACCACAGAACTAGTAAACTGACTCATATGCTGAACGGTAGCATCATGCTGAGCTCCATATAGATCTGACTTGACCTAATTTTTGATATGAATTTAGACTCACACACTCTTAGTCTCAGCAAGAGGATTAACAGACTAACTGAAATGCAGGAGCAAATGTCTATCTCTTCTCTTAGCTGTCCAACCAGGAACATTGTTTCTTTGTGTTACCCTTGGAAATAAGCAGAGGCCTTGGGGCCACAAGATGCCAGGTTGCCCACAGTGGAGTTGAAACCTTGAAACACCCTCATCTTGCTTTGAAATCTAGCTTTATCTGGTCCTGACTGCTCTCTGTAATAGTTATCTATGCGCTTTTATCAGTTGCCAATTTGTAACCGTCATCAGAGCTTGAATTGTATTTCTTCTACAGCATGATCTATGAACCATAGGTGCCAAACGAGATTTCTTCTGTGACGACCCATATTTTTCATTCATTCCCAGCCTTACACAGAACCCGAATTTGGTCTCTCTTGACTCCAGTTCTTCCAATCTTGAAAGGATCTGAGTAAACTTAAGGAATTCCTAGAATCATAGTTAAGAGTCACCTCTCAGATCTACGGATATGAAATCACTCTCTTTCTTTCCTGTCAACTCTTTCTTACATGTCTCTCTGTTATGTCACCTGGCTGAGTCTCTGTTGGTGAAAACTTCTTTAGGTCTTTCCCTCTAGGGCTGCTCAGAGTTCAAGTTCTGGGAATTCCCACTTCCTGGAGTGAATTCCTGGCTTTTAGTGTTCTGAGAACCCAGATGGGGAAATAATAGAGTTTCAGAATTTATCATTCAGTTTTCCTATGTTCAATTATTCCCCCTATTTTTGGTTTGTGTTCATCCTCTCAACAGATTTCTCTGGATCTATGGATCCTCTGTTTTTTTTTTTTTCCTTCTTCTTGTCCATATAACAACCATGTAGTAGTCTTCCTAGACTTGGGGACTGACTGTCCCTCTGGAGGAGTAGGGTGGAAAGAGAATCTAGGTGTCTAGCTATTTACCAAACAGCTTTGAGCACATTTTCTGTATTTCAGTTTTCCCTTTGCTCCATGTTACAGAGGCATTTGGTCCTACTGGGACTCTAGCCAAAGGATGATTTTTAAAGTGAGGGTTAGGTTGGATCTGTGATCCTTATGCTTTCCAGGTTCAAAAATATTGTTGATATATTCTTCTCCTGTTCACATACTCTGGTATGCGCTTTTTATTTGTTTTATTTTTTTTTTCACTTTTTAAAAGAATTATTTTTTATTGAAGGATAATTGCTTTACAGAATTTTGCTGTTCTCTGTCAAACCTCAACATGAATCAACCTTTTAATTGTAGTTTTAATGAAATTTTAGGATGGGTCAAATTTAGATATGTACATTCAATACATTGTTTTTACCTAGCCATCTGCCTCTTTGGCTGCTATTCTTGACTTATGTCCTAATCTGAAGTCCACAGAAATATCCAAGACTAATAAAGATTCATCATGACCCAAGATTGCAATGACATCAGAGACTTATTTATATCTGATGGGGAATATGATGGCTTCCACAAGCCTAACAACAACCTTGGAAGAAGAAATGACCATTTATGACTCCAGTCAAATTCAGAGCTCATGAGGAAGTTCATAATTCTGGATTGAATTACAACCTTAAAATCAATTTTTAGTTTTGCTAATTGTGGAAACAATTACAGGACAGCTATTGTGGATGGACTACTTGTGTCCTTCTAATATTGATATATTGAAACCTTAACTCCCAACGTTATGGTATATAGATGTGAAGTCTTTGGGAGTCATGAGGGTGGGCTCCTCATGTTGGGATTAGTGGCCTTATAAGAAGAAGAAAGAAAAATCTGTCTCTCCCTCTTGATGTGCACACACTGAAGAAAGGCCATGTGAGGACACAGGGAGAAGGCAGCTTGAATCCAGGAAGAAAGCTCTCTCTTGGAACCAAGTCTGCCAGCACTCCGAGGTTGAGCCTCCTAACCTCCAACACTGGGAAAAAATTCTGTTCTTTAATCCATCCAGTCTAGGATTTTATTATGACTGGATGAGCAGACAAAAACACTGGCCAGCCCTGCCTAACAGGACAGGGGTAATAAAACACCCTATTATAGCATTTCCTAGCTTTTTGGCTGAGGTTGTCATGCTAGACTTTAAAAGGTAAACACTAGACCATGAGAAGCATCTGCATGTTAATTATAACTGACACTTGTACTCTGACAACCATTAGGCTTGAGAGAAATGGAGAAGTAAAAACATTTTTGTTCTGAGTTTCCAAGATACTGGCATTTTACTGGAGTCATGTGACTGAAACTTTTTTTTTTCTTTATGGACTTATAATTGATAATAAAATTGTAAGATATTCAAAGTATACAATGTGTTAATTTGACATACACATACAATGTAAAAGGATTCCTTCCATTGATAATTAACACACTCATCATCTCATGAAATTGCCTGTTATTTTTCTGCTTTTTTTGGTGAGAACACTTAAGTTCTATTCTCTTAGCAAACTTCAATTCTACAATACAGGGTTATCAATGAGAGTCACCAGAGCATACATCAAATCCTCAGATCTTATTCATCTGGTAGCTGAAAGTTCATACTGTTTTACCAATCACTCTTTATCCCCCCCACCTTTTGGCCTCTGGTAACCACTTTTCTACATTCTGCTTCTATGAGTTGGATTTTATTTTTAGGTTCTAGATATAAGTGAGATCATGAGGCATTTGTTTTTCTCTGCCTGGCTTATTTCACTGAACACAACATCCTTCAGTTTCATTCATGCTGTTGCAAATGACAGGACTTCCTTCTTTTTTAAGGCTGAATAATATTTGAGAAAGAAAAAGAGATCACACTTTTAACCTTTTTATCAATGGACATTTAATTTACATTGTTTCCATCAATAATGCGGCTATGTGAGAGCACAGAATATTTTATAATAATGAATTTATTTCATTTGAATAGGTATCTAGAAAAGGAAAAAAAACAATCCTAAAATTTATATGAAAGATTCTGAATAACTAAAATAATCTTGAGAAAGAACAACAAGGCTGGAGGCATCACACACCTTGACTTCAAACTATATTACAAAGATATAGTAACGAACACAATATGATATTGACATAAAAATAGATGTAAAAGAAGAGAGCCCAGAAATAAACCATGCATATTATGGTCAATTAATTTTTGAAAAAGGAGCCAAGGATATATAATGGGAAAAAATAGACTGTTCAGTTCAGTTCAGTCGCTCAGTCGTGTCCGACTCTTTGCGACCCCATGAACTGCAGCACGTCAGGCCTCTCTGTCCATCACCAACTCCCGGAGTCTACCCAAACCCATGTCCATCAAGTCAGTGATGCCATCCAACCATCTCGTCCTCTGTCGTCCCCTTCTCCTCCTGCCCCCAATCTTACCCAGCATTAGGGTCTTTTCCAATGAGTCAACTCTTCGCATGAGGTGGCCAAAGTATTGGAGCTTCAGCTTCAACATCAGTCCTTCCAATGAACACCCAGGATTGATCTCTTTTAGGATGGATTGATTGGATCTCCTTGCAGTCCAAGGGACTCTCAAGAGTCTTCTCCAACACCACAGTTCAAAAGCATCAATTCTTCAGCGCTCAGCTTTCTTCACCGTCCAATTCTCACATCCATACATGACCACTGGAAAAACCATAGCCTTGACTGGACGGACTTTTGTTGGCAAAGTAATGTCTCTGCTTTTAAATATGCTATCTAGGTTGGCCATAACCTTCCTTCCAAGGAGTAAGCGTCTTTTAATTTCATGGCTGTAATCACCATCAGCAGTGATTTTGGAGCCCCCCAAAAATAAAGTCTGGCACTGTTTCCACTGTTTCCCCATCTATTTCCCATGAATTGACGGGACCAGATGCCATGATCTTAGTTTTCTGAATGTTGAGCTTTAAGCCAACTTTTTCACTCTCCTCTTTCACCTTCATCAAGAGGCTCTTTAGTTCTTCTTCACTTTCTGCCATAAGGGTGGTGTCATCTGCATATCTGAGGTTATTGATATTTCTCCCGGCAATCTTGATTCCAGCTTGTGTTTCTTCCAGCCCAGCGTTTCTCATGATGTACTCTGCATAGAAGTTAAATAAGCAGGGTGACAATATACAGCCTTGACGTACTCCTTTTCCTATTTGGAACCAGTCTGTTGTTCCATGTCCAGTTCTAACTGTTGCTTCTTGACCTGCATACAGGTTTCTCAAGAGACATGTCAGATGGTCTGGTATTCCCATCTCTTTCAGAATTTTCCACAGTTTATTGTGATCCACACAGTCAAAGGCTTTGGCATAGTCAATAAAGCAGAAATAGATGTTTTTCTGGAACTCTCTTGCTTTTTCGATGATCCAGCGGATATTGGCAATTTGATCTCTGGTTCCTCTGCCTTTTCTAAAACCAGCTTGAACATCTGGAAGTTCACGGTTCACGTATTGCTGAATCCTGGCTTGGAGAATTTTGAGCATTACTTTACTAGCATGTGAGATGAGTGCAATTGTGCGGTAGTTTGAGCATTCTTTGGCATTGCCTTTCTTTGGGATTGGAAACGAAAACTGACCCTTTTCCAGTCCTGTGGCCACTGCTGAGTTTTCCAAATTTGCTGGCATATCGAGTGCAGCACTTTTCACAGCATCACCTTTGAGGATTTGAAGTAGCTCACCTGGAATTCCATCACCTCCACTAGCTTTGTTCGTAGTGAAGCTTTCTAAGGCCCACTTGACTTCACATTCCAGGATGTCTGGCTCTAGGTGAGTGATCACACCATCATGATTATCTGGGTCGTGAAGATCTTTTTTGAACAGCTCTTCTGTGTATTCTTGCCGCCTCTTCTTAATGTCTTCTGCTTCTGTTAGGTCCATACCATTTCTGTCCTTTATCAAGCCTATCTTTGCATGAAATGTTCCTTTGGTATCTCTAATTTTCTTGAAGAGATCTCTAGTCTTTCCCAATCTGTTGTTTTCCTCTATTTCTTTGCATTGATTGCTGAGTTCAGTACATGGTTTTGGAAAAAACTGGACAGCTACTCACAGAAGAATGAAATTGGACCACTACCTAACACCATACACAAAAATTAACCGGATGCTCAGGGATGGAGCGTTGGGATGACAAAGGGGGAAGGTTAACACGTGTGAATCCATGGCTGATTCATGTCTATGGCAAAAACTTAACAATATAAGAGCCCCCAACTTAACCCAAATGGACTAAAGAACTTGAACATAAGACCTTAAACTATAAAAAAGAAAACATAAAGCATAAGCTCCTGAACTGATATGGGTTTTGGCAATAATTTTTTTATTTGACAGCAAATAGCAAAGGAAACAATAATAAACAAATGAAACTATGTCAAACTAAAAAGCTTTTGCACAACAAAGGAAATCACCAATAAAAAGAAAATATCCAAAATATTTTAGAAACTCGTACAACTTAATATACAAAACCTACAAATAGCCCAGTTAAAACACATGTGGAGGAGCTGAACAGACATTTTTCCAAAGAACATACACATGGCCAACAGGTACATGAAAAGGTGTGTAATGTCATTGATCATCATGAAAATGTAAATTGAAACCACAGGGAGTTATCACTTCATACCTGTCAGAATGGGTATCATTGAAAAGACAATAATAACAAGCAGCACTGAGGATGTGAGGTAAAGGAAACCCTTATGCTCAGTTGGTGGGAATTTAAATTGGTGCAGCTGCTATGGAAAACAGCATAGAGGTTGCCTAAGAAATTAAAATTAAGACAACCATAAGATCCAGCTATCCCACTTCTGACTGTCTACATAAAGGAAAAGGAGTAAATACTTCTAACGAGAAGCTGATAAAATTCCTCAAGCAAAATCTTTATCCATGGCAAATATTGAACCTTGAATGAAGGTTAGGAGAAGGATATTTACTATAAAAGGATGCAGATTTAACTCTTGTACCCTCCTCATGGAGTTGTAATAAGCTGTGTCACTTGAAAGAATCGCTTAAAGAAACAAGAGGCTGAAACCAGAACAAAATTGGTCACAGTGAGAGCTAATAAAATGAGTCCATCTAACATAAACCATACTGATAAGCAATTTAGACTTGACAGGAAACCAGGAAGGGAAGTGGCGTAACAGAGAGAGGAACAGACTTGAGAAGGGTTATTTTTTCCAGGATAAGAAATGTGAGTTTGTTTTTAAAAGGAAGAGAAAGAGCCAAGAGTGAAGGGAGGTTGAAGGTAAAATAAGTGGACATAATTAAGCAGGAAAATTCTCAGAGCAGACAGGAAGGGAGGAGATTCAAAATAAAGGGGAAAGAATTAGCTTTGGACTCAAGTAGGAACAGAGTGAAAAGAGACAAACAGGATTCAAGATAATTTTGATGGGGAGGGAAGGGAATTTGAAGAAATTAATTCCTCACAATAGTTTCTTCTTTCAGTTGGAGACTTTGCTATCTGTTAGGAATTTAGATCAAATAAATTAAGACTAAAACTGTGACAACAGATATGGAATGAGCAAGTGACGTAAGTAAAGTTAAATATATTGTAGAGTTTGGTGCTGAGTCTCCACTTGAGTGCTATTGAGAAGTAGGCCTTTATGATAAATAAAACATTCATTGATGAACTGGCATTATGGGGGTGATTGGTTAGGTTAGTATTAAAACAATTATACAATGACGTAGTGTAATGGAAAGCAACTGGAGTTTGAAATGGGTCAATCTATGTTTGTATGTTGGCAGTAGTATTTGCACTGCTATCTTTTTTAAAAATTTATTTTTGTTGGAGTATAGTTGATTTGTTGATTTAAATAATGCAATAACAACATTGTGCTATTTTCTGCTGTACAGCAAAGTGAATCAACTATATGTATACACGCGTGTGTGTGTGTGTGTTAGTCGCTTGGTCATGTCCGACTCTTTGTGACCCCATGGACGGTAGCCCTCCAGGTTTCTCTGTCCATGGGATTCTCCAGGCAAGATTACTGGAGTGAGTTGCCATTTCCTTCTCCATTGTATACACATATATCCTCTTTTTTGGATTTCCTTCCCATTTAAGTCACCACAGAGCATTGAGTAAAGTTCCCTGTGCTGTAAGCAGGTTCTCGTTCATTACCTATTTTATACATAATATCAATTGCTCGTATATGTCAATCCCAACCTCCCAATTCCTCCCTTCGCTCCTCTCCCCCCTTGGCATCCATACATTTGTTCTCTACATTTACGTTTCTAGTTTTGCTTTGTAAATAGTATCTTCTGCAACATTTTTTTTAGATTTCACATATATGCATTAATATGTGATATTTGTTTTTCTCTCTCTGACTTACTTCACTCTGTATTTAAGTACTCTATGTAGCTCCAATTTTGCAAATATAAAATAGAAGCAATGATGGGATTAAGTGAGACACAGTATTATTTTTATTATTATTATATTATTTTCTTTGTTGTCGCCATAGTCTAATGAAAAGTAAGCTTGCATGTGATATTTCACCTCTCAGTGAAAGAACTCTGAAAGACATATTTGTCAGGAGCCCATGTGGGTTGGGAGATATGATATGAAAAATTGATCTTTCCCAAGATGGTCAAGCCACACGATCTTCTGACAGTGTGTCTTTCACACTCTTTTTGTTGAGAGGTTAGATTTATATCCTATGCTTTTGAGACAGAAAAGACTGCTGAGCCTTTTGACTAGTCAAATGAGACCCAAGTGCTGTTTGATGACCTCCAAGACTAGGTCATAGAGGATATTCAATCTCCACATTGCTCACTCACACCCTCCCTCTGGAGACCTGACCTGTAATATGAGTCGCCATGAGGTCCCCATGCTGTCAGGAAGTCCAGAAAAAGATGTCATGGGAAAGCTGTGAGACTATATGAGGAGAGAGATGCAAGACCAGCCTCCAGCTGCCTCCTTTTCACCTACAATCTGCCTTCAAGCTTCTTGGGAGACTCTGAGTCTCACCTGCCTAACCAATTTCTTTATGGATTCCTAACAGATAAAAATCATAAGAAATAACACCATTATTACTGTTTTATGATGCCAAGTTTTGTGGAGATTTGTTTTACAGTGTTAGCAACTGATATAATGATGTTTCCATCTTTTCTCCAATTTATCGCTTAAAAGGTTTTCTCAATAAATGGAAAGATCGCATTTGTTGTTACATTACACTTATTGTCTTCAGAATGAGATATTTAATTACTCAAGTTGACATTATTTAGTAGAAACTTAATTTCTTTGATCTGTGAGAGTTATGGAACTCATTTTCCCCCTTTCTTCCTTATTTCTATCTCTTTTGGGAGAAATGAATCTGAATTTCGTAAGTGAGAGTGACAGCAAGAGGAGGATGCATTACTCTCTGGATCAGTTACTAGAATCAACAATACCTTCCTCGGCAAAAGGTTATTTAAAGTTATGTTTATACCATGCAGGATGTATTTTAAAAGCATTTCAATATTTCTTTTACTGGGGGATGACCAGTAAACACCGTTATTTTGATCTAATTTTGATTTGACATAACTCTACATGGCTGTGTCTTCGTGTATTTTGCAGTGATTTCTCTGCATTTTAGTATAGCCAGTGGATTTTTCACTTATGCTAATAGAACTCTTGTTTGCAAACTTACTTCTTCTGGCCAAACTTCTTAAAGCACCTAGTCTCCATGGTTACTTATTGAGCCAAACTATGATGATGATGATAATGAGTGTGATAATGATGTGAATTCTTCTCTTTTTTTTTGCTTCTTTTCCTTGTTTTATTTTAAAGATTTCAATTCCTTGTTTTCCAATTCTGCTTAGGATTTTCCAGTAATTAAAATATCTTTATTCTCTTTGTATATTATAAAATCCATAGTCTAAATTAGCCTTAGGAAATGTGTATCATCAGGAATGAAAGAAGCTTTTTCTAGTTACTCAGGTTTCCCCTGCTTCCACATCAAAAGTAGTTGCAGGATGAATTTATGAAAGGGTTTTTGGCATTCCCAGGGCATAATCCCTTTTGAAATGGAGCAGAACTATGTGATTGTTCCCCATCATATCCTCAGCCTGCTTTTTGTCTGTGGAAAAACTTCACAAAGAATAAGTTTAATCAGAGAAGTGAGAACATGCAGAAATGAGGCGAAACTATCAAAGAAGACTGAATAATAATAGTTGATCCATTAAGCAAAGTCAAGGACCTTTAGTTCCTCCTCAAGGACTGGTAGATAATATTCTGAGTCATATCCTGTGAGCTATCTTGAAGATGCTAAACCCCCACCAGGTGGAAGAAGTTAACCACGTGATGACCAGAATGTAGCCATTACGCAAGCAACCACAGTTCCTAGAATTGGCCTCCAGAGATGGAAACAAGCCAACCCTGGAACTGAAGGATAACTGTACCTAAATCAAACAAGATGACACTGGTCAGATCACCAGAGACCAATTTGAAGATAACTGTTGGAGCTGACTGTGATGTTTCTGTACATAGCCCCCTCCCTCTGTGTACAAAAGCTCTTGCCCACTGATGTCAGTGGGGGGTGGGGGGATGGGGATTGGCCTTTGGACAGGTGTCCACCTTCCCCTCACCAGTTGCCAGCATCCAAAATAAAACAAACTTTCCACCAACCTTGCCTCTTCATTGGCTGTTTGAGCAGCAAGCAGAGGGACCCCACTTTTGGTTACACTTTCTCTTTCTCCCATTCTGGATGTCAGCTCCTCCTGTATGCCTCTCAGGCCTCAGAACCCAAATGGTGTCTCTCCTAAAATCATAGAAAAGCTTACTCTTAAATCATTAATTCACAATGAACTGTAAATGACTATTAACGGTGACATTTAATTCCTTCATAAATACTAACTTTAATGGGAGAACAGCTAAAATAATAAAGACCTCTGTAGAATTATCAGTGGATTGTGAATATTTTTGAAAGTGGTATTTTTTTTTAATTAATTTATTTATTTTACTTGGATGCTAATTACTTTACAATATTGTAGTGGTTTTTGCCATACATTGACATGAATCAGCCATGGGAGTGTATGTGTCCACCATCCAGAACCCCCCTCCCACCTCCCTCCCCATCCCATTCCTCAGGGTCATCTCAGTGCACTGGCCCTGAGCACCCTGTCTTATGCATTGAACCTGGACTGGAGATCTATTTCACATGGTAATATACATATTTCAATGCTATTCTCGCAAATCATCCCACCCTCGGCTTCCCCCACAAAGTCCAAAAGTCTGTTCTTTACATCTGTGTCTCTTTTGCTGTCTCACATATAGGGTCATCATTACCATCTTTCTAAATTCCATATATATCCATTAATATACTGTGTTGGTGTTTTTCTTTCTGACTTACTTCACTCTGTATAATAGGCTCCAGTTTCATCTACCTCATTAGAACTGATTCAAATGCATTCTTTTTAATATCTGAATAATATTCCATCGTGTATATGTACCGCAACTTTCTTATCCATTCGTCTGCCGATGGACATCTAGGTTACTTCCATGTCCTGGCTATTGTAAACAGTGCTGCGATGAACATTGGGGTACATGTGTCTCTTTCAATTCTGGTTTCCTCAGTGTGTATGCCCAGCAGTGGGATTACTGGGTTGTATGGCAGTTCTATTTCCAGTTTTTAAGGAATCTCCACATTGTTCTCCATAGTGGCTGTACTAGTTTGCATTCCCACCAACAGTGCAAGAGGGTTCCCTTTTCTCCGCACCCTCTCCAGCATTTATTGTTTGTAGACATTTTGATAGCAGCCATTCTGACCAGCATGAGATAGTACCTCATTGTGGTTTTGATTTGCATTTCTCTAATAATGAGTGATGTTGAGCATCTTTTCATGTGTTTGCTAGCCATCTGTATGTCTTCTTTGGAGAAACGTCTGCTTAGTTCTTTGGCCCATTTTTTGATTGGGTTGTTTATTTTTCTGGAATTGAGCTGCAGGAGTTGCTTGTATATTTTTGAGATTAATTCTTTGTCAGTTGCTTCGTTTGCCATTATTTTCTCCCATTATGAAGCCTGTCTTTTCACCTTGCTTACAGCTTCCTTCATTGTGTAAAAGCTTTTAAGTTTAATTAGGTCCCATTTGTTTATTTTTGCTTTTATTTCCATTACTCTGGGAGGTGGGTCATAGAGGATCCTTCTGTGTTTTATGTCAAAGAGTGTTTTGCTTATGTTTTCCTCTAGGAGTTTTATAGTTTCTGGTCTTACATTTAGGTCTTTAATCCATTTTGAGTTTATTTTTGTGTATGGTGTTAGAAAGTGTTCTAGTTTCATTCTTTTACAAGTGGTTGACCAGTTTTCCCAGCACCACTTGTTAAAGAGATTGTCTTTTCTCCATTGTATATTCTTGCCTCATTTGTCAAAGATAAGGTTTCCATAGGTGCATGGATTTATCTCTGGGCTTTCTATTTTGTTCCATTGATCTATATTTCTGTCTTTGTGCCAGTACCTACTGTCATAATGACTGTAGCTTTGTAGTATAGTCTGAAGTCAAGTAGGTTGTTTCCTCCAGTTCCATTTTTCTTTCTCAAGATTGCTTTGACTATTCGAGGTTTTTTGTATTTCCGTACAAACTGTGAAAGTATTTGTTCTAGTTCTCTGAAAAATACCATTGGTAGCTTGATAGGGATTGCATTGAATCTATACATTGCTTTGGGTAGTATACTCATTTTCACTATATTGATTCTTCCGATTCATGAACATGGCATATTTCTCTATCTATTTGTGTCATCTTGGATTTCTTTCATCAGTGTTTTATAGTTTTCTATATATCGGTCTTTTGTTTCTTTAGGCAGATTTATACCTAAGTATTTTATTCTTTTCATCACAATGGTGAATGGAATTGTTTCCTTAATTTCTCTTTCTGTTTTCTTATTGTTAGTGTATAGGAATGCAAGAGATTTCTGTGTGTTAATTTTATATCCTGCAACTTTACCATATTCATTGATTAGCTCTAGTAATTTTCTGGTGGTGTCTTTACGGTCTTCTATTTAGAGGATCATGTCATCTGCCAAACAGTGAGAGTTTTACTTCTTTTCCAATCTGTATTCCTTTTATTTCTTTTTCTTCTCTGATGGCTGTGGCTAAAACTTCCAAAACTATGTTGAATAGTAGTGGTGAGAGTGGGCACCCTTGTCTTATTCCTGACTTTAGGAAAAATGTTTTCAATTTTTCACCATTGAGGATAATGTTTGCTGTGGGTTTATCATATATGGCTTTTATTATGTTGAGGTATGTTCCTTCTATGCCTGCTTTCTGGAGGGTTTTTATCATAAATGTATGTTGAATTTTGTCAAAGGCTTTCTCTGCATCTATTGAGATAATCATATGGTTTTTATCTTTCAGTTTGTTAATGTGGTGTATCACATTGATTGATTTGCAAATATTGAAGAATCCTTGCATCCTTGGGATAAAGCCCTCTTGGTTATGATGTATGATCTTTTTAATGAATTATTGGATTCTGTTTGCTAGAATTTTGTTAAGGATTTTTGCATGTATGTTTGTCAGTGATATTGGCCTGTAGTTTTCTTTCTTTCTTTTTTTTTTCTGGCATCTTTGTCTGGTTTTGGTATTAGGGTGATAGTGGCCTCAGAATTAGTTTGGCAGTGTACCTTCCTCTGCAATTTTCTGGAAGAGTTTGAGTAGGATAGGTGTTAGTTCTCTAAATTTTTGGTAGAATTCACCTGTGAAGCCATCTGGTCCTGGGCTTTTGTTTGTTGGAAGATTTTTGATTATAGTTTCGATTTCCATGCTTGTGATGGGTCTGTTAAGGTTTTCTATTTCTTCCTGGTTCAGTTTTGGAAAGTTATACTTTTCTAAGAATTTTTCTATTTCTTCCAAGTTGTCCATTTTATTGTTATATGGTTGCTGATAGTAGTCTCTTATGATCCTTTGTATTTCTGTGTTGTCTGTTGTGATCTCTCCATTTTCATTTCTAATTTTGTTGATTTGATTCTTTTCCCCTTTTTCCTTGATAAGTCTAGCTGAAGGTTTGTCTATTTTATTTAGCTTCTCAAAGAACCAGCTTTTAGCTTTACTGATTTCTGCTTTAGTCTCCTTTGTTTCTTTTTCATTTGTTTCTGCCTTAATTTTCATGATTTCTTTCCTTCTACTAACCCTAGGGTTCTTCATTTCTTCTTTTTCTAGTTGCTTTAGGTATAAAGTTGGGTTATTTATTTGATTTTTCTCTTGTTTTTTGAGGTAAGCTTGTATTGCTATGAACCTTCCCCTTAGCACTGCTTTTACTGAATCCCATAAGTTTTGGGTTGTCGTGTTTTCATTTTCATTCACTTCTATGCATATTTTGATTTCTTTTTTAATTTCTTCCATGATTTGTTGGTTATTCAGAAGCAAGTTGTAGAGCCTCCATATATTTGTATTTTTAATCGTTTTTTTTCCCCTATAGTTGACATCTAATCTTACCACATTGTGATCAGAAAAGATGATTTCAGTTTTTTTGAATTTACCAAGGCTAGATTTATGGCCCAGGATGTGATCTATCCTGGAGAACATTCCATGTGCACTGGAGAAAAAGATGAAATTCATTGTTTTGGGGTGAAATGTCTTATAGATATCAATTAGGTCTAATGGTCCATTGTATCATTTAAAGTTTGTGTTTCCTTGCTAATTTTCTGTTCAGTTGATCTATCCATAGGTGTGAGTGGAGTATTAAAGACTCCCCCTATTATTGTGTTACTGTTAATTTCCCCTTTCATACTTGTTAGCATTTGCCTTACATATTGTGGTGCTCCTATGTTGGATGCATATGTTTACAACTGTTATATCTTCCTCTTGGATTGATCCTTTATCATTATGTAGTGTCCTTCTTTGTCTCTTTTCACGGCCTTTATTTCAAAGTCTATTTTACCTGATTTGAGTATTGCTACTCCTGCTTTCCTTCAGTCTCCATTTGCATGAAGTAACTTTTTCCAGCCCTTCACTTTCAGTCTGTATGTGTCCCTTGTTTTGAGGTGGGTCTCTTGTAGACAGCATATATAGGGGTCTTGTTTTTATATCCATTCAGCCAGTCTTTGTCTTTTGGTTGGGGCATTCAACTCATTTACATTTAGGGTAATTGTTGATAAGTATGATCCTATTGCCATTGACTTTGCTGTTTTGGGTTCGAGTTTATACACATTTTCTGTGTTTTCTGTCTAGAGAAGATCCTTTAGCATTTGTTGAAGAGCTGGTTTGGTGATGCTGAATTCTCTCAGCTTTTGTTTTTCTGTAAAGCTTTTGATTTCTCCTTCATATTTGAATGAGATCCTTGCTGGGTATAGTAATCTGGGCTGTAGGTTTTTCTCTTTCAACACTTTAAGTATGTCCTGCCATTCCCTTTTGGCCTGAACAGTTTCTATTGAAAGATCAGCTGTTATCCTTATGGGGACCCCCTTGTGTGTTATTTGTTGCTTTTCCCTTGCTGCTTTTAATATTTTCTCTTTGTGTTTGATCTTTGTTAATTTGATTAATATGTGTCTCGGGGTGTTCTGCCTTGGGTTTATCCTGTTTGGGACCCGCTGGATTTCTTGGACTTGGGTGCCTATTTCCTTCCCCATTTTAGGTAAGTTTTCAACTATTATCTCCTCAAGTATTTTCTCATGGCCTTTCTTTTTGTCTTATTCTTCCGGGACTCCTATGAATCGATTGTAGGGGTGTTTGACATTGTCCCAGAGGTCTCTGAGGTTGCCCTCATTTCTTTTCATTCTTTTTTCTTTTTTCCTCTCTGCTTCACTTGTTTCCACCATTCTATCTTCCACCTCACTTATCCTATCTTCTGCCTCAGTTATTCTACTGTTGGTTCCCTCCAGAGTGTTTTTGATCTCAGTTATTGCATTATTCATTATTGATTGACTCTTTTTATTTCTTCTAGGTCCTTGTTAAACATTTCTTGCATCTTCTCAATCCTTATCTCTAGTCTATTTATCTGTAACTCCATTTTGTTTTCAAGGTTTTGGATCATCGTTACTATCATTATTCTGAATTCTTTTTCACGTAGACTCCTTATCTCCTCCTCTTTTGTTTGGTTTGGTGGGCAATTATCACGTTCCTTTACCTGCTGAATATTTCTCTGCCTTTTCATTTTGTTTAGATTGCTGTGTTTGAGGTGGCCTTTCTGTATGCTGGAAGTTTGTGGTTCCTCTTTATTGTGGAGGTTGCTCCCTGTGGGTGGGGTTGGACTAGTGGCTTGTCAAGGTTTTCTGGTTAGGGAAGCTTGTGTCAGTGTTCTGGTGGGTGGAGCTGGATCTCTTCTCACTGGAGTGCAATAAAGTGTCCAGTAGTAAGTTTTGAGGTGTCTATGGGTTTGATGTGACTTTGGGCAGCCTGTATTTTAATGCTCAGAGCTATGTTCCTGCGTTGCTGGAGAATTAGTGTGGTATGTCGTGGTCTGAACTTGTTGGATCTTGGGTGGAGCTTGGTTTCAGTGTAGATATGGAGGCTTTTGGATGAGCTCTTTTTTATTAATGTTCCCTGGAGACAGCAGTTCTCTGGTGCTGTCAATTTTTGGATTTAAGCCTCCTGCCTCTGGCTTTCAGTCTTATTCTTACAGTAGCCTCAAGACTTCTCCATCCATACAGCACTCCTTTGGAAGAGAATGGGCTGCCTTTCTGGGTGCCTGGTGTCCTCCACCAGCATTCAGAAGTTGTTCTGTGAAAGTTGCTCAGCATTCAAATGATCTTTTGATGAATTTGTGAGGGAGAAAGTGGCCTCTCCATCCTATTCCTCGGCCATCTTAGGACCGCCCCCAGTATTGGTTCTTCTAATGGCCCTGAAATAACACTTGCACATGATCACTGGGTACATTAATTTGTTTGCTTCAAACTCACATTCACTGATATTTACTTACAGAAGATCACATGTATCCAGATTTGGGTCTAAATTGGCTTATTCATTTCCAGATAAGAGAGAGAATGGATTTGATATCTTCAGACTATTGCTTTTCAACCTATGGGATTTTCTGAAACAGGAAATATTCTTCATGTAAGCAATGGTGTAAAATGTATTTTAAGTCCTCAATGAATTGTTGTGGCTCCTTTCTGTGCAAACAAGAAGTCAGCATAGTATGTAGGATAAAGAGAAATTCATTTCTTGTAATGCATATAAATTAAGTCATTTTAACTGTATCCACCCTTTCCTTGGGGATACCCCTGCTAAAAGAATGTCTGGCTCAATGTTGCTGGAAACACAGTGGCTGTGATTTTAATTTGCTGACCAGCCAGAAAAATATGTCTATTGAAAGACATATGTCAATTGATACAGAATTTTGGTCCTCTTTAGTTAGTTTTACCTACTAGTTCAGTTAATATCAACAACTTTTCCAGGATACTATTGAGGGGCACATTATTACATTTACATGTTTAATTTGAGACCATGTGGTAAGGCAGTTGCTGATCATTAGATGTTTATTGGTAGACCGCGTCTCCTGTTTATTGCATTATATTTGAAGTCGTTTGCCACTGTGCCTGGTATATTATGTGAACTTGAAAGCATTTGTTAAATAAATACCATTGTGTCATCAAATACCTTAATCTGTAATCCCATTCCATCATTACTAGATGTGTGACATCTCCCAGAATGCTCATCTGTAAAATGGTGGTGATAATAATAATTTCCCATGAAGTTGGACTGAATGTTACTACAGGGAAAGCTCTTTAAAAAGTGCCAGCATATTACTAGTGAATACTGCCTTTAGTCACTTAGCTGCCCAGATATAGCTCCTACCCTCTTGGTCACTTCAGCAGAATATAACAGCAGTGCTTCTTACCTTGGGTATGGGTAGGGAAACTTGTAAGACTATTAAAAATATGGATTCCTGGGTTCCCACACTGAGTGTTCTTAATTGGTTTAGAGTTTGACACAGATATAGAGATTTATAAATGTGCCTCAGCAAACTCTGAAGTACAGCCCCAGCTGAAGAAATGTCAGACTCAACGCGGTAAATAAAGTCTTGTCTACCATGAAATCTTATGGCTTTTCTTCAGTATATCTGGAAATCAGCAATAATATATCAAAATCACTCTGCTTATGTTTACAGTTCCTTTTATGCTATATGAAATCCAGATAGATAATACCTCTATAATCTTAACATTGTTAAAGCCTGGGTTAATGTCTCTTTGGCCCAGAATGTATGGGTTGTTAAATTTGTCATTGTAGGACCATCTTTGTGAGATTGAACACCCTGATTAATGATGAATTTTACACATGTATAGTCCTTAGAAGTGATGATTGTGTCTTTTCAAACTTCCTTTGTATGGACTACTGCTTTGATTGGGTGTCAGGAAACAAGGGCTAATACTCTGAACAAACATATGTTTTGCTGTAAGAATTCCTTAAGCATGATGTCGGCAACTGACAAGATGAAAAATGGTCCTGTGATTCATTTCCAGTCTCAGGCTTGTAGACCTACTTCAATATTTTGAAAGGCTCTCCCACATCCTGTGATTGTACTAAATCAGAACTGTAAAGATCTCAACAGTCTGAACTTGATCCAAGGGTTAAGATAACATACTCTTTATTTTCTTTTTCACCACACACTTAATGCTATAAAAATAAAGTTTATGAAGAAGTATTAAGTATGCTTAACAGGCACATTTGGGCTTAAAACCTACTGTCATACTCAGTTATAAATTATCTCCTTAGGAAAAAAAGATAGCATATACTTCACACATGCCCCTAAACATCAAGTGCATGGAGTGAAAAAACATATCCTTGGATTCTTGGAACCATTTGCAATGCCAGACTATTTGGGGCCAGCCATTAGTATATTTTGTGCTTTGATGCTTTGTAAAGTTATTCTCAAGCAATGGTATTACTGGTATTCAGTCAGGGGACAAGCCAGTGAAGCTTCTCAGTGTGATGTGTTTCGCATGACACAGAGAGGCTTCTAATGTCCTTAAGTATATGGAATTGGAGAGCAACACCAAGAAAAGTCAGATGGGAAACACATGTTGATCCCATTCAGAAATCACAACTCTTTCCTTAGGTTCAACATAAGCTTTGTATTAAGAAAGAATGAAGGTCACTAAAGAACAACAGAATCTCATTTGAAATATATAAACAATAGTGTACAACTCCACAAAAACCATTCAACTGAAACATATTCTAGCTGTTCTGAGCAAAAAGAGTGTATCTTTGACATTTGCAGATAGTTGACTGTGCTATATTCAAATATGAGACTTTAGTTTTAGACTCAGACCTATGACTGTAGTATTATTATTTTTATTTATCCAACAAATATGGATAGAGTCCCTATCAGTTGTTAAGCATCATGATAGGAACTGGGACCTGGTAGTAACAGGACTTACAGTTCTCTTTCATCATGGGGTGAAGCATTATTTTTATATTTTCAAATAAAAAATTAATAGTCATTGTAGAACATTTGTAAGTATAAAAAATAAAAAAAAAGTCATCAATAATCAGTCTCACTATCCAAACAGAATGCTTGACTTATTTGTATTCGTTTCCTGTGTGTATGATTTATATACATAATTATGATAATGTAATAGTGATTATGAGTCAAATTTGTATCCTACTTATTGCATCTGTTACTATAATGTGAACATATCTCACGGCATAAAAATTTATTCCTAAACCTTATTTTCAAAAGCTCCCCATACCATCTTTTGAGAAGAGCCTTCTCCATACTATTCTTCAACACCAGTGTTATCTGGAACATGATATTTATTATCTGGAACATGATATTTACCTGAGCCAGCTTGGTGGCTTGAAAGCTTATATGTCTTTTTTATTTTTAACATGTCGGGAAGAATGATCTGGGAAAGGGAAAATTTAACTCATTGTTAGCCATTGTTTAAACTATCTGTATCCAGAGAGTGATCCAAAGCTCTCCAAATAAGTGACTACACTCTTAAAGAGGAAACCTCAATGGGGGTGGGTGCATATTTATCCTTTGTATTATTACGGTGCTACTCCCCAATGATAGAACCCAGTGTCAGCTCCTGAATGAATGAGATCAGTGAGTTAAATCACAAGTACTTCTGCTTCCCAGGGCATGCAACCCTAAATCCTCATGTTCATTTGTCTCACCAGCATTTCATACCCCAGTGCATGATTTGTCTAGTATGATTCCAATGCATTGTTGGAAAAAATAAATAATGTTTCATTGTATATAATTATCTGGGAGACTATATCTTCGACAGGGCAACTACCCATTTAAAGGTGGGTGGCAAATGCTTCCAGTTACCAGAGAATGTCTGAAAGCATTGGCTTGGACCTAAGTGGGTTTTAAAGAAGTCTTCTGTAGAACAACTAATTACAGAGGTCATATCATTTAAATCCCAAATTCTGCTAGCAAAGCAATGCTCTTGTGTATTATTGAGTGCTTCTATTTCTCAAGTTAAGGAGAGAGAGAAGTTAAAAAAAAATAGTAAGAGAAGAAAATGTAATTTCTTAAAAAACCCACAACCAACAACAGCAAAAATAAACCCCACAAAAGGAATTACAATCAAAGAGCTGATGAAGTGGAAGGGAGAAAGTAAGAGGGGAAAAGGTAAAAGGCAGGAAGAAGGTCACATGGTGAGCAGTACGTGGAACTTATACTCAGTGGCAGCAATTGAATGAATGATCTCACCTGGCCTACTGTGTTGTTCAGAGGACTGAGGCTGAATTCAGGTAGTTTCATTGGGGATCATGCAATCTTGAAATATGGTATATATTTCTTTTTCTGTCTTAAAGCAAAAGAATAGAATAAGAAAATCCATGTGCCTATTAATGCCCTTAACAGAATGACAAGTGTGTTGGACAATGTTATAGATATCTCTTTATGATTGTTACAATTGTTCAGTCACTAAGTTGTGTCCAACTCTGCGACCCCATAGACTACAGCATGTCTGACTCCTCTGTCCTCCACTATCTCCCGAAGTTTGCTCAAATTCATGTCCACTGAGTCAGTGATCTAAAAAACAGTTATTTATCAATATCAAATGGAAAGTCCTATAAAAATGTGCAGCTACTGAGTGATTACAGTGTGTTCAACATGGATGTAGGATATTCATAAGTTAGGTGGTGGTGTTCTAACATCTTCCAGGTAGAGCAACTGAGCCATAAAGAGGTAACTTAATCAGCATGGATGCATAGGCTTATTCCAGAAGCTAGCCTTTCATCCTCTAAATGTCCACATTAACCTAATAAACAAAAACAAAACAACAAAAAAAACCAAGCCAGGAATAAGTGAGACTTTAAAGCATATTTTATGATTTTATTGAATATTTCCAACATTGATTCAACTAATATTTATCAATTGCCTTCTCATTTCAAGGTAGCATCAGATCCTGATATCATCATGATGAAGGATCACACAAGTGTCTGCCACATGGGAGGTAGACTCTAGAAAGATTATTAAATACAAGTCATTGATCCATTTTCCATCCATGGCAACCACAAGTCTAGGGGCTCTGGGTCCATTTTAATTTGCATATCATAACTATTACTGTAAGGTTCAGTACCTTCAAATATCCATTCATTGGCTTTGGGAGACTCTTATTCTAACCTTCACTAAAAATGTTGACTATGCTACTCAGCAAGTCGCATCTACTTTTTATATCAAGTATGCCATCTATTACGAAATGATGGTAATGCCTACCACAGTTGTGGGAGAAAATGATGAAAAGTTTTGGTACAGCTCTCAGCTCTGCGGTAGGGCAAGGAAGACAAACATAACCCCCTTTTGTCCACACTGAATAATTATTACACCGGAGAGACTAATCCGTGATCTCAAGTTAATAAGGGAGGACGACCTCAAAACAGCCTGATTTGAAAGGTTACAGGTTGAAGCAGATGTAGAGGATCAGGAACAGCAGGCATATTGTAAAAGAAACTTTTGCTCTTGGTGTTCTTGTTTTCCTAAGGACGTTGAAATAATGGGGTGAAACCCTGGAAACAGTGATGCATTGGAGAAGCTATTTGCACATGGTGCCAGAGATGAAAAGATGACGTTTTGAACACACTAAAAAGTGGGCTGAAAGGAAAAGAAGTAACTGTACCTCCAGAAGGAGACTTTCCTGAGCCAAAGAGTTTTCCCCAACATTGTGGAAGACTATCTTGTTGTTTTTAGGGAGTCTGAAAATGGGAGTCTGCATTCAAGATGTTTAGCTATGTTTCACATGTGTGTGATTTTCTGGAACTCATGATAAGTATCCTGGCAATGTCCTCACTGTCCTAGTTTACGTTAGAAAGTAATTCACATCATTGTGGTAGACAGGACTGGTCTTCTTGGGTCCATAAAATCTGTGCTTGTATTTTTTTCACTTTACTTGTGTTTTTTTTTTCTTCTGGCTGTGCTTTCTTAGGAATAACTTGGAGATGACAAATAATGCCTTAAATTCATAGATCTTCCTCTGCCTCTGCCTCCTACATCTTTTTGCATGTGTATCCACTGGTTGAACAGGATTTTTCTCCTCTGAAATAGTCACATTAAAAGCTAAATTTATAAATTTATACAACTAAACTTGATGGTAGTAAAGAATGTGTCTAAATAGACAGAAATTACCATTTTATTTGTTTGTGACAGAAAAAATTATTTTAATCAAAAGACCATCTTTTTTTCAAGACATGGGCAGCATCAGCAACACGTAGTAACTGCCTAAAAATACACATTCCCAGGACTTATTATAGACCCACTGAATTAGAAACTCCATAGGTAGAGCTCAGGGATATATATTCTAACCAACTCTTCAGGTGATTTTAATGCAAGCTCAAGTTTTAGGAGTTCTAGTTTATATTATTTCTGCCCACACTCTCTTGGCCAGACTCAGTCATGTGATCCCACCTGGACGTAAGCTGATGAGGGCAGCCCATTCTTGGAACAACCCTGCTCTTCTGGACACAGACATACTCAAATTTGCCTAGAATCTTTGGCAAAGAAATAGCCATCTCTTGCTAACACTAATCTTTTAGAAGAAAAGTTGTATGAATAAATAGTTTAAGATGATACTAGCAATACTGTTTGCCCAGCAGTCAACCTCATTTTGTTTATTCTTATTACTTTAAATCTAAAATATAGTGACAATTATATTACATTTGTGGGCACTGTGGACAAATTTTCAACCAAAATCCTTGATAGAAGAAAAAAGGTTTCAATGAATAGGATTATTCTGAAAGCAGGAGATCTGAATTTTATTTTATTTGGCAATTGTTGACTGAGTGGCATATGAAAAGTTGTAACTTTTAAAAAAGAAATTCAAATGAAAATAAAGGCTTGATTATTGAGTTTACTGTGAGACCACAGTTTAACATTTTTTAATGTTAGTATTTTCTGATTATAATTAAATTCAATAATTAAATGGATATGTATTGCATTGTTTATTTTATGCTTTTCAAAGCTAGTTCTCAGGAATTAAAAAATTTAGTCAAAGACAGAGGAATTAAATACATAAATACTGAAAACAATACAAAATTAATAATTCTTTTCTTTTCATAAATTTTGTGTGTTTCAACTTAAAAGAAATTTTTTACCTATCAAAATAAATAATTCACAATTTAGGACTCTTCCTAGTGGTTTTACTATGAAATAGACGATAAATGATTTATTAATTATGTTTTAAGTTTTTCCTCATTACTGAGGGCATGGCAATAAATAGGAATCATAGGCAGTTATTACAGGCACCAAGGAAACAATAATGTTTTGCTATTCAATGTTCTGTAGAAGCAAAGTGTCTGAGAATATGTATTTTTTAAATGAATGAAACACAAATTTCAAAACGTAAGGGTGGTAGTTTAGATATGACTCAAACAGCATTGCCCTAACAATTCCCTGGAGTGTTGTAACAATTTTTCTTTCTTACACGTCTATCAGAAAGGTCATCTGTGTAACCACCAGTATTGCTGTTTAGTCGCTCAATCATGTCCGACTCTTTTGTGACCCTAAAGACTGTAGCCTGCCCGTCTTCTCTATGGGATTTCCCAGGCAAGAATACTGAAGTGGGTTGTCATTTCCTTCTCCAGGGGATCTTCCTGCTCAGGGATCAAACTCATGTATCCTGCATTGCAGGTGGATTCTTTATTGCTGAGCCACTGGGGAAGCCCGAACCACCAGCGCAGCTAAAGAAAAATAAAAAGAGCTTCAACTAATTATTTCTGAAAAATGGTATCAGTGAGTCAAGCAGGCACTGATTGTATATGGAGTTTTCAAGCCTTCTGCATGTGTTACAGTAGAAAAGAAATCAGTCCAATTTGTAAAAGAAAAAAAATAACAAAAGGTAAAAGAATTTTGTGTGTGTGAAAAGGTGAGATAAATAAAATTTATTTGACAGGAAAAATATAGCATCAATTAAAACATTAAAATATATTTCAATTAAAGAATTAAAGAATAAAAAGAAAAAAAATTTTTTCTAACGTGAGTGAATGAAATTGTCTCATTCTAAAGGCTAGATCAGTTAAAGAATTAAAAAATTCTTTAAAGAATAAGAAGAATTAAAGAATAAGAAGAAAAATTTTTTTTTTCAAAGTGAGTGAATGAAATTGTCTCATTCTAAAGGCTAGATCAGGCCCATTAAGCAAATTTGAATGAGAAAGACGAACAAAAATTTAATTCTTTTTTTTACAAAATACAAATCATTTTTCTTTTTGACCTCTATTTATTGAAACCATTGTTTCCTTTCCTGCTTGTGCATGAATGCTAGATTGCTTCAGTTGCGTCCTACTGTTTGCGACACCATGAACAGCAGCCCGCCAGGTTCATCTGTCCATGGGATTCTCCAGGAGAGAATACTGGAGTTGGGTTACTGTGCCCTCCTCTTCCTTTCCTAGCCTTTCCTGCTGCTACTGCTGCTGCTAGTTCGCTTCAGTCGTGTCTGACTCTGTGCGACCCCATAGACGGCAGCCCACCAGGCTCCTCCGTTCCTAGGATTCTCCAGGAGAGAATACTGGAGTTGGGTTACTGTGCCCTCCTCTTCCTTTCCTAGCCTTTCCTATCTTTTCTTAATTTGAATATCAAATATCCTTAGAATTTGGTATCCACAATTTCAGAGGAGATATGACAGGTCCTTTAGTTTCCTCTGTTTATATTTCATATGTTCTTTATTCTGACTTTTCTGCCCCTCCAAATACCATGACAGGGAGATAGTTAGTTATTTAAGGAAATTAAAATGAGGATTTTTCATCATATTTTCAGGATATCTTAATATTTGATTTTTTCTGAAGAATTTTTTCTTTCATATAATATAAACCTTAGAACTCATTGAAAGTCCATTCTAAAGGCCATTTATTCCTTTATCCTAATGTTAACCTGGAGAATTTCCAGCAGAAAAATTACATTTCAAGAAATCTTCCCTAGAACTTGCCAAGCATAGCATGAGTTTAACCTCTGTGTCACTTTGAAAGTGAAAATGAAAGCTGCTCAGTCGTGTCTGACTCTTTGTGACCCCATGGACTATAGAGTCCATGGAATTCTCCGGGCCAGAATACTGGAGTGGGTAGCCTTTCCCTTCTCCGAGGGATCTTCCCAACCCAGGGATCGAACCCAGGTATCCTGAATTCCAGGTGGATTCTTTACCACCTAAATTACAAGGGAAGCCCATAACTCCAAGGGATCTTGCCACCCAGCGATCAAACCCACATCTCCTGCGTCTCCCGCATTGCAGGCGGATTCTTTACTTTCTGAGCCATATATGTCAAAAAAGAAAGAACCCATCCTTTCGCTGTGAAGAATTTCTTTTGTTTGATTGGTTAGGGAATGAAAAATTTCCAGGAATGTATTAGATGAAAACATTATGGAGCTATTGCACTAATTACTAATGACAGAAAGGCAATGATAGACATAGGGGAAAAAAACTCTCCCCACAAACCATCTTAATGATCATCTGTTAAAGATTACTTCAGTGTTTCTCAAGAATTCCACAAGCCAATATGTTAAATTCACACTTGCATCTATGTGTATATGGGGACTTCCCTGGTAGCTCAGCTGGTAGAGAATCTACCTGCAATGCAGGAGACTCTGGTTCAATTCCTGTATCAGGGAGATTCCCTGGAGAAGGGATAGGCTACCCATTCCAGTATTCTTGGGCTTCCCTGGTGGCTCAGATGGTAAAGAATCCGCCTGCAATGTGGGAGACCTGAGTTCACTCCCTGGGTTGGGAAGATCCCCTGAAGAAGGACATGGCAATCCACTCCAGTATTC
This sequence comes from Okapia johnstoni, assembly GCA_024291935.2. Classification (NCBI taxonomy): domain Eukaryota; kingdom Metazoa; phylum Chordata; class Mammalia; order Artiodactyla; family Giraffidae; genus Okapia; species Okapia johnstoni. Next base: position 29,523,333 of record CM044310.1, on the reverse strand, counting down.
AGGTCTGGAGAATCCCTGTGAACAGAAGAGCCTGGTGGGTTACAATCCATGGGGTTGCACAGAGTAGGACATAATCAAGCAACTAAGTGCAGCACTGCACATATGTGGCTGGGCAGTTTAAATACCACCTTTATACCTGCCAAAGCATAATCTAACTACTTAAAACACATGCTATTTGTGGCTTCAAGTATGAAGCTCCTAGGATGCATGAAAATTCTCTAGGCTTTCAGCCCCTTAAAGAAATTGAGAAGGACCATAAATCTGTGAGCATAGTCCTCTCTAAATAACCAGAGTAAGTTCTCTTGAGTGATTAAGAATAATATTCTTAAATAACTTGATCCAAATTGAGCTTAAGACTTAATTGAAAGAAATAGGTGAAAATAGAATTTTCTAATAAAATTTAAATTGCTTACAAAATTATCTGATATAAAGAAATGCATTATATGAGGCCAGCGAAGCCTGCATATTCCCTCCCTTCACTAAAAGTCCGTGCTTGTAGGGGATACAAATTTAACAAATATCAAGCTGATATTTATTCTTACTTTTTCCTTAATGATTGGTATATGTTAATATATCAATGTTCTCAAACTAAATAGATGCAGTTTTCTATGATGAATTACCCTGTAAAATTTGGTAATTTATTAATGCCATTTGAGGTGATCAAAACCAAGTTCCCCATTTTTAAAACAAGAACATTTAAGCTATAGCTTTTAGTTACTATTCAGGCTTTAATATCAGTGAATGAACATTTTAAATTCTTTTATCCACTAACAGCAATGACCAATGGTTGTGATTTTTACATTTACTACTTTTCTTGAAATAAATGATGCCATTTCCTATGCTGAATTTTTGTAAATGTAGAATCACTTACAGTGAAGGAATGCTGGTTAGCACTGATTGTAGGACTTTAGCTATGGTTACAGACTCTGCCTCCCTTGGATCATTTGTTCATGTATCCATGGTAACAGCTTGGCTTGCATGGGAACCATGTTAAGCTACATTCATTGAGAAGCCGCGGTATAAACAAACCTTGCATCGTGTTTTGGGGTTGTCAAGCTAGTTTATTATCTTTCAGGCATTTTCTAATGTGTTACATAATGTTTCACTTAGAGCTTCTCAAGTTTCCACCATTTAAATCCTCCATGTTTACTCTTTCCCCTCCAAACAGACATTAGCCATCATCTTCTAAGAAAACTGGACCTCAGCACCAAAGGAAATGCTAGGTTCTCATTCATACTTTCAGAGTGTCCTGTGAAAGCGTCTATCAAAGCATCTCTAGTGATTTATGGAATTTGTGCTTCTTGCTTATTTTTTCCCAGTTTTATTGAGATGTAATTGACACACATTCACTTAATATATAGTTTGTTTCACATAGACTCATGTGGCTTAGGCATTGAGACTTTAGGTCTTATTTACGTTTGCATGTTCAGCTCCTTGTCCCAAACCTAGCACATCTAGTCATTTATTTAACCACTCTGTGTTAAGTGCCTTCTCGGGGTAAACTTGAGTTTGTCTTAAGGACGCCTTTCAGTTCATTCAGTTTAGTTGCTCAGTCGTGTCCGACTCTGTGATCCCATGGACTGCAGCACCACAGGTATGTGATTATGGGCACTTACTTTCGCAGTCTTCACCTCCTTTTGTCTTATCTAAAATGAATATAATGTAGCAGCTACCTGGCCAGATTGTTGTGAGGATTAAGTTGTCAATACATGTAATTTGCACAAAGTAAGTTATGCACAAAATGCATAAATGGAAGATATTATTATTATTACTATTACTAGCTTGGCACTATTCTGGGCATTGGTGATAAGTGGTAAACAAACATAGCAAGGGAGACAGTTTGAAGCAAGAAGCAGATAATCCAGGTGTATTCTGATTGTAATTAAGGTTACAAAGACAGAGCACTGTTATAGAGAATTTTTTGGGAGCAAGGGCCTAAAATAGCATAATCAAGGCCATTCTGAGGAGGTAAAATCTGAGTCGATAACTGAATTATGGAAAAAATCTGCTACTGAAATTCTGAATTGGGAACAATCTTTGTAAAGATGAAAAACAGAAAGAAATTCAGCATGTGAGCGTATTAAAAAGTGTTTATTTGAATGAATCACTGGAAGACTGAATACATTGTCCTATTTTAACACATTCAAATGTAAATCCCAGAGATTCCTGCATTTATCCAAACATCAAATGCTGTGCACTATTAAAATTTATAAATGCTTTTTTTATTGATTTCTGAATCTGGACAATATAAATTGGTATAGAGTCATCATTATTTCCTGGATATTTTAAAGGTAAAGTTAGCTAGCACTTATTGAATGGTTTCTAAAAAATGTTCTAAGCTCGTATCAGTAAAGTGAATCCTCAAAACAAACTTCTGAGTATAATTCTCCGTGTAAGATGAATAATGAGACACAAAAAAGTGAAGTAACTTGCCCAAACTCTCCGAGTGAGGACTGCATGACCTTACTAACTTGTCTTAGCAACAGTATAAACCTGTCCCTTTTTCAAATTTAGACAAACTTATTCTTTAGACTTTATACATTTGAATGGTTATTTATTTAATTTGGCTTTATGTGTACTTACAATCAGGGATTCCCCGATGGCGTTAGTGGTAAAGAACCCTCCTGCCAATGCAGGAGACATAAAAGACCTAGGTTTGATCCCTGGGTTGGGAAGATTCCCTGGAGGAGGGCATGGCAATCGACTCCAGTATTCTTGCCTGGAGAATTCCATGGACAGAGGAGCCTGGCGAGCTACTGCCCAAAGGGTTGCAAAGAGTCAGACCTGACTGAAGCGATTTAGCATGCACACATGTACTTACATTCACAGACTCACTGTTTTGTAATTTATTCACAGATAAGTTCACTGGCATGCATTTAGGATCATGCTGTAAAAACATGTGAGGATTAATGCCTGGGGTCCCAAAGATTCCCTAAGAACCTTCAGAACTTTCGGCATGGATGGAGGGATCTGAGCTCAAGCTCTGTCTGGAGGCAGATGGATTTGCCCTCTGGTTGTGAAGGGGCAGGGCTCCAGCTGACAAATGGGATCACTCACTGTTCTGTTTCTCTGCTATGTCAAGTCTAAAACTGATGAACCCACAATGAGTCTCATCAGTTTCAAAAGAAAAGGGTTCTCTGATTTCTTTTGTTGGTCTTGGAAGATAAATATCTCTCTTGGCACCTCTGACATGGCTATGTGCTCGTGTAGGTCAGCAGTAAATAGATGGGAGTGATGGATGAAAATAGCAAACCAACTGGACAGACCTCACCCAAAGCCCACAGCTGCTTGCCCTGAGAGGGTGCATGGATCTCTCCGTCATCTCTGGTTAACGGTCAATTTGAAATTTTCTCTACCCAAACTAATAAACATGTCTGGAACAACTAATATTGATTCTCATCTGGGGGAGATATCAGGCAGGGGTGGCTTCATTAGATTTGAAAGGGACAAGGAAGAGGCTTAATGAAGACAAAGAGATGCTGGGTTATTCTTTTTTTTTTTACATTGTTATTTTTTTACTTTATTTTAATTGGAAGATAATTACTTTACAATAGTGTGATGGTTTTTGCCATACATCAACATTAATCAGCCATGAGTGTACATCTGTTTCCCCATCCGGAATCCCCTTCCCACCTTCCTCCCCACCCTAACCCTCTGGGTTATCCCAGAGCACTCATTTTGGGTGCCCTGCTTCATGCATCAAACTTGCACTGGTCACATATTTTACATATGGTAATATATGTGTTTCAGTGCAGCTGTGTATGAGCTGGAGAGTTTGGGTCTGAGTGGCAGGGAGAGGTTGTATGTGCTCCTCTTAAGTTCTGCTGTCACTTTTTTCTTTGCAGAATATCAGTGACATTTTCTCCCAATCTAAGAATTTAGCTTAGTAGAGTATATTATGTTTGCAAACTTTGGGCAGTAATGACAAAATAAAACAGTAACAACAAGGCGATATTGATTCCTGGTTCTTATCAATAGTTAGCATTTGTAAGGATGTTGGCCCAAAGGAAGTACCCACAGTTGACAAACTCGGCTATTGTGGATGTTGTTTGTTGAGAGTCTACAATGAATGCCTACTCTTTGTTGTGGATTTTAAAACAAAATTTATGTGCTTTCTATACATTTATGTTATAATCATATAATATTGCATTTACAAACTTGTAAGCAATGCCAGTTTCTCATCTTACAGTCAATGGAATTGAGGTTTAGAGAAATTAAATTAATTGAAGTAAGATATAAACAGGAGGTCAGAAATCAAACCCAGATTATTTTGTGTCCATGGACCAAGATAATTCTTTTACATTGTACTCTAAAATTTAATGTACAAAGATAAATTTACTAATAATATGGAAGAACATGGAAGACAAAATGGATGAGAACTGAAATATGAATAAGCTAAAACTCTGTTTTCTGTTAATCCATACTTTTCCTTCTCTTGTTGCTATTTCTGTCTTCAATGTGACTGAATAGTCTCAGGTGGATGCTGAGATTCACATGCTGAAAGTTTTACCTTTAAGACTTGAGGGATTGGAATTCTTCCCATAAATTGTAGGAAAATGTCAAGACTCTAAAACTGACCCTCTGTATCATCTTTCATAGTCCCTAGTTAAATAACATATTCAACAAATGAGAAACCATTGACAAAGTAAACAACAGGCTTACAAGTTCTAAGTACCAAACTCACATGGTTTTGCAGGACAATGATTATTCTTTTAGACACTTGTGATACTCCTAGATGCAGTTTCTAGTATAACCACTGTTGGCTATTTAATTTGGATAGTCTGGAGTTCTGTTATAAATTAAAACACTTCCAGCAATTGTCAAGACATAAAAAGGTTCATGCTGTGCCATGCAAGGTATGGGTTTTCCAGAATTAATGAGGAAGTGTGAACTTCTTGGTTTGTTGTTCTGACACAGCTGAGGGAAAATCTTATCATACAATGGATGGGCACTCAGCCAGCAGGCCGCTTCTGAATAAAAGCATTTAGCATTGTGCCACAACGTATGAAAAATAGCTTATAAGACACCAATCTGGAAATTGTTGAACTAAATAAACAGAGGATGTGATATTGTTTGGTTACATTCCAACTTAAAAATAAATGTTGCTGTTTGGGGCAATAGGATAACATCTAAAAATAGTCTTGATGATGGTGCTCTCTGATTGTGTCACTTTTCCTCTGGGGCATCAGATAGAACTGCATCACATAAAATAAGGCATTTAAAACATAAGCCCTCACAATAGAGTGTTGTCAGCCTTGAAATTCTCTTGCTTATGGGCCTTTGCAAAAGTATTATTTTCAGCCAACTCAAGTACTTACTGAAATGAGAGTAAATAAAAAGAAAACATTTTGGAGGCACCTGACAAAGAAAACTGTGCAAAATTTGAACATAATTAGGTGCCAACTCTTATTCCTGCTCTGTGCAGAAATATTACAAGTAAGCACAATGTTAGTCAAGAATGATCACTTTCCTACTAAGAAAAGAAGTGGCATTGTTAGTCAACTATGCTCCAGAATAAAATAAAAATTTGAAACAAGATATTTAAAGAAATAATTATTTATACCTTTGAGGGGAGAAAAGAAGTGGCAATTTTTAAAAGGGATTTTACACAAGAAACACACTTTTTGGAAATGACAAGGGAACTGTTACTACCAGAATTTTGTTGCAAATCATTTAAATCCTATCTAGTAATTTTCTGTAGGAAGTCAAAACAACAAATAGGGTGTGAAAAACAGAAACTTACCAACTAATTAACAAATACTTTTTATTATATGTAAGAGATACATACAACAGACCAGTTTTTTGAGTGTTCGTCCTAGAAATAGCAATGGTTTTGGAAACACATTAGTCCTTTGGGGATGCGGAGGAGGATTTTACAAAGGTGAGAACAAGTAGGTGAACCTTAGTGGGTAAATGGAAATTTTTCAGACAGAAAAGGGAGATGGACACTTCAGTCCAAATCTCTCCAAGAGTCGAGATTTCAGAATATGAGATCCGGGTCATGCTTTGTGTGACTCTGGTACAAAGTTGTGGATTAAGGATGAAGATGTATGTTGAAAAGATTAGCTGAGGTTTATTTCCCTGTTAAAAGTGAAAGCAAATTCGATCTCAAGAATCTTTAACTGAAAGATATGAAAATCTAGGGTAGATAAACACTGGCTTATGTGATTGAAAATCTAGGGTTAGATAATGGGTGCTTCCTGTTTCTCCTGATTCCCAGGCTTTCTTCATCAGCAGGGCTGTTTCTCACCTGCTTTGTGGCAACCCACTCTAGTACTCTTGCCTGGAAAATCCCATGGATGGAGGAGCCTGATAGGCCATGGGGTCGCGAAGAGTCAGACATGACTGAGCAACTTCACTTCACTTCACTTGCTCAGCTCTGCTTCTTCTCCACTGGGCCCATGCTTCACCGCTCTTCTTATCCTGAGTGGGCTTTCTAGACCATGTCCTTCCTGTTTCAAGTCTGGAAAAAAAGATTCTGTTGAAGCTCCCTCTGGCCACTTCCGTGCATGGCTTGAAATTCCTTCTGGCTAGGTTGTTGGTTTGGCCAGTTACCCCTTCCTGATCCCACAGTGCTCACTACCATGTACAAGAGTTTTGTTCTCTTGCACTCCTACAGCTCGGGACTGAGGGGTGGGGGGTACTCCACTGGGAGAACGCAGTGAGTGTGGGTCACGGCAGTTATGAAACAACAAAGGTCCTCTCTAGTCTCTCCCTTTGACCACCTAATGTATGAACCCAAGTCATTCTTAAACTCCTTATTCCCAGTGACTATACCTGTCACCGAGCCCAAGCTCACACTGCTTGCCTCCTAACAGGACAACCAATTGAGAGACAGTGTGTGGGACAGGGGATAGTGATTTTGTTTGGAAAGCCACCAGATGGAGAAGATGGTGAACTGGAGCCCCAAGGAACCATCTTCCCTGGGTTTGGGTGCTAATTTCTTTTATAAAACAAAGTGGCAGAGGTGAGGAGGTAAAGTAATCAAGGTGATAGTGTGTGTACTGTGTTAGTCGTTCAGTGTGTCCAACTCTTTGCGACCCCATGGACTGTAGCCCACCAGGCTTCTCTGACAATGGAATTCTCCAGGCAAGGATACTGGAGTGGGTTGCCATTCCCTTCTCCGGGGGAACATTCTGACTCAGGGATTGAACCTGGATCTCCTGCATTACAAGCAGATGCAAATATTTCCTGGTTCTGGCCAGACTCTAGGAGGGAATGTGTTAATTTCTTCTTTCCTGCAGCCATTTACAGGAAGGCCTGGTCAGGGTGTTTCCTGTGAACTTAAAGGTATTTTAGTTTAACATTCAGGCATGGAAGGCAGGGTCCTAGAGATGAAGACAGACCTTGTTCCCAGGTACATGTGTGCAGCATCTTTGAGGTCAAGTTATCCTTCTTTTCTAAAAGCGGAAGTGTTAGTGGTTCAGTCGTGTCCAACTCTTTGTGACCCGTGGACTGTAGGCTGCCAGGCTCCTCTGTCCATGGGGATTCTCCATTGTGCACACTTTCAGCAACTGGAGACATCAATTTAGTGATTAACTTATAGCAAAAATAATAGAACACAAAGGTTAAAGCAAAAGAAACAAATATTGAGTCAGATTTGTTGTTCCCTGTAACATATCTGGTCTAAGTCTCCACCTCTGGTTAACATCAGTTCATCCATCAGGTCTAGATGCAGTTCCTTGCAGTCCAGCAAGCCGACAGAAAGTGTTTAACTTCTTTCAATAACTCATCATATGCAAGACACAATTATAGAGAATAAAAATATTTGCAATAAAACTTCTATTGGATGGGACACATGGGAAATAAAATACAGTGGCCAAGAGTCCACACCACATATAATAATTGGCTCAAAAAACAGCAGCATTTTTTGCCTTGTTTTTGCTGGTGCTAGAAAGAGTTCTTTTGTCAGCAGATCTGAATTCACTGTCCTGGTTTTCTTCCTCTGGGTGGTTTCTCTTATTTTTTTGTCCTGAGTGGTCATATGGGAGACAGATATGTGGGGTGTATCCCATCCCTTCCTGTTGTAATAGGATTAAGAATTTGGGATATGTTTTAGTGATTGTAGTTGAAACCTATTGTGTTCCAATGTTGATGGGACAACTTTCTTAAAATTCAACTGGGTTTTCAATCTGTGTGTTCCAGACGGTTCTGTGGGCTAGGTCTAAAAATCGGATGTCTCCTCAAGCCAGCATTTGTATTAGAATGAGACCCCATATTTTTCTCCTATTGCCCTCTACCACTTTGCTCTGTCCATCCCCTTTATCCAAGTAGTTGAAGTTGAATCCAGCCTCTGTATCCTGACACAGAATTAAATCTCAGAGTTTTGGGTGAAATAGAAAAGGATAGCTTTGTTGCTTTGCCAGGCAAAAGGGGCCACAGTGGGCTAATGCCTTCAAAACTGTATGTCCCAACCTGGGTAGTGAGCTAGTAATGGGTCAAAGAGGGAGCAATTAGCTCATGGACATTCTTCTGACTGGTTGGTGGTGAGGCAACTGGGACTTAGCATCATCAACCTTTTACATCTGACCCATCTCAGGTGGATGTGCTTGTGGGTAGCATATAGTTAACTTGTCTCACTTGGTGAAGATTTCAGTATCTGCAAAACAGCTCAAAGATATTGTTGTGTGTATCTCTTGAGGGGGAACCAGGACCCTGCCCCAAGGCTTCACTACTGTTTCTCTTGACTGCTTCTTTTTTTCTGCATCCTCCCCTTTCCCTGATTGCAACTATTTGAATCTCTCCAGGAAAGGCCCTGGAGGCTGAATGAAATCTATTTCCGGTAATCAAGAAATAGGGGACACAGAAAGGCTTTTGTGTCAAGGAGCCCGACAAGGTTCTGCTCAGTTTTCTTATCTAAACTTCGCTTCTGCTTGGGGCAATTTAACACACTGATATTGGCAGGGGCAGTTGGACAACTTTGACTCTTGTTCCCGGGTACAGGTGTGTGGCATCTTTGAGGTCAAGTTATCCTTCTTTTCTAAAAGTGAAAGTGTTAGTGGTTCAGTCGTGTCCAACTCTTTGTGACCCATGGTCTGTAGGCTGCCAGGCTCCTCTGCCCATGCGGATTCTCCAGGCAAGAATACTGGAGTGGGTTGCCATGCATTCCTCTAGGGGATCTTCCCAACCCAGGGATTGAACCCAGGTCTCCCCTACTGCAGGCAGATTCTTTACTATCTGAGCCACCAGGGATCCCCCTAAAGTCTAGCCACCCCAGATGGGACATGAACCCACAACCCCTGGCTTAGAAGGCCAATGCCTTATCTATTAGGCATTATCCATTCTTTTCTAAGTAGTTTAAAATAAGAGCTTCTTTGGAGGAGCCTGATGAAATTGGCTTCCCACAGGTTTTAATATTATTTCCTGCTATTTTTCTCACATCACTGCTTTTCTTGGCAATAGTGTTAGTTTGGAGCAAAGAATTTAGCTTTCTAATCTTTCAGATTTCTCAGTGACCTTGAATGGGCTTCAGGCAAGAAAGGTATTTCTTAACTAAGCCACAGTCTTTTTCCTGTCTGCCCTCAGATGAACCAATTCCAACATAAGCCAGTCTTTTTTATTATAAAGTTTACAGGGAACCATAAGAACAAGAATCATCTCCAAAATCCTACATTTTTCATATCAAGACAAGGAATGCTGTTGTATTATTAAATAAAAGTTCTGAAAACCAAATTAAAACAGATGCAAATTTATCTATTTCTAACCTTTGTAACCAAATTACAAATATTACTGTGCCCCCAACACAGAAATGTGAGAGCCCTCCTCTCTCCTTAATTATGAACTTAGTGTCTGTCATTTATAATGTTCCTTTATTAGGGCCAGTTTTTTTAATCTCCCAGTGGCAAGTGAGAGAAAACACAATCCAAAGTATTTAACAACAAAGGGAGAGCATTGACTTGCAGCTGAGAAATCCAGGGCATGTGAAACTGTGTAACATAGACTGGGACTTTAACCTATGGTCTTTTAACTGAGATCACATATCTGATCTCAATATTGAATGAAACTCAGGTCCTTGATATCTCAGCTCAGAAAGAATTCAGTGAGAGACAAAGTGATAGGCTGCTGTTGTTTTTCAGTCACCCAGTCATGTCCAACTCTTTGCGACCCCATGGACTGCAGCACACCAGGCTTCCCTGTTCTTCCCTATCTCCCAGAGTTTGCTCAAACTCATGTCTATTGAGTGGATGAAGCCATCCAACCATCTCATCCTCTGTCATCCCCTTCTCCTTTTGCCCTCAATCTTTCCCAGCATCAGGGTCTTTTCCAGTGAGTCAGCTTTTCACATCAGGCGGCCAAATTATTGGAGCTTCAGCTTCAGCCCCAGTCCTTACAATGAATATTATTCAGGGTTGATTTCCTTTAGGACTGAGTGGTTTGATCTCTTTGCAGTCCAAGGGACTCTCAAAAGTCTTCTCCAAAACCACAGTTCAAAACCATCAATTCTTCGGCACTCAGCTTTCTTTATAGTCCAACTCTCACATCCATACTGACTATACAGATCTTTGTCAGCAAAGTGATGTCTCTGCCTTTTAATACACTGTCTAGGTTGTTCATAACTTTTCTTCCAAGGAGCAAGAGTCTTCTAATTTCATAGCTGCAGTCACCATCTGCAGTGATTTTGGAGCCCAAGAAAATGAAATGACACTGTTTCAACATTTTCCCCAGCTATTTGCCATAAAGTGATAGGAGCAGATACCATTAGTTTTTTGAATGTTGAGTTTTTAGTGAGCTTTTTCACTTTCCTCTTTCACCTTCAAGGGGTTTTTTAGATCCTCTTCACTTTCTGCCATTAAAGTGGTATTATCTGCATATCTGAGATTGTTGATATTTCTCCAAACAGTCTTGATTCCAGCTTGTGCTTCATCCAGCTCAGCATTTCACATGATATACTCTGCGTATAAGTTAAATAAACAGGGTGATAATATACAGCCTTGACTTACTCCTTTCCCAATTTTGAACCAATCCATTGTTACTTTTTCAGTTCTTCCTGTTGCCTGTTGTCCTGCATACAGGTTTCTCAGGAGGCAGGTAATGTGGTCTGGTATTCCCATTTCATTAAGAATATTCCACAATTTGTTATGATCCACACAGTCAAAGGCTTTAGAGTAGTCAATGATACAGAAGTAAAATTTTTTTTAGAATTACCTTGATTTTTCTATGACCCAGTGTATGTTGGCAATTTGATCTTTGGCTCCTCTGTTTTTTTCCAAATTCACCTTGTACATCTGGAGGTTCTTAGTTCACATACTGCTAAAACCTAGCTTGAAGGATTTTGAGCATAATCTTGCTGGCATGTGAAATGAGTACAATTGTATGGTAATCTGAACATTCTTAGTAATTGCCTTTCTTTGGGATTGGAAAGAAAACTGACCTTTTCCAGTCCTGTGGCCACTGCTGAGTTTTCCAAATTTGCTGGTGTATTGAATGCAGCACTTTAACAGTATCATCTTTTAGGATTTGAAATAGCTCAGCTAGAATTCCATCACCTCCACTAGCTTTATTTGTAGTAATGCTCTCTAGGCCCACTGGACTTCACACTTCAGGGCGTCTGACTCTAGGTGAATGACCACACTATCATGGTTATTGGCCAGCATTCTTGGCCTTTCCCAATCAATAGAAATTGATCAGAGGCCAGACAAGAAATTCAGGCAAGGCTCTATTGTGTCCTGTGATGCAGAAGGGGGTAGTGAGAACAAATAATAGGTCCCCTTGCTCACTCCCTGAGGAGGGATGGGCTGGTTCCTTATATGGGGTGATGGTAGGCGTGGATTCAGGGGTCAGTCTGGAGGGGTGGCTTAGGTGGTTTACTCACCCTTGGTAGTGTTGAATGCAGGGGAGCATGTGCAGTTGATTGGCTGATTCTGAGTCACATGCTCCTGTTCTTAAAAAGTGGCTGCACTGAGTGAGAAGGGGTTGATTTCCTAAAGAGTCCAAAGTATTGCTACCAGAGAGACAGGAAACACAGAGTTTTCATTGCAGAGTGGGCTATAATCCATGGAGGCCTTGAAACTCGGGACATATTTTACAGGAATGGAGTCTTACTAGATTTCTAGTAGGCAACCGCTACGAAACAGTGGATCTCTAACTCTTCAGTTCTGAAGACAATTATTTTGCAATTTTATTTTCTTCATTCTAGCATTGTGCCTGCAACATAGTAGTTGTTAAAAAAAATCATCAGGTTGTTGAATAATATGATCTGTTTTAAAAAGATAGTCATGATTTCAGAAGGAGAGCAGTGAGTGGTCCTAGAGAGAGATCTTCGTTTCCTGCTCAGGAATTAAGCCTGGGTAACCTGGATGAAAACCAAGAGTCACAGCCACCAGACCACCTGGGCCTAGAGGCTAGAAGCGAAATGGCCCTGGCTCTTGCCCCTATTTGAAAGCAAGAATGTCTCAAGATGCAAAAACAGTAAAAACAGGCACAAAGTTTATTATTAGAGCACAGTGTATGGGAGAGCACATAGGAAAACTGTTTATCCAACTCAGAAGCAGGGTAGAGATATGCACACACAGAGAAATGTGGGTGTCCTGACTGAGGAGGAGTGCAGTAAAGTGGTGATGTACATCACTTGTATAGAATAGTCCTTCCAGGTCTTTATTTACTTTTGGCTAGTTATTTTGTTACTTTCTTCACACCTGACTAGTCCATGGGTCCTCCCCAAGATGCATGTGCAGAGTTTTTCTAGGATGGATCCCTGAAGAGGCCTATGGAAGCATGCCCACACTTATTATGGGGTGGGGTCCCCTCCCTTTTCGACCCCCAAGAAACCCTCCTGTGCAAGCGCAGACAGGGAAGTCTTCCTTGAGCTCAGTAGTAGGCACCTTATCTCTTTGTTTCAGCAGAACTCAGCTCTTACACCAGCTTTGCCCTTGGAGTCTGGGTGAGAACAAAGCTTGAATTTTATTCCACTTGACAAATACCAGGGGTCCAGCCCAGAGGCCCACTGTCTCCTACCTCAGTCAGATATTGTTTAGGTATAGAGAAGTGGGGAGGGAGAGTGGGTAACTGAGCTTGTTTGGACAGAAAATAGTGATGGAAAGAGGGCAGAACATTGAAGGGCAAAGGAAGAAGTGATGATAAAGGAGATTGACAAACGGCAATAAAAGTGGATAAGGAGACTGGAGTAAACGTTTGTCTTGTGACTTCATTAGACCAGGACATGGACTAGTACTCTCAGGAAAATTGAATGTTTATATGATGAAGTAATTTTTAAATGCATTCATGGTTTTGCATGACTCTGAACAAATAAATGAGAAATGGAATTTTTTATAGGAAGGAAATAGGTTTGGATTAACAATAAAACACAAGAGCACATTATTTTATTTGAAAATAAATGCAACTTTAAAGACAGGAACTGAGTAAAAGTAATCTGTTCTTAGTGGGGGGAAAGTTCTATGAAGATTAGACAATTTGTCATCACAGGATGCCCATATGAGTCTAATGCTCAGAACATACTGTAACATGAACATTTCACATTACAAGTGACATTTGGGAACACTCTGATTTTGTCATTCATTTTTGTTTCCTAACAAGAAACACATGTATCATAAAGAAATTTGCTATTCTTCTGTTATTTCTGATTTTAGAATTCATCTCTTTGAATTAGACCCTGCATATTGATATAACCAGGGCCACCACCCTAAACAGAGAACCTAAGTGAAATTCAGGTTTTGTGGTCTGTCCTGCAGCTTCTCAGGAAGATAGTATGAAGTCATGGCATATGTTTTATGGCCTAATTCTTGGGCATATAGTGAGCTATGTTCTCATGGTTTGACTATAATTACAGACATGCAAGAGCAAATCATGTCATTGTTGGTTCAGGAATTTCAGCCATAAAATTAGCACTTGTTAAGTATCAATTATAAAGTTCAAAGCATTATACAGATATTAGCAGTATTGTTCTCAGAGCATCAGCACATATACATAACAATTACTACTATATTTTAAATCTTGTTACTAAGATAATGTCTACCTTGGTGATGATATTTTTTCTACCCTTTATTCTTTTTACGAAGGTATTATAAGTCATCATCTCACAGAATTTTTATTTTTGAGTAAATTTTTCAAAAAGCCAACAGCATATTAAAGAAACGCACCATGATAAAAGCACATTTCAAAGAAAAGGAAAACTACTAGAGACCATCCATGAGCTGGAATAATGTTAGTAAGACATTTCAGTGCCAAGACATCAGAATAACTATGATGACTCTCAGGTTTTTCTTCATATAAGATTTCCAAGTCATTCTTTTAACACACACATAAAACTAAAACTCCAATGCAACGAAGACAAAATTCAAAAAGTGAACAATTTGTAAAGCAAAAGAAATCAACAAAATCTGAACTCTCATCAACTTGACTTTTGAGATTAAAAAAGTCATTAACATTTATAAACTTTTGTAAATCTTTGGAAAAATGATAAAAATGGGAACCCTACATTAATAAAAGTGATATAAAACTCAAAGCCAAACTCAGATGGGATTCTATGATTAAGCAGTAACACTAAAATGAACTAAGCATAGAATAGCCCAGAAAAAACTCATAAAGCCACATCCTCTTGGCCTCTTCCTCCAAAATTGAAGAGACAAAAAAAGGGAACAAAGTAAGAAGGGAGGATCTATTATACGTGAATTAAAGGAAACAAGAAAATATAGCAGAACTGCAAAGGAAACATAACAGTTGGGTCTTTGGAAAAAAATTGGAAAGTTAAATTTCTGCCAACAGTAATTGAGAAACACTAATTTTTCAAGAGAAAGGAATAATACAAAAGCATAAGAGAAAAAAATTATAAGACATTACTGTGTATTGTTCAATGCTAATGCATTTGAAATTTTCTATGAAACACATGATTTTGTGGAAAACAATAAACAGCTAAAAGTATAGCAAGAAATAGGAAATGAAAAAATACATATTAAAAAATTATTTCCACGTAAAAATCTAAATAGAAACAGATGACATTACAAATTTGCAAGGAACAAATTCAACATTTTCATGCCAAATCTTGTAGTTAGAAGTATAAAAAACGATGGAAAGTTATCCAATTCAGCCTTTGAAGGTACTAGTGTGCTGAAAGCAGAGGGCAATCATTCTATGATTGTAAAAAGTGAAAATTCAAAATAAAACTCTAGCAGATTGCATGAAACAGGCTATTAAGAATATGAAACTTTCCAAATCGCTTTATTCCATGAGAGAAATAAATATTAGAAACATGCAATGTGATACATGTGTATGCCCAGTAAGAAAAAAAAGACACCCATTTCAGAAGAGGTTAAAATATATATTTGATCATATTCAGTGCCTCTTACTGTTAAAGGTCTTGGAAAATTAGAACTAGAAAAATCCTCTGATTCCAGTCTCTTTCTTGTGTCCACATAAAACACCTACTTTTGTGATTCTGCCTTGTACTCTGTTGTCACTAGTCTGTATTTCAGACATCCCACGGTGCCTTTATATTTTATTTTTCTGGTTCAGGTTCTCTATTAAACCCCAGGATGGCCATTGTATTAACAGGTCTTCAATCCATTTATCCTACTACTATAATATTTTCCACCTTCCCTACCATCACTTACCTGTGGTCTAAGTTTAGTTTGCAGGTGACTTACCACTCTCACTCCCTTGTAAATATTCATCTGTTTTATTTCTCCCTTACTCTCTTGTAATAATTGCCTACCCTAACCTCAATTAATCCAACTACCTACCTACACCATACTTACAACCCAATAGCTGATTATAGAAAAAGTGTAACTAATTTCACTCTAAGTCAACCATGAGCCCCCAAACACATTCAACTCCGCCTGATGCCGCTACTCAATTTCCCAAACTCACCTGGGATGAGTTGGCTGGCCTGGATCTTCTTTCCTCAAAGTTAACCCACCTCCTCTGGCAAGCTCACTCTCAAAAGATGGTTTAGCTTTATAATTCATGGATTAATTAGATGCAGGATAGCAGAACCTCTTCTTGACTCATCTAAAAACATAAAAACGTTGCCATGCTTGTACTTATGATGCTGCATCCTGCTCATGAAAATGGGAGATGGAAAAAGATAAATAAAATGGGAGATAGATCCCTCTTCAATGAGGTCAACTCCTCCACCTTTACTTTGTCACTTTAACATACAGTCTAATACTTTTCTTCATTCTACTTGTTAAGATGTCTCTGGTCTAATAACAGACAAACCCTTCTGTTCACCTGAATTCTATCCCTTGGTCCTTCTCAAGGACTCATCCATTAGCCCCCACCATCCATAAAGGTTTCTCCTCTACGCTTGCTTTATGCTGATTGGTATAGTCAGATTCTCAAAGTAAGTGTTTCCAAACCATCTGGGTTCAAAATGCAAACACAATCTCAACAAAAACAATAAAACTTTGACCCCATGTTAATTGAGCTTCCTGTACTCTTCCTACCAACTCGATAAATCATTATCCTCACTCACTGTCATCATGTTACTACTTCCCTTTCAGTTTTTTGTCTTCCTGAAAAAGATTTTTCAAAAAAATATTTTTTGAGAAGGCAATGCATGACAAGGTAAAAAATTCAAGCAGTGTCAAACATCAAAGAGTTCAAAGTGATCTCCAATATATAGGTTGCTCTTTCTTGAAGTGATTTTTCTGCTTTATTTTTGCACAAATTGTAAGCACCCTGTACCTTTTCACTTAATAATTGATCACTGAAGTGTCTCGTGGGAGTGACACAACTATGCCTCATTCCTTTGAATAACCCTGCAGCTTGCTGTCACAGAAATGTTGCTCTGAAAGCCTTCCTAATTATATTTCTACAGTTTGTGTTTATAAACTTTTAAAAGTGGGGTTGTCAAATCTAAGAGTGTGTTTATTTACAATTTTGATAGATGCTTTGAAATTGTCTTCCAGAGGATTGTACCAACCAGTGTCCACACCAACACAGAGTGAGAGTGGATGTTTCCCAAGCCCTTGCTAATACAGTGGACTAGAGGACTTTTCCTTTTCACTGAAAGTATTAATTGAAAACTTGATATCCAAATGCATTAAAAATAAAAACCAAACTGGAGTATAGTTGCTTTATAGTCTTGTGTCAGTTTCTGCTGTATATCAAAGTAAATCAGCCACTTGCATACATATATCCCCTCTTTTTTGGATTTCCTTCCCATTTAGGCCACCACAGACCACTGAATAGAGTTCCATGTTCTATACAGTAGGTTCTCATTAGCTATTTATTTTGTATAGAGTATATATGATGTATTGGAGGAGGGCAGAGCAATCCACTCCAGTATTCTTGCCTAGAGAATTCCATGGACAGGGGAGCTTGGTGG
Source organism: Okapia johnstoni (assembly GCA_024291935.2). Taxonomy (NCBI): domain Eukaryota; kingdom Metazoa; phylum Chordata; class Mammalia; order Artiodactyla; family Giraffidae; genus Okapia; species Okapia johnstoni. Next base: position 29,506,049 of record CM044310.1, on the reverse strand, counting down.
GCTACTGTCCATAGGATTGCAAAGAGTCGGACATGACTGAAGCAACTGAACACACACATATATGTTGTATATATGTCAATCCCAATCTCCCAATTCATCCTTCTCCCTCTTTTCCCCCTTGGTGTCCATACATTTATTCTCTACATCTGTGTCTCTATTTGGTTTGCAAAAACTAACTTTATTGTGTATAATTAATACATAAAGAAATTCACACATTTAAGATGTATGTTTCCATTGGTTTGGACATATGCAAATAGCCACGATACCATCACCACAATGAAGGTAACAAACGTGTCCAACTCCTCCCCCAGTCTCCTTGTATCCCTTTGTGTATGTGGGTGTGTATGGTAATAACACTGGACATCAGATCTAGTCACTTAACAAATTTTGAAGTACACAAATCTATGTTGTTAACTATAGGCCCCATATTGTACATCAGATGTTTAAGATGCAAAAAGTTCAAGTGATGCATTTAAAATGTAAATTCTAATTTCACATTCATTTTGTTATGATTGAGGTTGATCATCAAAACTGTAAAGGTTTTGCAGTTTTTTAACCTCTAAATTCATGTCTTTACACAGACTTATTATTCGGTTGTTGATAATCTTCCCATTGATTTGTGTGGGCAGTACATCTTTTAAGAAAATAAGCTGTTGGCATTATTTTCCTTTTCTTCGTATAAATAGTTTGGTATTTATATGTATTGTGAAGTGGTAACATCAAATTATCTCTCTAGATGGTTCTGAACCTCACTTACCAGGGACTTCTTTCTGCTTTGTTGTCCCTCACACTGATCATTTTAAAAATATTATTTACTGATTCATAATAGTATCTTTTAGAGCTATGCTAAATTTATGTTAAATCAGCAATTTTTAGATGCATTGTGGATCTGATAAATGTATATAATACCAAATGATCAAACAGAAATAGAGAAATAGACTTATGTAGTTAAATATCTTCAATGTATAAATAACAGAAAGGAAATATTCTTTATAGTTGTACCAACTAATGACTATTCTATCATTAAAAATATACTTTCATAGAAATCGAAAATCAAGCAAAGCGGAAGAAATTGTCTTCAAAATCTGGGGTCCACCAAAAGACAAGTGTCTTTATCATTTTAAGATTTAGTGAAGGACTGATTCTTTGACTTTGTCTCTATCCTGTCTAACAAACTATTTCTTCTTCTCCATCCATGCTGTTTTAGTTAATCTTGACCAGTTGCAAAGTATCGATTTTCTGGGTGAAGAAATGAGCTGTTTTGCTCTGTAAACCCTTTCTGTGAGTCCTCGGACACACGAGGAGATGCATGAACAAATGGAAGATCTTTCTTAACGCTGCTAGTTTACCAAGAGCAAGCAGAAGATGGAAGAGTCTTTGTTTGGACTTCCACCTTTTCTTCTCAGGAAATGCCCAGCCGTGACTGTTCGTTGTTTATAAAAGTCACAAGGAGTTAGTCTTTTTCAGAACTGATGAGGAAAGGAAGAAAAAAAAGAAGGAATGTAGCTAAGAGGCAGAAATACTGTGTTTGGAATATAATGTTGGATTTAAATGTATAAATCTCCAATACCATTCTATTTTTCCTTGGCACAAGTTTGGGCAGTATTGACCTGATCAATTTTTGCTGTCATTACTGCCTGCTCTGTTTGTTTTTCACTAGGTTTTCCCCCAATGCTAAGAAATACATTAAACTTACATTATATATATTTTAATTTCTTCACCTTCAATCCTTTGATACAACCCCCAGCTGTAATTCTGTTTTTTTTTTTTTTTAAATCAGTATTCCGTCTCATCATAGGAACACTGGGCATTGAGTTCTTTTTGGTTCAACAAATATTTATCAAGGATAAAATTTAAATGCAAAAGTGATGGTACTCTTGCATGCCATGTTAAGGCATTTGGACTGTATTCTGTAGATTAATGGGAACTTTTGTAGGTAGTTAAGCAGTGGAGTAAAATAATGAATCTCTAAGCCTCCTGAAAACAATGTAGATAATGTTTTTTGAGAGGACTGTTAGGAAGTGACTTTAAGTGACATCATCAGGTCTTTTAAAAGGAAAGATTCAGGAAACATTTACAATACAAATGTAGCAGGGTTCAATGGTTGGTTGTCTGGGGCCTCGAGGGAGGAAACCTTTGTTGGCATGTCTTGGATGAGGAGGTGGGCATTGCAACAAGACAGGATGTAGAGAGAGGAAGAGGAGGAGCAGGTTTTGAAGAGTTAAGGTGGTTCAACTTTGAGCACAGTGACTCTGAGGGGCTACCAGTACTTGAATCCTGGTGGAAATGTGCAGCAGTCATGTGGTTACAGGGAGAAATATGAGTTAGAAAATCTATCTGGAGGTCATGAGCACTTAGGTGAAATGTAAAGTTTTAGAGTCATGATGCAAATGTGTTCTCATGCATCTTGTCCACTTTTTCTCTGTGTTCTATTTTATGTCTTACTTAAGAAAACTTCAAACCAGTGTTATTTCCCCCTCATGTAGGTACATACGAAGTCTGTAATGATATCCAGAGATCTTTGTTTTTCAATTTTATGCCTTCCTCCATTTCCAAATGGACAAGTACCAAACACATTTATTTATTTGATAAATATCTTTTGTTACTCCTTTAATTTCGAAGTTTCAAGGAAATAAACTGCAATAATGCCAAGATTTCAAAAGGCATTAAGCAAAGTCAGCATAAACACTCAAGGCCAACATTAGAAGGGTAACATTATAAAACAAACATGGTTTTATTTTGTTAATTGACAACTCTAGCATTCTCTTCCTTTGTGTGCTTTATACCCAAGGAAATCTTTATAAAATTTTACATTTTCTGGGATCTTAAAATGTGATAGAATAAACACTGAGATAATGCTAAAGAATTAGGACTACTAGTGCATTTTAATATGAATTTTGAAATGTAGAATAAGAGTAGGGTATACCACTCACAAGCAAAATTTGTGATAATTGTAGAATCCCCTTTTAATGTTAAAAGCATGGATATTCACTTAATAAATTTGTGAATATATATATACACAACAAATTGAGAATTCAAAAAAGAAAAGGTGTATTATTGTTATACTTTCTTATATAACTTATTAAAAGTACTTAAATATTTTTATTAGTAGTAATAAACAATGAAATCACAAGTTATGTAATATTTTTGTTTTTACAAATATTATGTGGTATCACTCATATGTGGAATCTAAAAAATATTACAAGTGAACTTATTTACAAAATGAAAATAGACTCACAGATGCAGGAAGCAAACTTAAGGTTACCGAGGGGGAAGTGGGGGTTAAATTGAGACTAGGGAGTTAACAGAGGCACACTACAAAATAAACAAAAAGGATTTACTGTATAGAACATGGAACCTTATTCAATATCTGCTAATAAACTAAAATGGAATATTTTTACTGCTCTAGATGGGGAAACAGAAGTCATTAGGAAACATCTGGTCTCTGAAGAAGAAGAAATCCCACAGAAAATCTCAGTTGACCTATTTCATAACTATTTCTTTAAAAAAATTTGGAACTACCATAATCCTTGGGAAATAGCCCAGTAAAAGTGTAGCTTTCCATTTCTTGAGAATGCTTGAGAATATTTATTGTTCACTGATGACCAAATTAAAGTGGCAGTCAACCCTTTAAAAGATGGCAAGATGGTGCAGCTTTCTATTCCAAGATGATGTAAGGGCCAAGACTGTAGGAGTCTCAGAAACATTTGCAGAAAGACCTTGTCCTTGGATATCTTTAGAATTTTCAGTCCTTTATACTCCCCTCACTCCATTAAGAATCAGCATTTGAATTTGTATCTTTTTTCTGATCTTTGCTGCCCTCTAGTGATTCATATTACTCTTCTTTTCCTGCTTAAATTTAGTTAATTTATATCTAATTAATATTCTAATTATTGTGCTGAACTAAATATGTATGGGTAGACAAAGTTTTAAGATTTCGAGTGTTTAGGTAAAACATCAACCTTGTCTTAAGGTTAATTTCAGTGTTCTCCACATGTAAGTTGACTCACCATAACTGACAAGATAGTTCAAAAGAGAAGTTATATTCCAAGTTATTAAAAAGGTAGGAGTGAAAGTATAATTTGGCATTCTATTTTGGATATGGGGCACTCTAAAAGTAATTAATGGAATCATACAAAATTTTCACATCTTATGACGAGTAATGCCATATCACATACAATTAGTACCTAAGAAAGTAATGGAAAAATATAAACTAAAATAAATGTAAGCATTTTTACAAAGATACTAGTAACTAATATAATTAACAACACAAAATTAGAAATTAAGAGTATATCATATGGCCAAAATTGAGAAATTCTTATAGAAGTGTGTGTGTGTATACATATATATGTATGTGTGTATGTATGGAGAAAGGCATGGCAGCCCACTCCAGTACTCTTGCCTGGAGAATCCCATGGACATAGAAGCCTTGTGGGCTATAGTCCATGGGGTCCCAAAGAGTAGGACATGACCAAAGTGACTTAGCATGCATGTATGTATGTGTATATATATATGTATATGTATTTTTTTTTTTTTTTTTTACCAATTGAGCTATCAGAGAAGCCCATATAGATATACAGATACATGTAGTGAAGTTGGGTCATCATGCTGCCTTTTGAAATTGAAAGTATACAGATTGTATAATTGCACGACACTCTCAACCATATCGAATGAGGAATTCAAAGTATAAAATACAGTAGTTAGTATATAAAAATGCAGAACAATAAATTAAGAAAGGATTTGCCACTTATAAATGAAAAGCAAATTTATGTCTGTGTGTGTAAACTGATTTGTTTTACTGGATGAATGAATAATATGCCTGAATAATAAAGGAAGTGGCATTTCCATGCATGATAGGGTTTAGTGAAATACTGTCACATATTTCCATTTCATTCTGCTTGGACCGCAACTGAGGTATACGGATTTAGACTGCAGGGCTGAATAGCCACCTGCCTAGTATGAAAAATTCATGGCCTCAGGCAAGATTTCAATCATTACTGCATTTCTAAAGGTGAAAAATAAAGAGCCCACCTTCATCCACATGAATACTCCCGGTTGATAACATCTATACCACGATGCCTACAATGAAATGAAAAAAGGTGGGAAAGCTCATTGTTGGTGATTTCTAAACCCTTTAATTTGCTCTACTCTAAACATTTTTTTACTTAAATTCAGAAGTCATTATTGAGTTTGTAACACCTACTAACTCTTCATAAAATTCTAAAGCCACAGGGATGAATCAGTTCAGTTCAGTTGCTCAGTCGTGTCCGACTCTTTGCAACCCCATGGAATGCAGCACGCCAGGCCTCCATGTCCATCACCAACTCCTGGAGTTTACTCAAACTCATCTCCATTGAGTTGGTGATGCCATCCAACCTTCTCATCCTCTGTTGTCCCCTTCTCCTCCTGCCCTCAATCTTTCCCAGCATCAGGATCTTTTCAAATGAGCCAGCTCTTCACATCAGGTGGCCAAAGTATTGGAGTTTCAGCTTCAACATCAGTCCTTTCAATGAACACTCAGGACAGATCTCTTTTAGGATGGACTGGTTGGATCTCCTTGCAGTCCAAGGGACTCTCAAGAGTCTTCTCCAACACCACAATTCAAAAGCATCAATTCTTCTGTGCTCAGCTTTCTTTATAGTCCAACTCTCACATCCATACATGACTACTGGAAAAACCATAGCCTTGACGGGATGGACCTTTGTTGGCAATGTAATGTCAAGGATGAATAGAACCATCCTGTTTTATTTTCGATCCTCACACATTCACTGTTCTAGTTTTCCCACTGGAGATGCTTGTCTACATACCATTCATTCACTGTCTCTTTCTCTTTCCTCCTGGGGTGGGCATTTTCTCTAGCCTTGTCCCTACCTTTCTATTTCCATCTCTGTGTGTGTGCTTGCTGCGTTGCTTCAGTCATGTCCTACTCTGTGTGACCCTATGGACTGTAGCCGGCTGGCTCCTCTGTCCATAGGATTCTTCAGGCAAGAACACTGGAGTGGGTTAGCCATGCCCTCCTCCAGGGGATCTTCCCAACCCACGATGGAACTTGCATCTCTTATGTCTCCTGCATTGGCAGGTGAGCTTTTCACCACTAGTACCAGCTGGGAAGCCCATTTCCATATCTACCTTGGTACAAACCTCAATGATCTCCACCAAGATACCTCTACACTAAGCCTCCCCAGTCCTGACAGCTTTCCTAATTCCCATTAGGCAGTCATAGTACATGAGCACTTGGTCCTTTCACTATCAATACCTCCTAATATGATAAAGAAAATGTGGTGTGTATATATATATATATATATATATATATATATATATATGATAAATAGAATACTATGCAGCCATAAAAAAGAATGAAACAATGCCATTTGCAGCAACATGGACAAAACTAGAGAAAGTGAGTTTTAAAAGTAAATTTTCTTGACTGAGCTCATAAAGTAATTGGGAATGGAATGTAGATTAGAAATCATATTGTCTGACTACCAACCAGTCCAGTATATTTGCTGACACACCAAACCTCTCACTCCTCTCTTATACAATTTTATCCAAAATTTTCTTCTGTCACAAAGGCATGAAACCATAGGGTCATTTAAACTTTCTCCTTCTTTGCTCCAAAGTCTAGTCATTTTGTTCTATCCCATTGATCTATTGATTCTTCTTTGCAATAGCATCTGTATCTGCCCCTTTCTTTTATTATTATGATGATGATCTGCTTAGCAATTTTTATTGGTGCTAACATAATTTTTGGAGAAGGCAATGGCACCCCACTCCAGTACTCTTGCCTGGAAAATCCCATGGAGGGAGGAGCCTGGTAGGCTGCAGTCCATGGGGTCGCTAAGAGTCGGACATGACTGAGCGACTTCACTTTCCCTTTTCACTTTCATGCATTGGAGAAGGAAATGGCAACCCACTCCAGTGTTCTTGCCTGGAGAATCCCAGGGACAACGGAGCCTGGTGGGCTGCCTTCTATGGGGTCGCACAGAGTCGGACACAACTGAAGCGACTTAGCAGCAGCAGCAGCAACATAATTTTTAGTTATGATAAAAAGGAAGAAGTTATGAAAGACAAAAGTCACTATTTTATAAAAGCACATTCCATAACTTCTTGTTTAGTTGTTCACAAGAAGATTATGTCTTTTAAAGATCTAAATTTAGTGAATACTCCTTACTATCGCTGTCTTTGTCTGTTTGGGCTTCCATAACAATAGTGACAAAACAACAAAGACATCACAGACTCAGTGGCTTATAGAATCCGCCAACACCATGACCTTGGACTTCCAACCTCCAGTACTGTGAGGATAAATCTGGTTATTAAAATGCACCCCCTCTTATGAATCCATGTCAAGGAGTTCTACAAAGTTTATAATAAAAAATAGTGGATCATATCTACATTTCTTTCTCACACTTGAATTCTGTCCTAAGAAGTAGTTTTGAATATTTTATCTGTTGCTTCTGAGATTTACCTCCACGTCTCCAAAAAGGTGTATATTAATACTATTTTTTGTGATTTTCCATCTTTTAAAGTTAACAACTTTTTATACATTCCCTGGAAAGATAAGATTTTATTTCTTTAAAATGTTAACTTTCCTTACTTTCCATCTCTTTCTGATCGCGTCAATGTCATTACATAACATTTTGGTAAAATAAACATTCAGTATTTTCATTATTGCATTTATATAAATGTTATTCACACCTGAGTCACACAAGGGCTCTGTGTTTACTTCTTTCGTGGGCAACTTTTGGTTTTCTTGGGAATTAATACTGGTTTTATTTTGGCATAAGTTTTCTTTACATCTATTGCCATGTTTCATCTACTTGGAGAGAAGGTTAACTCCTCCTTCAACTGATTAAAAAGATAATCGGTCAGTTGTACTTCCTTCTGGGGGCTTCGGCCCTGGACCTCTTTTGTATAACCCTGATCTAGATTCTCTAGAACTGCTGTCACTGTGGGAGTTCTGTGCACTTCTGTCCTCTATTAGACTTACCCTCAGAATTCCAAGTTTTCTGCTTCTTGATGATTCTTTCTTTTTAATGAAGTTCATCTTTCTGTAGTTTCTCTAGAATTGTATGGGAGACGATTTTTTATAGAACTTGTTGTACCAGCTTTTGTCCTACCTTTCTTCTCCGGCTGAAAGTTTGTCTGGGTTCAAAATCTAGACAAGAAGTCATTTTTTACAGAATATCAGAGGCATGAGTCCTTTTTCTTTCAGCTTCAAAGTTGCTGTTCGGACGTCTGATATCATTATGATTGCCTGTTTCCTCTGAATCTCACTTTCCTGAAGTTTTACTGTATTGTGCTTCGCCATGAAAAACTTTCTCCCATTTTGGTAGATACTGATTCCTCCTTTTAATCTATCAATCCCGACAATTAAGCCCTGAGTGTTTTCTTAATTCTTTTTGTATAATTTTCTTTATTTCAACTTCTTTGTGCTTTACCAGGACTCTATTATTTGCCTGTCTGAACTTCAGGGTTAAACCTTTAAAGTTCTACTTATTCTTATCTTTCTCCCATTTTGCTTTTTGGTTATACCTTTTGGAAGATTCCCTCATCTTTATATTTCTATCTTTTAATTTTATCTTTTTTCTGATACTGTATTTTCCATTCCTAAGAGTTTTATTATTTGAATGCCTCGAGAGAGGATAAGATTGTTGGATGGGATCACTGAGTCAATGGACATGAACTTTGGGTGAATTTTGAGAGTCGGTGAGGGACAGGGAAGCCTTGTGTGCTGCACTCCATAAAGCTGGTTTCTTTGCTCTGCAAAGGGTCGGACATGACTGAGGGACTAAACAACAACAATTCCCTTTTTAACATAATATTTTCAGTATTCTCATTTTATGGATACCTTGTATACTTTTATCACTCTAAGGCTGTTGCCTATAGGGTGTCTCTCATCCCTTGCACTGCTCTGGTTCTGTATTGCTCTTCTCTTTGTCCTAGGAATTTCTAGTTAGTGACACAGATTTCCTGATCCTTGTGATTAGAGTCTTAGAAATAGATTAGAAGCTTTGTATGCAATTTCATGTCTTACTGACTGGTGGAATTCCCTGTAATATCACTAGGAATCCTGTGGCTTTTATTGTCACTACCTCTTTCCAACTGTTGAATTTTATTTTTTTTTCTTGAACCATGAGATTCCAAAGAGATGAACCCCCTAGTGAGGGAGGGCCATTGGCTAAAGTTATGGAAAAGTATTTTATGGGGTCTCACTGCTCACTCTGTAGGCTTTCCAGGAATTCTCGATTTCCGTATGGTCTCCCACCCTTGACTGTCTCTGGCTCCAAGTCTCTCTAGAGAATAAACTTCAGTTTTCTGTTGGGTCAGGGAAATGTTAGGACTCAGATTTTCTCATTTAATTTTAGAGGGAATGTACCATCTGTCTGTTCTCCACCTCAGCCTTCAGAGGAGCATGGTGCTTCTACCTCACAGGTTCTCCCTGGACTCCAGAGTGTGAATTCAAGAGTATCTTGACTCCACACCCTTGTGTCTTGCAGACACTATCTCTTTTCTTCTTCTGTTCTTCATTTTATGCTTCGTATCTTTCTTTTTTTTCCCTTTGCATCTCAATTTTGTTGTCCCCATTTTTTATTTTTCTTTTGTAAAGTTATACATTTAAAAACCCCTGCACTGAATTTTTGTGGAATTGCATGAAGAAATGAGAGTTAATTCTACACGATTTACCCAAATTCACTTCCTCCCTTTTTATCCCATTGCCATAGCCTTAGATCACACACTAATCACTTCTTGCTGGAATAATAAAATTGAGTCCTGACTGACTGGTTTTCTTCTTTAAAGTTCTTTTTTTCAGCTAGTATGTCTGGATAACTGTAACCAAAGACAGTTCTGAGATAGCACTCTGATTGTATCATTTGTCTTCTCAGAAAACTGTAGATTTTTCAAATGCCCAAAAAAGTAATTTTCCAACTGATAGCTTACAGTGACCTCCAAAGAAGTTTTAGCTTCAGGACCAGGGACCAGTCTTGATCACTCAAGAGCTTTTGTGTAGCAGAGTTTTATTAAAGGTATAAAAAGGGACAGAGAAAGCTTCTGACATAGACATCAGAAAGGGGACAGAGAGTGGCCCCCTTGCTAGTCTAAGCAAGGGAGTTATATACTTTTTTAATTGGTTATTACAATAAATCAAAAGAGTGTCTCAAGGTTGTAAAGATTTTACTAGACCCACTCCCACAATTCACATTTTAAGATAACAGGATTAGTCAGAAGATTTTTAGGAAGGAGAAACTGTCCTTAAGCAGGATACATTATTGTTGCATAATCCTTCAGTTCAGTTCAGTTGCTCAGTTGTGTCCGACTCTGTGACCTCATGGTCTGCAGAACGCCAGGCCTCCCTGTCCATCACCAACTCCTGGGGTTTACTCAAACTCATGTCCATTGAGTTGGTGATGCCATCCAACCATCTCATCCTCTGTCGTCCCCTTCTCCTCCTGCTTTAATTCTTTCCCAGCATCAGGGTCTTTTCCAATGAGTCAGTTCTTTGCATCAGGTGGTCAAAGTATTGGAGTTTCAGCTTCAGCATCAGTCCTTCCAATGAATATTCAGGACTGATCTCCTTTAGGATGGACTGGTTGGATCTCCTTGCAGTCCAAGGGACTCTCAAGAGTCTTCTCCAACACCACAGTTCAAAAGCATTAATTCTTTGGCACTCAGCTTTTCTTTCTATATAATCCTTAGTACAGAGTTTAAACTGAGTTGCTTGTTGTGTAACCATCAGTTCCCAGCTTAAAGCAAAAAAACATTTCATGTGACTAAGACTAAGGAACGTAGAAAAAGAAAATGAGACTGTTGTCCTTTCCTCTTCCTTGAGAATTCCAGACCCCTATCTCCTCCTCGAGAAGCCCAGACCCCTCTCTCCTCCTTGGGGACCTTGGACTTGTTATCAACCTGCATAGGAACTGACTCTCTCACAACACACCTATGAAAGTGAAAGTGTTAAAGGCTCAGCAGTGTCCAACTCTTTGCGATCCCATAGACTGCAGCCTTCCAGGCTCCTCTGTCCATGGGATTTCCCAGGTAAGACTACTAGAGTGGATTGCCATTTCCTTCTCAAGGGGACCTTCCCAACCCAGGGATCGAACCCAGGTCTCTTGCATTGCAGGCAGATTCTTTACCATCTGAGTCACCAAGGGAAGCTTATCTTCTACCATGCTTCTGCATAAACACTTTCCACATGTAAATAACTTTACTTTTTGTCTTTGAAAAATGTATATCTCTTACCCCACTGTTTTTAGAAAAACCTATCCTTCCTCTTCCTTTAATGTCACTTATGCTTCTCATCTCCTCCAAGAAATCTTCTCTGATTCTACCAGCAGGAAAAAATCTTTATGCCAGTTTTATGCTCTATTCCTTTCAGTACAGCATATGTTAACAGTTTTCATAATTTTATCTTTCTCTATTAGACTCTAAATTGCATCAACAACAAAGATCAGAACATATTTATTAGGTATATCCCTTTAAGTAAATATTGAGCACCTACTGTGTGACACATCTTATACTGAATGTCCTTCAGTCTTTCTTTTAGCAAAGACAGAAAAAGGTATGTAGGCAGTAGTTTCAGAAAGAGGGGAAGCTGAGAATGGGATCCCCATGGCCAGTTGGATTTCAGCAGTTAGACTTGAGTTTCTAGAGGGTGAATGAAGATGTCTCATCTGAAGTCTTACAGAAAGGGGAAATAAGATAAGGATCCAATTCTATGAGTGGTATCCACAAGAAGGTTATGAATAAGGACATGTTCTCCTTGTTATTTAGGGATGAGAGGTCAGAGCTGCACAACAGCCAGAATGACTTGAGAGAGTTAGTGACGTTGAATATCTTTTCATGTGCCTATTTGTCATCTATTTGGAGAATGGTCTATTTAGACCTAGCCATTTTTATTGCTTTTATTATTATTTTTTTTACATATTGAGCTGTATGAGCCCTTTGTATACTTTGGTTGCATTCTTCGCAAATATTTTCTCTTATTCTGCAAAATGTATTTTTGTTTTGTTTATCGTTTCCTTTGCTGTGCAAAATATTTTAAGTTTAATTAGGTCCCATTTGTTTATTTTTGTTTTTATTTCTGTTACGAGATGGATTCAAAAATATTTTGCTGTGATTTACATCAAAGAGTGTTCTGCTCATGTCTTCCTTTAGGAGTTTTATAGTGTCTCGTCTTACATTTAGGTCTTTAACCCATTTTGAATTTATTTTTGTGTATGGAAGTAGATAATGTTCTAATTTCAATGAGATATCACTTCACACACTGTTCAGAATAACCATCATCAAAAAGTCTACAAATAATAAATGCTAGAGAGAGTGTGGAGCAAAGGGAACCCTCTTACACTATTGGTGGGAATGTAAATTGCTGCAATCACAATGGAAAGCTGTATGAAGAATCCTTAAAAAGCTAAAAATAGAGCTACCATACAATCTTGCAATCATATTCCTGGGCATATATCTGAAGAAAACCATAAATTTGTAAAGATACACAAATCCTAATGTTCGTAGGGCCTCCCTGGTGGTTCAAACAGTAAAGAATCAGCCTGCAATGCAAAAGACCCAGATTCCATTTCTGGGTCAAGAAGTTCCCCTGGATAAGGGAATGGCTACCCACTCCAGTATTCTTGACTGGAAAATCCTATGGATGAAGGAGACTGACAGGCTACAGTCCATGGGGCCTCAAAGAGTCAGACATGACTGAGCAACTAAGCATGCATGCATACACATCCTAATATTCATAGAAGCACTATTTAAAATAGCCAGGGAATGGAAGCAACCTAAGTGTCCATCGACAGAGGGATAAAGAAGATGCCATACACATATAGAATGAAATATTATTCATTAGCTATGTGAAAGAATGAAATATTGCCACTTGCAGCAACATGGGTGGACCTGGAGAATATCATATGAAGTGAAGTAAGTCAGACAGAGAAGGACAATATCACATGATATCATTTATAAGTGGAATCTTTTTAAAATGATACAAATGAACTTATTTACAAACAGAAACAGATGCACAGGCATAGAAAACAAATTTATGGTTACCAAAGGGAAAAAGAGAGGAGGGATAAATTAGGAGTTTAGGATTAACATATATACACTGTTATACATAAAACAGATAAGCTACAAAATCCTACTGTAGAGCATAGGAACTATACTCAGTATTTTGAAAACTAAAAGGAAAAGATGAAAAAGAATAGATATAATATATTTAAATCTCTTTGCTGTTCACCTGAAAAAAACACAACATTGTAAATCAATTATTTTTCAATACATAAAGAATGACTTGATATAGAATTGAGTTTCTGAATGGAACTTTATATTCTTTGTCTCAGATGGGGTGGGTCCCTATGTGCTCTAGCATTTGCAGGATGGAGCTGCTGTGAATTAATGAACACTTGGAGCTATGAAAGATGAGATTCCTCTAAATTTCACAGAAAATTTTTGATTTCAGGATGTGAATATCACTGTCATTCAAAGGAAGAGTTCTTTCTATATTCTTCCCCTAATGATTTTCAAGGGAAAATTTCACATGACTCAGAAGGTGATTTTGCTTCTTGTTATCTTTTAAATTAAATATAAATCTTACAGCCTTTGTTCCTTATTCCTAATCATAATAGTTTTGCTTTATTTATTTTAATTATGAAGAGCTTTAGATTTTTCTTATTCGACCTCACGCTGCCTATGATTTTGTAAGGTTGTAGCCTTTTATGAAAAACTGTACCCATCTAGAAATTTTTGGAGTGTAGGGACCATGTTTAATCATATTTGATATTGCAATTAGCATATTGGAAATGCTAAGCTGAAGAGTAGTGGGGAAACAGTACTTTTATCATCTAAATATATGGGTTTATGTACTGACAATTCTATCAACTAATTTTATGACTTTGGCTAACTCCTTAAATTCTTATGGTCTCAGTTTTCTCCTTTGTTAATGCAAGATAGTTTTGTTTTTTTTTTTTTTTTTTTTGCAAAGAGATGATTGTGAGAATTGGATCAGAAGTATGTGAAAATACTTTCTGATCACTAAAGCACTTTAACCACGGAGGTCTTAGGTGTTCATGAGAATGAACAAATGTGAGGAGGCTCTCTGGCTGACTCCTGTAGGCTGCTTTCCCTCTCTAGCTACAGAAGACATTTTCCTGCTTTGTTAATGATGATGCCATATAGACAGTGATTAAGAAGGCTTAAAGACTGTCCTTTCCACAAAATTTCCTATCATCTCCCTGACAATATGCCTAAATACTCTTATTTTCAATTTTGCCTACTAAGTTTTGAGTCTTCAATAGGCACCTGTTATCATAAAAGAGCAGCATAGAGGAGGTGAGTTAATAATGCATGAACAGCCATTTATATACTTCTATAGGATAATACAGCAGCAGAGAGTATCACTAAAGGACAAAAGCCCTAAGAAAGATAGGAGAGTAAAAAGATCTTCGCATCTCCAGAGTAAAAAATGCATCGTGACACTGGCAATAAAGAAAAAGTGGTATTTTAAACACATACATTACTTTTACTCACTGCTTTGCTTAGCTTCCTTCCCAACTTCAATTTAATGGGTAACTAGGCATTCTCCCTCTTGTGATATTTTTATTGCATTGATTGCCCTAGATTTATACACGTTAAAGTCCCTTTGAAAATGTGGGAAGAATAGTTACACACTGCCTGTGAATCCTTGGCAAGCCTCAGAAAGAGCATTTGTATTAATTGTAGATCTTTTCCTAGTTTTGCCCTGTAATAATGTGCAGCAATGGTTAAACCATTTCTTAATGAATTAAACAAAGAAAAGTTTACTACAATTGACCAAGTCGAAATAAACATGGATGAATTTCATGCTTCTATTTAATTCACTATTTATGCTATGTAATTTATTACTTTTGAAAGATATGAGAAAACCCCCAGTTTTCAATACTTTCTGAGAGGTACAGAGAACAAAATCACAGGTATTCTTAGATTCTGCCCTGCTCTCTTGCTCACACTCCCTGAAGGAATTGTGTAGTGTATATCCTCTTTCGTATGTAGTTAACTTTAATATACAAGCCATTTCTCATTTATTAAACACCGGTTAAATGCAAAACATTCTGCTTAAAAGAATCTGTTTGGACAAATGTGTGGATATGTATGGGAAGTGGGTATGGATAGGAGAATGTGTATATTTCTTTTTCAAAAAATTTTTGAGTGCATACCATGTGCTTGACATTTTACTGGGTACCTAGGCTATAACGTGGGGAAAAAAAATCTCTTCTCTCATGTCATTCACATTATAGTGGAGAGACAGACAATAATCAAAAAAAGTAAGTACAGCATGATGGGTGGTGTGAATGCTATCAGTATAAAGAAAGCAGGTAAGGAGAGCTGAGAGAGAGGTTTGCAATCCCTAATACAGCGGACAAGGAATGCTGCCCTGAGAAGGTGGCACAGGATTAAGATCCTCAGAGGTGAAGGAACATGAGGACATGTGAAGCAAGACCATTTCAGGCCGAGTGGACAACAGGGCAAAGGCCCTGAGGTCAGAGATTCATAGTTTAGCAAAATGGCCAGTGCAGCTGAAGGAGAGCTGGAGAGAAAAGAATAACAGACAAGACATCAAAAAGAAAAGAAGAGAGCGCATGCTGTACATCCTTTAGACCAGCATCCGCCAGCATTTTGGGCACCAGTGACGGGTTTCTTGCAAGGCTAGTTTTCCAAGGACAGGGTCGGTGGGGTGATGGTTCAGGCAGTGATGCGAGTGATGGAGAGTAGCAGATGAAGCTTTGCTCCCTCAGTCTCTGCTTACCTCCTGCTGTGGGGTCTAGTGCTTAGACAGGGGTCTAGGCAGCAGACGGGTACTAGTCCGCAGCCTGGGGACTGAGGACCCATGCCTTGGATGATGACAACTACAACCTGCATTCATCAGATAAGGAAATTCGTTGGAAGTTTTAAGCAGAAGAGTTGCATAATGCGATTAATTTTTAATAAGAAAAATAAAGGGAGAGCTTGTGTATGCTTTTCTCCCATTGATTCACTTAATTTTTTTCAAGGTTCAAGAAGAAAAAGGTATAGAAGAAGGATAATATTACTTAAGCAGCTTTTATAAATTCAGTTGAGAGTTGATTTGGCTCTCAAGGTGAAGGTGGTGAGGCATGGTTAAATTTTGTAATAGGTAAAGACACGTCTTACTGGATTTCTGAAGGAAATAGATATAGAGTGGGAAAGAGGGAAATTAAAATTAACTCCAGGCTTTGGGTTCTGAGCAACTGTAGGAGAGGTGTTTCCATTAACAGCGAGGAAGAAGAAATGGGTGTCTCAAGCTTTAGGAGGAAGATCCAGGGAACGGTTTGAAGGTGATGGAATGGTGATTAGACTTCCCAGTGGCCTGTAGGGTAGGAGGTTGGAGGAGTGAGGCTGGGGTCGAGGAGAGAGGTCTGAGCTAGAACTCTATTAGAAATACAGTGTTTGGGAATTGTATTTTTATGTGATATTTAAGAGTGGATGATAGGAAGGAGGAGCATACTTTTTTCTATTTCTTTGATTTAAGGCTTTCCAATGTCAAGAGTTTGGGGAAGTAGAGAAAGTAGGAGGAGACACTGTGATGCAGAAATCAGTGTAGGGGAGGAAGAGGCCTGTGGTGTCCAGGGAGAGAGATGGGGTCATGAAGGAAGATGCAGACTGAGCATCAAGCCTGGATTTAGCAATGAGGAGTTCTTGGTAGCATTTTCAAGAGTAATATTGATGGATAGGATAAAAGTCTTATTGTCATGAGTTCAAGAGAGAACAAGAGATGAATTAAGAAGGTAGAAGTAAAAGCATGTTTTTATGCTGATGAAAATAATCCATAAGAATGGAAACATCGTGAAGCAAGGAGAGGAGAACGGTGGGAGCCACATCCTTGAGTTAGTTTGGGATCCAGGATCTCACGCACAAGTAGGATTTAGCATTCACAAGGAGCGTGTAAATCTCAGCTGTCAAAATAGGGTAGGGGAGACTGAGGGTTAGACACACCCAGGTGAAATTAGTTGGGAAAATATGGAGGTGAGAGCTTATGGGGATTGTCTACTGTTTGCTTCTGTTTTCTTAGAGTCATGGAGATAAAATTACAGTAAGCCCCTACATGTGAACCTTCAAGCTGCAAACTTTCAAAGATGTGAGTGTGCATTCCGTCAGAGTCAGGCATGAGTGAAATTGCAGCCTGGCCTCTATCTCCTATTGCTGACGATACTTCAGTTCTAGCACTTCCCATCTCCTCTCCCTTCTCCAGTCTGTAACTCTTCTAATCTGTTCACTCAGTGCCAGCCCCGTACGCTAGCTCTTGTACTGTGTGTGCATGCATGCTAAGTTGCTTCAGTTGCGTCTGACTCTTTGCAGCCCACCAGGTTCTCTGTCCATGGGGATTCTCCAGACAAGAATACTGGAGTGGGTTGCCATGACCTCCTCCAAGGGATCTTCCAGACCCAGGGATCGAACCTGCATCTCTTACATCTCCTGCATTGGCAGGCAGGTTCTTTACCTCTTGCGCCACCTGGGAAGCCCCTGTTGTACTGTGTGGTTGTTGTTCAGTCACCCAGTTGTGTTCAACTCTTTGCGACCCCATGGACTGCAGCACTCCCCATCTCTCACCATCTCCTGGAGTTTGTCCAAGTTCATGTCCATTCCATTGGTGATGCCATTCAGCCATCTCATCCTCTGAGGCCCTCTTCTCCTTCTGCCCTCGAACTTGCCCAGCATTATGAGTCATCTGTTCGCATCAGATGACCCAAAATACTGGGGCTTCCGCTTCAGTATGGGTCCTTCCGGTGAATATTCAGGGTTGATCTCCCTTAAGATTGAGTGGTTAGATCTCCTTGCTGTCCAAGGGACTTTCAGGAGTCTTCTCCAGCACCACAGTTTGAAGGCATCAATTCTTTGGCATTCTGCCTTCTTTACAGTTCAGCTCTCACAACCATATGTGACCACTATGATGGGAAGATGATAGCCTTGGCTATATAGATCTTTGTCATACTGTAATGTGAGATCAAAAATGTTTCATTTTTTGTGTCTATTTTAATGTAGAGTCAACTACAAATTGGCACTTGCCATCTACGTCTTCAGGCTTCCCAGGTGGTGCTAGTAGTAAAGAATTCACCAATGAAGGAGATGTAAGAGATGTGGATTTGATCGCTGGATTGTGAAGATCCCCTGGAGAAGGAAATGGTTACCCACTCCAGTATTCTTGCTGGAGAATCCCATGGTCAGAGGAGCCTGGAGGGCTACAGTACACAGGGATGCACAGAGTTAGACACCTCTGAAGCAACTTGGCAAGCATGCACGCATCTACCTTTACAAGGATTAAATCATGTGCTACTGCAGCTGCTGATCTTTAATACCTCCTGAAAGGAGTTCAGGATGGAGAGCAGAAATGAAGCACTCTTTGTTCCTGGTAGGGTAAAAACTGTCAGGATAGGTCTTTGGATAGTTAGATATTTTCAGGAGCCAATTTTATGAGCCCGATTCTTGTATCTCCTCATATCTAGAAAAGCAGTAAAATCCTTCATGGTGACAACTGTTCCTGGTAACTAGCAGAAGCTTCCTGAAAAATATGTGCTTGATTGTATGTATGCCCCCTTTGCCAAGATCACATATATACTATCCTTACACTCAGCCTCTTTGGAGCAGTTTCTCAGAGCTGTCTGAGATGCTGTCTCCCAGGCTGCAATTCTCATTTTGTCCCAAATAAAATTTAACTCGCAATTCTCATGTTGTGCTTTTTTTTTTTTAAGTCAACACTAATGGTTAGGATTAATACACCAATTGAAATTTTTTGTGGGGGAGATTTTGAAATGACTCCAGGAAGTTTTGTAACTCATCATGGATTTTAACTGTCCACAGTACACAAACCCCTTCAGTAAAACATCTGTTGAAGGAAAGAAGGAAGGGACAGAAAGAGGGTGGGGGGAGGGAGGAAAGAAGGAAGAGAAATGGAAAGTAGTCAAGAATCACTCGCTTCGTAAAAGAATCCAAGTACTTTTAAATGTTTCAGGCAGAAAGCATAAAAAATCTGGCTAAATACAGAGATTATGTCTTCTTTGGGTGAGACAAAATTGCGGTGATAACTCAGCACTAATATTCCTAAAATGGTGCCTTTTTTGTTTCCAGATGGTGGAAGCCTCCAAATATTTGGTTATGAGCCACTAGAGGGCAGTCGAGCACCGGGGAGAAAACCGCCTTTAACAAAGACCATTCCCAGCAAACCTCTCCCACCAACACACCCACTTCCCAGCCCCAGATAAATCACACACCATTGAAAGGCGAGGAAAGACAGAAAGCCATAGGGAGGCTCAGGATGCAAGAAAACTCATTATAGCGGAAAGACGCTTCCCCTTTAAGCATGGAAATGAGGGATAAAAGGAAGGATTGTCTCAAGTATCTTCAAAAGAGCTGAGATGGAAATTCTCACCTTTTATAGGATTATAGGGACTGCAACAATTACTTGAGAATTATAAGAAACCATGCCTCTTCCCCTCCCCCCAATTTGGGGGTGCAAATGACCAACTGAACAAAATGAATATTTGAAAGTCTAAGAAAACGAAAAATAAATTTCTCATCTGTAATCAAAGATTTGCAACCTCCTAGATCTTATATTCTGAACTCTTTCCTCTGGTATTTTCTGTTGTAATAATAAGAACCTAGGTATGAGACTTAGACAATTGGAACTTTCTCTTCATAATACCTTTTGTCTTTTCCTCCTGATGAAGAGTTCAAAGACCGGCAATGATGGTGACTGAGTTCCTATTGCTCTCTCTCTCTATATATATTTTTTAATTCACCACATAGAACAAGATGAGATTATATATCCTAACAAAAATGCTTTATTTTCCTTTTTGCTCCTTTCCTCTGACAAGAAACAAGTCATTTTGGTGACTGATATGTTCTACTGTATCATCCTTTAAATTCAGAAATTTCTCAGTTTCTAAATGTATTCTTAGCATCAAAGCATCTGGTTTTTTGGTACAGCATATGCTTGTGAGGACTGAGATGGTATTTTGTTCGGGTTTAGAAAGGAATTTGGTAAAAAGACTTGCACTGTTAGGGAGAAATACCAGTTTCTATCATTAGTACTTAGACTGTTTATATGTTTGCATGTTTTATTCACCTATTACTTAAAAATTAAGGCGCTGCTGGACACTATTGAAAAAAATGTGTTGCTAGATTTTTCCAGAATATGTTTCAAATTTGTGGAAAAAGCTAGAGTAGGAAGGAATTTGTCTATACATATTGTTGCTTTAAGTAATAGCTGTATTCTACAAAATATGTCAATTGGTTTTTTTCTAAACAGAATCATATTTTTTATTTGACTTACATGAAAATTTCAGAGATGCTTTAGCTGTATTATTTGTCAGTGATTTCTAACATTTAGCTTTGAGGTTTTTCTGCTTGGAAATCAAATGATCTAAAAACACTCCCACACACCAAACAGTTATTATTTAATAAAAAAGAACTCTGGAAATTTACTTTCAAAGTGAAAAACCACTTGACAAAAGGAAAAATAATCCTAGTAATCTTAATTTATCCCTTTTGTAAGCTGTAAACTTCTATTTGGAGTTTTCTGGAAACTGTTTCTACTTCTGTATCATACTGACTGAACACATCTTCAGCATTGCTATAGATAGCCTTAGTTATATCAGCACAGCAGTATTCTCATTTCTGTTTTAAAGAATACTTAAGAGCTATATTTTCCAAGAGTTGTGAATAATTTTATGGTTCAATTTCTATTTAAATGGAGGAAATTTCTGAGGCAAAGATACTTTCTGGACTGTTTGTTCAATGACATTTGACAGATTTCCATTATTTTTCCTTAGTAAGTAGAAACTTATTATTCAAATAATTTTACCAGGAAAGCAAATGTTGTTTGCTCAATACTACCTTTTCTGGGACTAAGACATTTTGGGGGTGTAGAGGAACAGTCTTCAAAGTTAGTGTATTAGTTTTAGTTTTCTAAAATTAAAACTAATTGCTTGAGAAAAGGAAGGCAGAATATCAAGTCTGTTGGGAGAAATAGAAATATTTGAGGTCTAGTTATTCACTGATGCTTGTCCTCCCCAATAGAAGTTGGAATATGTAAACAATGGACATGACAAGGTAATTGAAATATACCAAAGAAATCTAGCAGTCAGATCACATCTTTATTTAGACTAAAATTGTTTTCAGTATACAGCTTCTACAGTTTTCAAATGCCAATTTATTTTTTTTAATGAAACTATGATTTTATGGACTTAAAATTGTAGTGTAGTAGCCCATATTTTGGAGAAGGAAGTAACAGACCACTCCAGTATTCTTGCCTGGAGAATCCCATGGACAGAGGAGCCTGGTGGGCTATGGTTCATGGGGTCGCAAGAGTCGAACACGACTTAGTGACTAAACCACCACCAGCAGCTTATGTATATACTTTATTCAGATCAAAGGTATTAAATATTGAATAGAATCATGATGGTATTAGAACCAAACCAATTATAACCTAAAGGGTCCTTTCTTTCTTTACCTAGGTGGCCTCAAAGATGCTATGAATGTGTGTGTGTGTGTGTGTGTGTATGTGTTGGAGGTGAGATTCCCTAGTAAATTAACTCAGAGAAACGTGAGTAATAATGTATTTATTCATGTAATCAGTCATTATTTAGAAATTATTTTTACCACTGTGCTCTTATTGGGCTTTCCTGGTGGCTCAGCACTAAAGAATCTGCCTGCAATTGCAGGAGAAGCAAGAGAGGCAGGTTCGATCCCTGGATCGGGAAGATCCCTGGAGGAGGGCATGGTAATCCACTCCAGTATTCTTGCCTGGAGAATCCTATGGCCAGAGGAGCCTGGGGGCTACAGTCCATGGGGTCACAAAGAGACGGATACAAAGTGACTGAGTACGAACACGTGCTCTTATTATTTCCACAAGTAAAAATTCTATTGACATGTAGAATATTGTATTTATGAAATTCAGGGAGTTTTTATTATGCTGAGGTGGTACAAACTTTTTGAAATGCATTTGTATTATACAAGGAAGAGTTTCTACTTTTTAAAAATTTACTTTTAATTCCGGGGGAAATTGCTTTACAATGTTGTGTTGATTTCTGCCATATAGCAATGCGAATCAGCAATAACTGCACATATATCACCTCTCTCTTGAGCCTCCCTCTCCCCTCTCCCCTGTCTCCCCACCCCACTAGGTCATCACAGAGCACCAGGCTGCGTTCCCTGTGTTATACAGCAACTTCTGACCAGCTATCTATTTTATTCACGGTAGTGTATATATGTTGATGTTACTTACTCCATTCATCCTGTTCTCTCCTTCCCCCCCGTGTCCACAAGAGTTTCAGTTTTGTTGGGAATAGGCAATATATACACCCGAGAGAAAAGACAAGTTAACAGAAATGATCATTATGACTATAGAACCAAGCATTGTTCTCAGGTGCTCTTGGTAAGTACTGACCTTTTTTTAACAACTTCCTAAGGAACTGACATTATCCTCATTGTACAGATGAGTAAACTCTGGAGCTGAGAGATGGATTAAATTATCCAAGATAACACAGCTAACTAGTGGAGAAGCCAGAGGTCAAACTTAGACACTGTGTCCCCAAGCCTTACACTCTCCATTGCACGTCACACTCCCCCTTCTCATGTGATTAAATGCTAGGAGGAGTTGTTTTGACCCTCAAGTTCATGGGTTTACATCAAAGTCATAGTAGCAACATTCATATTGGAATGGTTAAACAGTTGATTCAATATTTGGGCCAACAATTCATCCTGTCTTCATTCATGCCCACCCTTTGCCCATACTTTAATTGGCATTCAGTTAAATTAATTGCTTAGTGTTTATGTTTTTTAAAAAATTGAATCTATCTTTTCATTTTGTTTAACTTATATATGGAATCTAGAAAAATGGTACATATGAACCACAGACACAGAGAACAAACATAAGGGAAGAAAGGGGTGGAATGAGCTGGGAGATGGGGATTCATGTATATAAACTACCATGTATAAAATAGATAATGAATGAGCACCTACTGCATAGCATCGGGAACTCTATTCGGTGCTCTATGGTGACCTAAGTAGGAGGGAAATACAAAAAAGAGATGATATATGTATATATAGCTGACTCACTTTTTTGTACAGCAGAAATAAACACAACATTGTAAAACAACTATACCTCAATTTAAAAAAAATAAATGAATTGAATCTAATTTAAAAAATCCCAAAATTCTCACATCTACCATTTTGAAGGACCTAATATTACTTGGTATTTTAACTAGATACATTACAAGCCCTATTTTTAAAGCCTTTGACTGTGTGGATCACAATAAACTGTGGAAAATTCTGAAAGAGATGGGAATACCAGACCACCTGACCTGTCTCTTGAGAAACCTGTATCTAGGTCAGGAAGCACCAGTTAGAACTGGACATGGAACAACAGACTGGTTCCAAAAAGGAAAAGGCGTACGCCAAGGCTGTATATTGTCACCCTGCTTATTTAACTTCTATGCAGAGTACATCATGAGAAACGCTGGGCTGGAAGAAACACGAGCTGGAATCAAGATTGCCGGGAGAAATATCAATAACCTCAGATATGCAGATAACACCACCCTTATGGCAGAAAGTGAAGAAGAACAAAAGAGCCTCTTGATGAAAGTGAAAGAGGAGAGTGAAAAAGTTGGCTTAAAGCTCAACGTTCAGAAAACTAAGATCATGGCATCTGGTCCCATCACTTCATGGGAAATAGATGGGGAAACAGTGGAAACAGTGTCAGACTTTATTTTGGGGGGCTCCAAAATCACTGCTGATGGTGATTGCAGCCATGAAATTAAAAGACGCTTACTCCTTGGAAGGAAGGTTATGGCCAATCTAGATAGCATATTGAAAAGCAGAGACATTACTTTGCCAACAAATGTCTGTCTAGTCAAGGCTATGGTTTTTCCAGTGGTCATGTATGGATGTGAGAGTTGGATGGTAAAGAAAGCTGAGTGCCACAGAATTGATGCTTTTGAACTGTGGTGTTGGAGAAGACTCTTGAGAGTCCCTTGGACTGCAAGGAGATCCAATCAATCCATCCTAAAGGAGATCAATCCTGGGTGTTCATTGGAAGGACTGATGTTGAAGCTGAAACTCCAATACTTTGGCCACCTCATGCGAAGAGTTGACTCATTGGAAAAGACCCTAATGCTGGGTAGGATTGGGGGCAGGAGGAGAAGGGGACGACAGAGGATGAGATGGCTGGATGGCATCACTGACTCGATGGACATAGGTTTGGGTAGACTCCGGGAGTTGGTGATGGACAGAGAGGCCTGGCATGCTGCAGTTCATGGGGTCGCAAAGAGTTGGACGTGACTGAGTGACTGAACTGAACTGAACTGAAAGTGGGCAAAGGTTTTTTTAGCTTTCACTGATTGTTAGATCATTGAAAAAGCATGAGAGTTCCAGAAAAACATTTGCTTTATTGACTATGCCAACACCTTTGACTGTGTGAATCACAACAAACTGTGGAAAATTCTTCAAGAGATGGGAATACCAGACCACCTCACCTGCCTCCTGAGAATCCCATATTTAGATCAAGAAGCAACAGTTAGAAGTGGACATGGAACAACAGACTGGTTCCAAATAGGGAAAGCAGTATGTCAAGGCTGTATATTGTCACCCTGCTTATTTAACTTATATGCAGAGTACATCATGAGAAATGCTAGACTGGATGAAGCACAAGCTGTAATCAAGATTGCCAGGAGAAATATCAATAACCTTACATATGCAGATGACACCACCCTTATGGCAGAAAGCGAAGAAGAACTAAAGAGCCTTTTGAAAATGAAAGAGGAGAGTGAAAAATTTGGCTTGAAACTCAACATTCAGAAAACTAAGATCATAGCATCCAGTCCCATCACTTCATGGCAAATAGATGAAGAAACAATGGAAACAATGAGAGACCTTATTTTGGGGTGCTCCAAAGTTACTGCAGATGGTGACTGCAGCCATGAAGTTAAAAGACGCTTGCTCCTTGGAAGAAAATCTATCACCAACCTAGACAACTTATTAAAAAGCAGAGACATCACTTTGCCAGCAAAGGTCCATCTCATCAAAGCTGTGGTTTTTCTGGTAGTCATGTATGGATGTGAGAGTTGGACTATAAAGAAAGCTGAGTGCCAAAGGAGTGATGTTTTTGAACTGTGGTGTGAGAAAAGACACTTGAGTCCCTTGGACAGGGGAGATCCAACCAGTCCATCCTAAAGGAAATCAGTCCTGAACATTCATTGGAAGGACTGATGTTGAAGCTGAAACTCCAATCCTTTGGCCACCTGATGTGAAGATCGGAAAACACCCCGATACTGGGAAAGATTGAAGGCGGGAAGAGAAGGTGAGAAAAGAGGACGAGATGGTTGGATGGCATCACCGACTCGATGGACATAAGTTTGAGCAGACTCCAGGAGTTGGTGATGGACAGGGAGGCCTGGCTGAACTGAACTGAACTGACTGAAAAACCCAGAAGAAAAAGTCTTTATTTCGGCCCATCTATTAATCAAAAAGAAAGGTAATAATCCAATTATTTAAATCCCTGACTGTCTAAGAACAGCTTGATAGTGGACTTTTAGCTTAATTGAATTTTGGGGATCTCAAAGATCAACACGATGAAATCATTCAAAAGTTTCCAACAAAAATACAAAGTATTATTTGGTACAGGTATAGAAAAGGAAAGTTGGTATAGTTGTTTATTAGCATACGTTGCTTTTATGTAAGTCAAATATGTGCAGTAATAGCCATTACTTTGGTTTTATCTTGAATAGTGGGGTGAAAAATAGGATTAGTACAATCAGATCAGTTCAGTTCAGTTCAGATCAGTTCCTCAGTTGTGTCTGAATCTTTGCAACCCCATTAACTGCAGCACGCCAGGCCCCTCTGTCCATCACCATCTCCCAGAGCTTAATCAAACTCATGTCCATCAAGTCGGTGATGCTACCCAACCATCTCATCCTCTGTTGTCCCCTTCTTTTCCTGTCTTCAATCTTCCCCAGCATCAGGGTCTTTTCCAATGAGTCACTTCTTCGCATCAGGCAGCCAAAGAATTGGAGTCTCAGCTTCAGCATCAGTCCTACCAATGAATATTCAGGACTGCTTTCCTTTAAGATGGACTGGTTGGATCTCCTTGCAGTCCAAGGGACTCAGGAGTCTTTTCCAACACCACAGTTCAAAAGCATCAATACTTTGGTGCTCAGCTTTCTTTATAGTCCAACTCTCACATCCATACATGACTACTGGAAAAACCACACCTTTGACTATCCGGACCTTTGTTGACAAAGTAATGTCTCTGTTTTTTAATATGCTGTCTGGGTTGGTCATAACTTTCCTTCCAAGGAGTAAGCATCTTTTAATTTCATGGCTGCAATCACCATCTGCAGTAATTTTGGAGCCCAGGAAAATAAAGGACTGAGCCATGCTCAGTAAATCTTGAATCCAATTTTCTGTGATGGGTGGAGCTGTGTTCCCTCCCTGTTATTTACCCAGGGCCAAACTATGGTGGAGGTAATGAAGATAATGGCGACCTCCTTCAGAAGATCCCATGCATGTACTGCTATGCTCAGTGCCCCCAGCCCTGCAGCAGGCCACCATTGACCCATGCCTCCTCTGGATACTCCTGGACACTCACGGGCAAGTCTGGGTCAGTATTTTGTGGGATCACTGCTCCTTTCTCCTGGATCCTGGTGTGCACACAGTTCTGTTAGTGCCCTTCAAGAGTCTATTTCCCAGTCCTGTGTAAGTTCTGGCAGCTCTATGGTGGGGTTCATGGTGACCTCCTCCAAGAGGGCTTATGCCATGCCCAGGTCTGCTGCACCCACAGCCCCTGCCCCTGCAGCAGTCCGCTGCTGACCTGTACCTCCACAGGAGACACTCAAACACAGTTCTGTCTCAGTCTCTTTGGGGTCTCTGGTTGTGGTGTGAGCCCTCTGAGTGTCTCTGGCGGAAATGAGGTTTGCTTCTAAATGTGAATTCGCCCCTCCTACCATCTTGCTGGGGCTTCTCAGCCCTTGGACGTGGGGTATCTCCTCAAAGACTCCAGCGACGCACAGCTACCGCTCCAGTGCTGTGTAGCTGCCACTCCAGCCAGTACAATCAGATGAAGGTCAGTAAATCAAGCCATGGGTATGGTTTATTTTTTCTTATTCTGTGCCATAAATATTTTACATAAAATTGAATATTTGGAAGGTATTTTTCCTTATAAATTGTTTTTATATATCAAAAATCTATTATTTTTAGCTAATAGGAAGATTAGAAACATATTTTCATTTCAGCCATAGAAAGGATATAGCATTACAATTTACTTTCATCTGCTGTCTGTCCTGACCTTCTGTTGTTTTATTTAGCGTGTCTGTTGATCTAATTCTTCTGACCTCTAACAGGTATATTTTCCAGGCTTCAGCATATGGATACACAGATGATAAGTACAACACTTAGCCCT
This sequence comes from Okapia johnstoni, assembly GCA_024291935.2. Taxonomy (NCBI): domain Eukaryota; kingdom Metazoa; phylum Chordata; class Mammalia; order Artiodactyla; family Giraffidae; genus Okapia; species Okapia johnstoni. Next base: position 29,478,613 of record CM044310.1, on the reverse strand, counting down.
GCTCACTGATATTTTCCTTCTCTGTAACTTTAAGTTCTAATTCAAGCTCCCATTGGGGCTGAAAGATAAGGGAAAACATACACCTCAAGATGATGCAAAAAGCATAAATTGTTCATTTTCTTTATCCTTGAAAGTATCTTGACTTCATAAACAGTGGAGGAGTTGCAGTCATGAGGCCTGATTCCTCTCTAAATATATTAGTCATCAAGGTTTGCAGTGGGAGGAGGAGGGCAGAAGGGTCTGAAAGTCTCTCCTTGTGCAGGGAACATAAAGGCTTCCCTTCCATATGATGCCTCACCTTCCACTCCTCACTCTGGAGACTACCGATGTGACTTTGTGATGGTTTGTTATGGTCCTTCATCTGTTTCCGTGGTCTCTGGGTACCAGGCACACTTGGTCCTGATGTTCCAGCGGTGGTGCTTGCTGTTTGCAGGCTCTACAATGATGACTACTGAAGCACCTCCACTCCCACTGGGTCCTGTTTCCTTGACTTTTTCTCCAGATGCTAAGAACAAGAATTTGAAAAGCATAATTGAGTGGAAGTTCCTTCACAAGAATCAGTTACCAGGGGTCATCACCATGACTGGCATGACATTCACCTCGGTGACAGACTTCTCTCCTCTCTCCCATTTACAGATAATTTACACATTTAACAACATATGCAGTGAGCTTCTATTGATATTATTTCTATACACCAGCTACTCTGCCATAATTCATGTTATTGCGTCCCATTATAATCTTGAATCTCATACACACACAGAGTCTCTTTCCATATGCAGCTTGTGTGGAAGGGAGAAGATAGAAAATTATATAAAGTAACTAATGTAATTATCAGTTTTTGAAAGTTCTGTGAAAGACCCAGTTGCTGTAATAGAGAAAAGCTGGTGGTTGGGGCTGGGTGGGCCTCCAGGGAAGGTCTTTTTTGCTATCGGAGCCTACATCCTGAGGATTTAGTGAGTATATGCAACCTATCCAATGTGTATATTTCTATTTTATTATCATTTAGTTGCATAATAGCTTTCAAGTAAATTCAAACCTTTTGTAAAAGTAGCAGGATAGAAATAATATCTAGCAGGAGTTGCTAGCTGCCAAACTAGTGTTGTAAATATAAATGCATCTATAAAATGAAACTTAATTTGTAAATTAGTTTCTACTTCAGTGTAGATAATCTCAATTATATGACCAGCAGGTGCCTGTATTAAAACCCTGCAAGTCCTATATCTAGAGTATTTACTCCTAGTAAAATCCTCTAGGGTTTCCCTGATCTACATAAAGACAAAGGAAGAGAAGTAAACTCTGAAATGGAGTGCAGCGGATTTACGCAAGCTCATTCCAAACACCGACAAATGTGCCTTGAACACAAGATTTCAGATGAAGAGCATGTACTGAATGTGCTTCGGGGTCTTTAGGTGGAGTCCACGCTGGATGACTTACAGCAGTGCAGTGATTTACCAGCCCTTTTCATTGTCAATTAGAAGACTCCAGAGCACAGAAGTTCCCACATCTCCCACAGAGGCTGAAAAGTAGAGCAAAGAACACAGACTCAAGCTCCTACCATGTTTGGCTAAGTCATTAATTTTAACTCTATTGAAATCTGAGGTGTGTTAAAGAACCAGAGAATCAGGGGAGCAGTAAAAAAAAAAGTAAGATCTAGTTAAAAAAGTAGGATTCCTGTGACATGCAGGGACCTGACTGGGTTGAATAGTGCTTAAGAAGTCTTGGCTACTTCTGGGGGAAAAATGACAGAAACATTTTTGGCACTGTTATATATAATAAATAGCATTGGATAATAAAATAACTAACCTTCCAGGAATTTAACTACATATATGCTTCATTTATGCTGTAATGTAAAAGAAAATTTCCAGTGATGGCATTAGAACTCAAATATTTTATTAATCATTAAGAAAATGTAATTATTTATATAGAAGAGTATCTTCAAATTTAAAAAAAACTGACTGGAAATACTTATTTGTTTTATGGAAATATGTGAAAGTAGAGGATAAAAAGCATGTCTTCAGTTTGTCTGTTATTCATTCACAACTTTTCCTTCAAGTCTCTGAGTACTGAGTAATGGTTATTATCTCCTTTTTACCCAGGAGATTGAATATTCTGTTGACATATGGAAAATAGCATATTTACAAACATCATTTTATTTATTTATTAAAATTTTTTTTTGATGTGGACCATATTTAAAGTCTATTGAATTTGTTGCAATATTACTTTTGTTTTATATTTTGGCTTTTTTGGTCATGAGGCATGTGGGATCTTAGCTACCCAACCAGGAATGGAAAATCTGTACCCTCTACATTGGAAGATGAAGTCTTAATTACTGCATCACCAGGCAAGTTCTCAAACATCACTTTTAAAATATACAGTGGTTTATACAAATGGTTCTAAAAGGAGTAATCTTACTATTATTTACATAATGAAATGGATAAGATAATAATTTATAATACCTGTGTAATTGATTTGTTGTTGTTCAGTCACCAAGTCATGTTCGACTCTTTGTAATCCCATGGACTGTAGCATGACAGGTTTCCCTATTCTTCACTATCTCCCAGAGTTTGTGAAAATTTATGTCCATTGAGTTGGTGATGCTATCCAACCAACTCATCCTCTACTGCCCCCTTTTCCACCTGCTCTCAGTCTTTCTCCAGCATCAGGGTCTTTTCCAATGAGTCGGCTCTTTGTATCCGGTGACCAAAGTATTGGAGTTTCGGCTTCAGATCAGTTCCTCCGATGAATATTCAGTATTGACTTCCTTTAGGATTGCTTGGTTTGATCTCCTTGCAGTCCGAGGGACTCAGAAGAAAAGAATAAAGGCAAAGGTAAATCATTCACTTGAACACATTTCCTAATGTGTTAAAAATAATCACAAGGAAAGAGGGGTTCTTGATTAAATTACAAAATAAACTGTGAGTGTTTCTCTATCATTTATTGCAACATACCAAAATCATAAACGTATTGGCTCAAAGCAACACATTCCTGTCTCATGGTTACTGTGGGTTAGTAATCTGGGGATGGGGAGCTGGGGCTCTCAGGAGGCCAGGATCAAGGTGTCGTGTCAACCAGTGTTAAGGTCTCACCTGAAGCCTGGACTGGGGAAGCACCTCCTGGCAAGCTCACTTTTATGACTATTGATAAGATTCAGTTTCCTGATGATTGTGAGACTGAGGTCTTGAATTCCTGATTGCTCTCATCTGGAGACACCTTTCAGTTCCTTGCAGATTAGATGTCCTCAACATGCCAAACTTGCCTCATCTCACCAGTGAGAGGTTCTGCTAGCAAGGCAGAAGTCACTGTTTATGTAACTTAACTACCTACGTGGTACCCTGCCATCTCTGACATATGCTGTTAGCAAGAAGCAAGTTATCTGACCCAGAGTGCTTAAGCAGAGGCTATTACATAGGATTTTATGCCAGGAGGTGAGCAACATCCTGAGGGCCTTCTTGATAGCTATTTTCTCCAAGTCTTGTATTCACCACTTCTCTTCTTCCTGATTTCTCACATGTTGAATCCTTACGAGAAAAACCTTAACCACATAATTTCTATTAAGAAATGAGTAATTTTATGTCTTCTGTTTTTAAAATGCATAATACCTCTTTCACCAGGAATATGAAGTGACTGATAACACATTGAGTGGAAAAGCACCACAGAGAAAATAAAGTAGAAGAGATTGTCAAGATGGCCTGAAAGAAAAATGGAATGCATTTTTATTTGCTACATAAGGCTTCATATAAGTATGATTAATGCCCTGAGAATTAGGTTTTGATTATCCAAGAAGTTTTAAAGTAAGAAAAAAAAATGATTTTTTTTTTCTTGCCTTTGAAAGCCCTCATGTCTTTGAGAGCTTTTTTGGTGGCTCAGTTGGTAAAGAATCTGCCTACAATGCAGGAGACTGCCTGCAGTGCAGGAGACCTGGGTTTGATCTCTGGGTCAGGAAGATTCCCTGCAGAAGGAAATGGCAACTCACTCCAATATTCTTGCCTGGAGAAGTCTATGGATAGAGGAGCCTGGTGGGCTATAGTTCATGGAATCACAAAGAGTCAGACACAACTGAGTGACTAAACTACCACCACAACCATGTCTTTGAATAAAATGTGAGCCATTCTCCAAGGGAAACAGAATATCTCCAAGTATTTATCCTAAAATAATGTGGTTTTGTTTGGTTTGGCTTTTAATGGAACTTCATGTGAAGGAAACCTAAATAAGTCATCAAAAATTTTTCAACAAATGAAGGTATCAGTTCTGATAGGCCCTGTTTGGTATTTTTTCCTGATGAAATCCAGTGCCTATTTTAAACACATAACTTGAGGGATAGTAATTCTGTGGAGCCCAATATAATAGGGTCAAGTAAAGTAAGTTTCTCATGGCTCTATTATATTTTGCATTAAATATACATGCATAATATGTAATAGTAAATAATTAATGCCAGATGAAAAATGATGTGGTGAGTGACCTTGAACGTGATGATGAGGATGCAAGTCAAGTCACCGTGGACCAAAGAGGCCAGAATTTCATTAATTCCCTGAAAAGCTATCTGGACACAATCTATATAAAATAGTCCATTAGAATCACATCGGAAAAATAGGAATAGAATTAGCAAGAAGCAGAATCCATCTGTCCTATTTTCCCTGACTGCTCTCTATAGCCTAGAGTTATGGAATATTACTGGAGTGAGTGTTCATTACACAAATGGCATTATAATATGTTGGCTTAAAAACTATCCATCATGAAGAGCCGTTTTTAAAACTTAAAGAGTGTCTTTTTGTATGGGGAAGCATATTATTGCTCTAGAAACAACACACATTCTCTTTTGCTGTGAATCAAAGCTTCACAAATAGAAACCAATAATACATCAGGGCTGAATAAAAGGGAGACCATTTGCAGCTTGGTTGTATTTTTGCTACACTGTTTAGAGTTTAGATAAAGATACATGATTAAAGAAGTCTGCGGTGCAGCAGCTTTTACTGACAGAATGTGAATTGATTTTGTGTATACTGTGTGGTCAAATGATATAGGAATCAATGTTTCTTGATTTTGAGAAGCTTTCATATGGCCTGGGAACCCAAATACAAACAGAGGAAACAGTACACATACATAAGGGATAGCCATGTGGGAATATTTCTAGCTGGTTATGACGAATATCACAAGGACATGGGTGATCTTCCAAAAGCAAGAAACCGGAAACCTTTTGGGAAAGCATCCAAATTGGGACCTTTTGCCACCAAATCATTTAAAATTACATCAACTACATATTATATTCCTTATGCTTGCAAAAAATCTACTATCCTATTCTATTTTAAAGACATTAATTCAACACTTGCATAGTAACTTTATCATAAATAACAGTTTTATTTTATTTGAACCTCATAAGAATAATTTGAAGTACGTATATATTTTTAATCATCATCAATTAAAAAAAAAATAAATAATTAAAACAAAAGTTGAGTAAGTTATTTTTAACTTCCTTTTTTCAAAAGAAAAATTGTGTTTGGTTTTATCTTTCTTTTTTAATTTCTGGAGGGAAATCAGCTTACATTTGTTATTTCAAAGTAGTTGTGCTGGTTAGAAATTATTGTTTGCTAGGTTGTTCCCCAAGGTAGTATTTTCTTTCCCACTCAACCTTTGGCTCATCAGAGCGTGTCGGGTGGGCTTACTTGACTGGAAGGTGTTGATGAGTGAGTCTTAATCACCTCATTAGCTTCTAGTCAAGTGTGGTTTGCTTGGAAGGTAAGTAGCCACTGTCAGCTCCCTGTCAGAATAAGAGAGAAGAAGTTACAGCTGTTTACCTAGTGCTATTCTGGACCCAATGGGGAGAATAAAAATAAATGTTTTCATTTTAAATTGCCTCAGGAGAAAGCCCAAAGCATTACCAACCTGGCGTTTTATTTTCATGAAGTCATGGCTATTAAAATCTCAGGTCCCCGCCAAGAGTGATTCAGTAGTTTATATGGGTTTCTCATAAAAATAATGTCAAATTATGAAACTTCAAGTGTGACTCAATATACTTTGATACACTAAATAATGCTATTGATATTATAAAGAGATGAAAAGCATTGCTTTTATATGAAAATAGCAGAATAATGTGTAAAACCTGGTTAAGCAACAATTAAAAGGGAAATATAGTTTATTCTTTTACCTTTTGAGTTTCATAAGTAAAGAAAGAATTGATATATATTTGTGATTATTGTAAAGATGTGTCTATGATAATGAGATGAAAATGAAGAAACAGAAGGTTAATTTCATGCTAAGTGTCAGGGTTCATACTGAAATACTTTGAATGCTCCTGAAATAATTCAGTAGAATCATGAAATGGATATTACGTATAACTAAATGAAAATAAATATTTCATCTGAGAAGTAAAATATACACAAGAAGTGAATTTTATCATCTTTTTTTTTTAACAACAAATTTCCGTCTTCTTCACAACTGTTTTGTTAGTGCAGGTGAAACCATATGCTTGATTTCAGGAATTGTGAGTACCATTTCTATTGCATATTTCCTGTTTTATGGAAGTATTTTTTTTTCCTACATCTCAAATTTATGTTTTGTTTCTGAGTAGGTGAAACTCTTCCACTTTGCCAATTAGTCTACTCAGCCATAAAAAGGATGAAATAGTGCCATTTGCAGCAACATGGTTAGACCTAGAGATTGTCATACTAAGTGGAGTAAGGCAGAGAAAGACAAATATGATATTGCGTCTATGCAGAATCTTAAAAAAGATACATATGAACTTTTATACAAAGCAAAAGTAGACTCACAGACATAGAAAACAAACTTACAGTTACTTAAAGAGAAGGGGAAGCAGAGGGCTGAATCAGGGGTTTGGGATTAACATATATATATATATATTACTGTTCAAGCTGGTTTTAGAAAAGGCAGAGGAACCAGAGATCAAATTGCCAACATCCGCTGGATCATCAAAAAAACAAGAGAGTTCCAGAAAAACATCTATTTCTGCTTTAGTGACTATGCCAAAGCCTTTGACTGTGTGGATCACAATAAACTGCGGAAAATTCTGAAAGAGATGGGAATACCAGACCACCTGACCTGCCTCTTGAGAAACCTGTATCCAGTTCAGGAAGCACCAGTTAGAACTGGACATGGATCAACAGACTGGTTCCAAATAGGAAAAGGAGTACGTCAAGGCTGTATATTGTCACCCTGCTTATTTAACTTATATGCAGAGTACATCATGAGAAATACTGGGCTGGAAGAAGCACAAGCTGGAATCAAGATTGCCAGGAGAAATATCAATAACCTCAGATATGCAGATGACACCACCCTTATGGCAGAAAATGAAGAGGAACTAAAGAGCCTCTTGATGAAAGTGAAAGAGGAGAGTGAAAAAGTTGGCTTAAAGCTCAACATTCAGAAAACTAAGTTCATGGCATCTGGTCCCATCACTTCAGGGGAAATAGATGGGGAAACAGTGGAAACAGTGTCAGACTTTATTTCCTTGGGCTCCAAAATCACTGTTGATGGTGATTGCAGCCATGAAATTAAAAGATGCTTACTCCTTGGAAGGAAAGTTATGACCAACCTAAATAGAATATTAAAAAACAGAGACATTACTTTGACAACAAAGGTCTATCTAGTCAAGGCTATGGTTTTTCCAGTGGTCATGTATGAATGTGAGAATTGGACTGTGAAGAAATCTGGTGCTGAAGAATTGATGCTTTTGAACTGTGGTGTTGGAGAAGACTCTTGAGAGTCCCTTGGACTGCAAGGAGATCCAACCAGTTCATCCTAAAGGAGATCAGTCCTTAGTGTTCATTGGAAGGACTGATATTGAAGCTGAAACTCCAATACTTTGGCCACCTTTGCAAAGAGTTGACTCATTTGAAAAGACTCTGATGCTGGGAAGGATTAGGGGTAGGAGGAGAAAGGGATGACAGAAGATGAGCTGGCTGGATGGCATCACCGACTCGATGGACATGAGTTTGGGTAAACTCCGGGAGTTGGTGATGGACAGGGAGGCCTGGCGTGCTGTGATTCATGGGGTCACAAAGAGTCGGACACGACTGAGCAACTGGACTGAACTGAACTGAACTGACTGACACGTAAAATAGATAACCAACAAGCACCTACTATACTGTATAGGTAACTGTGCTAAATATGTTTTGATATCCTATAGGGGAAAATAATCTGAAAAAAGAATATTTGTGTGTGTATAACTGAATCATTTTGCGGTACACCTGAAACTAACACAACACTGTATATCAACTATACCTCAATCCAAAAAAAAAACCAAAAAAACAACAAAAACCAAAAACAAAATCTGATTAGTTGCTTAGCTGAAGTTGTCTGCTCCTTAAGTGATAACTTTGACTCTGCATCTGTAAGAGATTCCCAAGATTCGGGCCCTCGGGGTCCCCACGTTTGAAAATTGTCTTTCCGCTGTGCACCCTCACCTCGGTGCTCTTCTTCAGAAGGATAATGCCCGCCGATGGGAGGAATCTGGCAGACAGAATAATGGAATGTGGTTTCAGAGCTTGTTATAAACTACCAAACTGTGCGCACAGTGAAAGCCAAGTTTTCCACAGATGAAAGGTAATTCAGTCTTGGCTCTCATCCCACTTCCCCTCGGGAAAAAAAACTGCCAATTGAGCTGTTTTGGTTTAAAACAGGATGTCAGGCTAATTTTATCTCTTTTTTCTTGTGCTACTTCTTGGTCCAGCTCAGCAATCTGATGTTCCTATTTAGGTGTAAGACTACAGTTCAGAGTGAGGAAATGATGGGCTTATCAAAAGGACAAAACATTCATTTGGGGATATGGGAAAAGTCATTCTAAGCTAGTTCTTCAACACTTCTTGTTTCCTCCCATAGGAATAAAAATGTTTATCACAGCATATGGCCTTCAGGAATAAAGAATACATTTTTCATCCTCTCATGCTTCGTAGCCTGACAACTAGGTTCTAGTTAGTGAGGTTTAAAAGGAAGTGGTCCATGGCAGCTTCTTGGAGCATCTTCTCAGAAACACTGGAATGGACTTTTTGCCCTATGTCTTCCTTTTTCCATCCTGTGGTTCGAAATGAGGGTTCAGGGCAGGCTACCCAAGAATGTGTCACTTGGGTGTGTGGCTATTTCAAGCTGACTACAATTGGAGCCCTGGAGTCTCAGGAAGAGTTTTTTGCCTCCTTCTCAACTGCCTGAAAGAATTTAGACAAGGGGTCTCTACCAGGAAGAGAGCTATTACCAGAGACAACTTCTTAGATTAGAAAGATCTACCTGCATGGTCGGGGGAAACATCTGTTTACCAAATATCTGCTCTTTCCATCTTCCTGTAAATTGCTTTCCTCCCCTTTGAAGCCCTAGACTCCTGCTCCCTTCTCATTTTGGTGGTGGTTTAGTTATTAAACTGTGTCCAACTCTTGCAACCCCATGGACTGTAGCCCATCAAGCTCCTCTCTCCATGCATTCTCCAGAGAATAATACTGGAGTGGTTAGCCATTTCCTTCTCCAGGGGATCTTCCAGGCCTGGGGATTGAACCCAGGTCTCCTGCACTGCAGGCAGATTCTTTACCGAGAAAGACACCAGGGAAGCCCCTCAACATAGGATGGTGTATAAACCTCTGTTATCTGAGTGACTGGGAATTTCCAATCTTTGTGGGACTTCAGTTTGTACATAATTAAATTTGTCTTTGTCCTCTTCATATGCCTTATGTCAATTTACTTGTTAGGCCAGACAATAACCAAGAAGAGAAGAGGGGAAATTTTTCCTTTCCCAACAGGGACATGGACATGCATGCTGGTGCTCCATCTTGACTGTGGTCCTGAGGGCCACAGTTAGAATTAAAGGAAGATAGAGTGTAAGAACTGTATGTGTCTGAGGTCCTTGTGAAGCTGATTGTTGGCTTTGTGGGACAACCAAGAATTTTGTAAGCTGCTTTGCCTTCCCTGAAACTGAAAATTCCACAAGAGGGGTAATTAAACTTCTGATTTGTTAAAGTTACTGTGGTTTGAATTTTCTGTTATTCATAGGTGAAACTAATACTTTAGAATTACATTATTTTAAAAATTGGGTTTAAAACTTTTGTTTTAAAGTAATTGATACTTTAAAACCGTTTGCTTTCTATTTGTGCACTCCAGTTAGGTCAGGGATAATTTAATTAAGCATATCATAAATGCTCATTGACTTTTTAGAATTGCAGTTTGAAAGCCTACTATAAAGACATTATGGTTCTTTAAGAAATGATCCTGTAATACGTGTATTTTTAATGACAGAGATTTATTCAAATATGACATAAATCTAGCTTCTGTGTAGTTCAGTTCAGTTCAGTCGCTCAGTCGTGTCTGACTCTTTGTGGCCCCAAGAATTGCAGCACGCCAGGCCCCTCTGTCCATCACCAACTCCCGGAGTCTACCCAAACCCATGTCCATCGAGTCAGTGATGCCATCCAACCATCTCATCCTCTGTCGTCCCCTTCTCCTCCTGCCCCCAATCCTACCCAGCATCAGGGTCTTTTCCAATGAGTCAACCCTTCGCATGAGGTGGCCAAAGTATTGGAGTTTCAGCTTCAACATTAGTCCTTCCAATGAACACCCAGGACTGATCTCCTTTAGGATGGACTGGTTGGATCTTCTTGCAGTCCAAGGGACTCTCAAGAGTCTTCTCCAACACCACATTTCAAAAGCATCAATTCTGTGGCACTCAGCTTTCTTCACCGTCCAACTCTCACATCTATACATGACCACTGGAAAAGCCAGAGACGGACTTTTGTTGGCAAAGTAATGTCTCTGCTTTTAAATAAGCTGTCTGGATTGGCCATAATCTTCCTTCCAAGGAGTAAGCGTCTTTTAATTTCATGGCTGCAATCACCATCAGCAGTGATTTTGGAGCCCCAAAAAATAAAGTCTGACACTGTTTCCACTGTTTCCCCATCTATTTCCCATGAAGTGATGGGACCAGGTGCCATGATCTTAGTTTTCTGAATGTTGAGCTTTAAGCCAACTTTTTCACTCTTGTGTAGTATTTAATACATTTGTACCTGCCTGCCAATGGTCCCTACAAAATTGCTACCAATAGGAATTTAAATAATACTATTTAATTCAGTCAAACATTATTTTTACTTAAAGTGGGATTTTTATTTGGAATCCTTAAATTCTCTAATGTGGATATCAACATTCATACTAGCAGTGGAAAAATAAAAGTTTTAAATAGCTTGCATGAATTATAAACTGGAAAGAATTGCATTTTAGTATGTTAGATTCAGTAATTTAGTTTTAACTAACAAGTACTATGTTCAGCAAATGTAAGTGTGTGTATGGAATGAACATTTGTGTCCTCCTAAAATTCATGTGTTGATGCTCATCATTATTCCAACATGGTGGGTTTTGGAAATGAGAACTTTGGGAAGGGTTTAGTCATATTAGATCTTGATGGTGGGGCCTTCATGGTGGGATTAGTGGCATTAAGCAAAGAGGAAGAGAGGAAAGGCCATGTGAGAACTCTGCAAAAAGGTGGCCATCTGGAAGGCAGGAAGAAGGTCCTTACCAGAAACCAACCTATGCTGGAGCCTGATCTCAGACTTCTAGCCTCCAGAACTGTGACAGAGAAAGTTCTGTTGCTTAAGTCAACCAGTTAATGTCATTTTGTTACAGCAACCTGAGCAGACTAAGGCAGGGGTTATTTGATAATAACCCATGGAATTATTACAGGTTTTTGGGAATGGTGAGTCATCTCAGTGGAACCTCTGTCTTTGCTCTGACACTTTTTGTTAGCAACTGTAGTCTACACTACTGTGCTTCTTCAGCCAGCCCCCTCCAGCCCTTCTGGGATGTCTCTGATCTACATTCATCTTCCCCCAAACTTTCTTCTAACTTTTCAGAATCCCCTGGAAATCAGTAAAAAGGAACCCATGTTGCTACCACCTCATTCACAATATTCTTTATTTAAAAACTCAGTAGAGGGTGCTCCCCTGCTGGTCCAGTGGCTAAGACTCGGCATTCCCAATGCAGAGGGCCCAGGTTCTATCCCTGATTGGGGAATTAAATGCCATGTGCTACAACCAAGAGTTTGCATGCCACAACTAAAAGATCTACCCTTCACAACTAAGCTCCAGTGCAGCCAAATAAATTAAAAAATAAATAAAAGTAAGTATTGAAAGAAACAGAAGTTCAGTAGTAATCCATGAGAGTGACTGAGTTTTTAATAAGCATTTATGCTACAAACTCCAATTGACTGTATAATAGGAAAGTAAGGTAAAAATACCATAAGGGACTATGTTCCTAATACTGCTTCCTTATAATATTTTATACATTGGATCATTTTACCTGGAGTATCTTTATACTTTAATACATAGTTAAGATTAGAAAATAAGCTGATTGTGCCAATCTTATTTTTTGAAAATTATAGGTCATTTCTACAATTTGATGACACTTGTATTTTGCAGACATTTTTTTTCTAAATGGTAGCAAACCACCAAATATTTATTTTATGTGAATGGATAATGACAAAGAGAATTCAGTTGGTCTCTCGATAGTGTTCTTATTTTGACCACAATCAAGATGTCATTAACAAGATGCACTATTCAAACTTGCACGTGCTTGACTGATGGTATTAATTTAGCCATAGATTCACTTTTTAAAACATAGTCTGTTATAGGAGTCCTGTTACCCTACTGTGATTTTTGACAACTCTTAAGCTAAAGAAACCAATCAAATATGATTGTGTTGCATTTATATAAGTATATTTACGGGAGGCCGGTTGGAACATCAGTTTCCTTACCTGTTTTCCTTTTGGTGAAATGTTTTCTGACAAACTATCACATGGGCTCCTAGGTAGGACTTTTGCAATATTCTGCAGCTTTTGGACATGGATCTCTCAATGTGAGAATGGTCTGATTTGTGTATTTATATGTTTTGAAAGCAAACAAAACTAGACTCAAGTTTTATGAGTATTTTTCACATGAAAGTTTAAATTCTTTGCAGATTCAGATTAATCATTTTTATATTAAAATAGTTTCATGTGAAATGGTGTTTTAAATAAAGCTTTTGTGCTTATGACTCTATCTGTCAGCACAAGACAACTGGACTTCAAATAGTATGAGACAAGGTTTTCTGAATCAATTCTGGACACTCCCACAAATCTGATCTTAGGAAAAAAAAAGGTACATGGTAAGAAGTGGGACAAAATCCTTCTATTGAGAGAACAACAGAACTAAATCTAATAACTCAGTGTCTACATGTCTTTGTGTTTATGAAGTAAAAATTGAGAAAAGGGTATTCCATTGAACTTTTAGTTGCTTATAAAAATAGTTCCTACAAATATCTGAGTTTAGTATTATTTCTAAAAATTGTGATTATCTGATACCACATCAGTTCAGTTCAGTTCATTCACTCAGTGGTGTCCAACTCTTTGTAACTTCATGGACTGCAGCACGCCAGGCCTTCCTGTCCATCAACAACTCACAGAGTTTACTCAAACTCATGTCCACTGAGTTGGTGATGCCATCCAATCATCTCATCCTCTGTCGTCCCCTTCTCCTCCTGCCTTCAGTCTTTCCCAGCATCAGGGTCTTTTCAAATGAGTCAGTTCTTCACATCATGTGGACAAAGTATTGGAGTTTCAGCTTCAACATCAGTCCTTCCAATGAATGCTCAGGACTGATCTCCTTTAGGATGGACTGGTTGGATCTCCTTGAAGTTCAAGGGACTCTCAAGAGTCTTCTCCAACACCACAGTTCAAAAGCATCAATTCTTTAGTGCTCAGCTTTCTTTGTAGTCCAACTCTCACATCCACACATGACTACTGGAAAAAACCATAGCCTTGACCATCTGGAACTTTGTTAGCAAAGTAATGTCTCTGTTTTTTAATATGATGTCTAGGTTGGTCATAACTTTCCTTCCAAGGAGTAGGGGTCTTTTAATTTCATGGCTACAGTCACCATCTGGAGTGATTTTGGAGCCCCCCAAAATAAAGTCAGCCACTGTTTCTACTATTTCCCTATCTATTTCCCTATCACTATGAAGTGATGGGACCAGATGCCAAAAACTTAGTTTTCTGAATGTTGAGCTTTAAGCCAACTTTGTTACTCTTCTCTTTCACTTTCATCAAGAGGCTCTTTAGTTCTTCTTCGCTTTCTCCCATAAGGGTGGTGTCATCTGCATATCTGAGGTTATTGATATTTTTGCTGGCAAACTAGATTCCAGCTAGTGCTTCCTCCAGCCCAGTGTTTCTCATGATGTACTTTGCATATAAGTTAAATAAGCAGGGTGACAATATACAGCCTCGACGTACTCCTTTTCCTAATTGGAACCAGTCTGTTGTTCCATGTCCAGTTCTAACTGGTGCTTCCTGACTTGCATACAGATTTCTCAGGAGGCAGGTCAGGTGGTCTGGTATTCCCATCTCTTTCAGAATTTTCCACAGTTTATTGTGATCCACACAGTCAAAGGCTTTGGCATAGTCAATAAAGCAGAAATATATGTTTTTCTGGAACTCTCTCACTTTTTTGATGTTCCAACAAATGTTTGCAATTTGATCTCTGGTTCCTCTGCTTTTTCTAAATCCAGCTTGAACATCTGGAAGTAAACAGTTCACATACTGTTGAAGCCTGGCTTGGAGAATTTTGAGCATTACTTTGCTATTGTGTGAGATGAGTGCAATTGTGCGGTAGTTTGAGCATTCTTTGGCATTGCCTTTCTTTGGAATTAGAATGAAAACTGACCTTTTCCAGTCCTGTGGCCACTGCTTAGTTTTCCAAATTTGCTGGCATAATGAGTGCAGCACTTTCACAGCATCATCTTTTAGGAATTGAAATAGCTCAATTGGAATTCCATCACCTCCAGTGGCTTTGTTTGTAGTGATGCTTCCTAAGGCCCACTTGACTTCACATTCCAGGATGTCTGGCTCTAGGTGAGTGATCACACCATCGTGATTATCTGGGTCATGAAGATCTTTTTTGTACAGTTCTTCTGTGTATTCTTGCCACCTCTTCTTAATATCTTCTGCTTCTGTTAGGTCCATACCATTTCTGTCCTTTATTGAGCCCATCTTTGCAGGAAATGTTCCCTTGGTATCTCTAATTTTCTTGAAGAGATCTCTAGTCTTCCCATTCTGTTGTTTTCCTCTATTTCTTTGAACTGATCACTAAGGAAAGCTTTCTTATCTCTCCATACTATTCTTTGGGACTTTGCATTCAAATGGTATATCTTTCCTTTTCTCCTTTACTTTTGGCTTCTCTTCTTTTCACAGCTATTTGTAAGTCCTCGTCAGACAGCCATTTTGCTTTTTTGCATTTCTTTTTCTTGGGGATGGTCTTGCACCCTGTCTCCTGTACAATGTCACGAACCTCTGTCCAGAGTTCTTTAGGCACTCTGTCTATCAGATCTAGTCCCTTAAATCTATTTCTCACTTCCACTGTGAATCATAAAGGATTTGGTTTAGGTCATACCTGAATGGTCTAGTGGTTTTCCCTACTTTCTTCAATTTAAGTCTGAATTTGGCAACAAGGAGTTCATGATATGAGCCACAGTTAGCTCCCGGTCTTGTTTTTGCTGACTGTATAGAGCTTCTCCATTTTTGGCCGCAAAGAATATAATCAGTCTGATTTTGGTGTTGGACATCTGGTGATGTCCATGTGTAGAGTCTTGTGTTGTTAGAAGAGGATGTTTGCTATCACCAGTGCGTTCTCTTGGCAAAACTCTGTTAGCCTTTGCTCTGCTTCATTCTGTACTCCAAGGCCAAATCTGCCTGTTACTCAAGGTGTTTCTTGACTTCCTGCTTTTGCATTCCATTCCCCATAATGAAAAAAACATCTTTTTTGGATGTTAATTCTAAAAGGTCTTGTTGGTCTTCATAGAACTGTTCATCTTCAGCTTCTTCAGCATTACTGGTCAGGATTTTTAGCATTACTGACAAAATGTGGCCCATAGGAGAAGGGAATGGCAAACCACTTCAACATTCTTGCCTTGAGAACCTCATGAACACTATGAAAAGACAAAAAGATAGCACACTGGAAGATGATCTCCTAGGTTGGTAGGTGCCCAATATGCTACTGGAGATCAGTGGAGAAATAACTCCAGAAAAAATGAAGAGACGAAGGCAGAGTAAAAACCACACCTAGTTGTGGATGTGACTGGTGATAGAAGCAAGGTCTGATGCTATAAAGAGAAATATTGCTTAGGAACTTGGGATATTAGGTCCATGAATCAAGGCAAATTGGAAGTCAAATAGGAGATGGCAAGAGTGACCCTCGACATTTTAGGAATCAGCAAACTAAAATGGACTGGGATGGGTGAATTTAACTCAAAGGACCATTGTATCTACTACTGTGGGCAAGAATCCCTTAGAAGAAATGAAATTAGCCATCATAGTCAACAAAAGAGTCCAAAATGCAGTACTTGAATGCAATCTCAAAAATGACAGAATAATCTCTGTTCGTTTCCAAGGCAAACTATTCAATACCACGGTAATCCAAGTGTATGATGCCACATGGACATAATTTATAATAATAATTTTAAATAATACAACTTTTGAATTATGGGAAATATTTTGAATTGAGCCAGATGTCAAATTACCAACATCGTTGGATCATTGAAAAAGCAAAAGAGTTCCAGAAAAACATCTACTTCTACTTTGTTGACTATGCCAAAGCCTTTGACTGTGTGGATAACAACAAACTGTGGAAAATTTTTAAAGAGATGGGAATAACAGACCACCTCACCTGCCTCCTGAGAAATCTGTATGTAGGTCAGGAAGCACCAGTTAGAACTGGACATGGAACAACAGACTGGTTCCAAATAGGAAAAGGAGTATGTCAAGGCTGTGTATTGTCACCCTGCTTATTTAACTTATATGCATCATGAGAAACGCTGGGCTGGAGGAAGCACAAGCTAGAATCTAGTTTTCCAGAAAAAATATCAATAACCTCAGATATACAGTTGACAGCACCTTATGGTAGAAAGTGAAGAAGAAGTAGAGACATTACTTTGCCAGAAAGGTCCATCTAGTCAAGGCTATGGCTTTTCCAGTAGTCATGTGTGGATGTGAGAGTTGGACTTTAAAGAAAGCTGAGCACTAAAACTTGATTTTTTTGAACTGTGATGCTGGAAAAGACTCTTGAGGATCTCTTGGACTGAAAGGAGATCCAACTAGTCCATCCTAAAGGAAATCAATCGTGGATATTCATTGGAAGAACTGATGCTGAAGCTGAAACTCCAATTCTTTGGCCCCTTGTGATGAACTGACTCATTGGAAAAGACCCTGATGCTGGGAAAGATTGAAGGCAGGAGGAGAAGGGGACGACAGGGGATGAGATGGTTGGATGGCATCACCAATTCAATGGACATGAATTTGAGTAAACTCCGTGAGTTGTTGATGGACAGGAATGCCTGGCGTGCTGCAGTCCATGGGGTTACAAAGAGTCAGATATGACTGAGCGACTGAACTGAACTGAGTCTTATAATTTGTTAGGAAAATTAACTGAAAAAATAACGAGCTCTTCTTAGGGTCCAGATAATTCATCTCCTTTTGCTTTTAATCATGGACACGTCATGAGTTAGGAAATAACTTTCACTGGTCACGATGACACAGCCAGACCGTTAGTCTGTCTTGCTCAGTAAGATAAGAGCTGAAGCACAAAGAATGAGTTATCGCTCCATCCCCCACAACCATGTGCATCCCTCCATCCTGCCTCTGCTGGGCTCTAGGGAGGCTCCAGACTAGAAAGTTACATCTTTCTGGAGGAAATACCAAGTGGGGAGAAGGTGACTGTACTCTGGACAAGAGACTCCTGCTGTTAAAGATTTGAGCTATAGGGTCACGTTGAGGTTGGCCTTGCTGGTAAGCAACTCACATCCTTTCAGGATGATGGCAGGAGGTGAGATTGTCTAGTCATCTCAGAACAAGACTGATGAGGATCAGAGTAGGTGTATGGTTGTCCTGTAGGAACGGAAATGCTGTCTTTTTTAGTGGCATCTATTTCAAGGAGAAGGATGCCTAGACATTTGAAAACTTTGTACCCTGGCTGACTCTTTATTTTCAGTTTTCCTTTCTGTCTGTACATCCAGTGAATAGATCATTTTATTTTTCTGAGCCATGTGTCACAGTTCAAATCTACTAAACCATGTGTGTGTCTACAGTGAGATTGGGACTCAATTGTACATCCTAACCCACATAATAATCTACATGATTAATTATATCAAAGCTCCTTTTTGTTTATTTCTATATAAACAAAGTAGGGAGTGTTTTAATAAAATATCCTAGATTACATTTCTTTTTAGAAAAATTGAAAAAAAGTGAGAGGTGAATGAAACAGCTTGGATTATTTTTTTTCTATCTCTCCACCATTTTCTTGTTAACTATGGCATGTCCATCCAGTTAGAATATTTGCAAATGTGACCAAGTTTTCACAGCTCATAATACAATTTTTGGTAGTACGTAGTTGAAAATATTTTTCCAGTTCTTAAAGATACAATTAGCAATCCCTCTTAATAGTCTAACTTTGTTAATGTATAATATAGAATCCTTTCATTTTTCAAGCAAATATTATGGATCAGAAAGTTCTGATGGCTTAAAATATAATTTGCTGTAAATTAAATAACCTAGAGTCATAGGAAAGCAAAAGGTAGTGTTTTCCAGTCATCATTTTTATACTTTAGGAAAGTCAAACAAATTGTTGATCCATATATAAGATTTTATTTATTCTACATTTCCCTTTCACAAATCCAAGTATAAATAATTTTAAAGGAACATTGATTTTGTAATGGTTGATTGCTGGTTACTTAAATAGCCAATTTGAGTAAGTAAATGGTTTATTCAATGTGCTGTGACATCACCCTCGATACAAGGTTCTGAATACTTTTCTCCATAGTTAGTTTGGTTGGATCCACTGACAATAATGTTAATTGAAAGTTTGGAAGATATCCAGGAAAATAATCATGATTAACTAGACTAAAAAGAAAAATGTTTATGAAGTATTACAAAACATGATTATTTTGTTCATATTCAAGCAAATGTATTTTTCTAAATTTAGGAACAAATATGTTTCTAAATATAGGAATATTAGACATCACAACATAAAATAATATTATGCAATCATATTTTGAGAAAAAAAAAAAAGAAACCCTCTGCACTATAATCTTTAACTCAGAGATAACCAATGTTTTTTTTTCTTAAGAACCCTATAGTAAAAATTTTAGACTCTAGTGTATATTCAGACTCTGTCATGACTGCTCATATCTGTCCTTTTAACTCAAACACAGCCATAGGCAACATGTACATGAATTAGTGCACTGAAACTTGAATTGTGTGTATTTGTCACAAAATAATATTTTGATTTTTTAACCATTTAAAAAGGCAAAATCCATTTTTAGCTTAGGAGCTATAAAACAGGTAGTAGGCAGATTTGGTCTACTGGTCGACCCAAAGTTTGCTGACTCCTGATGTAAATTATATGCTAGTTTTTATCATTTTTTCTTACAATGATTACTCTCTCTAAATTTGTCATTTTTCTTTTAATTTTTTTCCAAAGCCACATGATTGATTCTGTATCATATTCAAAAGCAGTTTTGCATTATATACTATAAGACCCATGCCATATGCATGTTTTATGAAGAATCTTACTGGATTTTTCAACATAAATGATTATTTATATTTCCCATGGCATTAATTTTTCATAGTATTGTTTTAAAAATTAGATGAGGCCCTGATTGATTTGGTGTAGAGTAATGTACGGAAGTTTTATTTTTGAAGAGACTGATGAGACACAAATCAGTAAACAGACATTAAAATGTCCATATTATACTGTAATTTAAGGAAAATGAAGTTGTTTGACCCTGATAAAGAAACCACGGTCTTAATAACTTAAAAGGGTCTTATAAAAGTAACATATAATTAAAATATTTGAAAATTTGTTTTGTACATATATCAACTTTTATTAAAAGAAATGATGCCAAGAGTTTCTCATAATAAAATTTAGTTCTCCATGTATGGCTAAAATCAAGGAGAAAATAAGTCCATCTACTGAAAATGAAAATCAAAACTTTCAGGTGCCTACTGCTCAAAATAGTTTCCCAGTTGTGCAGGGAAATTTAATATCCCAATAGAACTTTCTGTGGGAAAATTCTGGTGTTTACTTGGCTTCTTTCCTTCTTTTTTTCATCCATGCAGCTCAGCATGGGAGAAGAGCTCTGCAAGCAAGATGAATATAATTCAGATCGAATTCGGTCTTGGAAAAGTTACAAACCTGGGGCTCCAGTGGTTTCTGCTGATTCTCACCTGGTGAGAAATCTATTCAGGAATTTGTTCTGCACAAGGTTGAAAACTACAAACAAATTTCTCTACAAATTGCTTTAGGTTTTTAGGATAATTCTAGAAATTAGAATCTAATAAATCTTAGTGCTAAATGACTCCAACAGATAAAGTACTCTGTGTGAACAGTTGGTTGAAGGAAGCATTGCACTCTTTAATTTAGGGAAGCAGTTGTTGATCCAGATTATCACATTATTAAAAGAGCTTTGGTTATAGACACTGACACACATGAAAGCCCATGTTTATGGAACAAATGAGTCAAACCACACCAGATTCAGCTTGCTGTGGTCACCTGCTGTGGACTGAATTATGTCTCTTATAAATTCATGTGCTGAAGACCTAACTCCCAATGTGGTATCATTTGATGATGAGACACAGTGATGAGACACAGACTTTGGGGGATAATTCAGTTCAGTTCAGTCACTCAGTAGAGTCTGACTCTTTGCGACCCCAAGAACTACAGCACACCAGGCTTCTCTGTCCATCACCAACTCTCAGAACTTGCTCAAATTCATGGCCATTGAGTTGGTGATGCCATCCAACTTTCTCATCCTCTGTTGTCCCCTTCTCCTCCATCCTTCAATCTTTTCCAGCATCAGGGTCTTTTCCAATGAGTCAGTTCTTCACATCAGGTGGCCATTAGGTTTGAAGATACCATGAGGTTGAGGTCCTTGTGATGGAATTAGTGCCCTTATGAAGAGAAACACCAGAGGAGTCCCTGTCCCTTTCTCCACCACGCCAGGACAGGGCAAAAAGGTTGCTATGTGGTAGTCAGGAAAAGTGGTGTCCCTGGTGGCTCAGACACTAATGAATCTGCCTGCAGTGCAGGAGACCCAGGTTCCAGCTCCAAGTCAGTAAGTCAGGAAGAGAGTCCTCATTGGTGTCTGAGTCTGTCAGACACCAACCTCAGCAATATCCTAATCTTTGGTTCCTCGCCTCCAGAACTATGAGAAAATAAATGTCTGTTGTCTAAACTGCCCAGTCTATGGTACTTATTATAATGGCCAGTGCTAAGCCATCATCTCAATAGATCATACAGGTAAGAAACAGGTTTAGTTATACATTTCAACATAACTCAAGAAAAGGAATCATAGAACTCAGATTTATTTATTCCAACTCTGACATTTGTCTGTAGTTTAGGCCAATGGGAGTGACTGACTCAGAACATGACCTTCTGCCCAGTATGATCTATCCACCTAGGTATAGGATATATAGGAGATGCCTAAATAATTATACATTTGAAGCTTCTTTCACTGAAGTTTTCTGTACATTACAAATAACATGATTTGTTTTCATTTTTTTCTCAAATGATATTGATACCTGCTTTAAGTGTTTATTTTCATCATGTCCTACAGTGTTAAGAAGCAGGAAAAAGAATACAGTCATCCCTTAGTATTTGAGGAGTAGAGGGTGGTGGTTCCAGGATCTGCTTTGGATACCAAAAATCCATGGATGTTCCAACCCCATAGTTGGCCTTATGTAAATGTGTTCTGCATCCTTGGATTCAACCAATGGCATATCTTGTGGTACTGAAACCATTTATCGAAAAAAAATCAATGTATCAGTGGATGCACACAGTTCAAATACATGTTATTCAAAGATCTATAGTAATTTATGCTACTCTGTAACACTAAAAATTAGATGTATTCCTAAATGTTATAGGAAACTTTTATGCTTTTTTGAAGAGAATGTACACAAAAACTAAAAATGACTTCTTTTGTCATAAGTGAGAAAAGATAATTAGTTACTAAGTACCTGGCTTTACAAAAAAATGTATTACTTCTGGTCCTATGAAAATGATATTTGAAATGCAAGAGATTAGTTTAGTTTAGCAGAAGTGTATTGGATAGCTACTATTTGCTGTGCACTGAATAAATATTGTTATTGACTGTTTTATTGTCTCTATGAAGTTCATAAAGAAGTTGACTTTTTGGAAATATTGATATGTTATATATATGGTTTTTGTTTCTTCTTTAGAAGTAGGTTGGAAGGAAATGCAAATGATCAAAATTTGACCTGACTTTGCCAGAATGAAAATATTGTGAAACTATTTTTCATGATTATTTTAGATAATCTAAGCTAACCGATGATGTTGATCTCAAAAATTTTTACTAATATTTAATGGAATGATAAAATAATTTTACACTCTTAAATAAAAAATGGTGCAAAACTCATGCAATTATTTTTATATTCAGATTTTCTAGATCAAGTGTATATTACTGTTCTATTTGGAAATCCCACCAAAACATACTATTAAAAATGGATCATGTGGGCAATCTTCAAGTCATGCACAAAATACATGGTGGCTGGAGTACATTTTCCCACTGAAATAGTAATATTTGTGGTTTTTGGTTTCCAGGACTTCCATGAAAGCCCAAATAACCTGTAGTTTATGTATTTTTCACACTCCAGATCAACATTGTCTGAAATAACTTTCTGCAATGATGAAAATATTCTTCTATCTGTGTTATCCAATGAAATGAAGCTGGCTCAATCCTTGAATAATTGGTTGAATAATTGAATTTTTATCTTAATAATTTTAAGTTTAAATGTAACAGCAGTAGCATATTGAAATATTATTCTATTGAAGCAAAATTTTATTGTTTTTCAGGACTACATTCCACTGTTATTTTGCATTGTGTGGGATATTGTTTTACTGGAGTATGCAAATGTTAGGTATGTGCATTGTTTCTATTATTATTCATAAACACATCTCCCATCTAATTGTAGCTTATGGATTGAATCACTTCAAAAGATGTTTTACTGATGAAGTAATATTATGTGATTTTTGGATATTTTATGCAGACAATGTGAATTTTAAGAATAGCTTTGTAAATTAGAATTGACATTTTAATTGAAATACTTGAAATTTTTATTGTAGTGTAATTAAATTGTTTTACTAATTAAAAAGAATACATGTAGATAAACTTTTGAATAAAATGTAAAGGCTACTATTGGTGCAAAATTGAGTAGAGATACAAAAGTCAGTACACAATACACCAGATATAGAAGTCAATACACAAGAAGATACACAAGGTCTTCCCTGATAGCTCAGTTGGTAAAGAATCCGCCTGCAATGCAGGAGACCCCAGTTCAATTCCTGGGTTGGAAAGATCCCCTGGAGAAGGGAAAGGCTATCCACTCCAGTATTCTGGCCTGGAGAATTCCATAGACTGTATGTATATTCCATGGGATTGCAAAGAGTCAGACAGGACTGAGCAACTTTCACTTTTACCTTCACAGAAGTCAATACTATTGCCAGATTGCATAGAAAAAAAGAGACTGAAAAAAGCTATGTTCAAATTTCACAGTGAATGCCATCAGCAGTTATTTGTGTCACAGCAAAATTTAAAAGGTGATTGCTGTAAAAAGTTTATTAAAATAAAGTGTACAATATATTTCATCAGATACATAATGAATTTTGTAAGGCATTTTCCTTCAATGTTCATAAAAAATTAATACAATTAGTCTCTTGAAATCAGAATTGCAAAACACTTAAAATTAGTTTTAACAAGGTACAAGCTTAATTTTGTTAAGTTGTAAAATGGTTTGAATACTTACTTTAAAAATAAAAACTAACTTTTAGATAGAGAGATAGTAAAGAATATATTTCTTCTATGGAAATTCTATTAACAAATTATGAGAAAAAGACTAAAAATATTTTAGAAAAAAAAATAAATCTTTAAGCCACCAAACAGTTGCCCTTAGAATATAAAAACTTTCTATCAATATCAAATATCAATTCTTTCAACATTTAGAGAATTTTAAGCTTTTTGATTAGCTGTCTGACATGAGACATTGTATATTGATACTTTTAGCACATCTTTGTCTCAAAAGACTTCCAAATTTTTTGTAAAGAAATGCTATCAATTTGGGGTCCTGAATATTAAACAGTGGAATATATATTTTAAAAAATATATTTGTTAAAGAAGAATTTTATATTAGTATAAGAAACAGTTTCAGTCATGGTAGATGGTGTTCTAGCTATATTAGGTAGAAAATGCAAATTTTAAAGTGAAAGTTTGATATTTTCCCTTATTGTTTTGTTCAACTATATGAGAGATACTGAAAATATTTTTGGAATACTTACTTTCTGCATATTTACTTGGCTTTGGAATATTTACTTTCTGCAGTTAAAAATAAATAAATAGTGCATTAAACATTTCCTTCCACTTTTCCTGCCTTTTAATATGCATTCAGTCTAATACACACCATTTCCTTCCCTTTTAGATTTTAAGCAAAAAGGCACAGATGTACTAAGTTGATAATAACAGTCTTTATAGAGGTAAGCACCTGGAAAAGACTTATTTGTATTTCAATAGCACAGAGATTTAAATAATCAGTTGGGCATTCTGTCCTTAGACTTAAAAATGGGGCCACTGAAGATTATCTTCTGGAGAAAGGTGAGGGAGATGAAAAGTTGATAAACTGGGAGTGAGGGGTGCAATTTAGACTCACTCTCCTTCTCTTTTGTCAGCAGGGATCACACTCCAGACCATCAGTTAGGAAAATAAGACAGCTCAAACTACCCTGAGCTAAATGGGTTGTAAGTGGAAAGAAATTGGAAAACATATTATTTCAGGAGAGCCTTAGTCATAGGTACAAAAATGTAAAAAGTCCTGACCTAAAGACCATGGATGAGAATGGGAGTTTTTGCTCGGGAATCACTAGAATATGAGAGAACATTTGTAGCTGGTTGTACATAAACTGGCAAATCACCAGCCTGAAAGGTCTCTTGGGTTCTATGATTGCCTTAATTACAAAGTTTCTTCTTTAGAATTGTAATTATTTCTACATTTGTAATACTATTGTGTACTCAGTCACTCAGTCATTTCTGACTCTCTGTGGCTGCATGGACTGTAGCCCGCCAGGCTCCTCTGTCCATGGGATTTCCCAGGTAAGAATACTGGAGTGGGTTGCCATTTCCTTCTCCAGGGGATCTTCCCAACCCAGGGATCGAACCATTGTCTCCTGTGTCTCCTGCATTGGCAGGCGGATTCTTTACCACTGTGCCACTTAGGAAGCCATAGAAAATTTGGATATGAGGTTACTAAGCACAACTTTATATTATATCTTTTTACTAGTACTTTATGTATTTCTATTTTCTATTAAATGATATATAGATTTTAGTGTATTTGGAAAACACTTACTTACAGTGGTCTGCTAAATATTTTTAGTAGTATTTTAACCATGGAGAGCAGCTAACACTTCCTCTACCACTGACACACTCAGCTGACAATTTGCCCAGTGTGTATAAGCCTATTTCTCCAGGAAGGCCACGCCTGTACATACCAGCCACATACATAGGGTAGGCAAGCATTGTATGGGACAACTGCAGAGACAATAGCTTACTACATCTATAAAGATGTAGGGAGATTTAAGGTTTCTGTTCAACTTAAGAACTACTTGAAAGTTTCCAGCTTAAGTGATTTGGAAGACAAAAGGTGTTTTTTTAAAAAGCAAATGAAGAGAACAGAAGAAAAAAATAATTTTGTGCAAGAAAATTAAGATGTATTTCAATCTTTTAATTCATACTAGATATCAAATACCATTATGCACACTATACTTATGAACTCATACAATTTTCATAAAATCCCTAGAGAGTACATAATGTTGGTATGGTTATTTTAGGATTGAGGAACTGCAGTTAAGATGAAGTTGGAGAGGGACTTCCCTGGTGGTCCAGTGGTTAAGACTCCATACTCCCAAATGTAGGGGGCCTGCATTCAATCCCTGGTTAGTAACTAGATCCCACATGCTTCAACTAAGATCCAGCACAAATTAAAACAAAAATAGAAAAAGATGAAATTGGAGAACAGAGTTCCATCAGATTGGGCATTTGTATGATTAGAAATAGTGTATGACTCAATACATATTAAAAAAGGTTGATTTTAGTTTTCACCCATAAGCATATTTAAAAATCACTTTTATTTCAGACACCATACCTTTTTCTATTATTTAGGGTCCTTTTGAAATGTATGGAACACTTATTATTGTGAAATATTTCCTAATGTGTAGAACAATGAAAGTGTTAGAGAGACACTAATGTAAAGTAATAACTCTGAGCCATCTTCTGAAGTTTCTTGTGAAAATCATGAATTTTGCTGAGAGTGGTTCAAACATCAAATGGTGAACCAGCGCGAATTTAGGACAGCAAGCTAGGAGAGTCAGTAAATAACATTTTAAAATCTGTGTGGCTGGAGAACGTTTTTAGACTTAAGGGAATGTTCTCGTATTAAATAGTTTGACTTTAAATGTTTTAATATGTGTGCATGCGTGCTGAGTCACTTTAGTCATCTCCGACTCTTTGCGACTCTATGGAGTGTACCCTTCTAGGCTTCTCTGTCCATGGGATTCTCCAGGCAAAAATACTGGATTGGGTTGCCATGCTTTCCTCCAGGGAATCTTCCTGACCCAGGGATCAAATCTGTGTCTCCTGCAAATCCTGCATTGTAAGTGAATTCTTTACTGCTGAGTCACCTGGGAGGCCCCAAATGTTTCAATATTGTTATTTACTTATTTTGTTTTTCACCCTCGTCATCTCATAAAAGAACTGAGGGCATCATCACACATTAATTTATCTCATTTTTCTTTTATTTTAAACTCAACCCATAACTATTGTTGGAAGATGCATTAGACTGTACATTTCTCAATTAAGAAAGGATGTGCTATTAATATGGCACATGTAACTTTGGCTCTGTTCAGTTCAGTCGCTCAGGCGTGTCCAACTCTTTGTGACCCCATGGTATGCAGCACGTCAGGCTTCCTTGTCCATCACTAACTGCCGGAGCTTTCTCAAACTCATGTCCATTGAGTCGGTGATACCATCCAACCAGCTCATTCTCTGTCGTCCTCTTCTGCCTTCAATCTTTCCCAGCACCAGTGTCTTTTCAAATGAGTCAGTTCTTCGCATCAGGTGAAAAAGTTGGCTTAAAGCTCAACATTCAGAAAACTAAGATCATGGCATCTGGTTCCATCACTTCATGGCAAATAGATGGGAACACAGTGGGAACAGTGACAGACTTTATTTTGGGGGCTCCAAAATCACTGCAGATTTTGGCTCTGTAATTGATGCAAATACATAGAAATATTTAGTGTGATATATTATATATTATGATAACCATATACTCTGGTGCTTTCTGCTTGAATTGCCATTTGTATTAATTATATCTAAAGAAAATGAATTGATTAGATTATTCCCCAATTTAATTTGAAGATCATTTTACAGGCAAACCTGAGAATTTATAGCACCCACAGCAACCGAATTAGAGGGAGGAAGGAAGGAGAGAAGGAAGGAAGGTACGGAAAGAGAGAGGAATGAGAAACTGCTCAGGAAGTGAGCAAAGAGGAGCAATCAGAGCTGGGAAGGAACAGGAGGTCCCAAGACATCAGTGCCAACTGAATAGGGAGTACATGTCACTAACATTGTGTTTTCCATGGGCATTTATAATAATTCAATCTGGCCCTCAAACAGTTTATCTTCAGGGCAAGGTAAAGTAACATGAGATGACGTGATAAAGAAACAGTTGAGTCAGCATTTCTTTTTTCGCCAGCATATTCAAATCTGTGAAAATTCCCTCCAAACCCAATTGTGTGTCATCAAGACCAGAAATTAAAGAAGGCTTGAATTATTACCTAATCTCAAAATACACGGTAACTTCCAGATGCAAAGAAAAACCTATTCATCAGCTTCAGAAGTGTAACTCAACTTTTTTGGTAATAGGACTTGGCATAAAATTTTTGTGTTATCAGATCTGTGCAATTGTATGAATGGCTTGGAGATGCTATAGAAAACGTCATTTTTTTGAATTGTCAAATAGGGAGAAACAAAAAACTTTTTTTCTTGATTACTTTATTGAAGCATAGTTGATTTATGAAAGTGAAAATTCTTGAAATCTTTTCAGTATTCTTTAACCTCTACAAGTGTCAATCAACTGATATTTCTGAGAACAGAACAATAAATCAACTTGATCCAAGAAACACAAATAAAATTAAATTCAGTTAGTATACTTTGATCTTCCTGCAATGATTTATCATTCCTTTCTATTTTCAATATAGGAATATGTATGAAGCATGGAAAAGAAATTAGACATTTAAAAATCTCATATTCAAATCTGTATAGATCTATAGTATATATTACAATGTTCACATCTAGTAATTTATTATAGATATATTTATTTCTTATTGATTAACTACTAAACCATTCCACAAACATACTCGCAGCAAAACTTTCATGAAATAGACATTCTAAATATCCTTCTGACTCCCTCATTTGTGCTTAAAAAAACCGTAAGTGTTAAACACATTAATTTAGTTCATTTCCTCATCAAATCGTGTCATCTTTTCTTGAGTAATACCTGGTGTATACATTCTTCTCTTTTGGTCTTGGCCAATGTCTGCTTGAATTGGTGCTGGGATTTCCTGATTAGGCTCATGACCAGTGTTACCACCTCAAAAATCCTGGCGGATTTTGGAACTTTCCTCATAGTCCAGTGGTTGGGAGCCCATCTTCCAGTGCAGGCGACATAGGTTTGATCCCTGGTCCAGGAACTAGGACTCTAGGATCCCATATGCCACAGGGCAGCTGGCCCATGTTCTACAACTAGAGATCCCATGTGCTGCAACTAGAGAAGCCCACATGCTGCAACTGCTGAGCCTGTTTGCTCTAGGGCTAGTGCTCCACAACAAGAGAAGACCACATGCCACAACTAGAGAAAGCCCGTGCACCTACACAGAGACCTAGCACAGGCAAAAAAAAACCAAAAAAAAAATTCTAGTATATATTAAGACCTAAGAGCTTGGTCCCAGAAAGCAGTTAAGTCATGTCTTCTAGCTTTCTGGAAAACTGTAATTTTTACTCCATTAAATTCACTCTTTCATTATGTTCTGAGAGCCAGAGCTTGATTTTCAGGTATTTTAGATAGAAATTTAGAGAAGACAAATTTAAAATCTCCAAAAGACATGAATAATAGATATCAACTGTCATTTGTTTAATTAGGATTTTTTTTCCATGCAGTAAAAAAATTAACTGACTTTAGAGAATGAAGTATAAGCAATTCTATATCTGTTCATGCAAAAGCTCATGATTCTGTGGATCTTGGTCTGGTCCCACACCTGTACCTGATAACTGTCACAATTTTCTTCCCTTTCAAAGACCTCTTTAACTAAATGCTGGTGAGTACTTATACTTTGCCAACTGCCACCCAGGAGTGGGCTTGGTGATCTGGGAGACCCTCATTTCCTTTGTTCTCCTTCCATCATACATTTCACCCACCTTCCTCTTCTTTTTCCCTATTATTTGGCTTGATTCATTCCCCCTGGTGTATAAATCCGTGTCTTCAACCTCTCACAGGGAAGAGGCAATTTTGACTCCAAACTGATCTGTTTCTTTGACTTTAGCCTTTGCTTTTCATTGCTTTTATTATTGTAATCATACATAATCACCTGCCTCAGGGAACTCTGCCCCTCTGCCTAATTGTTAGACTGAAAGTGACTTTGTTCAGCTCACAGGGAGATAATCTGAACTTGCCCACCTGTGAATGGCTGCAGAAAAGAAGAAATTAACATATCCCCTCTACAAGGCTGGTCAGTCCAGGAGATACTTGCAAGATTAATGACCTTTTTTACTTTACCTGCTCTCCTCCCACCCTCTCTGTTCTATAAAATAATCTGGCATCCAGTTATTTTATTTTGAAAGATGATTATTTTGAAACATTAGTCTGCCAGTAAGATGGTTATTTTGAAACATTAATCTGCCATCTTCTCAGTCAGCTAGCTTTCTGAATAAAGTCATGTTTCTTGCCTCAACACCTTGTCTGTAGAGTTATTGGCCTGTCATGAGGTGAGAAGAGCAAGCTTGGACTTGGTAGCAAACCCATTGTGTTACAACTGCCTGTGCTTAATTATTCATTCTCAATGAGGCTCTTGACTTATCTAAAGCTAAGTAATTTTTTCCTACTAATAGAAAATCAAATAATCTTTCTGGTTTCATACAGAGATGATTCTGAATATAAAAATTAAAAGTATTATTCTAACATGTGTTTGAGCCATATAGCTGTTTATTTAGTTCTCATTTCTCATTATGATCCCTTGTAAGAATAAGTGAAGATGCACTACTAATTTAAAATGATTCCTCACCAGTGAGAAAAATGAAAATCTCATTTTCTCAGAAACAGTGAACCCAAAGTATAGTAGTTAATTAAAACTCAAGCAAAATGAAGAAACACCAAAAGGATCCTTAGGAAACAGAGAGTCGTGGTTACAAACTGTAGGGAAGGAAACCAGGCAGAAAGGGAAAAGGCAGACAGAGGGATTTTTTACCATGTACTTGAATATACTAGTTATTCAAGAAATTGAAAAGTAATAAAGGACAGCACACACTGTCAGGAAAAACATGGCCTTGTCTTTCCTTACCCTGCTGTTCTTTCCATTTGAACTGCAAATTGTGGAAACAGTGGGGTGGCAGCTTTTGTGTATCCATCAATGGTGGAGCTGCTCTAAGTCACAACCTAAGTCATATTAGAAAGGATCACTTTCCCCTATAACCAGGAAGGGATGTTGAATGGTCAGATATAGCAGCCCCAAGTTAGGGCATTAAAACTAAGAAGTGAATGGAATGGAGAAAGTTTGTTTAATGACTGCACATTCTAGAGAGAGCAGGGAACCAAGAAATCTTCATCTAATGATATGAACAGAAGTTTCTAAGACTTGTATCTTAAACGCTGGGTACCCAACCAGCCCCCACAAGGCACTGACATTACCACTCTACCTCCAATGCTTTACAACAAGTCTGTGCTTAATGGACCAGACCTGGCTTGCCACCTGTTTTTACAAATAAACCTTTATCATAACAAAGCCAAGTTCCCTTATTCACAAATTGTCTACAGTTACTTTTACATGAAAAAGGCTGAACTGAGTAATGGTAATGAAACCACATGGTCTGAAAAGCCTAAAATATTTGCTACCTGTAAATAGTTTACAGAAAAAATGTTGGTCTACCCCCTGCTCTGAAAGGATAAAAAAATGTTCCATAGTGTGGTATCACAGAACAGTACTCATGGCTGGATGCAGATTAAATTTTTCCCAGTAGGATCTAGACTTCTTCTCTTGGTCTAGAGATGTTGTCCTACACACAAGGAGGAAGAAAGAAAGGAAAGAAAAGGGAGAGGGAGAAGTGAGAGATGAAGGAAGAGAGGACAGAAGAGCATCATGTTGGTCCAAGTTACCCAAGAAACAACCTCTGAGATGGAGATTCAGTTGCAGGAAGCTCACTGGGGATGGATCTCAGCAATACCAGTCAGGGAGTGAGAGGACCAAGTCTGAGGACAGGTAGAAGGTGAATTGCAATGCACAGCCTCCAGGAGATGGCCACTGGGCTGGCATTGGAACTGTCATAATGCCAGCAAGGTGACATTAACTGGCCATGACATTCCATCTACTTGGCTGTTTCATATTTCATTGCTGAATGCCCTCTGGGCAGTGATGTAAGGTCTTCACAGGTCAAGATCCTTATGCGTCTTCCATACATGTCTCGGCCTTAACATTCTAATCTGCTCCCAGGCCCCTGTCCAGCTAGCCAAACCATTAACTACCACTTTGGAGTCAATGTATGTTTTCCTTGCAGGCTACTTTTGGTCCACAAAGGCGACAACCAGGTGAAATGATGAGCGCCCCTTGAGTGGGTTCTCCTGCGATGTTGTCTTTCAGGACCATTGTGCAGCTACAGCCCATTTTTGATTTGTACTTACAGATCCAGCCAACTCATTTCCTAATCCAGCTCAGAACTTTTTATTTCTTCATTTGGTTGTAAGAATATGTCATGTGAGTGAGCTTCAGGAGAAGTACTGGAGCAGTGAGCAATGACAGAGGAGAGTCTGGGACACTTGCTCCTGTATCCTTCATGTGCTTTCTAGCTCTGCCTGGTCCCTCACATTCAAATCCGATCTTGTGATAAGTGCTGTTGAGTCTGCCTGGCCTTAAGGTGTTGCAGGTGTGGCAGAACCCAGTTTCTTAGAGTCACAATGGCTGCATAGTCTCTTGATGTCTAACAATTCTTTGCCCTATTTCCATCAAGACCCAGAAGCAGGCCAAGAACTGATTTTCAAATGATGTGTAACTCTCTGTTGCAGTTTATCAGGCTTGCTAAAGAATACTATAATAGATATCTAATTGTGATTCTTCTTTGCTCTGACCTCTACATGAATTTGTTCCCTCAAAGGTACCTGAAACTATATTTTCTTCCAGTTTTGATCAAACTAGAGAGCAGCTTGCCCCACGACCAGGATATGGGGAGGGCCTCTTCTTGTTCTGAGATCACTAAAGGACAATTCTTCCCTGTCACACAGTAAATGGGTCACAAACTGAAGATGACCGCCAGGTATTGTACTGTATTTTTCAAGGTACAAGTAGGATGTGCAGTACTGGTCTTTTACTTTGCAGTGAATGTCTGGATGTGTCCAGACCACTAGACCCCTAAAACTGCACTGATTTATAGTGATATACTGTAATGATGCAGGTCTTTGCATCATTATGTGTCTTCCAGCCTCTGGAGTGCACCTATCTTATCAAGGCCTCTAACATTTGGCTGCTTCTTGCTCATGCATTCTGATTGCCATCACGGCATTCATATACTGTATGCTGATATAATGTATGTATAATGAATATGCATAGACCACTGTACAATGGACCAGTATCATATTTTGAAGAATGGCCGGATACATGGCAGAATGTGTTTCTGTATATACTTTTCCACCCCCCAAAATTTTTTTTAATTTGCAAAAGAAGTAAGAAATTATAAAAATGGTGTTTTTATAATATTTAAAATTATGTTGTAGCTGAGTTTAATTTCATTAAATAGAAAAATATCCTGCCTAGAGCCCTCTGAATCCAATAAGAACTATAATTTAGACAGTCAACCTTCGACCCTGTAAGAGGACCCCTCCCACATCTTGGTGGCTCAGTGGCCACAGGAGGAGTCTTCATGTCCCTGGGCTGTGTCCACAGAGAGATCCCCTATCCCAGACCCCTACTCCAGGTTCTGAGATGTTGGAATTTCCTACCCAAACAGCCCCAAGCACATTCCCAAATTCTGGGGTTCCTTCCCTAGATCCATCTTCTTAGACCTCAGTCTCCTTTGACCCTTGAAAGGGTTAAAAAATTAGGTATTTTATTTAAAATAGAACTGTTCAAGACAGACAAAAAAACTCTTAAGGGGATTAATATTTGATTTGCAGCTGTGGAGAAGAGATGGTTTATATGAAAATGTGGTACCAAAGCCTATTCCAGTTTTTCAGTTTCAGGAAAAGTCCTCCCTTTTTGATTCACCTGGAGACCAGCTGGTGTGCATCCCAAGCAGAAGGTGAATAACATCAAGACATGACATGCCAGCCACACTCTATTCATGTTCTTCATGTCAGAACAATATTTCATATCTGGGCCCCAAACCAAATCAAACCAACCAACCAAACAAAAAAAATTCCAAAGCCAAGAAACCCTCCTCTCACTCTAAGGCACCTCAGGTTTGATGTTTCACGTGATGGAAACCAAGCTTGCAATTCATCCTTTCACCTGTCCCTCAAAGATTATCAATCAGTAAGTCATAGTTTAGCCACTGGTCCTAATGTATGACTACATGTGTGGCCCTAGCACGGTCATGAGGACAAATAAGAAAGATCATCCACCTGTGCTGTTTTGCTTTTCCCTATTCCCTATTCTCACTATGCAAAATATATTTTCTACTATGATTTGGAAAGAAAATAGCAACTACTTCACAGAAATGCCTGTAATTTCTCAAGCAAGATGTCCCATCTCTTCCTTATTTTCTTCCAATTTTATAAAAGGAGATTTTTAGAATACGTTGTTTGGGGAAAAAATGTACAACCTTAAAGTTGAGATTTATGTTTTATTTGATAGACAATACAGAGAAACTTAAGCCCAGGATGCAGTCTCTTAGGTAGCTCTGAGGGATTGTTCCAAAGAGGTAAGGGAGGAACCAGGATACACTGGAGTCTTTGCAACAAAAAACCAGGTACTGGGCTTCCCCAGTGGCTCAGCGGCAAAGAATTTGCCTGCAATGTAGGAGACGCAGGAGACCCGGGTTTGATCTCCAGGTCAGGAAGATACCCTGGAAAAGGAAATGGTAACCCACTCCAGTATTCTTCCATGGAAAGTCTCATGGACAGAAGAGCCTGGCGGGCTACAGTCCATGAGGCTTCAAAAAGTTGGACTTGACTAAGTGACTGAACGCACAGATACACACACGTTTGGGAACATGCACAAGTCGGGGCTCACTGAAATCATTCCTTTGATGTGCACCTCAATTATCTGAGGCCAATATCCTGTCCCTTTTCATCCTGAGTCTCCTTGTGATGCATCTTTGGTGGTTGCCTGATAGAGGGCATCCTGTTTCTGTACTGAGTACCCTCAGGGCTCACTGTCTTCAGGGCAGCTATAATGTGATGGCTTAATGGCTGCAACCTCCTTTGTTTACTGATAGAGCAGGCAATATTTTTTCATTGACAATGTTCACTTCTTGCATCTCTCCTTCCTGCCTTTTCTTCTAAACAGAACTTTGAAAAATTACTACAACCACCACTATCTAACCCATTTTTTATTAACTGATTCAATATTCCCAGCTGAGTAATATTACTAGGGTTTCTACTATATTACATTCCACCTGTTTCAAGTATTTTACTTTTATGCTTTCTAGTCCGAGGTAGTCTATTTTTTCCTTGTAAGATTTAATCATTCGTGTTTATTCATTGTAAATAAAAATTGTTCAAGATTTTGAAAGTGGTGAAGGCCCTGACAAGCTCTTCCATCTGGGTTGTATCTTTCTTGTCTCTGAGTGGGCTGCTTTATAACTCTACAGAAAGAGATGTTAACTTGTAGAAAACCAAGAGTAATGGAAATAATTTCTGCCTATTGAAATGCAAATTGTGTCAGATGGAATGTAATTAGTTATTGCCCTGAGAAATATTGACTAGTTCTGCCAGTTTCTCTTCCCTTTGTAAATTCATTTCCACTTTCCTTATCTGATTACAAATGTGAGCTACTTTTTCAGTTCCCTTTTTATCCATGTGGCAGTTTTCTCTTTTCTGCATTAATTAATTAAGTAGTAAAAATTATTAATTCAATAAAACTTTTGCCACATTAATTATTTTTGGTTTTAAGAAAAAAAAGACTTACTTTGCATTTCAAACAAATTACACATGCTAAATTGTAAAGCAAAAAAATTTCCCAACAACTTAAGTTTCCTGGCATTTTATTCGTGTAGAGAACTTTACAGTTTTAGAACCACTTTCCTAGATATTTTTACATTAAGTCTCATAGCAACCCTTGGCATAGAGAACTAGGCAGGAGTTATATTTTACTTATTTTACAAAAGAGGAAACAGGCATTTGAGAGTTTAAGAAAATTGCCCTGGGATGTAGAACTCTTGATTAATCCTGAACTAGAATCCAGGGCAATTTATTTTTTCTCTATAAAATGGAATGTGATACATGTTAATTTTAAATTTGCATGAGATTCATGATTTTGCTATTTTTGGAGAATTATTCTTTAGGATTCTTTTCCAAGGCTTCAACCTGGTTCTTGAGAAACTTACTTAGCTCATTTGGACAAAACTCTCCTCTCTGTTGGAATCCACCAGAGGCCACACCTCCCCCTGAGCTCAGCTGCTGTAGGTCCCAAGGGCAACTTTAATCAGGAGGGCAGACAACTCACAGCTGGAGTGATGAGAGAAGCACTGTCTTCAGGTCGCCTGTATCCCAAGACTCTTTCCTCTTGTACTAGTTTTAATAGGCTCTCCTGAGTGCTAGACTACTTGTATTTCAAAGGAAGGTGACAAATAACCCCACAGGAAAGTTGTATCTGAATAATGTCTTTAAAAATTATTGTCCTGTCCTTATTTTAAAAGAACATTGCATCAGTTGTGAGGCTGGGGTACTTGTACATAGAACACAAAGCTGAAAATACTCTTAAGAGATTATAGGGTCAGGTTCCATGCATGGATGTATTTACATGTATTGGATAGAATACTAAATCATCATATAAACATGTCTTGTTCAGTCTCAGTTTTAAACTTCCTTTGGTAGACTTCTTTTCTCTCTCATATTTTCTTTTCATAGAACTATATTTGTCCTTATACTTTAAAATAGTCATGCAGATTTGATTACTGAAGAGAAACCCCCCCATAAAGTTACACATTTTCAGAAACTACATGATTTTAAAGATGTATTTTCAGAAATAATATTCATTATATAACATGTACGTTATCTAAAAGAAGACCCTGTATCCATCTAAGGATTATTACTGTATTTTTTGTTCACTTATAAATACCCCATATGAGATTTCTTTTGAACACCTCAAATTTCAGCAGGTTTGTATGGTCCGTGTTACTAAGTACATACTCAGCAACCTGAGAAAAATCTGATTTTGCTTAGTGCAGTAATACATGGAGTTAAAAAGTTAAAAATATCATTTCCACTAGATATCAGTAATCTCTTGATAGAGCAAAATGTTCTGTGAGCCAACCTATTAAATAGGAGAAAGCTAAATGTCTACAGTTTAAAATCCAACAAACATCTTAATGTAATTGACTCAGTAAAATGTCTATATATACATTAGTATACGTGAGCATATGAATGAGCGTAACAAACTATCATGTTAGGATGTAAAATATTGGGAATGTCACGTCTTACTAAAAAGTTAGTGCTATTCAGAAACAGCTTTTAAGAATGCATTAATGTGGGGTCATTAGGATCTAAGAATATGGGAAGTAATCTTATAGATTCTGAGGTTCATTTATTTATTTTCAGCATGCTTATTAAAATAGCTGCACATATCTACTATAGTCCTCAAGTTATATTTTGAACTGACTCAAAATTATTCCCACACAATTTGGTATGGAAATTGTTAAAAATATATACATTAGCTTAAAAATATATTGAGATATACATACAACCAATGAAGCTTAAATATTAAAAGTTAGCTTCCTATGAGTTTTGGTATGGAAGTGATACATGTGAAGATGTCACCGAGCAGATGTCCTGGAAGGTGTGTCTGATGTTACTTTAGTCTCTCTTGCTGCTGGAGGAGCCCTGTGACTCAGTCCTGGCTGATGGAGTATGAGCAGATGTTTACCAAGTAAATTTCCAGAAAAGCTATTGTTGTCATCATAATAAAGGCATAGAATCACCTTTGCCTTTTTTGTCCTTGTCTCTAGAAAGCTTGAATATGTGGAGCAAACATGTGACTGTCTCAAAACAAAGATGGCAGAGCAGGTCTTGATACGGTGCTTGACCATCGACGATCTCCTTGAGCAGCTGTGTTATTTGGACACGTATCTCTGAATGTCCTTGCACATGAGTTAATGACTGTTTTTGTCTATGCGGTTATGCTTTGTCTTCGATTCCATACAGTCCAATGAAATTCCAGTAAATAAGTATTGCTTTCTCTCACTCTAAACTATCATTCTATGTGCTTTGTAGCCTTGGGAGCTCTAACAGGGGCATTTAGCTTGTCTTACATTCTTTATCAAGGAAGTCTTTCCCTTCTGAGGTAGCAACTACAACAGAGCAGGTCTGTGTAGGGAAAACAGGGAATAGTGCGCCAGCCGCAAGAGGTGTCCACTTTGTAGACAGTGCAGCAAATCAATTCCAGCAATGAGTTGATGGCAAGTGTCGGTCTCTCACTCTGCTGAAATTAGATGGCCACTTTTTCCAGATAGAAAATAGACATCATACCTCAGTGTTCTCAAGCATTGTGGTGAAACTGATTACTTAGGGTGACTCTATCTGCTTTAACAAAGAGCTTCAGACTGGAATAGGAACAATAGAGGTTTTCTTCTTGAACAAAAGAGAGATTTACCTGTTGCTCACATAAGTCTCGAGTTAGTGTTCCTGGTTAGCAGGCTACTCTCCTCCACTTAGTGATTTACAGATAGATTCTTCTCTCATCTCACTTGTCCTGAGATCTTTGAAGTCATTTTCCTCCAGTCAAGAAGAGAAAAAGCATGAGGAAAGAACGCTTGTTCCTTCCAAGCTTTGGAGAGGAAGTGATACAGGTCACTTACGCTCATGCTCCATGGGACACAAGTCATGTGCAGGAACACACAGGAACAGGGGTGCTGGTTCCTGGCTTGAAAACTAAGTTTCAAGTGCACCTCATTGTGTCATGTTTATTTTTTTCCACTTTTCAGATTGCTGTTTTCACAAATAGAAGGTTTACGGCAACCTTGAGCCAAGCAAGTCTATTGGCATCAGTTTTCCAACAGTGCTTACTTACTTCCTGTCTCTGTGTCATATTTTGGTGCTTTTCATGATATTTCAAACTTTTTTTCTTTTTGACTGTTATTCTGTTTGTTATGGTGACCCGTGTTCAGTAGTCTTTGATGTTACTACTCTGACTCAAAGAGTGTCAGATGATGGTTAGTATTTTAACACTAAATTATTTTTAATTAAGGTGTGTACATTGCTTTTTTAGACATAATGCTATTGCACGCTTAATAGATTACAGTGTAGTATAAACATAATTTTTATATGTACTGGAAAGCCAAAAGTTTGGGGCGATTTGCTTTATTGTGGTCTGTGACTAAATCCATAGTATCTCTAAGGAATGTAACACAGTCAAAATTAACTGTGGTCAACAGTATTAGACCAAAATCATCTCTCTCTCTCTTTCTTTTTTTTTTTTTTTTGCATACAGCAGCAAGTTTTTATTTCACAAGCATCCAGGTTTAGTTCAGGGTCAACTAGGGAGCTCTTTTAATCTTAACTAATGTTGCTCATGTGTGCAGCTTCTGTTGGTGGATGGATGAACTAAGATGGCCTCAGCTTTACATATCTCTGCTCTGCACATCTCTCTTCTATCCACCTGGAGTAACCATGGTGGCAAAGACAGAGACACAAGGAAAACAGGCAGAAAAAGTCAAGGTGTCTTTAGCCATCACTCAGAACTTGCACACTTTCATCCCCACTCCATCCTGCAGGACATGCATAATTAAGGCATGGGCAAAATACACTGCATTGCTTTTGTGATAGTAACTGCTAAGTCATATGGCAAAAGGAATAGAATTGGGGAGCTTTAAGATTTTGGAACCATCAAAGCGGTTTCGCATGCTCACTAAGGCTGAACACAGTGGGAAAGGAACTTACCAAAAGGAATCCAAATTGCCAAGAGGAGGTTTAAGTTAATTCTAAGAAGCCAAAAAGAAAGTAAATTTTGTACAAAATATTGTATGCAGGTGCATGTTTGGAAGACCAAAATCATCTTTTATAGCAATCCTTTAAATTATGGGTACCATTTTTCATGTAAAAGCAAACACTGACATTGAGAATAGATTCCATGTGTATGATATGGCCTTCTACTATAACTTTAAGTTCATCATAAATTATTGATCTGCAGAACAATTATTTTCATTTGTCAACACATGACTGTATTTCTCATAGCTGTTAACCATGCAGAAACACTGAAGTTCACAAACTGATAAGTAAATGACAGAGTAAATCGGCCCATTTCCTAATCAATTTTAAATATAAATGGCTTTAATTTTATTTTAAGGATGGCGAGGTATATGAGTCTAAAGACAGAACCAAACTCCAAATTCATTTATAGACGGGAGCTTGTTAAGTAGATGATGAGGAGATCCTAAAATTGGAAATACTCAATCTTTGTAAATTTCAATTGATGTTGGTCAAATAAATGTCCTGCAAATATCATGGTTTGAGTATGTATTACAATGTCACATAAGGAATATCATGGGGTAATTTTTGGCAGTTTTTGCATGACTGAAGTTTTGATTTTTAAGTTCACACATTTCTTCATGAAGGAATAACACTTCCCAGTCCTGTAGTGGATATGTCTTCTTAATATGTTGATTCTTCTGACCTTGATGAAATTTTAAAATACTTGGGAAATTAAATATTGTACTTGGAACAAACATGTCCATTTTTAAAGCTCTAAAATCAAATAAAGATAGCATACTTCCTGTTTTGCCTCCATTAATTTCCCCTATGATAATTCTCCTTTGAATGTTTTAAATCCATTATTTAATTCCACTTTGCATTCTCATAAATTTTATGGTATTCTGTGTTTAGATGCTCATCTTATGCTACTGTGGTGTCAATGAATTGGTTGCACGAATCCAATAGGGAAATGAATTATTTGAGTATGAGAAATGAAAAGCAATCTTGGTTTTTTAACACAGATTTAAATCTCCCTTATTTATGTGCTAGTCTTCCTATTTATTTCTAATAACAGAGGAATTCTTTCGGTCTAACAGAGACATTTTGTTGTTTTAGTAAAGGACATGCTTATGTTGTGATTATTGAACTGTGTCAAACAATAAAATGAAAAATCTGTACAATTGAGATTTTGAAGCAGTGAGGGAGAAGGTTTTATACATAAAGAGGGACAACAAGAATAGTCCTCAAAATATTTCATTCTCAGTGAAATCTGTGTGTGAGGAAATAAAAAGCAACAACGTAAAGTTTATATGAATGCTTTTGATGTCCTTGACATTTTGCCAAATATCAAGAGGCTCAAGAACATTAGAACAAAGATTGGTCTTGTTTTCAGAGTGTGCACAATATGGCTGAAGCAGTACATCTAAGGTCAGAACAAAAGACAATTATTTTTGTTTCAAATGAACTCTTTGTTAGCAAGGTTTACCAAACAGGGCCATAACTTGTGTGGGATTCCCTCCCATCTTCAGTCACCAAACATCATCTTAAGCCTCGCTAGCCCTAAGGAATATATACATCCTTGAGATAAAGCACTAATTTTGATCATTTCTTGATTGGTCCAGGTCTTTTACACACTTTCAGAAATTTTTTAAATTAATTTTATTGGAGTATAGTTGATTTAAAATGTTGTGTTAGTTTCAGGTGTACAGCGAAGTGAGTCAATTATACATATACATATATCCATTCATTTTTAGTTTCTTTTCCCATATAGGCCATTACAGAGTATTGAGTTGAGTTCCCAGTGCTATACAGTAAGTTCTTATTGGTTATATATTGTCTTACTTAGTAAAGTAAAATAGAGAAAGACGATATCCTATATGATATTGCTTATATTTTTAGAATCGTCCAGAAATTTTGACCATACTAAGTAGCCCTTTCTGGTTTCATTTTAGATAATAATCCCTTTACTTGAGCCAAATCTGCTTTCTTATAAACTTTCTTATTTTGTTCATTTGTTTTAGGTAAATAAATATATTGAGTTATATAAAGAACACAATTTTGTGGTCAGATGGCCAGCGACCCCCTTCCTAGCTTGTCAACTGTTTGCATAAAAGTTCAATTAATATTTGTGACAAGTTGTCCAAATGGCCCTCCTTCAAGGAATTCAGACAGGAGATAATCAATCATATTTTCCACACCACATCCAAGGTCACTCTGAGGGTCATCATCCTACCAGCTATCAAACCTTGAAAAGATCACGGTCCTAAAAGATCACAGGTGAGTCATTTTTATCTGCCGTGCCTGGAAGTGGGGTGTGATACTTTTAGTAAAAGTTCATTGGATGAAACTTAGTCGTATGGCTACATCAAATGACAGAAGAGACTGGGACATAAAATCTAGATGTGTGAACATAAAGGAATATAAAAACCTGGAATTTGGTAGTCAGATAGCAATATCTTACTATAAAGAAACACGATTGCTTTTCCTGTTTTTAAAGCATGTCATTATAAAATTAACACAAAAATATAGTCTCACGAATAATCAAAACATTACAGATAAATGTGAAAGCTCTCTTTGATCACTCTCCAAATTTGTTCTAGTTCTCCTCCAGGCATACCTGCAGTAAAAAGTTTAATTGTAAATTCTTGCAAATTTAATCTTCTTTAATGTAAGAAACACAATCACTCTGGGAATCTAGGTCAGAGGATGTATGGAAAAACAGCAATAACACTCACTACAGGCATCCACTCTTTTAAGAGTTTGGTATTTATTAGCTTGTTAAATCATAATAACCCAACTATTGGTAGATACCACTGTTACCACCCTTATTCTGCAAATGAATAAACAGAGGCACAGGAAGTTTCATCCATTGTTGCAGCTCAGGGATTAGTGCCTTGTCTATTGACAGTGAACCTTGTACATTTTCCTCCAGAGTCTGTGTGCCTTACCATACACCTCACAGCATGTGCTGGAAATGATAGAGGATGAATTCCAGTCACGAGGGAGCAGTAAAGGCTGGAATCACCCTCTCACTGTCAACAAATAGAAAACTGGACAAAATGTGGAATACTTGCATGCAGGGCTGAAACTATAGTCAGCACAGGTATGTGATCCTTCAGAGACAGGAAACAAATGAGTTAAGTCTTAAAACTGCCCTAGGTTCCTGGCTGGAGGCAATTTTTGTACTGACAAAGACAAGGGATCCTTCAGAGACAGGAAACAAATGAGTTAAGTCTTAAAACTGCCCTAGGTTCCTGGCTGGAGGCAATTTTTGTACTGACAAAGACAAGGGAATCCAAGCAGAGCTCACTCTTCTCATGAACTGTGTGAAACGTAGATCAGAGTTCAGAGAGGTTGAAACAGTTAGAATTTGTGGGGCAGAGTATCAGGAATCCCTGGTGGCTTAGATGGTAAAGAACCTTCCTGCAATGCAGGAGATCCAGGTTCAATCCCTGGGTTGGGAAGAACCCCTGGAGTAGGAAAGAGCAGCCCATTCCAGTATTCTTGACTGGAGAATTCCATGGACAAAGGAGCAACAAACACTGACACTGACTGTATCAAAAAAGAGAAAGCTACTAACAGAAAGATTTCCAGAAATCCACATAGAAAGTTCTGTTGAGTTTGTGAGTATCAATCTACACATGTATACAGTTCAACCTCAAAAAATAGTTCCAGGAAGAGAACAGTTACCAGAGACCATTAAAGAGAAAAGTGTTCTGAGATCTCACAGGACCAAGAACCATTCTTCTTTCCACCAGCCAGCATAGAAAGGCATTTTGGATATATGGAGCCTTCAGCACTGACACCCCAAAGACCTGCCTTATTGAGGCTAAACAAGTCAAAAAGAATACTGGAGGTCTGCCTTTTAGAAAACATTTTAGAAAAAGGTTCAAAGAGAAAATGAATACCAACATGTGGAATATAATCCCAACAATATCAGATCTTACATTAAATCTGAGTAAAATAAATAGTCTAATTAAAAGGAAAAGCAAACAACTAAAAGCAAACTTCTAAGAGACAAAAACAGATCTGTAAGACACTTTATTGCCTGTGAGAGCGAAGTCCAAAACTCTTTAAAACAATAAACAAAATCTAGCACTCAGTAGCGTAACATTTACAAAGTCAAGCTTGCAATTCAAACATTACTAGACTGTCAAAGAGGAAGAAAAATGTGACCTATAATTATGAGAAAACATTCAATCTATAAAAACAGACATAGAAATGATGTAATTTGTAATAGTAAAGCAGTTGTCAATATACTCAAAATGCTCAAAGACCTACAGGATAAAACAAGTAGTGAGAAAAATAGGAAATATATATATATATATATATATGAAACAGAATTTTTGAGTTGAAAGTTATTGTTTGAAATAAAGATTTGACTGGATGAAATTAACAGCTTATTGAATACTGCAGGAGAAAATACTCTTAAACTTGAAGACAGCAATGAGAACAATCCAAAATGAAGAGGACGGGGAAAAATAAAGGCCAGAAGTGGATTAACAGAGCCTCAGAACCTTCTGGGAAATATAAAACTATCTAATAAAAATGTAATTTGAGTCCCAGAAGGAAAAGATATGGGAAAAATTACTTGAGGAAATACGAAATAAATGATTTCCAAATTTGATGAAAACTATAAATCTACTGATGCAAAAACATGATGAATTTCAAGCAGTATAAATACAAATCATACAATACCGAGGCATATTAAAATCAACTTACTGAATACAAATGATATTTGTTAAAGTCAGTCAGAGAAAAGTGATATTACAGGAGAAGAATACAGATAAACATAACAGATTTTCCATCAGGAGCTATGCAAACCAGCAAACAGAGCGATGGATCTTTAAAGTACTGGAGAAAAAAAAAAATAACACCTTTTAAAGCCTGTCATTTTAGATATGCACAGTGAAAATATCTTTTTGAAAATTAAAGAGAAATAAAGACTTTGCAGAATAAATTTCCAGAGATAAAAGCAAAGACAGTTTATTATCAGCATATCTTCTTTACAAGGAATGTGAAAGCAAGTTCTTCAGTGACAAAGAATATGGTGTCAGACAGACGTTCAGATCTGTAAGAAGAAATGCAGAGGCTGAAAATAGTCAAAATAAAGATGAGCATATAAGGCTTTTCATATGCTCCTAAAGATCATTGATTTTCAAAAGCAAATATAGTAGCTATACATTGTGAGATTAAAATATACATAAAAATTAAATTTATAACAAATAATGTAAAGTGCAAATTATACCACATCGTTACATTGCTTCACACAGAAGGGAATGGCTAAGAGTTGAGATTCATGATAATCAAATACATGTTTTGAAATTCAGACACATGGACTTTGAAGTTGGTTGATTTATTC
Organism: Okapia johnstoni; assembly: GCA_024291935.2. Lineage (NCBI taxonomy): Eukaryota > Metazoa > Chordata > Mammalia > Artiodactyla > Giraffidae > Okapia > Okapia johnstoni. Next base: position 29,433,807 of record CM044310.1, on the reverse strand, counting down.
AACTTTTGAAAATTAGCATTTATACATTGTGGTGATTCAGAATCACTTTAGCAGGAAGAGAATTTTTAACAGTATACTTGGATATTTTTCTCTTTTACTATACAAGAATTGGTCATTAATCGTTCCAAAAATAATATATAAGCACCACATTCAAAGTTGCTGAAATAAAAAGTGTATGTGAGGCCATAGTCGACAAGGTGTAAAATGGGATCAGAGGCTAATATGAACCTGTTTCTTCTTCTTCGCTTTATTTTGCTCTAGGTTTGGTAAGTGTGTACGTGGTGCTCATGAGGGGAACTTGGGGAAGGGACTGTAGAGAGAGTTGGCACACCTATGGAAAAGGCTGGGTGCCCCCCCAAATAGTCCTGATTGTTCTGTCATCAAAGGTTAGCCTAACACATCATTTAGAAAGGGTTGTGGTAGCCTCTTTATAGTTAAAGCCACATTTGGTCAAAGGTCTCTGGACTTCTATTAAGTTTCCTGTCAGTTAGTCAGTTCAGTCGCTCAGTCGTGTCCGACTCTTTGCGACCCCGTGAACTGCAGCATGCCAGGCCTCCCTGTCCATCACCAACTCCCGGAGTCCACCCAAACTCATGTCCATTGAGTCGATGATGCCATCCAACCATCTCATCCTCTGTCGTCCCCTTCTCCTCCTGCCCTCAATCTTTCCCAGCATCAGGGTCTTTTCCAATGAGTCAACCCTTTGCATGAGGTGGCCCAAAGTATTGGAGTTTCAGCTTCAACATCAGTCCTTCCAATGAACACCCAGGATTGATCTCCTTTAGGATGGACTGGTTGGATCTTCTTGCAGTCCAAGGGACTCTCAAGAGTCTTCTCCAACACCACAGTTCAAAAGCATCAATTCTTCGGTGCTCAGCTTTCTTTATAGTCCAACTCTCACATCCATACATGACCACTGGAAAAACCGTAGCCTTGACTATATGGACCTTTGTTGACAAAGTAATGTCTCTGCTTTTTAAAAGTTTCCAGATGTCTTGGCAATTACTTTCACATAACCCCAGTGGTTGCCAACTAGAACCTAATTTTATGAGTCTAGACATTGGGATGAAATAGCATCAGCAGACTCTGAACTGCTTCCTCTGTTCTATCAGGTGTAAATGTATTTTCTCTTCCTTGCCAGGTTTGCATTTGATGGTTTCCAGGATCCACTCTTTAAGAGTGAGATCATTCCAAAAAATGACCATTGCCAGAGGAAGGTGAGAGACCTCTGTGGCCTGGCAGTTTTTCTTTCCAATTCTACATTAGGAGATTACACAGGAAATGTCTGCATCTCTGAACATATGCCAGCAAAATGAAGTTCATGAGCCTCTTCTCTTTCCACAAATGACCCATAATTAGGGTTTTGTCAGAAATCAATAAAACCCAAAAAACTACAGATTCTTAATGCATTGCATTAACAATATTACAAAAAAGTTATTACAGCAAAGCAACTGAGTATAAAGACAAGGAAAGTGAAATTTATAATATAAGTTTCAAAGTCCTAGATGTTTCACAGCTTCTCCTGAGACCAAAGAACAGAGCTTAAAGAGCTCATATACTCTGTGGGATTGGTTATCTCACACTTTCTCAGTTCTTCTCTTAATAATGCACACATCAAGTCTTCTTGATAAAAATTGTCATAAGAGAGAACAATGATAAGTTTTATTATAGAGGAAGCAAACAAGAAAAATTTTCAGAGAATTTGCCTTGAAAGTTAGGTATATGAGCTTAGTGACCAGCATAGTATTAGTATTAGTGACCAGAGCAGAGGGGAAAATGTGGCTTCTAGCTTTAAGTAACAAGCTTGTTGACATTGAATTTGGGTTGACCTCTTCTACTCTAAGATATACAAATGCCATTTAATAGTACTGAGGTCTATATTATAGGCTATTGTAAATAACAATCCCATGTGTGTAAGTTTATCTTGAATATTGTACATATATAATATATATGTATTATATATAGTCTATCTATCTATGATGCTGTGAAAGTGCTACACTCAATATGCTAGCAAATTTGCAAAACTCAGCAGTGCCATAGGACTTGAAAAGGTCAGTTTTCATTCAAATCCCTAAGAAGGACGATGCCAAAGATTGTTCAAACTACCGCAGAATTGCACTCATTCCACATGCTGGCAAATTAATGCTCAAAATTCTCCAAGCTAGGCTCCAATAGTATGTGAACCGGGAACTTCCAGATGTTCAAGCTAGATTTAGAAAAGGCAGAGGAACCAGAGATCAAATCGCCAACATCCGTCGGATCATAGAAGAAGCAAGAGAATTCCAGAAAACTATCTACTTCTGCTTCACTGACTAAACTAAAGCTTTTGACTGTGTGGATCACAACAAACTGTGGAAAATTCTTCAAGAAATGGGAATACCAGACGACTTTACCCGCCTCCTGAAAAATCCATATTTAGGTCAAGAAGCAATAGTTATATCTAGACATGGAACAATCGACTGGTTCCAAATTTGGAAAGGAGTACATCAAGGCTGTATATTGCCACCTTGCTTCTTTATCTTATATGTAGAGTACATCATGAGAATTGCTGGGCTGGATGAAGCACAAGCTGAATCAGGATTGCAAGGAGAAATATCAATAACCTCAGATATGCAGATGCTGCTGCTGCTGCTGCTAAGTCGCTTCAGTTGTGTACCCTTAAGGCAGAAAGCGAAAAGGAACTTAAGAGCTTCATATGAAGGTGAAAGAGGAGAGTGAAAAAGCTGGCTTAAAACTCAACATTTAAAAAATCATCTGTCCCATGACTTCATGGCAAATAGGTGGGGAAAAATGAAAACAGTGAGAGACTTTATTTTCTTGGGCTCCAGAATCACTGTGGTTGGTGACTATAGCCATGAAATTAAAAGACACTTGCTCCTTGGAAGAAAAGCTATGACAAACCTAGACAACATATTAAAAAGCAGAGACATTACTTTGCCAACAGAGTTTCATATGGTCAAAGCTATGCTTTTTCCAGTAGTCATGTATGGATGTGAGAGTTGGACCATAAAGAAGGCTGAGTGCTGAAGAATTGATGCTTTTGAATTGTGGTGTTGGAGAAGACTCTTGAGAGTCCCTTGGACTGCAAGGAGATTCAACCAGTCCATCCTAAAGGAGATCAGTCCTGGGTGTTCATTGGAAGGACTGATGGCTGAGGCTGAAACGCCAATACTTTGGCCACCTGATGTGAAGAGCTAATTACTAGAAAAGACCCTGATGCTGGGAAAGATTGAGGGCAGGAGGAGAAGGGGATGACAGAGGATGAGAATGTTGGATTGCATCACCGATTCAATGGACACAAGTTTGATTGAGCTCTGGGAGATGGTGAAGGACAGGGAGGCCTGGCTTACTGCAGTCCATAGGATCACAAGGAGTGAGACATGATTGAGTGACTGAACAGCAACAATATATTTTGAGGGTTTCTAAAAGTAAATATTAAAAAACCCTCACCTAGTCTATATGTCTTTTACTAAATGACTCTACCAATCTTTTAGTCATCTATCCAAAAATATGAGAATCCTACTTAATCCTTTAACCACTTTTAAAATCCACTTTAGTTGTGTTTTGACAAAGCCACCTTTAAAATATCATAGGCCAGCATGTGGAGCTAGGAAACATTGTGTTCCTTTGAGGTTCTCAAGCTATCTTGGATGAACTAGTCTTTTTAAAAAATTTTGTAACTTATTAACCCCAAAGTTCTTTGAAGCACTATTTATAATAGGTAAGATATGAAAGCAATCAAATATCCATCAACAGATGTCTAGTTAAGAAGATGGTGTGTATATATGTATGTATACGTATATATATATACACACAGATATGTGTATATATATGTATATATATATACACACAGATATGTGTATATATATGTATATATATATACACACAGATATGTGTATATATATGTATATATATATATATACACACATATATATATATAGTGGAATACTACTCAACCACAAAAAAAGAAGGAAATTTTGCCATTTGCAGCAACATGGATGAATCCAGAGATTATAATACTAAGGGAAGAAAGACAGAGAAAGATGAATATCATATGCTATCACTTATATGTGGAATCTGAAAAATAATGATACAAAAAAACTATTATACAAAGAAGAAATAGACTCATAGACATACAAAACAAACTTATGGTTACCAAAAAGGAAAGAGTGGAAGGGATAAATTAGGAGTTTGAAATTAACATGCATACTACCATGTTTAAAATATATAAACAACAAGGGCCTATATGTAGCACAGGAAACTCTACTCAATATTCTATAATAATGTATAAGGGAAAAGAATCTGAATATATATATATACACATATATATACACTGAATCACTTTGCTGTATACCTAAAACTAACACACCATTGTAAATCAGCTATGCTTCAATAAAAAAAGTAAATTACAAGCTGAGCCCATTCATTAATGTCTTTGGAACTCAAAGCCTACTGAAAAAAAAATTTGAATATGATACACTTTGGATTTCAGGCTTGTTTTATAGATAGGGGACACCTAATGAGAGCTGAACTGAAGGGAAAAAAAGAGGGCCAGTGAAAGTTGACTTAAATAAGTCAAAACACTGGTGATGTGTTTCTTAGTGAAAGGAAGACCACAAGGTTGTAAGGAATTGTTTTCCCAGATTTAATACACTCATTACTCAACCCACCTCTCAGTCCTACAGGAAGCAGTGTGGGCGGAGTAGAACCACAGTGACCCACAAGGCTGAAGGGAGGGGCAGCAAACGGCAGGCGCTCCTGTTTAATTGGGATGCTCTCATCTTTGAGACTCAAAAGGAAAGTGGCACTTACTTGGAACTAACTCTCAATTGACAGGTTCCAATGAATTACCTTTTAATCACCTTTTGTTCTCCTAATAAACCTCCGGATTTGTGTTGGCTGTATTTGGGAACACAACTTACTTTCTGTGAGCAGACAGAGCCCCATATTTTTGTGCTCCCTGGCAAGTGAGGATCAAGACACATTAATTGTACTTAAGTATCTCTTGAATATTCTCTCTCATTTTTATCTCCACTGACTCTACAATTTAGACACTTATCTCAAATGGATTTTTTCCAAAAGACTCCTAACTGATAAATGCTCTTCAATGTCACCCATTCTTGATTCTGCTGCCAGAGGTCTTTATAACTTGAAATTTTGATGTTTACTTTTATGCTTTAATTTCTTTAATGGTACCCCCATACTTATGACATGAAATGAAATCTCTTTCTAAAAATCATAGAACCTGTCTAATCATGACTCTTGCAAGTTTCTTTCATGAATTTAATATATATACATACACATACACTGAATATGCATATACATATATGTAAGTATATATATCCTGTAATGAATATATATACAATATTATACCTAGTCAAATATCTATACACACATTATTATACATACATAGCCATCTAACAAATACATTCTGAGTAGCTATTGTGCTTTTCATTAAAGAAACTTACATTTCCAAAGTCAAGGGTATATAATAAAAAAAAATTCCTTACAAAATAACAAATTAATAAAATAGTGTATGTTCTGAGGAAAATTAAAGAGGGTGTGGAACAGAGAAACTGAAGTGTGGAGAGGGAATAAGGGATACTTCAGGTAGATTGGCGAGGGGTCACCTTGCAGAGGAAGAGATGCCTGAGCTATGACTTGAACCAATCCATTTGCACAAACGCTTGAGTGAGAGAAGGAAAAGTGTAAAGACCCTCCTCCCAAACAGCAAAGGTGAGAGTAGCTGGAACACAGCTGGGAGCCAACAGAGAGATTGCTTAAAGGTAAAATTTTAAAAGTAAACAGAGCCAGATATTGTATAATAATAACTATTCTATTAGCAAGAAAGGGAATAAAAATAATAACAATGCATAATATAACACAATGGACCAAACATTATTTCAAACAAAAAATGAACTCATTTATTCCTAATCCTATTTCTACAACAAAAGTACTATTATTAGTCACTATTTTGCACATTAAGACGCTGAGGAAGGAGAAAGTAAACGGCTCGCCCAAGATCATATAGAAAAATTTACAGTTGGTGGCAGAATCTATTACTTACGCAAGTAGTCTGGCTTTAGAATCTAATCACCACTACTATTATATATTAGGAGTTTGTCAGACTGAATAAGTATTTTAATTGTTTCTAAGTACAATGAGAAGCTAATGCAGTGTATTAAGCAAGGAAGGTAAGATTTACCCTTTAAAAGGTTTTCTTTAGACACTGTGTGTTTGAGAAGCAGTACTTGCAAAAGAGAGGCAGAAAAGATCAAAGTACAAATGCAGTCATCTGGCCAAGAGATGATCGTGATTTGGGCAAAGTAGGAGTAGACGAGCTCATGAGAATTCCACCAGTTTCAACAAATCTTAAAGGTGGAGACAAAAGACTTGTTGAACAATGCCTAGCAGAGATTATGCAATAGGACTCTCAAGGAAGATAATTTTAGCTCATTGAATGTATTGATGGTGATTCCATTAATTTCAGAGGGGAGAAAAGTAAGATGAGATGAGTAGCACACAGAGGATTTTTTCTTGAGAAATATTAAGCTTGCCTTGTGCACTGGATATCCAAGTAGAGTATTTAAGAGAAGTGAAAATAAACATTTGGTGCTCAGGGTAAGGTTTGGGCTGAAGGTATAAAATTTGAACATCATCAGTATATGGGTAACTAATAAAGCTAAGGAGCCAAATGAGTTCACTGCCATGAAAAGCAACACAGTGATTATTCTGATTTACTTGTTGTATCCCCATATTTCTGATCCCTCATACCTTTGGACCTTTGCAGACAGTTAGGTAATAATTTTTTTTTTCTGAAAGAATACATCTAATCTTTCATTTCTTGAGACTTCATCTCCAGTCAAGTTTTTTCTGATTACTTATGAAGAGTTGGGAACTGCTGAACACATTTATCCCTTCTCTCCTTCCTTCCAACTGTCCATCCATCTATGCATCCAGCAGGCTTATACTGGTTTATGTTAGCTGACTTATGCTAGGGAGTTTGATACGCATTCGAGGATGCATAGAATATACAAACAACTAAGTCCCTGTCTTTTGGAATTTTGTTGTCTCCATAAATTGTTTACAACCACATCTTTCAAACTTTACTTTGAAACATAGTGAGTCAAAAACAATTTAAAGATCAGCAAGAGAAAATATAAGATAAAATCCCCAAGGGTATCATGCATAACAATTATAAGAATTGTTTATGAATCATTTCCCCCTGACGTATGCATCTACTAGATTGAAATAAAATGTGTATTTTTTATTAGGGAAAATTTAAAATACTCTTTCAATATTTGAAAGACACTGTATATGATTTTCTCCCCATTTGACTTAACTCTGGAGGAAGGGGCCAGATCTACAAATATTTCTACCTTTGAATCTTCAGGACACAAATCCTGATGTTGATTAGAGAAGCAATGATATTTGTGGGAAAGACAGTGAGAGAGGGAAGACATAGAAAGTGGGGCACCTGAAGGAGGCAGCAGCACACACACATCGGTGAAGTTTGGTTTCTGCTGCCACGAGCAGTTAGCCAAGCGCTGGGAATGCCCACATCTTGGTGGGAAGACAAGTGCTGAGCGACTCCAGAAATAGCTGTGTCATAGTCACTAATCATACCACAGAATGAAGGAACACTAGGATATCAAATTCAATGAGAGGCATTTTAATGTCAGTCCTGTGTTGATTGTTATTAAAGACTGGGTTTCTGATTACCACCAATTCCCTTTATGCTTTGAAAAATAAATAAATTAATATTAATTATTAATATTAATATTAATTAATTGATATTAATATTTTTAATATTAATATTTATTAATATCAATATTTTTAATATTAATATTTATTAATATTAATATTAATTAATTATTAATGTTTATTTAATAATGGTTGTTGCTTGCTTTATCTCTAATTAACTGATGTGAAATTTTATCCTCTGGACCAATGAGCATCTCTGATCCATGGATAACTGCATCTTTGGTGATAATTCATATTCTTAGAGGAAAGAAGTCTATGTGTAAATGGAATGCTTGATCTCAGAAAATGGAAAAGGATTCAAACTCTGGTTGTATTATGACAAGGGCAATCCCTTGCTGGGAAGAAAGGTAAATGCTTTTATCTTGATTCAGATTTTGTTTTCTATTCTTTCATTAAATCCAAATCTAAAGTAATAGGGCATAAGTATGCATTTTTAAAATCTAATCTTTTTCTGCATAAAATATTTATTTTATTGGTCTTTTGAACTGGAACAGTGTTTGCTCATGTGCACTTAAATTTAAAACACCATCTTGACCACAATCTAAAGATGCAGAAAAATATGTGGAGACCTCTTTGTTTTGCCTAGAGACTGTTTCCTAAAGAAATTTTATAGTAAAATGCATGTACTATTTTCACAGTACTTACAGAAAAGTGGGCTAATGTGAAAAAACGTTCTGAATATGAGTATCTTAATAATGTTTTGATTGAAGGAAGGAAGAAAGAAAGAAGGGAAGGGAGGAAGAGAGGATGAGAAAGAGGAGTTGGGGTGAGATCAACGAAGGAGGCTTCCAATATCTATGTTGCCATGGGAACAGCATCCCACTTCTTCCAAAGCAACAGCAGTAATAATGAATTTTACTTGGAAACAGAAATAGAAATCCCCCTAAAAAAAGCCCGATCCTCAGTTCAGTCTATTCCAAAAAAGTATTCATAGTAACTTCCAGAACTTAAAATACTTTTAATCTAATTATAGAACAACATAATCATTCACTAAAATGGAATGATTGATATCCATAAGCACTGCAGCAGTGACAATGTGGTATACACCTGCAGTGGGAGTGTGAATGTGTGGGGAAGAAACTATGCCCATAGTTCTTTCCCAGAAGAAGGAATATTTTCTTTTGGCTAAAATCTATAGGGCTAGGACAGTGTCAGTGAGCTGCATGTCTGAGATGATGCAGAAAAGGGAGGTTTCATATATATAGGAATTAGAGGGAATTTCTCTTCCCCTCCTCACCCTTCCACACACAGTTTCTGTGTGGTTACATCATGTGATCTGCATACAGGTAGTGCTCAATAAGTGTTATTTTGAATGAATTGAAATGGATAACCTGGTGCAACCACCACGCAGGTGGGGAGGGACACAGGAGTATGGTGAGCACACTAGTGGGTTCCAAGATGTCTATCTCCTCATCCTCAGGACCCGGAATAGGTTATGTTACCTGGCAAAGGGGAATTAAGGTTTGGGTGGGATTACAGTTGCTAATCAGTTGATTTTAACTTATTTTTAAATTAACTTCTACTGGAGTCGAGTTGCTTTACAATGTTGTGTTAGTTTCTGCTCTACACCAAGGTGAATCAGCTATACATATGCTCCATATTCTTTGGATTCCCTTCCCATTTAGGTCACCACAGAGCGTGAGTCAAGTTCCCTGTTCTATACAGTAGGGTCTCATTGGTTATCTATTTTAAACACAGTAGTGTATACAGGTCAATCCCAATCTCCCAGTTCATCCCACACAGTATCCATATGTTTGTTCTCTGTAGCATCTGTACATTTTTTCTAGATTCCACATTTATGTGTTAGTATTTGATATTTATTTTTCTCTGTCTGACTTACCTCACTCCATTCTGCATGACAGTCTCTAGGTCCATCCACCCTCTCTACCCAGTCACGGGATTTCATTCTTTTTAATGGCGGAGCAATTGAGTAATAGAGATATTATCCTGAGTTAACCGGTGGCCCGGTGTCATCCCAAGTGTCCTTAAGAACAGAAGAAGGAAACAGGGGAGGGAATTTAGTGCTGTGATGGGACACTCAGTGCATTTTACTCCCTTTTCAGATCAAGGAAAGGACCGGGAGTCCAGGCCAGCAGACTCTCTTAGAGTCTCCCAAAAGCAACCCAGACCAGTGACACTTTGATTTTAGCCCAGTGAGACCTGTGTCAGACCTCTGACTTATAAAATTGTAAGCTTTATAAACATTTTGCCTGTGTTTAAGCCACTAAAGCTGTGGTGAATTTTTACAGCAAAATAGAAAACTATTATTAAGTTTATAGAAATATGCAGGAATGATTTTGGTAGTGATGTTCAGGCAAAATGTAAACAAATCTCAAGGGACCAGAGACATCTTATTGAAAGTTTCAAATTCTTAAAGGCACAGAAAAATGTAAAATAATTCAATTCGTATGTGTTCAATCTACTGTCAGGGTTAAATATATGTATTTAAATCAGCGCAATCTGTCATCAGCTCCTACTATGTCCATCTTCTACTGTGTCTGCCCTCACTGCCACCCCACAGCTCTATATTCATATGCTCATGTGTGTACTTCAACACACGCGCACACACACACACACACACACACACACACACTTTCACATTTGTGGCCTTTTAATTGTACATCCATTAGGCACTTTTCAGCTTTTTTCATATTTGACTACACTTGTGACACACTACAACACTACCAAGGTCTTTATCTCTTGAAATTCTCTGTTTCTTTCACGTGCCAAATGCCATGCTTTCCATTTTTTTTGTTCTTCCTGTCTCAGCACTCCTGACTTTTTCTCTCATTTTCGTTTGTAATTTTATTATTTCAGAGAATGGAGACTCTCAGTAATTCAAACAATGGGGACGGGGTAGCTTTAAATATGTAAAAAGCAATAAGAGAGGTTGAAAAGTATGGAAATCCTACAGCAGCCAAGGTAGGAACTCTAGACCATATAGAACCTCACACTGAAAGATCTGGGGCCTCAGAAGGAAGAGTTTGTGAATCTACATTTTCTGGTTCCTTCATTTATAAGACAAGTACTTCAGATTGATTCTTTTGGTATATTTTCTAACTTCTCTCATGACCACTTTATCTTCATAAACTTCATTTTAGAGCAGTTTTAGATTCACAGCAAGACTGACCAGAAGGTACAGAGATTTCTATACATCCCTGCACCACCCACAAGCATAACCTCCCCTGATATCAACATCCCCCACCCAAGTGATACAATTTGCTACAATTGATGAACCTACATATATAGCATTATTTCTTAGAGATCACAGTTGAACATTAGGATGCAGTCTTGATGTTCTACAGGTCCTGGGTTTGGAGAAATGTATATTGGCCTGTATCCACCATTGTAGTAGAACACAATGTCATTCCCAGAGATACAGAAATGTTTAATTTAAACGAAGCCCAGCTTAGCAATTCTTCCTTTCTTAGATTGTACCCTTATTATTGCATTGAAAGATTCACTCCCAAACCTAAAGTCATTTTTTTGCAGGTTGATGTCTTGTTATTCCAGCACCACTAGATGAAAATACTATCTTTGATCCATCGTACTACCTTTGCTCCTTTGTCAAATGTCAGTTGACTCTATTTACGTAGATTTATTCCCGAGCTCTCTATTCTGTTCCACGGATCTATGTCTATTTTCATCAGTAATCTACTATCTTGATTACTGTAGCTTTATAGTAAATCATGAAGTCAAGCAGTGTCAGTCCTTCAACTTTGTTCTCTTCTTTCAATATTTCATTGGCAACTCTCTTTTGCCTATCCATTTCATATACTTTAATTCCAGTTGTATTAGACATAATTGATATACAGCACTGGATAAGTTTAAGGTGTGCAATGTAATTGTTTTATTTACATGCTTCATGAAATAATTAATGCAATAAGTTTATTGGACCTCCATCATCTTATATAAATACAAAATAAAAGAGAAACAAACAAACAAAAAACTTGTTTTCTTGTGTGATGAAAACTCTTAGGATTTACTCTCTAAACTTTCATATATAATATGAAGCAGTATTGATTATGAGCTTCCCAAGTGGTGCTAATATGGTAAAGCATTAGCCTGCCAATGCAGGAGACTTAAGAGATGAGACATTGGTTCAATCCCTGGGCTGGGAAGATTCCCTGTAGGAGGAAATGGTAACCCATTCCAGTATTCTTACCTGGAGAATCCCATGGACAGAGGAGCCTGGTGGGCTACACTCCATAGGGTCGCAGAGTTGGACACAACTGAAGCGACTTGGCATAGCGGTATTGATTCTATAAATCATATTGTATATTATATCCCTAGTACTTATTTATCTTGTAACTGGAAGTTTGTACCTTTTGATCAATCCAATTCCCCCTCCAACCCACTCCCCACCTCTGGTGACCACAAATCTGATCTCTTTTTCTATGAGTTTGTTTGTTTTTAAAATATAGTTAGCCTACAACATTATGTTAGTTCCTGGTGCACAACATAGTGATTCAGTATTTCTATACATTACAAAATGATAACCATGAGAACTCTAGCTACCATCTGTCACAATATAAAGATATTACACAGTTGTTGACTGTATTCCCCACATTATGCATTTCATCCCTGTGACTTATTTTGTAATTGAAAGGTTGTAGATCTTAATCTCCCTCATCTATTTCTCTCCTGCCTCCATCCCCTCCCCTCTGGCAACCACCTGTTTATTCTCTGTATCTATGAGTCTGCTTCCGATTTGTTATGTTTGTTCATGTGTTTTGTTTTCAGATTCCACATATAAGCAAAATCATATGGTATTTGTCTTTTTCTGTCTGATTTATTTCACTAAAGCATAGTGCTCTCTAGATCCATTCATACTGTCACAAATGGCAAGATTTCATGTTTTTAGGGCTGAGTGATGTTCCATTGTATGTATATATTCTTTATTTATCTTTCGATGAACACTTAGGTTGCTTCTATACCTTGTCTATTGTAAATAATGCTGCAATGAACATAGGTGTTTATACATCTTTTCAAGTTAGTGTTTTTGCTTTCTTCAGAAAAATATCCAAAAGTGGAATTGCAGGATCATATGGTAGTTCTATTTTTAATTTCTTAAGGAAACTCCAAATAGTTTTCTGTAGTGGCTGCACCAATCTCATTCCCACCAACAGTGCACAAGAGTTCCCTTTTCTTCACATCATCAACAACATTTATTTTTTGTCATTTTTATAGAATCCATTCTTATTGGTGTGAGGTGATATTTCTCTGTGGATTTGATTTGCATTTCCTTGTTGGATGTTGAGCAACTTTTCATGTGCCTGTTTGCCATCTATATGTATTTTTGGAAAAAGGTCTACTCAAGTGCTCTGCTCAATTTTTAGGGTTTTTTTTTGTTAATATTGAGTTGTATGAGTTTTTGCATAGTTTGCACATCAACCTATTATCAGATATATCACTTGCAATGTCTTCTCCAATTCAGGAGGCAACTTTTTCATTTTGTTGATAGTTTCCTTCACTGTGAAAGAGCCTTTTTAGTTTGATTAGGTCCCACTTGCTTATTTTTGCTTTTGCTTCTCTTGCCGGAGGAGATAGATCCAATAATAGCTTAACTCTGTGTCAAAGAGAATACTGTTTTGTTTTCTTCTAAGAATTTTATGATTTCAGATTTGATACTGAAGTATTTAATTCATTTCAAATTTATTTGGGTGTATGGTGTGAGTAATCCAATATGACTCTTTTTCTATACGGCTGTCCATTTTTCTCACCAAAATTTATGAAAGAGTCTGTCTTTCCCCTGTTGTATATACTTAACCCTCTGTCGTAGATAAATTGACCATATAAATGTGAGGTTAATTTGGGACTCTTGCTTCTGTTTCATTAATTTGTGTGTCTCTTTTTTGTGCCAGTACAATACTGTTTTTATTTCTGTAGATTGGTAATATAGCATAAAATCAGAATGTGTCTTTATTCTTTCTAAAAATTGTTTTGTCTATTTGGATCTTTCATATTTTCATTACAATTTTAGAATTATTTATTATGACTCTTGGGAAAATATCATTGGTACTTTGATAGGGATTGTACTGAATCTGTAGATCTCCTTAGGTAAAAAGCACATTTGCTAAAATTATTCATTCTTCCAATTTGGTGAGCACAGTATATCTTTTAGTTTGTTTGCGTCATCTTCACTTTCCTTCATCAATGTCATACTGTTTTCCTAGTACAGGACTTTCACCTCTTTAGCTAGATTTATTCCAAAGTATTAATATTTTATTCTTTTTGATGTAATTATGAATGGGATTGATTTTTAAATTTATCTTTCTGATAATTCATTGTTAGTATATATAAACACCACTGATTTATGTATATTAATTTTCATTAATATATCTTCAACTTTACTGTATATATTACATATATATATGATTATTTTAAGTTGATGATCTCTTAAGTTTGAAAATATTGTTTTTTGCAGTTTTCTACTTCCTCTGAGGCAAGAGATAAATGGACTCCAGGAGAGGCATTTACAAGCCTTCTGTTTATATTTCCTAAGGCAGGAGGTAGATGGACTCCAGGTTAGGTGTTTACAACCAGCCCCCTATTTATACTTTCAGGTATAAATAACAAGAGGAATAGTACAAATAGCTGAATTTTATCTCCAGTGGACACTTCAAAATAACTGTAAAGTGAAACAAACTAGATAAAAGATCAACACATTGTCCAGCTGTTTTGAAACATTGCTGCTCATTGGAAATATATCTGGAGCTTTGGAGAAAAAAGGCAATACCTGGGCATTTGTATTTTTCAAAAAATTCCAAGATAATTCTGATATATAGTTGGGTTTTAAAATGTGATTACAGATTTTTCAATTACATGGCAGTTTTGGTGATACAGAATTCTATTATTTTTCCATTCACAAATTATGATACAGTGTTACTGAGTAAAATTACATAATCACAATAGTAAAAGATGGTTATCGGTTTTCACAATCAATTGCCAGATAAAAAATTAAAGATAATTACAGTTGCAAGCCATAATGGGAAATTGATTAACCTAACAATACAAAATAACTACATGCTAATTTGGGGGGGTCAAGTAGAATGATAAGGTAGGAGGAAGTGCAGACATGCACATGTTTTTATCCTCCCAACCAGTTTATGTCTTTTGATTGGTGCATTTAATCCATTTGCATTTGAGGTAATTTTAGATATGTATGATCCTATTACCATTTTCTTAATTGTTTTGAGTTTATTTTCCGTAAATTTTTTCCTTCTTTTGTGTTTCCTGCCTAGGGAAGTCCCATTAGCATTTGTTGTAAAGCTGCTTTGGTGATGCTGAATTCTCTTAGCTTTTGCTTGTCTGGAAAGCTTCTGATTTCTCCATCAAATCTGAAGGAGAGTCTTACTGGGTAGAGAAATCTTGGTTATAGGTTCTATCCTTTCATCACTTTAAAGCTTTGATTCAATCTGTGGGGTTACTGCTCCTTTCCTCTGGGTCTTGGAGGGTGCAAAATTTTGTTTGTGCCCTCCAAGACTGGAGTCTCTGTTTCCTCCGGTCCTGTAATCAAATCCCATTGGCCTTCAAGGTCAGATTCGGTGGGGATTCCCAGTCCCTTTGTTGGATCCCCAGGCTAGGAAGCCTGACATGGAGTTCAGAGCCTTCACAAAAGTGGAGAACTTCTTTGGTATTACTGTTATCCAGTTTGTGGGTCACACAGCCTGTGGGTATAGGATTTGATTTTATCATGATTGTGCCCCTCCTACCATCTTGCTGTGGCTTCTTCGTCTTTGAATGTGGGGTATTTTTTTTTGGTGGGTTCCAGCATTCTCCTGTCAATGGTTTTTCAACAGCTAGTTGTGATTTTGGTGCTTTAGCTGGAGGAGATGAGCACACATCCTTCTACTCTGCCACCTTGAACCCTCTACCGTGCTGCTGACTTAACTAAACACGCTGTTTCTCTGTGTGCTCTCTCACTTGTCAAGCTGTGTTTCTGATAACAAACTTGTACTTGTTTTTGACTCCTTGAAACATTCTTGCTTTCAAACAGAGAACGAACTAGGGGAACTTTTCTTCTAGCCGCTGGCGGTCTAACAACTAGGTTTCCTGGTTTTCACCCAGGCTACCCAGGTTCAATTCCTGGGAAAAGAGCTAAGATCCTGCTTCCGGGTAACTCACTGCTGTCCCCATGAAATCACCTTGCTCACATTTAATATTACTGAAACCATATTTTACATCTTTTTGTTTTGTACATCCCTTAACTACTTATTGTGGATATAGTTTTTTTTTTTTTTTTTTAT
This sequence comes from Okapia johnstoni, assembly GCA_024291935.2. NCBI lineage: Eukaryota > Metazoa > Chordata > Mammalia > Artiodactyla > Giraffidae > Okapia > Okapia johnstoni. The sequence goes on along the minus strand of CM044310.1, from coordinate 29,417,794 downwards.
TATTGCTTTTGTCTTTTAACCTTCCTGTTAGCTTTGTAAGTGGTTGATCCACTTCCTTTACTTTATATGTGGCTTACCAATGACATTAATTGTTTCCCTTGGTGAGTTTCATATTTCTAGTTCTGGAAATTTCCACTGAGAGAAGTCCCTTCAACATTCTTAAAAAGCCAGTTTAGTGGTGCTGATCTCTTTCAGTTTTTGTTTCTCTACAAAAATATTTGCAGAGGTTCTGCTGAAAAGTCAGCTGGTAACCTTATGGGCGTTTCCTTGTATGTAACTTGCTATTTTTAAGATTTTCTTTTTATCTTTAATTTTTTCCATTTTAATTGCAATAGCTCTTAGTGTGGACTTCTTTGGGTTGATCTTGTTTAGGACTCCCTATGCTTCCTAGACTTGGATATCTGTTTCTTTTCCCAGGTTAGGGAAATTGTCTACTATTATGTCTTCAAAAAATTCTCTCTCCTTTCTCTTTCTTTTCTTCTGAGACCCTATATTGCAAATGTTAGCATGTTTAATGTTGTCACAAAGGTCTCTTAAATAGTCTTCATTGTTTTAATTTTTTTTTTTCTTCTGTTTGGCTTCAGTGATTTCCACTAGTCCGTCTTTTAGATCGTTGATCTGTTCCTCTGTGTCTTTTAATCTAGTGTTGATTCCTTTTTTGTATTTGGTGTGTACTTCAGCTCTGTTTGGCTCTCCTTTATATTGTATAATTCTTTGTTAAATTTCTCATTTTGTTCATCCAATCTTCTCCTGAGTTTATTGACTGTAATGATCTTTATGTAATGGATCTTTATGATCATTATCTTGAACTTCTTTATTGGGTAGACTGTCCAGGTCCACTTTGCTTAGTCCTTATTATGGAGTTGTATCTTTTTCCTTCATTGAAAACACAGTCCTTGCCACTTAATTTTGCCTAATTCTTTCTATTTGTATATGATACGTAGGTCACTCACAGTTCCTGATCTTGGAGAAGTTAACTTATGTAAGAGATGATCTATGGGGCCCAGCAGCACACTCCGCTCTGGTCCCCAGAGCTATGTGCTCTAGGGGTGTCCCCTATGTGGGCTGAGTGGGCCCTTCAGTTGTGCTGGGGCTGACTGCAGTGTGGATGCTTGTAGGTGGGACTGCTCCCCAAGTTAGTCAGTTGCCAGGCTCTGTGTCATAAGAAGGCTGCCGGTCGCTGGTGGGTGGGACATGTTCTAACAAGGCTGGCTGCAAGGCCTACAGAGTCCTGGGTCTGTCACTGGCCTGGTGGTATGTTTGGCTGCATCCAAGTGTTGCTGTCCATGGGGCCTGGGAACAACCATCCCAGGACTGGTGTCAACCTGCTTGGCGGGGACAGAGCCTGGGAAATCCTGAAACTGGCCTTGGACTACTGGTGAGTGGGGCTGGGTCCTGAGCTAGCTGGTGTGTGGGGCCTAATCTTGAGGCAACTGGAGGAGAAGGAGTGCTGGTGGTGGCAGGGGCTTCAGGGAGACCTGCAGCTGGGTGCCTATGGGCTCATAAATTGTGTTGTGATCAGACAGAGATTAGTGCTTGATCTTTGGCTCCTAGAACTGCTATTGACTGGCTGGCAGACAGGTGAGTTCCTGATGCTAATGAACTAGAGAAAAAGTGAAGGTGAAAGTCACTCAGTTGTGTCCGACTCTTTGCAACCTCATGAACTATACAGTCCATGGAATTCTCCAGGCCAGAATACTGGAGAGAGTATCTATTCCCTTCTCTAGGGGATCTTTCCAACCCAGGGCTCGAACCCAGGTCTCCCACATTGCATATGGATTCTTTATCAGCTGAGCTACCAGGGAAGCCCAATGAACTAGAGAGAATACTCCAAAGTGACACTTTCTAGCATCAGTATTCTTACAGTAGAATAAGATCCTTAATTGGGCTGCCATAGTGTCTGTTTCCCAGGGGGAGTCCCAGTTGTTATCTGCTTCTTTGGGAGACTCTCCAAATGTCAGCAGGTGGGTCTGATCCAGGCTCCATTTAAATCACAGTCTCTACATTGGAACTTAGAACATGTGATATTTTGTGTGAGTCCTTTAGAGCAAAACTATTTCATGCTTCCTTCCTGTTCTCTTGTTTGCAGGCTCTACCTTCAACCAGACATTCCGTCAGCTTGTCTTCTCCATACAGTATCTTCCTGGGAGCCCAAAAGGCTTGGGCCCTTGGCTCCTTGGGGACAACCTCTGCAATTGTAGTTATTCTCCCATCTGTGGGTCTCCTACCTGGAGGTATGAGTCTTGACTATACTATGCCTTTGTCCATCCTATCCCATCTCACTGTGGTTCCTTCTTTGTATCTTTTAGCTGTGAAAAATTTTTACTTCCAGTCTTCAGGTCACTCTCACATATTGTTGCTCTGAAACAGCTGTAATTTGGGTGCACCCTTGGAAGCAGGTGAGCTCAGAGACTTCCTACTATGTCATTTTGGTCACTTCCCTCTGTGTAAACTTTAGAATTAGTTTGTTGATATTCACAGAGTATCTTGCTCGGATTTTGATAGGGATTACATAAGAATTACATTGAATCTATAGATCACTTTGGTATGAACTGAAATCTTAAAAATACTGATTCTTTCTATTTCAGAATTTGGGATATCTCTCTACTTATTTAATTTTCCTTTGTCTGCATTCATCAGAGTTCTGGAATTTTCCTCACATAAATCTTTACACACTTTGATACATTTATAGCTAAACACTTTATCTTTGAGGGTGTTAATGCATATAACACTGTTTTAATTTCATTTTCCACTTGTTTATTGCTGGTATATAAAAATTTTTATTGACTTTTGTATATTAACACAGGATCCTATAATCCTGCTACATTGGCTTTTTACCTCCAAAAAATTCTTTTGTTGTTAATTCTTTTGGATTTTCTATGTAGATGGTCATGCCATCTGCAAATGAAAACAATTTTATCTTTTTCTTCCCAGGCTGTACACATTTTGCTTCTTTTTCTTGTTTTATTGTATTAGCTAAGCCTTTCAGCACTGCTTTCACTGCATCCAGTTGATTTGATAAATTATGTTTTTATATTCATTTAGTCTAAAATATTTATTTATCCTGAGATTTCTTCTTTCATACATATGCTTTTAGAAGCATGTTAATATCCAACTGTTTTGAGATTTTCCAGCTATTGTTCTGTTACTGATTTTATCTTAATTCCATTGTTGACTGACAGTAAATACTGTGTAATTTCAAATCTTTTAAGTTTGTTAATGTAACTTTATGGCCCAAAATGTGGTCTTACCCAGTGAATGTTCCATGTAAGCCTGAGATGAATGTGCTTTCTGCTATTGCTGAATGAACTGGTCTATAGTTGTCCCTTATATACAGCTGATTGGACATAAGTCCAAATGAATATTTATGCAATCAGTTAATTTCAGTGTTCTATATGCTTACTAATTTTCTGCCTTCTATCCAGTGGATCTATCCTATCTGATAAAGGGGAATGTTAAAGTTTCCAACTATAGTAATGGATGCATTGATTTCAATTTGCAATTCTGTTTTCATTTCATGCATTTTGATGTTCTATTGTGATGCATATACATGCTAAGGATCATTATGCCTTCTTGACAAATTGATCCCTTTATCATTATGCAATGCTACTCTTTACCCCAATACTTTTCCTTGGTCTGAAGTCTGTTCTATCAGAAGTTAATACAGCTGCTCCTGCTTTCTTCTGATTGGTATTTGCATTATTTATCTTTCTGCATCCATTTACTTTTAATATTTATGTGTTAATATATTTGAAGATGATTTCTTATAGACAATGTATAGCTGGATCTTGTTTTTAAATCTACTATTACAATCTTTTAAAGTTGATAGCCTCATCATGGCTTTTATTGATCTTTGGCTCCTGCCCAAGATAGGGGGGTGTCCCACAGGGGTGGGCCCTTCACAGCCTCTCCTGCCAGCTACATGCTGCCAGTTTCTGTTCTGTACTCACCCCTTGCCCCTCAGCCACTGATTTATGTATTCATCTCAGGAAATAAAGAAAGGATTTGAAAAATGGGGAAAAAATGACTGTTGAGCAGTTTGTAGTGATTGTTGTTATATTAAGATCTTCCACATATAATATTGTTCTCTATAATTTCTTGTCATTGATCTGTAATTCTATTTTTGTCTTTCACTTATGTTTTGTGATTTAAGCGTTTTAAATAATTCAGTTTTCTTTTCTTTCTTAGCATATGAGTTACTTTAAAAAAAAAAATTAGTGATCACCCTAGAGTTTGCAATATACAAGTCCAAGTCCACTTTCAATGGTGGAAACACAGTCTCTTCACCAAATGGTACTAGGAAAACTGGACAGCTATGTGTAAAAGAATGAAATTATAGTATTCTTTAACACCACATACAAAAATAAGCTCAAAATGGACTAAAGGTCTAAATATGAGACTGGACACTATAAAACTCTTAAAGAGGAAAACATAAAACACTGACAACAATATTTCTTTTGATCCATCTTCCAAGTCCCCTTTGAAATAACACTGTACTGTGTCACAAATTGTGTGAATATCTTATAATAACAATATTGATTCCTCCTTCCATCCCTCATATCATTGCTGTCACTCATTTTGCCTATACATAAGCACATACACACACACACACACACACACACACACACACATATAACACATTGTTACTGTCTGTTGCTTCAATTAGGATTGAGAAAATGAAAGTTTTTATTTTACCTTTGTTTATTCCTTCTCAGATTTTTTTTTCCTTTCTTTATGTAGATCCAAGTTTTTGATCTATGTAATTTTCCTTTTCTCTGAGGAATTTATTTTAATATTTTTTGCAAGACAGGTCTACTGGCAGCAAATTCCCTCAATTTTTTTTGGCCAGAGAAAGTCTTTATTCCCCCTTCACTTTTAAAGGATAATTAAGAATAATTACATTGGATACAGAAGTCTGAGTTGTTCTTGCTGTTTCTCTCTCTCTCTCTAAGTACTTTAAATATTTCACTCTGCTTTCTTTTTGCTTGCCTGATTTTTACGAAAAAAGTTAGATGAAATTGTCACATTTGGTCATCTATATACAAAGTACATCTGCCTCCTAGCCCCTGCTGGTGTTTTTGAGAATTTATCTTTATCTTCTATTTTCTCTACTTGGAAAACATGTATCTCTAGACTTTTATCCTGATGGTAGTCTCTGAGATTCCTCTATCTGTGGATTCAGGTCAGTTGCTCAGCCATGCCTGACTCTGTGACCCCACGGACTGTAGCACACCAGGCTTCTGTGTCCATCAACAACTCCCGGAGCTTGCTCAAACTCATGTCTACTGAGTCAGTGATGCCATTCAATCATCTCACCCTCTGTCATCCTCTTCTCCCTCTGCCTTCAATCTTTCCCAGCATTAGGGTCTTTTCCAATGAGTCAGTTCTTTGCATAAGGCTGCCAAAGAATTGGAGCTTCAGCTTCAGCCTCAGTCCTTCCAATGAGTATTCAGGACTGATTTCCTTTAGAATTGACTGCTTGGATCTCTTTGCAGTCCAAGGGATTTTCAAGAGTCTTCTCCAATGCTACGGCTCAAAAGCATCACTTTGGCAGCGCTCAGCTTTCTTTATAATCCAACTCTCACATCCATACATGACTACTGGAAAAACCATAGCTTTGACTAGATGGACCTTTGTTGGCAAAGTAATGTCTCTGCTTTTTAATATGCTGTCTAGGTTGGTCATAGCTTTTCTTCCCAGGAGCAAGTGTGTTTTAATTTCATGGCTGCAGTCACCATCTGCATTTAGGAGAATGGCTGATTTTGGAGCCCCAAAACATAGTCTATCACTGTTTCCAATGTTTTCCCGTCTATTTTCCATGAAGTGATAGGGCAGAATGCCATGATCATAGTTTTTTGAATGTTGGATTTTAAGCCAGTCTTTTCACTCTCTTCTTTCACTTTTATCAAGATGTACACCCATGGCTGATTCATGTCAATGTATGGCAAAAACCACTACAATATTGTAAAGTAATTAGCCTCCAATTAAAATAAATTTATTTAAAAAAAGAGGCTCTTTAGTTCCTCCTCACTTTTGCCATAAGGGTGATATTATCTGCATATCTGAGGTTGTTGATATTTCTCCTGGCGATCTTGATTCCAGCTTGTGCTTCATCCAGCCTGGCATTTCACATGATGTACTCTGCATATAAGTTAAATAAGCAGGATGACCATATACAACCTTGACGTACTCCTTTCCCAATTTGGAACCAGTCTGTTGTTCCAAGTCTGGTTCTAACTGTTGCTTCTTGACCTGCATACAGATTTCTCAGGAGGTAGGTGAGGTGGTCTGGTGTTCCCATCTCCTGAAGAATCTTCCACAGTTTGTCGTGATCCACACAGTCAAAGCCTTGTGATCCACACAGTCAAAGGCTTTAGCATAGTCAATGAACAGAAGTAGATGTAGCATGGATCTGTGGATTGGTGTCTGACTTTATTTGTGGGGAACTCTCAGTCATTATTGTTTCAACTATTTATCATTTTCCTTTCTCTCATTCTGAATTTCCCATTATGTGTATGTTACACCTTTTTACTTCTCCCACTGATCTTGAATATTCTGTTCTTTCCAGTCTGTTTACTTTTTGCTTTTCAGTTTTGGAAGTTTCTACTGAAATGTCCTCAAATTCAGAGATTCCTTCCTCAGCCATGCAAAAACTAATGAGTCCATCAAAGGCATTCTTCATTCCTGTTACAGTGCTCTTGATCTCTCATTTCTTCTTTTCCACTTTTAGGGTTTTCATCTCTCTTCTACACTGCCCATCTCTTCTTGAATGCTGCTTACTTTAACCATCTTAATCGTGGTTGTTTTCAATTCCTGATCTCATAATTCCAGCAAATCTGCCATGTCGGAGTCTGGTTCCGATGCTTGCTCTTTTTTTCTCAGACTGTTTTTGCCTTTTATTAGGTCTTGAAATTTTCCCCTGATGGTCCAACTTGATGTACGCGGTAAAAGAAACTGCTGTTAAACAGGTCTTTAAGTGTGATGGCAAGGTGTGGGGGAGAAGTGTTCTGTAGTAACATATTTAGATTTCAGCAAATTTCACACATAATCTTAATATGTTCCCATCTTCTTAGATGAGTCAGCATGGCTAGAGTTGCCTGAAGTCGGGCATATTAGCCCCCACCCCTAGGTTAGTTAGGCTGTGATAAAACCCCAGGAGCTTAGTGTCTGGTTAACACGTTTTTCTTGAGCACTGATCTTTACAAGAGGAACAAAGTGCTCTGGTTTATCTCAAAAAGATTCTTTTACTACTCCCCTTGCCAGAATCCCAAGGAGATTTTCCTTAGCACACACTGTGACCATCGGTTTGAGGTCTTGGAGGTGAAACTCACTTAAGTGTGGGGGCCCCCCTGAGACTGGATCCCCATCAGGTTTTGTCTCCTCACTCTGTCCATACTGAGCCTCTAGCAGTCTGTCAGTTACGGCTCGAGTTTTTTGCCTCCACATTGGCTCCCACAGATGTTTGCGCTCAAGGGCTTCTTCTGCTCTCATAATCGTGATGCTCTGTGTTCTCTTCTTGATAGTTCCAGTGTTGGGAAGCACCAGATTACCTTTTGAGCATACTCTCTGACAAGTCTGAGAAGAATTGTTTATTTTGCAGGTGTGCAGCTTTTTACTTGTCATTAGGAAGGAGTATGGCTTCTGGCCTCTTACATGCAGAGTGGAAAACTGGAGGCCACTGTGAGCACTTTTTTCTACTCTTGCTTTCTCCATTGCTCAGTTTCTGATTATCTTGACCTTTGACATAATTTAGTTATAAACCCAATCTTGATCTCTAATTAATTTAAAAGATAATTTATATACTATCTGCATTGTACCATACATTAAAAGTTGGAGTAAAATGGTTGTTAACAAGATAGAAAGCATCCCAGCCCTCTTAGAACTTATTTTTAAAAGGATAATTTCCAAATGAAAACTAAGTACACATATTTAATGGCTTTTTGAGCAGAGGGATTAAGGATAGTGGCATCTACTGAGCTGAGATAGGGAAGATGTTTGAAGCAAGAAATTTGAGGGTACAAATGAGGAACTTTATTTTTGATATATTAATTTTGAAATATCTATTGGACATGCCATATCCAGGTCAAAAAAAGAGTAAGATACATGGATATCAACTGCAGCATCTACTTCATATTTCTCATTTAAAATTTCCTAGCAAGAGCATTTTCTTAAGTCATTTAATGGTCCCATTATCTGTTAGTAATCTAGCTCCCTTTGTGTCAGCTCTGCAATCATGACTAACATTGTCCCCACGGGTCTTGATTTCATTCTACAGGGCATAATATTTCCTTGACACGGAAACATATCTGGGTTCAAATACTGTTGCCCTCAAGAATCTAGAAGTAGTTTATATCTTATATGCAGCTCTCTTATCTTCAGAAATATCTAGTAATGCCTTCCTCACAAAGATTTTGTGAGAATTTAAATGTGGTCAGTGTATGGAACCCAAATGATAGAATTTCATTCACATTAAAGAATTAATTCAATCATCACCGTATCATTTCCTTGTCCTAGCTATCAGATTTTTGGGTTTTGATTAACTAGGACTTATATGAGTTTAGGGAGTTAACACGTATGCTTGTCGTGTCTGACTCTTTGTGACACCCGTGGACTATAGCCCACCAGGCTCTTCTGTCCAAGGGGTTTTCCAGGAAAGAGTACTGGAATGGGTTTCATTTACTTCTCCAGGGGATCTTCCTGACCCAGCTATCGAACCCACATCTCCTGTGTTTCCTGCATTGGCAGGCAGATACTTTACCACTGCATCACATGGGAAGTCCTAAAAGTCTTTACATCTATAATGAGAATCCCTGTTCCAGCTATAAGATTTTGGGGTTTTGATTAACTGGCACTTAACATAAGTTTGGGAAATTAAAAAGGTTCTGAAATCCTGCTAGAACTCTGTATCTAACATAGAAGAAATAGCTCACTAATATGATTTTAGAATAAATATTTGCACTAGACACAGGCCACTATTCTCGTGGGAAATATAATTTACTAGTTCAGTTCAGTTCAGTCACTCAGTCATGTCTGACTCTTTGTGACCCCATGAATCACAGCACGCCAGGCCTCCCTGTCCATCACCAACTCCCGGAGTCTATCCAAACCCATGTCCATTGAGTCAGTGATGCCATCCAACCATCTCATCCTCTGTCGTCCCCTTCTCCTCCTGCCCCCAATCCTACCCAGCATTAGGGTCTTTTCCAATGAGTCAACTCTTTGCATGAGGTGGCCAAAGTATTGGAGTTTCAGCTTCAACATCAGTCCTTCCAATGAACACCCAGGATTGATCTCCTTTAGAATGGATTGATTGGATCTCCTTGCAATCCAAGGGACTCTCAAGAGTCTTCTCCAACACCACAGTTCAAAAGCATCAATTCTGTGGCACTCAGCTTTCTTCACCGTCCAACTCTCACATGCATACATGACCACTGGAAGAACCATAGCCTTGACTAGACGGACTTTTGTTGGCAAAGTAATGTCTCTGCTTTTAAATATGCTATCTAGGTTGGCCATAACCTTCCTTCCAAGGAGTAAGCATCTTTTAATTTCATGGCTGCAATCACCATCAGCAGTGATTTTGGAGCCCCCAAAAATAAAGTCTGACACTGTTTCCACTGTTTCCCCATCTATTTCCCATGAAGTGATGGGACCAGATGCCATGATCTTTGTCTCCTGAACATTCAGCTTTAAGCCAACTTTTTCACTCTCCTCTTTCACTTTCATCAAGAGGCTCTTTAGTTCTTCTTCACTTTCTGCCATAAGGGTGGTGTGTAGTATTGGCTAACCTTTTATTTTCTTCTTTCTAAGTGGCATTGCCATTTCATTTTGTGGATTTTTGTTTTCCTCTTTGGACATAGTTATATGGCACTATATAAAAAAATACAAGTCTTGTAAAAAGATACGATATATCTGTAATGGAATATTACTCAACCATAAAATGAATGAAATAATGCCATTTACAAAAACATAGATGGACCTAGAGATGATCATATTAAGTGACATAAGTCATGTAAATTCAAATATCATATGATATCACTTTTATGTGGAATTTAAAAAATGATACACATGACTTTTTTTAATTTCTTTTTTTAATAAGTTTATTTATTATAATTGGGGGCTAATTATTTTACAATATTGTGGTGGTTTTTGCCATACATTGACATGAATCAGCCATGGGTTTACCTGTGTTCTCCATCCTGAACCCCCCTCCCACCTCCCTCCCCATCCCATCCCTCTGGGTCATCCCATTGCCCCAGCCCTGAGCATTTGTCTCATGCATCGAACCTGGAATGGTGTTCTGTTTCACATATGATAATATACATGTTTCAACGCTATTCTCCCAGAACGTCCCACTCTCACCTTCTCCCTCAGAGTCCATAAGACTCTTCTGTGCATCTGTGTCTCTTATTCTGTCTCGAATATAGGGCTATCATTACCATCTTTCAAATTCCATATATATGCATTAGTATATTGTATTGGTGTTTTTTTTTCTGTCTTACTTCACTCTGTATAATGGGCTACAGTTTCATCCATCTCAATAGAACTGATTCAAATGTATTCTTTTTAATGGCTGAGTAATACTCCATTGTGTATATGTACCACAGCTTCCTTATCCATTTGTCTGCTAATGGACATCTAGGTTGCTTCCATGTCCTGGCTATTATAAACAGTGCTGCAATGAACATTGGGGTACACGTGTCTCTTTCAATTCTGGTTTCCTCGGTGTGTATGCCCAGCAGTGTGATTGCTGGGTCATATGGCAGTTTTATTCCCAGTTTTTTAAGGAATCTCCACACTGTTCTCCATAGTGGCTGTACTAGTTTGCATTCCCACCAACAGTGTAAGAGGGTTCCCTTTTCTCCACACCTTCTTCAGCATTTATTGCTTGTAGACTTTTGGATAAATAATGATGCACACGACTTTATTTACAAAACAGAAACAGACTTACACACATAGAAAATAAGCATATGGTTACCAGAGGGAAAGTGAAGGAAGGAATAAGTTAGGAGTTTGGGATTAACATATACACACTACCATATATAAAATATATAATCAGCCAGGACCTACTGTATAGCACAGAGAACTATGCTTAATATCTTGTGATAACTTATAATAGAAAAGAATCTAAAATGTATATATGTTACACATATATGTGTGTATATGTATTTATATATTTAAAAAACTGAATCAGCCTGCTGTACACTTGAAAGTAACACAGCATTGTAAATCAACTAAGCTTCCATTTTTAAAACAGTGAAAAAACTAAAAAAAAGAACATGCCTTAAGCCAGGCAATAAAGACCCTCCTTCTATGGAACATTGATCTTAAACTGGAGAATAAATAGATTGAAAAATATAGATGTCAGTCTACACCAAGGGTTACATACTAACTAGACCTTCTTGCTATAAAACCTTTATGCAATGTTTGCTTTCTAGTCCTGGGTGTGAGTCTTAGTTTCTATTCATTTCTAACCCTGAAGCTTTCATTTACCCTATTGATTCCTGGACTATCAATGTGGTTCCCAATAAGTTTCCTGTTGCATCAATTAGTTAAAATGGCACCCCATGCTTACAAGACTTGTACCGGTTGAAAAGTGTTATTGTGAACATGTTCTTTAGGGCGTGAATCCCTTTTGAGACCTGAGGCTTGATAGGTTGCAGGTAGAGTTCCTCAATACTAATCGTTGGAGAAGAAATTTTCTCCTTGAGGAAAGGCAGAGTTCCAGGTGTTGGGAGACTAATGTGTATGCAGGAAAGGCAAGGAAAGGCAGAATGGACTTGTAGAGTCATCAGATTAAACGGAGCCACAGGCGAATGTTCAAACCTGGAGCATGAGTGGGGCATTTAGGTCCAAGGAGAATTAGAGCCGGAAGCTCAGGTGCGGATGAGAGGACAGGGTGACACAGGAACCTAGGAATACAGATTGGAGGTTGTGCTGACACTGCCTCCCATGGCCTGTGATCTGAGTGAGGAAGGAGTCAGGAGAGCTCTGCCCATTTTAAAGTATTTGAGAAAACAGTGTCTGTTGAGAAGAGAGAACTAGAGTCCTCTCTTTCAGGGTTATCTATAAATAGATTTTTTCTCTACACCTTTATTCTCAGAGTTTCTTTGCTTGAGGACAGACGGGTTTACTACTTTTCTTTATTATGACAACCCTTTCTTCCCTCTGCCTTAAGGTATACATTTGGAGTTTTCATGTGCATTTGACTTCATTTTATTGGGTGCTTTAATGCTTTTTTTATACCATAACCCCAGTTGTCAATGTAACTTTCTGTTAAATCTGTATTATTTCAGTCTCTAGCTATGATATTTTTGATCCAAAAAGCTTTTTCTCCTTTAATAGCAGAAAATGTCCTTCATTGCTTTTGTAAGGTACATAGTGTATTATAACAGAGTGCTATGGCATATGGTATAATCAGTTGCAAAGAAATTTCTAATTAACCTTAATAAAATTCCATTTAGTTTTTCCCCACCCCAGAAGGTGTCTTTTATTCATTTACAAGACTGGAGAACTGTTATACCCTCTCTCTCATATAGCTAGTGCAAAAATTCACAGTAATGTTTGAGGTTATTTTTCTTTAGGGAAATTTTAAAATAAATATGGGTCTTTCTGAGAACTTCTAGACAGGCTGATTTTTTAAAATCTATTTAATTGAAGTATAGTTGGTTTTCAATGTGTTAATTTCTGCTGTAATGCAAAGTGATTCCGTTATATATATATATTTGGTTACATATATATTCAGTTATATATATATATTTTTATATATATATATATTTTCTTATATTCTTTTCTATTACAGCTTATCACAAGACACTAAATATAGATTCCTAGGCTATATAGTAGGATTTTGTTGTTTATCCACGCTATATAAATTAGTTTGCATCTGCTAATCTCAAACTCCCACTCCATTCTTCTCCTCCATTCTTCTCCTAGTCCGTTTGTGTTATATTTTAGATTCCACTTCAATTATTGATATCCAGCTGATAGACACGTTCTTCCTCATATTCACTGGCAGAAAATGAAACAGTATGCTAGTTACAGTAATTTTTTCCCAGACACTAACATCTACATGTGATTTAACTACAGATGCATATATTTGGCATAAAATCTCCTCCTTTGAATATTACAGAATCTAGCAAAACCTAGCACTTAATGTAATTATATGTTTGGATTTTTGAGTGCTATTCTTTCAAATAAAAACTATTAATTTACAAATGAAAACTGACATTGGAATTTTTTAAATATTCATGTCAGCTTCTATAATTCCATGTGGAGATTTCTGAAGCCTGAACAACACTTTTTTTTTTTTTTTGGTGATACATGGAGCCTACAGAGATTATATCAGAAGATATCTGCAAAGAGTCAGCAGTTTGAAGAGGTAGGAGATGAATTGTATTTAGAAAGAAAAGCTTGATAGAGATTTTTTGCACTGCTGTATAGAATTGTTCCAGAGAAATATTATCTTTTGTTTGCTGTTAAGCTTTCTCAGACCTGAATCCCCAAAGAATATTGATTTGTTGTCAGTAAATTGCATATGCTGGATGGATCTGTTTATATCACTATTGTACGAAGCTTATTTCATTTTCCTTGCTTGGGGCTCAGAAGAGAAGCTCAGATTTACCACCGCACTGTTACCAAGTAATTCCTTCATCCATTTAGAATTTGATTCATACAGGACAAAAGAAATGATCTCATAAAAATTGTCACCGGTTTGGCCAATTTTGTTGTGATCGATCCTGAATATTATTTTCTTTCTTCACTTCCACTGTTGATGCTGTGTGTACATTCCTTGATTTGTCTTAGGAGGTGAGATATTAGTCATGTTTAATTTATTAGCTGCTAATTTTACTTTCTTTACACTATATTGGATTACCTAAAGAACCCAGAATAGAAGATACATATGCCTTCTCTGCAGTACTGGTGAAACGTCTGAGACAGTTCATGCAGTGTTCCACGTGTATCAGGCAAATTGCTTCCATAAGTAAGATGATGTTGTATTGCTATTCCATTAGGTTGAGTTGAATATTCATGCTTTTATTGCACAGTATGTTCTGTTATATGAGAAATCAGAAGACTTCCAGGGTGACAAAAATATTATCTTGAGTTTTGAGCTTGTATAAAAATCAGGATACAGAGGGAAAAATGTGTTCCAGTGGAGAGAGAAGATGAAGAAGAAATTCAACAATGCAACTCAGAGTTTGCAGAACTATGTACCTACTAGGAGGGCAACAACGATGCATTCTCCTCCTCCTTAACCTCCTCCTGTTCCTCTCCTTACTCCTCCTTCTCCTTTTCCATCTTCCTCTTTCCCCTTTCCTCCTCCCCCACGCCCCGCTCCACACCCAGAGAAGAAAGAGGTTTCTTTGAACATTTTATCGGGTAATTAGTCATATGTGCACATATATGTCTATTAGGAATTGCATTTGTATATGAATAGCAAAAAGAGCTCACCTGGAATTGTATGACTTTCCTTTATTTCCCTCATTGTGAGTTTCTCCAAGGACCCAGGCAGTTTGTTAAGATCCAGAGGATAAAATTCTCCTTTGTAACACTGTCCTACTCTGATTGATTCTCCTCATGGACAATCTGAAATTCTTCTAAGTCATATTTTTCTCATCAAAAATTTCCTATGTCTTTCTTTACAGAAACATGAATTCTGAAAGGAAATATATTCAAGTACAATCCCAAAATACTGTGCTCATGTTGTGTGTTTGAGAGTTTTGGGGCTTACAAATGTCCATTTAAAAAAACGATGGCTTCATTATCCCAGTTCTTCTGAGCTATTTTTCATGGAATAGTTTTTATTCTACCTATTTGGCTTACACTCTTGTTGGTAATAATTATGGAAGTTTTTTGTCAAATGGGTATTAAATTTGTTAGTTTTTATTTTTTATTTAAAAACTTCTTTGAGATTAACATCTTATTCCCAGAATGCCTTCTGTCCTATGTGCCAGGATTGTTCTAGACACTGGAATATAGAAGTGGACAAAATCTGCACTCGTTAACTCTGTGTGTGTGTGTTGTGTGTGTGTGTGTGTGCACAGGCACGTGCACAAGGGAAGAGTAGGCAATAATACTAAGTCAACAAATCTAACAACAAGATAGTTTCCAAGGGTGGCAATCATCAAGAAAGAAACCTGGGTGATTTCTCAGAGCGTGATTGGGTTGGAGGGAGGCAAATTCGATGGTTACAGTTGGAGAAGGCTTGTTTGAAGAGCTGTTAGCTGAGCTGAGACCTGACTGATACAAAGGGGTTGAATATGTGAACATTTGTGGAGTGAAGGGCCAGGGCAGGAAACTTATGGCAGGAATGTGGGTTGAATATGTGAATATTTGTGGAGTGAAGGGCCAGGGCAGGAACCTTATGGCAGGAATGTGAAGAAGGCCAGGCTGGACGGTGCGCAGGAAGCAGGCAGAGTGGTAGGGTGCTGGATATAGGGCACGCAGGTCAGATCACATTTGTTCCTACAGGTCCTCCATGACTTCATTTCAGGAGTCTTCCCTGATCCTAGGTGAGATGGAATTCCATTGGTTGGTTGAAGGCAGCGAGGTATGAGATCATAGTTTGTATACACAATCTGTGAAGAAAGGCTGCCCTTTAGAGATCTTTATTCACTGAGTCCCTAGTTGCCAGCAGAAAATTCAGCTTTCTGCTTTATTCAATGGTTCCTTTTGGTCAGCATATTCATAAGTTCAGAGCATCACTGTCTTCAGACTTGAGGTTCTGAGCAGTTGTCTCCAGTTTGTTGAGGCTCTGCAAGAAGGAAATCTGGGGAAATTTGTGTCTTGTGAGTTCAGCTTCTATAGCAGGAAGCAAGGTTTACATGGCACATTCTGTAAGTGTAAAGAGAAGTTCATATGCTGAGTAGCTAATAGGGTGACATGTATCCACCAGAGGCTAGTGCAGTAATCTAGGTAAATGCCCATTTTGGCTTGCAAGAATGTGGGAGCAGTAAAGAGAGAAATCCTAAGACTCTAAATTATTTGGAAATAGAGTTGATGGGAATTTTTTTAAGCATGAATGTGTAGGATGCAGAGGGAGTAGTTTTGGGCTTCAGGAGCCCAGGTGGATGGTGATGACATTAACTGAGAATGAGGAGCCAGACCAGAAGTGAATACATATCTGGTCAGAAAATCAAACTACTTCTGGGTTATTTTATATTTGAGGCAGCCATAAGCCATTACATAGTGGTGCTAAGTTTAATTAATTATAGAGCTTAGAGGCAGAGTCAAGGTTGGAGATATAAACATAGCCTCATAGATGTTCAGTCCCTTTTTCTGGTAAGCTTTTAGGTTTATTGCAGCCACTGTAGACTTTTAAATACCTGCATTAACGGTGGCAATTATCTTTCCACTTAATAAATTGAAATGGTTCTGTAGAATGTCACGCGGTATGAAATGAAAACTCACCTGCTAAGCTTCTATGGCCCTTGTGGTCTGGCTGAGCCTGACGCTGTCTACTCCTCCCTTTTTATGATTGCTTCTCAGCACAGAAATAACCACTCTGATGATTAAGCCAACTAGCTCACTGGTTATCTCATATGCATTGTGAATTTCTGATACTGATTTTTTAATTGCTATTCTCCCAACTTAGAGACATTACAGTAGAATGTTCAAGAGAACTTTTCAACGTGACAGTCCAGAAGTGGCTCCTGGGTTCCCCCATTATGGCCTGCCTGATATAAAGATTAATTAAATGTTCGTGGTTCTCATCTGTGATGGGAAGGCAAGATTCCATGGGGATAATAAGATAATATTTATTCCCTGGGGCTGTGGTGAGGACAAAATGAGAGGGTGTTTATTAGTACTTAACACACGTTGCAGGTGCTCAGTAGATAATAACTTTAATTATTATTGCTCATCTTTCCCTCCCATTTCCAAATACAAAACATTCAACCTTCAGGAAAAAATATGCGTCCTTCAAGGGCAAGCTCGAGAAGTTTCTTGCAGGGCTTCTCAGCCCCTAGCCAAGGGCTGTCATGAAAAGCAATGACTACAAATATTTATTGACCAGAGGGTATCCTAGATATCCAAGGACAAAACACAGAGTCAGAGCCATGAGCCTGGGGACAGGTCTAAGCGTATTCTTCTGCAGGTCCATGGGCTAAGATTTGAAGGCTCATCCCTGCTCCCCTCTGTGCATCTAAGCTGCTGTCCTAGCTTCTCTGTGCTTACTTAATTTCTGTGCTCATTGAGGACATATGAACTTAAGATTGCACATGACCTGTTTCTATTTATTGCCACCCTTGCTCCACATGAGTTTGTAGGTGACATGAATTGTGACCCTTAATTTGTACGTCTTAACTTTAATATAATTCTCTAGAACCAGAGTGTTCAGCCTAACCTCCATGATTTCCCTTGGGTTGTCTCTCTGGCTGCAGCTTGTGTGCAAAATGAGGCTGCTTGGTTATACCTTCCTTGAAGTTAGAGGCAGGATGGTTTAAGCTAGCAGCTTTTGAGGGCACAGCCAGCAAATTAATTTGTTGCCCTGGGGTACTTTGTAAGGAGGAGAAGGTCACTCAAACTGACTCAGGTAATGAGGGATTTAAGTGAAAGGATATAGAGGAAACATAAAGGTGCGGGCAGAAAATATTGGTTCACAGAAGAACTGGAAAAATCAGGGAAACAAAATCTCCATCTCAAGCTGATTATGCGTGTCCCTGTTTTCCTTTCTGCAGGCTGGCTTATTTACTCTTTCAAGAATATGAATTACTCATTCAGCACAAGCAGATATATTATTCAGGCACTGTGCTAGGTTTTCTCTGCTTGTTCAAGGGATCAATTCTCCATAATATTGTCTATACTTGATTCTTCTCCATTGATTAGACATTTTAACATGGTGGTCTACAGGGCTCAGTCCACACATCTCCTCCTGACTCCACCACATTTGTTCCCTTGGTGACCTCACCCGGCCTCATGGCTGTTAATTCCATGTATGTTCTGACAACTCCCAGTGTATATCTCTTGTGAACTCCAGATTCATACACTCAGTTTCACTTGACATCTAGACTTGGATTTCTTTTTTTTTTTTTCTTTTTTTTAGGAAAGTAGGTAAACTTTTATACATATATATTTTTGCTTTGCTTTTAAGTTTTATACAATTTTAAAGGCTACTTTCCATTTACAGTCATCCAAAATATAGGCTACATATATCATGTTGTACAATACATCCTTGAGCCTATCTTACATCCAATAGTTTGTATATCGAACCTCCTCAACCCCTATGTTGTCCCTTACTCCTCACTCACTGGTAACCACTACTGTGCTGTGTTTTCTATTTCTGTGATTCTGCTTCTTTTTGTGTTTTGTTCACTAGTTTGTTGTATTTTTCATATTCTACATATAAGTGATGTCAGACATTGTCTTTCTCTGAACTATTTCACTTAGCACAATACCTTCCAAGTCCATCTCTGCTGCTCCAAATGACCAAATTTTATTCTTTTTTAATGGATGAGTAGTATTGCATTGCAACTATGTACCACACTTCTTTATCTTTTCATCTGTTGATGGACATTTGGGCTGCTTCCATGTCTTGGCTATTGTAAATAGCGCTGCTATGAACATTGGGATGCATGTATCTCTTCAAATGAGTGTTTTCATCTTTTCTTTTTTTTCAGATATATACCCAGGAGTGGGATTGCTGGATCATACGGGCTTCCCTGGTGGCTCAGATGGTAAAGACTCTGTCTGCAATGCAGGAGACCCAGGTTTGATCCTAGGGTCAGGAAGATCCCTTGGAGAAGGGAATGGCTACCCACTCCAGTACTCTTACCTGGAGAATTCCATGGACAGAGAAGCCTGGCAGGCTACAAACCATGGGTTCACAAAGAATTGGACACGACTGAGCAACCAACACTAAACACTATAGTAGTTCTACTTTTAGTTTCTTGAGAAGCCTCCACGCTCTTTTCCACAGTTGTTGCACTAATTCACATTCTCACCAATGGCACACTGACTTGGATTTCTAATTCTCAAGTCAAACTGAAGACACCTCAATTATTAGTCTGATCTCAAATCCCTTTCCAAACCTGTTGCGACCACAGTCTAAGTCTTAGTTGATACCAACTGTTTTTCTACTTGCTCAGAACAGAAGCCACCTTCCATTCCTTTCTTTGTCTCATCCCTTCTGGGGATACGTAAATACCTGTCATCTCACCTCCAAAATATGTCCAGGATCCAGTTACTCACCATCTTTCTCTCCAGAATGTCACTGTGATTTCTCACCTGAGTTGCTTCATCAAATTTCTCATTAATTCGCTGATTCTCCTCTGGTTCCCTCTAAAACCTCCTGCCAAAGGATTTCCCAGGGTGATCCTGTAACACATCATTCAGACTACAAATCCTTCTGCTCAAAAGCCTCCTTTGGCTTCCTTGCTCCTGAAAGATAGAAGCCATGTCCTTTCAACTCTCTGCCGTTCACTTCAACTCCCTCTCTTACAGTTCACCCTCCTTTGCTCTTGTCCTCCTCTTGCTTCACTGGCCTCTTTGCTGTCCTCTGACAAGTGGAACAAGACCCCACCTCAGGGTATCTGCAGTCATGCTTCTTTCTGCCTGAAAGTTCCTTCCCCACCCTATCTACATCTGTCTCCCTTCAGGCTTTCACTCAAAGGTCACCCTCTCACCCTGCACCCATCTCCTTCTTCCTACTGTATTTTCTTCCAAAGCACTCCTCAGGATTTACATATGTCTTTCTTATTGATCGATTGATTCTGCACCCTCCTCCAGGGTAAACTCCATAGAGATAGGTTTCTGATTGATCCATTCATCACTGTGTCATTAGCACACAGAGAAAAACTTGGCACTTGGAAGTGACTGGATCACATACTCAGAGTCAATGAGTGGGTTTATGAATGAAGGGGAGATGGACAATTCATCATGCTCTTGTGTAGTTGCTCTATGGGTGTTTATGAAGACTCATCGTCTTTCTTAGGTGAGACATTTTGTATTTTCTGATTATTTTGTATCATCTATGTTGTACATAATATTCTCCCCATTTTGCTGATAAGGACACTGGAATTCAGAGACTGAAAGCAAAGCATCCCGCACCGACTTGTGACATGATCCTGCTGCTGGAATTAGGATTTCTGTCTCCAAAGATAATAGACTCTGAAAAATTTTTCTTCTTCACACCCCACATTATGTCTCTTTCCTTTGAGATTGTTCCTTTTTTGTGTGTTTGACTTATATCTTTAATGTCATCAAGTTTTCTTGGTTCTCTACTGGTTGTACCTTTATATTAAAGAGTGAACAGAAGCTCTGTTTCCATGAATGGAGCTTAACCATGAAGCTCACCAAAAGGCATATGAAAGGGCATCCTACTTCCAGCTGAGGAATGCTCCATTCTCTCTGTCTAGCCTCCTGCCTGGTGGTTGCATTTAGCAAACAAGAGTGTGGTAAAGGCTGGGGATCTCGTCCCAGTTTGTAGACTCTCCTTAATCTCTGGTTGTTGGTCCAAGACCTCAGCTTTCCTTGGGTTTATTACGCACATTCAACCTTTCCAGAATCTGCTGGTATCTAACAGCTCCTGCTGTCCCCTCTCCTGCTCTTTGGGGATTTAAATAGTTGTTCCTATTTCTTATTCTTTATGTTGTTGCTGTTTAGTTGTTCGATCATGTCCAACTCTTTTGCGATCCCATGAACTATAACCCATCAGGCTCCTCTCTCCATGGGATTTCCCAGGCAAGAATACTGGAATAGGTTGCCATTTTCTTCTCCAATTCCTTATTCCTTCTACCAATTTAATAATATTTTGAGAGCAAGCTCATATAAATGCACAAGTTTAATACTTTATAATTAACTTCATCTCAACAATGGCACTCTCCCTAATCTATCCTCGCTTTATGTATCATGGTGACACTGAATCCCTGTATTGGTGATCTGCCTGCTATTTGCCAGCCTCTAGGATGTGGCTTGCTCTCCAGTCCCCTTCCTAGGGACTGGGGCCCTGTTACTGAACCCCAGCCGGCCTGCTGGTGGACAAACATCATGTGCTTCTTAGACTCCCCAAGTCCCCTATGCTTAGGGTCACCTTCACTGTGTGCAACTTAAAGATACACTTCTACTTCATTGTCAGTGAAGCAGAATTGTCATTGCCTGTGACTTGTCCTCAGATCTACCAATAACTATGGCGTTTTTGTTGAATGGGCCGAATCTCTCATTTTAGCTCCTTTTGGATCTTCCTCAGTTTTCCGCTGGGTCATTCCTGCACGTGACCCAAGATATAATGCCTCTTCCTTTCTGAGCTTTCCTTTCTTTCTATTTCCAATTCTCACTTCCCATTTTCATTTTTTCCCTCTATTTCTTATTCCCTTCCTTCTTGGAAATTTGAGGTAGCACTTTTAATAATTTTTTTTTTAAATATGCCTTGATACTTAAGATGAGAGACAAATTTATTTTTTAAAGTTTTTTTGATGTGAACAATTTTTAAAGTCTTCATTGACTGTGTTGTTAATATTGCTTCTGTTTCATGTTTTGGTTTTTTGGCCATGAGGCGTGTGCGATCTTAGCTCCCCAATCAGGGTTCAAGCCCACACCCCGTGCACACTGGAAGGTGAAGCCTTAATCACTGAACCACCAGGAAAGTCCCAACAGATGTACTTATATCACATGTGCCAAAAAAATGTTTGAGTGGCTAAATACACAGGAAATAATCAGCAGTGCATTACTGTTGAGGGAGATGTGATTATTTTCTCATTACTATAATAAAAGACATTTTTACTTTTTATTGTATGTTAACAAAACACTCCTATTTCACTCTTGCTGCACATTAAGCTTCATATTACAAAATGGGAAATAGTAATAGGATTTTACTCATAGTTTACTATAGTAAAAGTGAATTTTCAAAAATGTCATATTCATAATCACTCTTTTGAGGCAGTTAGGAACTCAAAAGTAGAAAATGCAAATATTCTTATTTTTTCCTCCAATATAATTTTGTTTACTGCTTCAAGAACTCTTTTTCTTCTCTGGAGAAAAGCATAGCTTATTTTTATAAAAAAATTTATTTTATTGAAGTAGAGCCAAATTACAATATTGTGTTAATATTTACTGAAAGCAAATTGACTCAGTTATACATACATATATACATATATATACACATACATATCTATATATAGAGATACATACACATTCTTTTTCATCTTCTTTTCTATAACGGTTTATCACAGGATATTGAATATATTTTCCTGTGCTATACAGTAGGAACTTGCTGTTTATTCATTTTATAAATAATAATTTGCATCTGCTAATCCCAAACTCCCAACCTGTCCCTCCCCCACACTCTCTCTCCCTTGGCAACCACAGGTCTGTTTTCTTTGTCTGTGAGTCTGTAGAGAAAAATGTAACTTTTTAAATAAATAATTCTTTCTGAAGCATCTGATAGGAGACCCTTTTAAGTTAGTGAATCTTGTAGAATTATAGGTTTATGGATGTTTTCCATCCTGGTAATGAACCTTCAAGGCTTGTTGAAAAATGATGCTTTTCAAAATTAAAAAAATAATCTTACATCAAAATATTATGTCAGCCTCCCCCTTTCAAGCATGCCAGGTTCAGGGATCTTGGACTCAAGGGAAAGATGCCCCCTCTCCGAGCCAGTTAGAGGTTTCAGGGAAGTGAGTTAGTCCTGGCATTTCCTCAAAATTACTATAGCTTCCCTGCAAATTTGTAAAGTGTGGTCGATGGAAGGAGACACATTCAATCTGTTTCTACCTCCAAGACACAGAAGAGACAAGCCAAAAAGCCATAAATGCTTCTCCTATTTTGAAGATTGATTTGAATGCTGTAAAATATGTAGAGTTCAGAGCGAATTTAGAGCACATTGAACTTGGAGATGAGAGAGGCCTGAGGCCCATTCCTAAGTGAGTTTTGTCATTTCACTCTTAGAAACTGTGTGCCCCACTGTATCTCAAACTCCAGCGCAATCTGCAAATCTGCAGCTCACAGGTCAGCTCTCACCTTTAGATGTGTCTCTTTGGGGCCACATTTTAAAGTGTTTACTAAAATCTACAAAGAATAAATGCCAGAGAGGATATGGAGAAAAGGGAAACCTCTGGCACATAAAACCACTATAGAGATTCCTTGAAAAACTAGGAATAAAGTTACCATATGACCTACCAATCCCACTACCAGGCATGTACCCTGAGAAAACCATAATTCAAAAAGACACATGGACCCCAATGTTAATGCAGCACTACTTACAATAGCCAGAACATGGAAGCAACCTAGATGTCCATTAATTGAATGGATAAAGAAGTTGTGGTACATATATACAATGGAATATTACTCAGCCATAAAAGGGAACAAATTTGAGTCAGTTGAACTGAGATAGATGAACCTAGAGCCTGTTATACAGAGTGAAATAAGTCAGAAAGAGAAAAACAAATATCATATATTAATGCATACATATGGAATCTAGCAAATGGTACCGATGGATGTATTTGCAGAGCAGAAATAGAGATGCAGATTTAGGGAACAGAGTAGTGGATACAATGGGAGAAGGAGAGTTGGGACAAATTGGAAGATTAGGACTGAGATATATATATATACTCAGTATATTTCTACTGTGTATATATATCTCAGTATATGCATACTGCTGCTGCTACTGAATATATATATACTGAGTATATGTATGTGTGTATACACACACACACACACACACACACACACACATATATATATATATATATACACACACTACCATGTGTAAGACAGCTAGCTAGTGGGAATCTGCTATATAACATAGGGAGACCAGCTCAGTGCTCTGTGATGACCTAGACAGGTGAGATGGGGAGATGTGTGGGAGGGAGGCTTGAGAGGGAGGAAATATATGTATCCTTATGGCTGATATGCCTTGTTGTATGCAGAAACCAGCACAACATTGTAAAGCAATTATCCTACCGTTAAGAATAAATTTTAAAAAAGTGTTTACTGTTGCTTACATACAAAGAAGAATCTTGATTTCTAATTTTTCAGAAAAAAAAAATCAGAAACTCTTTCTGAGCCCAGATGCATATGCTCTACGTGGACCAACTGGCTGGAGTGGAGGAGGGCTGATTCCTTCAGATGCGCTCTATGCCAAGTTTTGTTTCTATAACCTTGCCTGGATCCTGGAGGAGGAAATGGTAACCCACTCCAGTACGCCCGCCTGGAAAATTCCATGGACAGAGGAACCTGGCAGGCTAGAGTCCATGGGGTTGCAAAGACTCAAGACGAGACTGAGCACTAGACTTGTGGGGGCTGGACCCATCACCATTTAAGCTTATAAAACTCACTTTGGATTTGGGGTGGCTGCTAACCTATGATGTGCCAGCTTCTGATTTAGAAAAGGCGACTTGCACTATCCCATAAAAGGGTCATAAACTGGATCCCAACCTCCTCTTATTTGGTCAGCCTAGTGGCCTTGTGCAATAAGTAGGCAAGCTGCCCAAGTTTATCTGAATGTACATACAGAATTACGGCATCAAGATAAAATGGGGGTTCTGTACCAATTTGGAGGTGAAATGAGCAAGTTTGAGTAGCTGGCTCAGCACAGAGAGTCAATCATCATCATTTGAAAGAAAAGGTTAAAAAAAAACAAACAAAAAATGAGACCTGGGAGGCCACCACTCTGCTTTAAAGGGGCAGCAGCCTTTCTGATTCATGAGTGACACTCTAGATTCCTGTCTTATAAGTGAACCTTTCATGGATTCTCCTCAATGTTACCATTTTCAAAACCTCAAATCCAGTTCTATATTTTATAATGCATGTCTTTTCCTGAGTGCTTGAGCCTCATGATGCTGGGAGTGACTCATGTGATGAATTATGCTCTGTTTCTAAAACCAGTGCTATGCAGAGACATTTGAAAATCAAATTCATAAAACAAAGTTCATCTCAGCATGTGTGGGCATGTATAAATATCATAGCCAGGGAAGGAGAATAAGCATTTCCTTTTTCAATTGTGAGGCTGTGCTGGAGTGCCCCCATGTATGATGGCATCGTGGTGAAGCCGTGCAGCCTTCCTTTCAGGAGGAGCTTTGAGGCAGGTTTGCAGGAGAAATCTCTGCCTGTGTTTTGCTTACTGATTGTTCTACACAAAAGCCTGGTATTGATCTAGTATCCAAAGGGGCACTTGTAAATGCTGGAGATGATGTCCTGTAAGGGATAAATTGTAGCATTATTTAGGGGAGAAAAGAATTAAGTTTTCTATGGTGACTAATCCATAAATGCTTTTAGAGAGAAAAACTTGGTGTTCAGGTGCCTGTAGAAACACTAGGCAAAGTTCTTTGTGTTCTCGAGGCAGGGGATCTAGGCCAGATATTTACAAGATCCTTTAGCCTGTCAGCTACACAGCATGAGAAATATTTGCAAGCCGGAGTTATTCTTACATAGACACTCAGGACTGCTGAGAAGGCACCGTCTGGGTTTTGTTGAGTGTGTGCTATTCTGGGTGACACTGGATTGGGTTTGCCTAAGATCATTGGCAAGAACAAGGGAGAAAATGCAGGCAGAAAATAATCCATCAGTTCTACGATGGTTTTGAACTGAACCAAGAGTCAGACAATCAGAGATGTGAATGTCGTTCAAATGTTTATGGTTATTGGTTTCTGCTAGTGTTATTGGCCCCAGACTACTCAGAAGTAAACCTAACAAATTGGCAGTGCAGCTCCCTGGGCCAGCCTCCTAGAGAGCCATGCCAGGGGCTTCCTGAGCCTCTAGGACGGAGAATGAAGCCTGGGGAAAATGGACTGCATAGTTTTCCATCTGAATACCCCTCCTGCACTCCTCATTCAATAATTCATAGATTGGGGTTGACAAGCAAAGTTGTCTGAAGAATGCACTCAGATAGTTACATAGGATCTGTCAAGGTAATGACTCCCTTAGGGTTTTTGGAAAAAGAATCTTTCCAACCTGACATTTAAAAACACTGCAGTTTTCAGCCTGTCTACCACCCCCACCCCTTGTGGTTGCAGAGGCCAGGATCCAAATGCTATGCCATATGCTAACATCCCACAGATACCAAAGAGAATTGAGATGCATCTGACATGGCTGGAGACCCTTCTCTTCAAATAGTCCTGGATGTCACAGGCAGGAGAAAAAAAAGAGCTCATTTTCTGTTAAATCAAGCATCCTCATCAACCCAGCTTGACTTATACCACATCAGCATGTCAGGAGTGATGGAACTTTCTGCAGTAGTCAGAAGGTATTTAACTACCCAAGGAAAACTCACTGCTTGGTGTTGTCCTACCATTTAAAACCTTTCCATTTTATTTTATCTTTAATTTTTTTAAAAAAATCTTTTGTCTGCACCATGGGGCATGTGGTATCTCAGTCCCCTGACCAGGGATCAAACCCGTGCCCCCTGCATTGGCAGCATTGAGTGTTAACCACTGGACCACCAGGGAAGGTCTAGTCTTTCCATTTTAAACATTTCTTGAATCTGGCTACATTTGGATGCTATCTTATAGTTAGAATATATATTTTAAAAATATACCTTTTCCCAAGTAAGAGTTGGTTATCCCTGGAAAAGTAAATAAGTACATAATTCGTATAAAATGTGAAGCTATAGATGAAATGCGTTTGTTGGTTTTCATTCACTCTTAGTGTAGCTCACTGTTAGGATAGAGTATTTTCTTTCTCTGTACTCACTTCATCTCAAAAGGAAAATTCTGAAATTCAGTGTCATAAAGATATGTATCTCAGAGTCTCCAACTTGGTCCTCTCCCTTTGCTTGATTTGTAGAGTTATAGCACCATCGTTGCTGAGATTTCCCAAACCCATTTTTCCATCTTGACCACCAAAGTCTTTATTCCCCAGTAATATAGATCCCATAAATCCTGTAACTTTCCCTGCATGATTTGACATACATTTCTCTTTTTTATGACTTTGTTCAAGTTTCCATGAAATCATGATTGGATTACTCAGCTGTGTTTTTTTAAGTTTTTATTGAAATATAGTTGATTTACAATGTTGTGTTAGTTTCAGGTATACAGCAATGTGATTTAGTTTTATATATACGTGTGTGTGTGTATGTGTGTGTGTGTATTCTTTTTTACAGTCTCTTCCTTTACAAGTTATTACAAGATACTGATATAGCTCCCTGTGCTGTATAGTAGGTCCTTGTCGGTTTCTATTTGATGTACTGTTGCTGTTCAGTCACTAAGTCTTGCCTGACTCTTTGCAACCCCATAAACTGCAACATGCCAGGCTCCCCTGTCCTTCACCATCTCCCTGAATTTGCTCAAATTCATGTTCATTGAGTCAGTGATGCTATCTAACCATCTCATCCTCTGCCACACCCTTCTTCTTTTGCCTTCAATCTTTCCCAGCATCAGGGCCTTTTCCAATGAGTCAGCTCTTCGCATCAGGTGGCCAAAGCTTTAGAGCTTCAGCATCAGTCCTTCCAGTGAATATTCAGGATTGATTTCCCTTAGGATTGACTGGTTTGGTCTCCCTGCAGTCCAAGGGACTCTCAAGAGTCTTCTCTAGCACCACAGTTTGAAAGTATCAATTCTTCATATAGTAATGCATATATTTTAATCCCAAACTCCTAATTTATCCCTCTATCCCTTTCCCTTTGGTATCCATGAGTTTGTTTGCTATATCCGAGTCTATTTCTGTTTTCCGAATAAGTTATTTTGACCACATTTTTTAGATTCCACATATGAATGATACCATATTTATTTGTTTTTCTCTGTTGACCTACTTAGTATGGTCATCTCTAGATCCATCCATGTTGCTGTAAATGGCAGTATTTCACTTTTTTTGGCTGAGTATATTGTATATATTACTATATACCATATCTTCTTTATCCATTCCTCTGTTGGTCATTTAGGTTGCTTCCATATCTGTTGTGAATTGTGCTGCTATGAACAGGGGTGCAAGCATCTTTTCACATTATAGTTTTCTCTGGATATATGCCCAGGAGTGGGGTTGCAAGATCATATGGTAGCTCTATTTTTAGTTTTCTAAGGAATAGCCATACTACTCTCCATAGTGGCTGCACCATACTCACTCCCACCAACCATACAGGAGGGTTCCCTTTTCTCCACACCTTCTTCAGCATTTTTTTTTTTTTTAGATTTTTTGATGATAGCCATTCTGACCAGTGTGAGGTGATACCTCATTGTGGTTTTGATTTGCGTTTCTCTCATAATTAACAATACTGAGCACCTTTTCATGTGCCTCTTGGTCATCTATGTCTTCTTTGGAGAAATATCTCTTTAGATCTTTTAACCCATTTTTGCATTTTTTTTTTAATATATTGAGCTGTTTGTATGTTTTGGAGATCAATCCCTTGTCAGTCACTTGCAAATATCTTTTCCTATTCTTCTGGATGTCTTTTTGTTTATAGTCAGCTGTTTTAAATGTATTTATGTTCACAGTTTTTACCTTTGATAGTCTGTTTTTACTAGAGCTTAAGGCGCACAGCTTCTGTAGTGATTCATAGTGCTTGGCTATTGGACAATTGTCATTGTTTAGGTCAAATGGAAATATCTATTCTCAGGCATCAAGTCGTTTTAACTTACTGTTTCATTTTGTAGCTACATGTGTTAGCTTTCATATTGGCTGTCAGGATGTCCCCCTCAGCAAAGTCAACACCTGTGTTTTTTTCATGTGCCACTTCTGCTGAAACCACACTCAAGTTTTCTCTTGATCTTCAGAAAACCCAAGAACTATTATTGTTCTTTCATTTTTCTATCTCTCATTCCCCTTTCTTCTCTTTCCAACCAGTACATATTTAATGGTGGCACTTTACAAAGATATAATTAAGAACAAGCTTGCAGTGACAAGTGGAGGGTTTTGGGGAATTGCATGATGCAGGTTGTCAGGAATGGTGACTTTAAGGAGGAAAGTGATTTGATCATACTAGAGTTTCAGAAAAATCAACTTGGCAGCAAAGTACACAGAATTAGTGAATTAGTGAATCTCCAACTATGTACCTGAAGAACATAGTGTAATCAAAGCTGCTCAAACAAAGCAACAGTGGTTTAATTAGTAGGAAAATCAGTAGTTTTCTTAACTATAAGATTTTTCTCCCATATTTTCTCTTCATTCAGAAAATGTCAATTTTTCTTGCCTACAAAACCACAGGTAATAAAAACCAATAAAACAAGTATTAATTTGGCAAAAATGAATAATTATATTAACTGAAGCGTTCATACTTAGTTTTAACTAAGTTTTTGCCAACATACTGTCAGTGTTTTTTTTTTTTAATTGAGGTATAATTGATGTATAACATTATATTAGATTCGGTGTACAACATAGTGGTTCAATATTTGTATCTATTGCAAAATGATCCGTGGTTGTATTTTCATATTTTATGTTTTAAAATACTATACTTCTATTATAAAAATTCCCTAGTTTATGTGCTGAAATAAATCTGTTTCACTATATACATGAAACAAATAGCACCCAATGTTGTGTTAATTTCTGCTGTACAGCATAGTGACTCAGTTTTATACATAGACATATTCTTTTTTTTTTTAATATTCTTTTCCAGTATGGTCTATCACAGGATATTGACTATAGTTATAGATTTAGTAGACTGTAGATCTAGTATATATTGGAAAAATCAAGAATGGAAAGAATACATTGAAGAATTTTACAAAACATATCTTAGTGAACCAGATAACTATGATGATGTGGTCACTCACCCAAAGCCAGACATTCTGGAGTGTGAAATCAAGTGGGCCTTAGGAAGCACTGCTGTTAATAAAGCTAATGGATGTGACAGAATTCCAGTAGAACTGTTCAAAACCCTAAAGGATGGTGCTATCAAAGTGTTGCACTAAATATGTCAGCAAGTCTGGAAGACTCAGCAGTGGCCACAGGACTGGAAAAGGTCAATCCTCATCCCAATTCCCAAGAAGGATAGTACTAATGAATGTGCTAACCGCTGGACAATGGCACTCATCTCCCACACTAGTAAGATCATGCTTAAAATCTTGCATTCTAAGCTTCATCATCACATGAGCCAAGAACTTCCAAATGTCCAAGCTGGGTTTAGAAAAGACAGATGAGCCAGAGATCAAATTGCCAACATTCGCTGGGTCATAGAGAAAGCAAGGGAATTCCAGTAAAACATCTACCTCTGTTTCATCGACTATGCTAAAGCCTTTGACTGTGTGGATCATAGCAAACTGTGGAAAGCTCTTAAAGAGATGGGAATACCAGACCATTTTACCTGTCTCCTGAGAAACCTGTGTGCAGGCCAAGAAGCAAAAGTTAGAACCCTGTATGGAACAACTGATTGGCTCAGGATTGAGAAAGGAGTATGACAGGGGTGTCTGCTGTCAATCTGTTTATTTGACCTAGGCAGTGAGTACATCGTGAGAAATGCCTGGCAGGAGGAGTTACAAGCTGGAATCAAGATAGGCAGGAGAAACATCAAATACCTCAGATATGTAGATGATACCACTCTAATGGCAGAAAGTGAAGAGGAACTAAAGAACCTCTTGATGAGGGTGAAGGAGGAGAGTGAAAGAGCCAGCTTAAAACTAAATATTGAGAAAACTAAGACCATGGTGTCTGGTCCCATTACTTCATGGCAAATAGAAGGGGAAACAGCAGAAGTAGTGATAGATTTCCTCTTCTTGGGTTCTAAAATCACTGCAGATGGTGACTAAAGCCATGAAATCAGAAGATGATTGCTTCTTGACAGGAAAGCCATGACAAACCTAGACAGTGTGTTGAAAAGCCAAGACTTTACTCTGCCAACAAAGGTCCATATAGTCAGGGCTATGGTCTTCCCAGTGGTCATGTACTGTTGTGAGAGCTGGACCGTATAGAAGGAAGAGCACCAAAGAATTGATGCCTTCAAACTGTGGTGCTGGAGAAGACTCCTGAGAGTCCCTTGGACAGCAAGGAGATCAAACCAGTCAATCTTAAGGGAAATCAACTCTGAATACTCATTGGAAGGACTGATGCTGAAGTTGAAGCCCCAGTATTTTGCTGATCTGATGTGAAAAGCCGACTCATTGTAAAAGTCCCCGATATTGGGAAAGATTGAGGGCAGAAGGAGAAAAGGGCATCAGAGGATGAGATGGTTTGATGGCATCTCTGATGCAATGGACACGAACTTAGGCTAACTTTGGGACATGGGGAGGGACAGGGATGCCTGGCATGCTGCAGTCCATGGTGTCGCAGAGTTGGACATGACTGGGCGACTGAACAGCAACAACATTCTTTTCTATATTCTTTTCCATTATGGTTTATCACAGGATATTGGATATAGTTCTCTGTGCTAGATAGTAGAACCTTGTTGTTTATCCATTTCATATATAATAGTTTGCATCCACTCATCCCAGATTCCCAGTCCACCCCATCTTTCCTCTTGGCAACCACAAGTCTGTTTTCAATGTCTCTGAGTCTGTTTCTCTTTCCTAGATAGGATATTCTGTGTCATATTTTAGATTTCACATGTAAGTGATATCATATGATATCTGTCTTTCAACAAAATAAATTAACACAAACAAAAAAGCAGCATACAGATGCCCTCCATCCACCTAAGCTGTGCCCTCCCTCCCCTCACAGCATTTCCCTCACCTTGTTCTCAGTTCCAGCTCCAGGAGGCAGTGACTTCAAGTCCCAGAAGATGGTGACTTCACCTCATAGGTGTCTCAGCAAGAGGAGCACAGGGAACGGCTAGGTTCTTGTGACCCTGAGGGGGGTTGCTGAGAGGGCCAGGCAAGTTCTATGAGTGCATCCAGTTCCCCGTTGTCAATGAGCCCCTCTTGATATTCTGATTGGGCCTGTCCCTCCTGCCTTCACTCCTGCTTCCCAGTGAACTACCCGAACACAACTTTTGTCTCAGACTCCACCCCTGAGGGTAAAGCTTCTCCCTTAAGGATCATCTCTCTCCTCCTCCTTGAGTATGAGAGCCATTTGAGGATGGAAATAGTCCCAGAAGGACACGGGGACTCTTGGGGAGGCTGTTGCCATGATCAGGACAGATGTGGTGAGGATACTGGTCTTACCTAATATAGCACCAGCTGGGAGGGAGCACATGTGCTGGTTATAGCAAGAACAATGATGTCATCTCAGTATAGCGCTTTTTCACATTCAAATGTTGTGAATATTTTAGATTTTTGTTGTTTTGAAAATCTCTCTTTTTCTTCATTTATAATTCCATTTTTAAACTTTAAAACAGGTCAAAGTAAGTTCTGATGTTGGTTAATGGTGGAAAAGGACCTTCACATTCTGGTTAATGGTGACCTTTAGGGAGGTGGTTTAATGATTGGGAGGAGGCATAATTCTAATCTCATTTTAGTATCTTCATATTTATGCAAAGTAGGGAGGGCAGGGATTATTTTCATATTAGATATGAGGAAACGTTTTTTAATTATATTTAAATATACAGTTCAGTGGTATTAAGTACATTCACATTGTTGTACAACTCTTACCACCATCCATCTCCTGAATTTTTCACCTTCCTAAATTGAAACCCTGACCCTATTAAACACTAACTTCCCACTCTCTCTCCCCACCTGCTTCTCCACCCCCAGCCCTTGGCATCTACCAATACACTTTCTGGCTCGATAAATATGACTATTCTAGGTGCCTCATATAAGTGGAATCAAACAGTATTTGTCTGTGCTGAGCTGTGCTTAGTCGCTTAGTTGTAACCCCATGGACTGTAGCCCGCCAGGTTATTCTGTCCATGGGGATTCTCCAGACAAGAATACTGGAACGGGTTGCCATACCCTCCTCCAGGAGATCTTCCCAACCTAGTGATAGAACCCAGGTCTCCACATTGCAGGTGGATTCTTTACCATCTGAGCCACTAGGGAAGCCCAAGAATACTGGAGTGGGTAGCTTGTCCCTTCTCCAGGAGATCTTCCCAACCGAGGAATTGAATTGGGGTTTCCTGCATTGCAGGTGGATTCTTTGCCAACTGAGCTACCAGGGAAGACCAGTATTTGTCTGTACCTGCTATATATTGGAATACATTTTTAAGGATAACTTAATATATGTCCTACAAACAGATTGTGTCTTCTTTTCTTCCCTCTGTGTTATACAGAAGGTTCTCATTAGTTACTTATTTTATATATAGTAGTGTGGCTATGTCAATTCCCATCTCCCAGTTTATACCCCCACCTTCATGTACATTTTGTTGCTTAGTTCTAAGTCCTGTACGACTCTTTTGTGATCCCACAGACTGTAGCCTGCCAGGCTCCTCTGTCCATGGGATTTTCCAGGCAAGAATACTGGAGTGGGTTGCCATTTCCTTCTCCAGGGGGCCTACCCAACCCAGGGATCAAACTATGCCTCCTGCACAAGAGCAATACATTTATTCTGTACATCTGTGTCTCTATTTCTTCTCTGCAAATAGGCTCATCTGTACAATTTGTGCCATTTGCATAGACATTGATGGACCTGGAGACTGTCATACAGAGTGAAGGAAGTCAGGGAAAAATAAATATCATATATTAATGTAGAAATTTGAAATCTATATTAGGTTTCCCAGGTGACACTAGTACTAGAGAACCTGCCTGTCAGTGCAGGAGATTTAGAGATATAGGTTTCATCCCTGGATCAGGAAGATCTCCTGGAGGAGGGCACGGCAACCCACTCCAGTATTCTTGCCTGGAGAACCCCATGGACAGAGGAGCCTGGTGGGCTGCGGTTCATAGGGTGGCAAAGAGTCAGACACGACTAAGCAAGTTAGCATGCACATACGCCTAGATGAATGTATTTTTTTAAGGTCAAAGCAGGCAAGGGACAGACTTGATAAAGATTTTGCTGTAGATTCTAATAAAGGAATATATTTCTTTACTATAACCCACCAAAAATAAGCTACTTCCCAATTGGTTTGCTGAACTATGTGTGTCACAAACCTTGAAAGAGGTCAATAAATAATACCAGCTTCCCTACTGAAGTTCTGAATCAAACATGAAATAGGCTAGAGAATTTGCAGATGTGAACCAAAATATCTCCTCTATTTTTGATGAAACTGAAATTCCTGAATGTAGGCTTATTCATTTAACTCGAGAGCTAGAAAGACCTGTTCACTTAATAGCCTTAGCTGTAAGCCAGCTGGCCCCTCTGGAAAGGAAAGAGGAAGGGTCTCAACATCACATGCTGAGATTCTCTTTCAAAGCTCAGTAATATGATTAAGGCACAGCTTCTAGAGAGACACTGGGGGAGGACACAAGAAACAGGGGTTGGGAAACCCCCTAAATGATGTGACTGCTTAGGAGTTGATTCGCTAGCAATGTACAGAGTGACAACAATGTTTCAGGTACACAGGGAAATGTGATGAGCAAGGCAGGGTGCTCCCTGCCTCCTGCTGCTGGCTAGATTCTGAAAAAGTAAAGTATGTAAAAATCAATTATTTCCTTGTTTTTGATAAATCATAGTGTAAGATAGTAAAATGTGAATTATTAATAGGAATGAATTGTAAACTTCAGGCATTGCGTCGCATGAAGATGTATATGTAACTGCTTTTTATTGCATTATGCTGTTAGAAGAGATCATCTAATATCAGACTCTAGTATCAGCTAATCTAATATCTGTATGATTCTCTTTTGTCTCAGAGAAATATTTATCTCCCAATTCAAACTTCTGCATCCCTACAACTCCTATTTCCAAGAGGAACAGATGTCTCTCTTACATTAACCTGTATCTCATTCTCTCCCAGCAGTAAAAGACTTATTCACCAATTTTTCCTTTTTGACAAAGAGACACATTTAAGCTTTCCCATCTGAAATAAACAAGCAACACATACACAAATTATTGATCCAACATGTTTATCTATCCAAACTCTCTCATTTCCTTTGGGAAAACTTCTAAAAAACAGATTAGTTTAAAATCATACATTCCTATTTCACTTTTTTCGCTACTCAACAGAACACAAAGTGAAGTCACTCAGTCGTGTCTGACTCTTTGCGACCCCATGGACTACAGCCTACCAGGCTTCTCTGTCCATGGGATTTTCCCTGCAAGGGTACTGGAGTGGGGTGCCATTTCCTTCTCCAGGGGATCTTCCCAACCCAGGAATTGAACCCAGGTCTTCAACATTGCAGGCAGATGCTTTATCCTCTGAACCACCAGGGAAGGGAAGGCCCTCAACAGAACACAGTTGATGTCCTAATCTAGGCTCAGCTTCTTTTCCTTGATGTTTCTTAGCTTTGTTGCACTGCCCTAAGCAACAGCTGGCTTCCCAGATGTTCATTGTTGGGTCATGCCTTTGTACATGCAGTCCTTCTCCATGAAAAATCCCCAACAACTTTTTCTCTACCTTGTAGAGAAGTAGTAGTAGTCCTCATTTTGTAGAAGAGTCAGCCTAAGCTTCATATGCTGGTCTACTCTCCTTTCTTAGGTGAATAACTGACTCATATGAATGCCCTTTTAGATCTCTATGATTTCTACAGTTTTATATGTATTAAGTCAGCCTTGTTGAATGCTCCATGTGAACTTGAGAAAAATGTGTATTCTGCTGTCCTTGGATGAAGTAGTCTATAAATGTCCATTATATCCAGTTGATTGATGGTACTGTTGAGTTCCATTATGTCCTCGCTGATTTTCTTTCTGCTGAATCAGTCCATTGCTGAGAAAGGGGTGTTGAAAAGTTTCCAACTATTTAGTGGATTCATTGATTTCAACTTAACATGTAATTCTATCAGGTTTTGTTGCATATATTTTGATGCTCTACTGTGAGGCACGTACACGTTAAGGTTTTTAATTTCATCTTGGATAATTGATCCTTTATCATTATTTAATGCTATTCTTTATCCCTGACAACTTTCCTTGCTTTAAAGTCTCTTCTGTTTTCTTTTCCTGAATATTAGAGTGTTATATTTTCCTCTATCCACTTACTTTCAGTTTCTCTTTGTCTTTCTACTAAAATGAGCTTCTTGTAGCAACTTAGAGTTTGACTTACTTTTTGATCTACCAAAATCTCTGTTTTTTAATTGATGCATTTAGATCATCGGCATTCAAAGTGATTATTGATATAGTTGGATTAACATTTACCAAATTTATTACTACTTTCTATTTGTTGCCCTTGTTCTTTTCATCTATTTTTGTCTTGCTTCTTTTTTCCCCACTTCTTGAGCATTTTATATGACTTTGTTTTCTCTTCTTTCTTAGCTTACTCACCTATAGTTCTCTTTTACCAGTTGCCTTAGAGTGCAATACAAATTTATAACTAATCCAAGTCCACTTTTAAAAAATACTGTGTCAAGTGTTGCTATAAATAACAATATGCTAAGTGTAAGGACCTCATAATAACAAAATAATGCTGACTCCTCCCTCCCATCCCTTGTAACATTGCTGTCATCAGTCATACATAAGCAAACATAATTGAATATCTTGTTGCTATTACTACTTCGAACAAATTATTACACTAGATAAATTAAGAAAAATATTGTATATTGATGCATATAAATGGGATCTAGAAAAATGGTACTGATGAATCTATTTGCAGGGCAGGGATAGAAGTACAAATGTAGAGAATGGACTTGTGGACCCAAGGGGAGGGCAGGGGTGGGATGAATTGAGAGAGTAGTGTTGACTTAAATACATTACCATGTGTAAAATCGCTAGTCAGAAGCTGCTGTATAGCACAGAGAGCTCAGTTTGATGCTCTGCGATGACCTACAATGATGGAATGTGGGGATGTGAGGAAGGCCTAAGAAGGAGAGGATATATGTGTACGTATAGCTGATTCACATTTGTTGTACAGCAGAAGCTAACACAACATTGTAAGGCAATTATACTCCAATTAAATAAAACAACATAAAAAATTTATGAAAAAAAAGTTTTGCTTTCGCTTTCACTTGTTTCTTCTCAGATACTTTTCCTTTCTTCTTGTAGTGGTGAGTTTCGGACCTATTACTATTTTACGTCTCTCTGAAGAATTTCCTTTAACATTCTTTGCGAGGCAGATCTACTGACAGCAAATTGTCTCAATTTTTGTTTGTCATTTTTTATTTCTCCCTTCACTTTTAGAGGTTGATTACATTGGATGCAGAATTCTGAGTTCCTGGATGTTTCTCTGTGTTTTAACTACTTCACTCCACTCCATCCTTGTTTGTGTCCTAAGGAAAAGTTGGATGCAATTGTTATCTTTGTTCCTCTATATGTAAAGTGTCATCCTCCCCTCCCCTTGCCACTGGCTTCTTTCAAGATTTTCTTTAGCTTTAATTCTCTGTAGTTTGAAAAATAAAAGTGGCATGTCCAGTTGTAGTTGTTTTTTGATATTTGTCCTGCTCGATAGTCTCTGAGCTTCCTGAATCTGTGGTTTGGTTGGTTGACTTTATTTGGGGGAAATTCTGTCATTATTTTTCAAACCTTTCTTTGATTCCTTTCTCCCTTTTGGAAGATCCTTTATGCTTATGATAGACTTCTTGCAGTCGTCCCATAGTTCTTAACAGTGTTTTTGATCTCCAACATTTCTTATTGCTTCCTTCTTTAGTGTTCCCATCTCTCTCCTGACAGCGTTTATATTTTCTTGCACACTAATTTACCCGTTAGAATCTTTATATTTTTAATCACTGTTATTTTAAATACCTGGTCTGATAATTCCAACATCCTTAGCATAGCTGAGTCTGGTTCTGATACTTAGTCTGACTCTCCACATTATATATCCTTTTCATATGCCTTGTAATTTTTTCTTGATAGCAAGATGTAATGTACTTAGTAAATGAAACTTCTATAAATAGGCCTTTAGTATTGTTGGGGGTGAGGTGTGGAGAGAGTAAATAGATTCAAAGTTAAAGAATCTATTATTCTAAATTCTATTAGAATTTAGAATCTATTATCTATTATTAATGTATCTAATTAATTATTATTAATGTATTGTTATTAATGTATTGTTATTAATGTATCTATTGTATCAAATGTATTATTAATGTATCTATTATTAATGTATTATTATTAGTGTATTATTATTAATGTATATAATCTATTATCTATTATTTTATCTATTATTTTAAAGTTAAAGAATCTGTTATTTCTTTCAAAAATGGATTAGAAAAAAAATGAAAAATTTGATGTACATAAAGAAATATGTTTTAAGAGATAAAGACAATTGTAAAACAAAGAAGAAAAAGTCTTAGCGTCTACTAAAATGATGTAATTCCTGTAGAATGTTATGATTGGCATGTGGGGAAAAAGAAGAAAACTAAACACATTATTTCTAAAATAACTTAATCAATTTGATAGGCAAAGCATTCTTCTTACAATATAGTTAAGAATTATCTTCTAAAATATTTTAAAGATTTTTTTTTGAGAGATGCTTTGTTATAGGGAAATAAACATATTTTTTAAAATTTATTTTTATTAAAGTATAATTGCTTTACAACGTTGTGTTGATTTTTGCTGTAGAATAAAGTGAATCAGCCATATGTATACATACATCCCTCCCTCTTGGATCTCCATCCCACCCCTCTAGATCATCACAGAGCACCAGGCTGAGCTCCCTGTGCATTACAGCAGGTTCCCACTAGCTACCTATTTTACACATTGTAGTGTATCTATGTCAATTCCATTCTCCCAATTCATCCCACCCTTCACTTTCCTTTCTGTGTGTACATGTTCATTCTCTACATCTGAGCCTCTATTCCTGCCCTAGGAGTAGGTTCTTCTATACCATTTTTAATGAAACTGAATCATTTGTAGAGATATAGATGGACCAAGAGTCTGTCGTATAGAGTGAAGTAAGTAAGAAAGAGAAACACAAATATAAAAGAATATGGATTTTTTATGAGACCTTTATTCTTATCTCAGACCCATAACGTACTAATTGTATCACTTCGGTCAGACTATTTTTTTCCCCCTAGACACTTCAATTTTTATATGTAAGGAAAATAGTTCCTACCTTGAAAACTGATCTCCAGATGTAGTAATATATGTGCTAATTGATAATCAGTAAATTACAGTCACTGTTTGAACATTGTATACTATAGGTACTCATGATAGCACTAGTACACACACACACACACACACACACACACACTTGTGACTCCAAGTTGGTCTTCTTCCTGAGGTCCAAGACCACAGTACCAGCTACCTAATGATTCCAGTCATCAGGAAATAAAGCATGCGTAGAAGCAAATTTCTCTTTCCCTTTGCAATTGGAAGCATCAAGGTCATAGCAATGTATCCAACATTTTTATCAGTGAATTAGATCTGAGCATATGTGTTTAAGGCCAAACTCTAGAGTGAAATAGAGGACGAATATTGTGTGAACAATTATTAATGGAAGTGTGTGTCAAGCTGGACCCGGAGGTGTAGAATTCTAGCCGTGGATGAGTCAGAAGTGTTGACACATGAAAGAGACATGTGCATTGGCAAGTTAACCCAAGCACAAGCAGGGGGAAGCCATAAACTGAAGCCTGGCTGTTACTGACCTACATTGCTATTTAAGCAAATTACTGTTTTCAGTGCTCTTTATTTAAGAACATTTTAATATAAACTATGAAGTGTTTTGGATGTTAGTCTAAAAGGAACATCTGGCAACCCTCTGAAAACCGCTCTTGCCTGTGTCATTGCTGGCTAGGGCTTCAGTGCAGTGTGGACTGGGTGGTAATGTTAGCATTTTTGTCCTACTTGTGATTCAAAAGGAAGTACTTCTAATATCACTGCATTTAGGAAGTATTTATTGCAGTGATTTTTTTTTATCTGTCTACAACGTTTATCAGGTCAACCATTATTATCTTTGTAGAAACTACTTATTTATCGAAAATTCACTTACCTACACTGGAAAAAATGTAGTAGATAAAGCAATTTATTTTTCAATAATATACGTTTCTTCAATAACAGAAGGTGAAACGAATATTTTGTGTTACTGAAACACTTATGTAATCACTGCCTAAGAGACGAAAATGAGATGAATTCATAATTCATCTGCAACACATAAACTAGTAAGAAAAATGGCTTTGGCTTAAAAAGGCTGAAAAATTTTGATGAGAAAAGGCATAAGCCCCTGAAATAAAATATTTTGCAATTCTAATTCGAGTCCTATCACAGCAAATCCTTTAGTTGCCATTTTCATATCTGCATATATATTTCAGACTTACAAATATATTCAGAATAATCCCTCAAAGAATCCTACTCCCTCCAGTCTAAATAAGGCTTTCATATTTATGACCCCAGATTACTTAAATATTAGTTAACTCTAACATTAAATATAGTAACAACATAGGGTTATTACTGAGAAAAATCACTAAGTTCAGTTAAATTCAAGTTTATATTGTCAATTCCTGTGTGAAATTTATACTCCCTCTTAGAAAAGCTTTTTATTGTACAATATAATTTAGTATTTAAATTATTGAAGTTATTTAAGTAACTAAGTTGTTTAAAGTATGTGAAATTTAAATTGATATTTAATATTATCATAAGAAAATTAAAACTAATGTATTCAGCAATGAGGCACTGCTAGCTCAAGAAGTAGTTAAGACCTTTGATTTTACAGATTTGGTTCTTGGCTCTGATACTTCTTTGCCCTATCACTTTGGATACATTAACTGACCTCTTTGTAAACTTGAGCTAGAAATGGAGATCTGGGGACTCCAGTCCCATCAATGATGGCTGAAGCCATGGAAATGGATGAGATCTCTGTTGGAGTGAAAACGTGTTTGCATATTTCTAAATATTCATTTGTGAGGACTTAACAATGTCTGTATATTCCTTTAAGTTTGCTTCCCTATTTTTACCACTCACTCTTGGAGAATTGTTCAAGAAGTAAACTTGAAGTTGTTCTAAATCAAGTCCCAGACTTTTCCACCACCCCGACTTTCTGGTGTGCATATGTTCTAGCTTAATTATAAGGCGGTGGACTATTATTTAGTGATCTGGAGACTCTTCAGTTGTTTGTTCAACATTTGTCAGGCTTGAAATTAAAACTCATGTTTCAGGCTCAAAAAAAATGGACCTCTTTGTGCTCCAGTTTTCTTTTCTGTGACATGGAGATATTAATAAAGCCCCACTCAAGGAGAAGTATTATGAGAATTTTAATGTTTTAATATAGCAAGAAGTCCTAGAAACATGCCAGATATTTGGAATGATTATGTACATTTTAACTCTCATAATTATCATCACCATTGCCATAATGTGTTGAAATAGGTGATAGTTATGATTTTGCTAGTATCTCAACTATAGTTCTGTTAAAGTTTTAATGAAACATCATATACGGTTGCTATAGAAACTATGATTTGAATTTGTTGCCTTCAGTAAGGAAAATTTCAAGCAGTATTCTTAATTATTATATTTAAAAATGAAACAAGGGAGCCACATGGGGTGAGAGATTTCCTAACAAGATAACAGTGGTGTCTAGTGTCTTCAGTAGCCATGACTCTGTAAGCCACCTAAGGTGAGCACACCTGTGTTCGTATACAGTTCATGACTGGCAACGCTATTATTTATCCTCTGCTAGTCTTCTTGTGGCGGAATTGCTCAAGTTCTCATTGCCATAACAACGGGTTAGTCTTCCTAAAACAAGATATACTCTGAGTCAAAGTAAAATTGTTTCCATGGTAACTGCTGCATATCTAAGTACAGCAGCCTGGTTTTTAATCAGTAAAATTGTCCTTTGTCAAAAAGCAAGCACATATTGTTGCTAAAAGAATTATGAATATTTTGAAAGTATTGTTAATGAATAAAGTAAACTAGATTGTCTCAAAGATAAAAACAAAATTGATTAAGCCTTTTCGACAGTTAATATAAAATGCTTCTATTGCTTCTATTTTGACCACATTTAAATAAAGTAAAATCCTCATCACTGAAAATGAAAGTGCCCATGATCCAAACCTGTTTCATCCTTTACTTCTCTTTCATAAGCAGCATGTCCAACCATGTTAAATGTGCCTTAAGTATCATATTGATTTCTTTCTTCCCTTTTTGTTTCAGATAATCTCCTGGTCAACTAAGGGAAATATTACTTTCCCATCAAATAGAGAAGATTCACTGGTGATTCTCTCCATTTCCATGCACTTACTCTCTCTGCTCTCTTCCTCTCTCTCCCTCCTCCCTCTCTTCCTCCCACTCCTCTTTCTTCTTCCTCTTCTTCGCTTGCTTTCTGATGGTTTTAATGTAGGAGTGGAAAGGGTGAAACTGTGGGTTCCCTTCTGGGAATTGAGATTGGGGATGGTTGCCATAGTTACATCTTCTGTCAGGTAGAAAACAATGGAAGACGGTTTCATTTAAATGATATTCACTGTGGTGTTGACCAGATACCTTGTATTTAGATAGACTGGGTCCAAATCCTGCTCTGTGATTTTTTCACTGTGTGATTTTGGGCTTATATTTCCTCATTCATAAAATGGAGTTACATTGCTTGCTTTATGGGTTGTTGTGAACATTAGATGCGACGATGCATGTGGAAGGCTTAACAGATGCACTATGCCTAGCACTAGAATGCACTTGATCAACTGCTATTAGCAGCTATATTTATTATCATTATCATCAATCTGACTTAATACTAACAGAGAGTGTATGACAAAGTTACTGTCAGTGCCATATATACAGCTTCTCAACAATACAGTTTGTTTCACTTTTTAGTATTATTTGAAAAATATAGATTAAGATTTATATAACATATATGATAACATAATAAAAGAATTTTTCAGCATTTTGAGGTCAAAATTAAAATGCTTGATGTAATTTAAGGTTATTTTAATGACTCACTGCTTTGTTCATTGTAAGACAAATTGAGTTCATGTTTTGTTTTTCTCTCACAGTACCAAAGGCACCTACCAGAACAGGTTAGGTTGGACAGAAGTCTCAGATTTTCTAGGACAGTCTTGAATTTAAATATCCTGTTTCATTGTTCCCATAGGTATAGCTGTACCTGTCAGGAACTGTGCCCTGATTTGGGGGTAAAATATATTGTCAGTATAACTGCGAGACTTGAATTGTCCCTGACATTGGCAGGTAACTGCAGTCAAGATTCCAGGTCTCCAGAGCAGATGGCATCTCAGCAGGGCCACTGTGCTGCCACAAAACAGGTTGGCAAAGTCCTGCTACGTCACCTACCTGACAAGAAGCTGCAGAGGACATCTGGTGACTCTCTTCACCTTTCTGTTAGTTTCTACGAAAAGGGCAAAAAGGGCAGTCAACAATGACCTAAGTAGTTGACAGCCAATCTCAGTTATAGAATTCAATATTTTTTATTGAAATGTTTATTAGCATAGAAAAGAAAGGATTCAAACAGAGAGAGATCTTGTGAAATGGAAGGAAAAACAGAGTTCTTGCACAGGCATAAATAGAGAGCAGGGTAGATTACAGGAAGACGTGTGAAATAAACCTTCAATCAGCAAAACCAGTTTCCTGGTGTGTTAGTTTTCCAGGGCTGAAATAGCAACTTACCACAAACAGCAAGGCTTAAAACAATAGAAATCTATTGTCTCACTGGGCTGTACTAAAACCCTGAAACTCAGGTGTTAGCAGGGCCGCACCCTCTCTGAAGCTCTTTGGGATGACCTGTCCTGACCTCCTCTCAGCTATGACGATGATGGAGAGGCTGGGCATTCCTCAGCTCCAATCTCTACCTCTGTCATCATATGGACCTCACCGGCATGTCTGTGTCTGTGCTTCTTCATTTTTTTCAATTAGGATAGCAGTATGTTGGATTAGGGCCACTCTAATCCAGTCTGACTTCATGAGATTTCATCTTAATTAGTCGTATCATCATTAGTTACCTTATTTCCAAATGAGGCTGCATTCTGAGATTCTGGGAGGGTGGTGAATTTGGGTGAGTTGCGGGGAACTATCCAACTCAATACATCTGATTTTCTTTTCCCTATCCCCACATCTTATCCCCTATGGTAAAATTTTGGAAAGAGCTTGGGATATTTGTGGAGGACAAGTCAAAGACCAGGGCTCAGAACTGAATCAGAGAGTGATGAGGAGAGAGAAGGATGCCACGAACAAATATAACCACAGTGTGATTGTGTAACTGTGGACTGGCTGGCAGACTTGGAAGATGAACAGAAATAAATGCAGTTTATTTCCTCTAACAAGCTTCATCCTATTTCACAAGACACACACTGAATGGAAGCAAATCAGGCTTGAAGTAGAGACATAATTTAGGATTCTGGTTGGCAGGTTGCTTGTCTAAGAGTTTTCATGGATCAATAAGGATAAGATTTACCTCATTTAATTATTACGAATATAAAATAGATGAGATTCATGCAAGGCATCTACCAGGTAATCCTCATAGCAGTTCTTTCCCTCTTCTTTTTATAGGAGTTAATTGACACCCTGAGGGAGGAGGGTCCAATATCAGAGTCTCTGCCTCTTGTTAAGTAAATGATTGAAGAAAAGTGAAAGTGTTAGTCGCTCAGTTGTGTCTGACTCTCTGCCATCCCATGGACTGTAGCCTGCCAGGCTCCCCTGTCCTTGGACTTCTCCAGGCAAGAATAATGGAGTGGGCAGCCATTCCCTTCTCCAGGGGACCTCCTCAACCCAGAGAATGAACCCAGGTATCCTGCATTGCAGGCAGATTCTTTACCATTTGAGCCACCAGGGAAGCCCCTTGCATGTATTCAATCCGT
The DNA here is from genome assembly GCA_024291935.2 of Okapia johnstoni. Lineage (NCBI taxonomy): Eukaryota > Metazoa > Chordata > Mammalia > Artiodactyla > Giraffidae > Okapia > Okapia johnstoni. The sequence goes on along the minus strand of CM044310.1, from coordinate 29,373,320 downwards.
GTTAGAAACAAGACCTGTCTCTTCTAGCCACATGGAAAGACTGGCAGAGAAAAATCCCTTATTTTATAATCTTTCATTCTCTTTTTCTACATGGAAATAGCTCTTCATTTAGAAAAGAAAAATGTCTAAACTACTCTTTTAAGATTAATTGGAGCTCAAATGGCCTGATCAAGCTTGAATCAAAAGGATAATGTCAACCAAGTAGTTCCTTGCCTTGCAAGGATCTAAATAGTTCCTCTGCTGATTAAGCAGCATGTTCTTTAGTCTGCTCCTGTATGAGCAGGCGTTTATGGTGAGGGTCTACCCTAAGCCTTAGAATTCAGCTAATTTAAGTGCAGCTTTTCCTTCTATGGTTTGTATCCTATTATGCACACTTTGTATCCTGTTACTCGGCTTCCAGAAGCCGAGCCTGGAACAGCTCTGTTATTATCAAGCTGCTGAGTGGGAAGCAGAAACAGTACATGTAAGTAAATCTGGTAAACAGTGTTTAAAATTATTATGTGACAACTACCATTTTTTTCTTTTTCATGGCTCCCCTTGGGCATTAATTAAATACAGCATTTTCCAGCATTTTCTCTTGCAGAAGCATTTCATCCTCTGTTTTAAAATATTCAGACTGTGAATGCAACAGACAGCAATATTAAATTCTAATGACTATTTCTGAAATAGCAGGGAGTTGGGTCAAACAGTCTGTAATAGACACCAGCAAAATTGAAATATTTTTCCATTAACATGCAGATGAATCAAGTTTGAGAATGATTGCATTTGTGGAAAAGTTTCTTTTTCCCAAAGGGAAGTTAAAATTGGGGTGTTTGTTACTACCCCTGAAAGTTTCTTTCTCTCCCTCTCTCTCTCTTCTCTCTCACTTCCGTCCTTCTTTCTTCCTTCTTTCTTTCCCTCCTTCCTTCCTTTTATTTCTCTTGCCCTTTCCTTTCTTTATTTTTTCTTATCTTCTCTTTTTCCCTCTGATTTCTTTCTCCCTTTCCTCCCTCCCTCCTTTCCTCTCTCTCTTAATGTTTCTTGAATGTAGATAGTTCAATTCTGTAGCTATATTGATGATTTGTGCCTTATTCTTCTATTATGTATGGAATGAATAGCAATAACTAACATAGTCTAATGCATATTATACTTGGAAAGAAAAAACCGCATCTTTTTTGTTACTATAAATATTTTGTTTTATAATAGACATTGCCACTAATAGAAACATTGAAATATTTATATATATTGCTTTTAAATCTTCCCTTAAATATTGTATAATTAATGTTTCAGTTCAGTTGCTCAGTCGTGTCTGACTCTTTGCAACCCCATGAACCGCAGCATGCTAGGCCTCCCTGTCCATCACCATCTCCCGGACTCTACCCAAACCCATGTCCATTGAGTCGGTGATGCCATCCAACCATCTCATCCTCTGTCGTCCCCTTCTCCTCCTGCCCTCAATCTTTCCCAGCATCAGAGTCTTTTCAAATGAGTCAGCTCTTCGCATCAGGTGGCCAAAGGACTGGACTTTCAGTTTCAGCATCAGTCCTTCCAATGAATATTCAGGACTGATCTCCTTTAGGATGAAATGGTTGGATCTCCTTGCAGCCCAAGAGACTCTCAAGAGTCTTCTCCAACACCACAGTTCAAAAGCATTAATTCTTCGACGCTCAACTTTCTTTATAGTCCAACTCTCACATCCATACATGACCACTAGAAAAACCATAGCTTTGACTATGGTTTTTGTTGACAAAGTAGATGGACCTTTGTTGACAAAGTAATGTCTCTGCTTTTCAATATGCTGTCTAGGTTGTCATAACTTTCCTTCGAAGGAGTAAGCGTCTTTTAATTTCATGGCTGCAATCACCATCTGCAGTGATTTTGGAGCCCAGAAAAATAAAGTCAGCCTCTGTTTCCACTGTTTCCCCATCTATTTGTCATGAAGTGATGGGACCGGATGCCATGATCTTAGTTTTCTGAATGTTTACTTCACAAATAACATATTTTTATGCAAGCAAATTTTATAGCCATCAGTCCTTCACCTAAAATTCCCTTTTTCCCTCCAAACAAACTTTTTCAAGTTTTTATGCTTAAAAGCATACACACACACACACACAATTTATTTTTTCAAGTGCATAAAATCTCTCTGAAACACCCTTGAATATAGAAATAATTACTAAATTGTCAGTTTTATCTATTCACCAACTTATTCTTTTAGAAAACATTGTCTGATTGTCTGCTGCATGCGAAGCACTCTAACATACGGGTTCATGATGTAGAGCCTACAAAGATAATTTCTTGTTTCCATGGATTTTAAATCTGCTAGGAAGTAATGAGCTATCATATACTGTCTATAATTCAGGTGTGAAAATATCCAAGATTAGAAGATGTGAACACATAAGAATCTAAAAAAGTGCAGACGTTGTTGCTAGACTATGGACATTTGGCACAAACATTAAGAAAGGCAGAATTTTTGAAAATAACCTATGAGACAAATTATAGATTGGTAGTAATGAAAGGGGCTTCCCTGGTGGCTCAGAGGTAAAGAATCTGCATGCAATGCAGGAGTCTTGGTTCAATCCCTGTGTTGGGAAGATGCCCTGGAGAAGGAAACGGCAACCCACTCCAGTATTCTTGCCTGGAGAATCCCATGGCAGGCTACAGTCCATAGAGTCGCAGAGAGTCAGACCTGACTGAAGCAACTAAGCGGCAGCAGCATTAAAAAATGGCCATAAATCTATACGACCTCAACATAAAGAAAAATTAGTAGATTGAGTTTCAATTAATGGTTGGCTGAATGGCACCCCACTCCAGTACTCTTGCCTGGAAAATCCCATGGACGGAGGAGCCTGGTAGGCTGCAGTCCATGGGGTTGCTAAGAGTCGGACACGACTGAGCGACTTCGCTTTCACTTTTTCCTTTTGGCCATAAATCTATACGACCTCAACATAAAGAAAGATTAGTAGATTGAGTTTCAATTAATGGTTGGCTGAGTGTGTTTTGATGAGTGTTTGTTGTACCTCTGCATTGTTCTGCGGAAAGGAACAAGTTCTGGGTTACTAAAGTATGTTCTTTTACACTGATTATGAATATATCTTTTGAAAGCAATGAAGTGGGACTGAAACTGAAATAATGTTTATTCTGTCATGGTGGTTTAGACGGACACTAAAGAGATTTATCCGCAGAATAATAACTCTCAAGAACCCATTTAACTAAGAAAATGAACACTCTTTTCTGGTGTCATTCCTATGTCTGCAGGAAATCAGTTCTGGTAACAAGAGTTGTCTTGTATAGAGAATGTTCTGAAAACCAGGAGGATGCTCTGACTGTCTTGGGATCCACACCAGAGTACAATTCTAACAACTCTACGTGGACCAAAACGAAATGACACCCCTCCTGAGTCAACACAGGCACACCAATTCTCAGAGTCACCAACAAATAAGGCCTGGTGATTTTTTATTTTTCAGTAATTTCAGGTGCAAAAAGGTTAGTAACCTTTCTAACTCTTTTCTGTTACCATCCTCACAGAACTACTTCTTAAACCATAGTTAGCCACCCAAGAGGAAACAATGACTTATGCCTGTGTTTCGTATGTTGACCATAATAAAACTCAAAGAATGAAATAATGCCATTTGCAGCAATATGGATGCCTAGAGGCTATCACACTACGTGCAATAAGCCAGACTGGGAAAGGTAAATACCACGTGATACCACTTACATGTGAAATCTGAAAAATGATACAGATGAACGTATTTATAAAACAGAAACAGAGTCACAGACACAGAGAACAAATTTATGTTTACTGAGGGGAGGAGGAAAGGGATAAATTGGGAGATTGGGATTGACTTATACACACTACTAAGTATAAAACTGATAACTAATAATGGCCTGTTGTGTAGCACAGGGAACTTAACTCAATGCTCTGTGGTGACCTATATGGGAAAATAATCTAAAAAAGAGTAGATATAGGTATTAATATATGTATAACTGATTCCCTTTGATACACAGCAGAAACTAATATGATGTTGTGAATCAACTATGCGCCAATAAAAATTAATTAAAAATTAAAAGATGCTAAAAATAAAATAAAAACAATCCCTAGAGTGAGAATAAATTCTTAGTTTAGGCATAGCTCAACCATGTTACCTTTAGTTACCATGCATAGGTAATGATGTAAGGTGATAATAGAGTCAATTTAAGTTTTAAGAATGGTTTGCTATTTGTAGATATTTTCTTATTGAATTCTCTTAGTCATAAGAAGTAGGTAAGGCAAGTGGTTTTGTACATAATTTCATATAAAGACAGGAAAACAAAATCTTCTATGAGCTGCCCAATCACCCAGCCAGTAACAGAACTGGATTTGAAAAAAGACTTTGCCTCTCCAAGGACTGTACTTTCTCCATAACGTCACACTGCTAGATATTCTTTTCCTTTAACTCATAGCATATTATAATTATATTTTTAAAATATTTTTTAATGTCCTGAGTCAGTATGAGAATTAGGCCAATATAGATTAATAAAAAGTACTTTAGAGCTATGATTATCTCATTGGAAAAGTCACAATGTCTTTTTGTTTACAAAATAGTGATATTTCTAAAAGAGAAGGAAAAATTTTGCATAACTTTTTCCTGATTGCCAGGCTATAGCTGGATACATGTAGTTCTTGCTGGATTCTCTGATTCTCTTTGAAGAAAGGGATTTTATATTATATACATTTTATATTCTTCACAATACTTAAACAAGGGAATTCTTAAGTACACAATATAGTAATATACTTTTTAAATGAAATTAAATGAAATGGGACCCATTTATTTCTATGTTATATGTGCTGAATAGTCAGCATGGCTTCAATTTCCCCCATTTTCTCTGTCTCTTATTACTAGGCATAATTTTCATAAATTTGAATTCTTTTGAAAAAATAGTGATATTTCTGTTATTGACGAAAATCATATGGTTGTTTTATTTTGCATATTCTTAGCTTTCATTTCCAATAGTTAGGCTAGACTTGACACTTGCTTCTTCTACACAACACATAGTTAAACAAACCATTCAATTTTACAATTATGTTCCAAAAATGCAGCTTGGGAAATTAACTAATATTAGGTGTCTTGTCCAAGGATATCCTGTAGGTAAAATAAGATTTTAAAAGCACTTGAGTTTCTACTACATTTCCTAAGTCCCTGAACCACATAACATTTCTCTGATGTTTGATTTTTTATCTGGTTGAAGACCTATACTCTCTGAATGAAAGATTCTGCTATGTTGTGATGCTTGGCATTTGCAATTAATGCATATATTGTTGCCAGCATATATTCAGATAAAGGTTAGTTTAATTGGACCAAGGTAAACACTAACACCTTGATTTTGCTAAAGGCTGGATATACATTGGATGCTTAAAAGTTAGTGTAAAAAGAATCACCAGTATTTGAGTTTCTAATTTTCCACATACCTAGTTATAACATTTTGAACTAAGCGACTTAGAAAAATATTTCATCACAAACATTTCTTCTTCTTAATGAAGATAAGAAGGGAGATTGTATTCTTAATGAGGGCCAGTTAGGCTGATGTGTTTGGATGGCATTTCCTAAACTAGATCATTTAGACAAATCTTATTGCTTATGATCTACTTAAACATTAGAAGGAATCTTTAGCTATGTTACAGAACTCAATATAATAAACAGGTTCAAGATGCCTACTGCAGCATTCTGTGAATGTGTCACAGTCATTAAATATAAATACATTTGCTTGAATAGCATTAGGATTTATTTTATTTCAATTGAAAAGATATTTATAATTAATTGCTTTTTTGGTACAAGATAAAAATGATTTTGGGGGATTCATTTTAAGAATACTACTATTACTTAATGTGTTCTATACCAAAAGAAAATGTATATATGTAGTTTTCATCTAACACGTGAAAAATAAAATGTTTGGTACATTTTCTTCTAAATATCAGTAAATATTTTTCAGGTATGCTGTGCTGTGCTTAGTCACTCAATCGTGTCTGACTGTTTGTGACCCCATGGGCAGCAGCCTGCCAAGGCTCCCTCTGTCCTTTGGGATTTTCCAAGCAAGAATACTGGGGTGGGTTGCCGTGCCCTCCTCCAGGGGATCTTCCCAACCCAGGGATTGAACCAGGTCTCCTGCATTGCAGGCAGGTTCTTTACTGACTGAGCCACCAGGAGAGCCAAGAATACTGGGGTGGGTAGCCTATCCCTTCTTCAGGGGATCTTTCCAATCCAGGAATTGAATTGGGGTCTCTGGCATTGCAGGCAGATTCTTTCTCAGCTGAGCTACCAGGGATATATCCAGGGGATATTCTCAGATATATCCAGGAGATATTTAATTTGCATCATCCCACTCTCAGTGAATAATCAAGTAAAATATATTTTTTAATATAATGTCATGGGGGGAAAAAAGGACTGACTTATACTTGTAAAGCATAACCTTCTGACTCTTCCTGGAGGCATTCCTAGGGTATATGGGTGGACCACTCTGCTTTTTGTCTTAGGCTCAGGGCACAGTCTTGGAGGAAGAAACTGAGTAAAAGCCGAGGAGTTAAGTCAGACTTACAGTGCAAAAGTGGAAATATACCATGGTTAAAAATCATGGTGACATCTCCTAGGATGAGCAGCATAATAATCAAAATTATGAATCAAGATCCATTTACATTTTTATATAATGTATATGTTTACCTACACAAACTAAAGACCCACATTAGCATCAGAGAATAAAAAAGTTAATTATATTAAATGTATGATCTATTAATGTGGAGGCCACTAGTTCCAGTTTGGTTTTAATTAAATATATGCTTGCAATGGGCTTAACAACTCTTAGTGAAGTTTCTGACCAATCCAATCAATACATTAAGCAAACACATAAGGAAAAGGCCAAATTTGTTCCTAGCATTACATGAAGGATACAGGTGACTAAATTTCTCGCACTTTAGTTGGTTGCTTGGTTACAATCAGATGCCCTTTTCATGTCCTAAATTTTATTGTCAACCAATAATAGACAAGCAGGTCTATAGCCTCTGACTCTGCACAGGGCATCTTAGAGCCCATAGAAAGGAACTTTCTTTGTGTGTGTATATATAATCACTCATAAAAGAGTGACTCTTTTAGGAAATTATGGTATTTTCATTTCAAAGGAATCCTAAAATTCATCCATTTATTCACCATGTATTTTCTGAGAACCTGCTACACGCAAGACATTGTGGTGGACCCTGGGTCTATGGCAGTAGATGAAATACACATAGTTTTTGCTTTTCAAGAGTTTTACATTTATTTAAAAGGATGAACAGTGAAGAAGTTTAGGAAACTCAAAATAACGTGCTATGAGAGTATGTAGCAACTAGAAATAGACCTTATTCTTGGGAAATCAGGAAATAATTCTACAAATTAACACTTGGAAGATGAGCAGGAAAATTACCATGGGTAATAAGGGCAAAGATTTCTGAGTAGAGAGAAAATCAAGGTGGAGAGTGTGGTGTGTATTCCAAAAATTAAATGAGGTAAACAGCTAAGATGTTTACAGAATAAAGAAAATACAGTAAGAGAAAATGCAGTAACTGAAGCTTTTTATATATCATATTAGGAATATGCAAACATAGACATACTTGTTGACTATAATGGCTGTGCATTATTAATTTATTTGACATCTTGAAATATGAGACTAGCAGCAACTTAATGTGTCAGATCTCAGATCTTCATGGTTTACATTCCTAGGCCCTACAACTGAAAGAAATCCTTTGAAAGTGAAAGTGTTAGCCACTCAGTCGTGTCAGACTCTTTGCGACCCTGTGGAATGTAGCCTCTGTCCATGGAATTCTCCATGGCAAGAATACTGGAATGGGTTGCCATTCTCTTCTCCAGGGGATCTTCGTGATCCAGGGATCTAACCTTGGTCTCCTGCATTGTGGGCAGATTCTTAACCATCTGAGCAACCAGGGATGCCCCTACTAAAAAGCATTTACTTTGATTATATTCTCTAATATCCTTCAGGTTATTTCCATTCAGTCAAAATTTCTGTTGAAGGTTTTGAAAGTGTAACTGAAAACTTCACCAAGCACCTAAATAAATATATAGTGATACAGTGAACAGGAGAGAAATAAGTCAAAGTCACTTCCATCCATTCAGTCACCTACTAGAAGATGAATTATAGGTACCAAAGGGGAAGAAATATATGTTGCACCACTGGGTGATAAAAAAGGAATATGAAAGCAACAAAAACCTGCTCTTAGGGCTCTTTTATAACGGCTCCTTTTCTTTTCCAATTTTTTCCCTTCCTCCATCCCATCAATCCTGCAGGGCAACTACATTATAGTCACAAATAAATATGTGCCTAAAGTCAGGCTAAGTAGAACGGCAGTTTAGATCAGAGAGTAACACATTGTGTAAGTTCTGGAAAGGCATTATTCCCCCTATCATCTCAGTGGCAAACCTTTTATTTTTGATTTTTGAATAATTATGTTAAATTTCGTCATTGTGTTCACCGTTTGCCCAGCATGCTAAGGCAGAGTGCTGAGTGGAACCCTTTCTCTGTGGGCCAGGGGAAGTCAGAATGTAAATGAGGCAAAAGAAGTTGCCTTGGGGAAGGAGGGGCCGTGGGGATCAGAGCTGGACATAAATCATAGCTCTGCGGTAAAGCAACGCAGGGTTTTACTTTGGCACTTTTATCTCTGGAGAGCCGCTGTGCTGGTGGACCTCAAACAATGGTGAAGCGATAGTATTTAGAACTGTTTTGTATGTGTTCTGTGTGTGTGTGTGTGTGTGTGTGTGTGTGTGTGTGTGTGTGTGTGTGTTTCTTGGGAGATAATCCTCAGAGAATCTTTAAGTAGAGAACCTGTAAATTCTTTTTACTTTTAGTTGTCATTTTAAAAATAAAAGTAAATCATTTGTGAGTGGATAGAGAACAGTGGGAAACAGAATCTTTTTCACTCAAGTGGGGTGACAGATTTGGGAAAAACTGCTAAATGTGAGACAAAAGAATTGTATTATTTATAAGTGCTTTGGAAATGAGCATTGGGCTGGCAATCACTGAGGAAAATATTATAGTTATCTTTCCACAGTCAGTAATTATAAGACTTGATAACATTTATGAAGCACCTCCTTTTAAGCAGTAGAAACTGGCAGCATAAGGATATGATTCTAGAGAGAAGGAAAATATTAGAAGTGCTTGCTCCACAGTCATCCCCGCTTTTTGCCTGGAGGAATTTTCAAAGCTTGACACAGAGAAGTGGAGGCCAAACAGAGAAGCAGATCTGATGTCAGAGTTGCTGAGGTGTCTGGATTTACGAGGCAAGGTACCAAAGATGAACTAACTCTGCAAAATAAAGCCCAGGAGTCTGCAAAGTGTTTCCTTGTGTTTTTGGCTAAATACTAAACTGTATATATGGAGAGTGAGACTTTATGAGGCCTGGAAGGAAGAAAACAAAAACTAAAAAACCCCACAAAATCTCTTCAGAGGGCCCTGAGCTGAACATAGAGTTGTTAAGTCAAACAGTGCTGGAAAATGCTGGCCAGAATGGAGAGGTCTTGAGGAAGATTTCAAATATTCCAATGAGAGATTCTATGAGAACTTATCTTATGAGTAGGGCTACTTCAGTCTTAGGTTGTTTGTCCTTACAAAACTTAAAACAAATCTGTTTGTTTTAAAACTATCTGTAAGGTAATTTTGACAAAAAGTTATAAATAGTATGAGTATTTTTCTCACTAGTTAAATCACTTCATAGTTAGTTAGTTAATGTAGATAATCCCTTCCTATATGATTTTACAAAAAAACCAAAATAAACAACTTATTCTCCATAGATAAAAAAAACTGTATCACACCAAAGACAACCATTTTAGTAAAATGAAAATCAACTACATGTTGGTTGAGCTCTTCAATAGAATAATCTTTCAAACCTGATGAAATAATATATGTACAATTTTTTTAAGATTTCATATAAATTATGAAAAAGTCATGAGTAAGTTCATTAAATGCTCGAATAAAACTGAACATTCTCTAATAAGAGAAAACATACTCTCAACAGAGTAGCATCCACAAGTCCATCATACAAAGAAAAATAGCAGACTTACAACGAAATAAAAAAATGTGATCTATAAATAAAGGTATAGTTGGTAGAAATAAACCCAAAGATGACAAAGATGTTGAAATACCTATTATAAAAATTTCATTAAAGGAAAAGATGTGTATAATGGACAAAGAAATAGGGATATCTTTAGAGATATAAACAAAAAACAAAGAACCAAATTCTAAAACTATAAAACATTGTATGATTTTAAAAGTTACTATGTAGGCTTAACAGAAGTTTGGACTTGAAGAAAAGAACAAGTAACTTTAAGACTGAAAAATAGAAACTATTTAAACTGTAACACTGACTGAGAAAAAAGAAAAGCTTCAGTAATGTGTGAACAATGTCAAGTTGTCCACGATAAAATAACTGGAATCCCAAAGGGAGATGAAAGAGAAGTTGGGGAATAAAAGTTGTGAAGATATGATTTCCAAAATGTTTTCAAACTTAGTGGAAAATACGCTTAATATCAAATGAATAAGATTTTATTAAAAAAAAGTCTACATCATAGTCAAACTGTTGGAAATCAAAAGCAAGAAATTGCTTCAAAAATAAAATATCTAACAACATATTTAATCAGGGAAGTGAAAGATCTGTACACTGACAGCTATAAAATGCTGATGAAAGAGACTGAAGATACAAGGAAATGGAAAGATATCTCATGTTTGGAAGAATTTGTATTATTAAAATATTTATACTACTGAAAGTGATCTATAGATTCAGTGCAATCCCTGTCAAGGTACCAATGACAATTTTCAAAGAAGTAAACAACCCCAAAATGCATATAAAACCACAAAAGATCGTGAAAAATTAATCTTGAGCAAAAGGCAGAAACCTGGAGGCATCACGTACAGATTTCAAATTATATTGCAAAGCAATAGTATTCAAGACAGTGTGGTACTGGCATAAATACAGACACATAAAAATAGGTCAATAGAACAGAATAGAGAGCCGAGAAATGTACCCATATATATACATGGTCAATTAATTTACAAAGAGATGGTTAGACAGCATCATCAATTCAATGGACATGAATTTGAGCAAACTTCAGGAGATAGTATAGGACAGGAAAGACGGTGTGCTGCAGTCAGTGGGGTTGCAAACAGTTGGACACAACTGAGCAACTGAACAACAACAACAATTTACAAGGAAGGAGTCAAGAATATATAGTGGGGAAAGGACATACTCTTCAATAAATGGAGACTACATCAAAGTAGAAAGTCTCTGTAAAGGAAACCATCCAAAAAATGCAAAGACAACCTACAGAATGGGAGTCAACTTTCAAATTATGTATCTGATTAGGGAAAACAATTCATACAACTCGATGGTAAGGTACATAAGAATTTCATTTAAAAAATGAGTAATGGACCCAAATAGAGATTTTTCCAAATAAGACATACAAATGAATAACAGGTACATGAAATTGTGTTCAGAATCATTAATCATCAGGGAAATGTAAATCAAAACCACAATGAGTTATCACTTCATATTTGTAATACTAGCTTTCATCCTAGAATCAAATGATAACAAGGATATGGGAAAAAAGGGAACTCTTACACTGTTGGTAATAATTGGTAAATTGGTGCAGCCACTATGGAAAACAGTATGGAGTTTCCTCAAAAAGTTAAAAATGGAATTACTGTGTGGTCCAGCAATCTCACTTCTGGGTACCCAGCCAAAGAAGTCAAATCTAGGTCTCAAAGGGATAACTATACTCCAATGTTTATTGCAGCATTATTTATAATATCCAATAAATGGGAACAACCTAAGTAGTTATCATGAATGAAGAAAATGTGATATATGTATCGAATGGAAAACTATTCAGTCATAAAAAAGGTAATTTTGCCATTTACTATACATAGAACCTGGAGGGCATTGTGCTAAGTGAAATAAGCTAGAAAATAAAGGATGAATACTTCATGGTTTTAGTTGTATATGGAATCTAAAAGAGCTGAACTTGTAGTAAGAAGAGGAAAATGGTGTTATAAGGGGCTGAGTCATAGGAAAAATGGGGAGATGTTGTCCAGAGAGTGCAAACTTTCTGTTATAAGAGAAATTGTTCTGTTGACCTAATGTACAGATGATGGCTGTAGTCAGCAATAATTTATTGTATACTTGAAATCTGATGAGAGTAGATTACATGCATTCTCACCAGACACACAAAGATAAGTATGTGAGGTGATGAATATAATTAAGTTGATTGTGATAATCATCTCACATTTTATACATGTACCAAAATATCACAATGTATGTGTTAAATATATACAAGTTTTCTTTGTTAATTATACTACAAAAAAACTGGAAAAGATTATATATAAAGGAACTCAGATTAAAAATAAGAAGATGGAAAGTATATATATCATGTACCCTAATAATAAAACAACCTGAGTAACTACTTAGTATCAGATAAAATAAAATTCAAGAAAATAACTGTTATCAGATACAAAGAGTGACATTTTATAGTGGTAAAATTTTATTATGAAGTTATAAAGTACGTTGAAAAAAAGTAAGAAGTACTTCAGTGATGGGCTCCCCAGGTGGTGTTAGTGGTAAAGAATACGTCTGCCAATACAGGCAACGTAAGAGACACAGGCTCCATCCCTAGTTTGGGAAGATCCCCTGGAGGAGGGCATGGCAACTCATCTCAGTATTTTCTTGCCTGCAGAATCCCATGAACAGAGGAGCCTGGCGGGTTATAGTGCATAGGGTCACAAAGAGTCAAACATGCCTGAATAGACTGAACATGCATAAATTCAGTGAAACAAGAGAAAAAAATACGATATTTTATTTTTTAACCTCAGTCATTTCTTAGATAACTGTGTATCAGTTTTAGTAGTTGCCATGATCTTCTTCTAGGATATTTATGATTATGGCAGTCATTTTGGTTGTCTTCATAATAGCCATTTCCTGTTCTTCTTTGCTTCAGAACTCTGATTGTGCTTGCACATGATGTGGCTCATCCCAGAGGACAGATTATGGTTAGTTTGTATCAGTCAGATCAATCTAGTTTCATTTTTCTTATGGTAGAAATAGATATGAGCCTGTGTTTAAGGTGATTAATGAAACCATCTTAGAGTCCATGCACATATCATAGATTATTTTTATGAAGTAATCACAAGAAACAAAAGAGTTATAATTTGTAAGTAAGTAAGTTAAGTTAGCTATTTCAGCTAGTAATTTAAATGCTATAAAAGAGATGTGTGTGTGTGCATTATAGTAACACTGAGAAGTATCTGGTTTAGTCTTTCTGAGACAAATGGAGAAAGATTTAAAGCATTTTTTACAGTGACATTTTACCTTTATTTTGTAGAAAATTGTTTAGTGGAAAATGGCCAAAGTTTGCACCAGGACACTACTGTCCCATAGCAGCATGTCTGTGATGAAGATATTCTATATTTGTACGTGTTAACAGAAAAACAGCAGAAGAGGAAAAAAAGCATAAACAGGGACATGTAAGTTTGAGCTTTATTGATATAAGAGTATGCAATAAGATTCTTTGGGAAAAGGGGGTTATTCTTCAGGTAATAGAGACACATAAAACAAGAGAGTCTGAAATTTCAAATTCTAAAGGCAGTGGGCTCATCAAAGTCTCTTAAGAAGGAAAAGCTAAAGACCAGTTTACATTGCAAAAACCATTATGATGGCAAAAATGAGAGGGCTTGAAGGGGAAAACCAGAGTCAATCACCACTTAGAAGACTGATTCATGAGATCCATGAGGAAGGTGGGGACCAAAGCAGAGGCAGAGAGAGAGAGAGACGGACACATACACACAGAGAGAAAGGGAAAGAGAGGAATAGCATATATTCGATTTCTATGTGGGAGGCAAAACTGATCAGAGTAGGGAATATATTGAATGTGCATATATGGAGGACAGTATTCAGGGTGACATAGCATCGTCATGGAGGAGTTTTCAGGGTGACACAAGTCTTGTTCAGAGGAGGAATGTGTCTAATTTTACATAATTAAGGTTGATGTGGATCTGAACTTGGAAAGGGAGATGACCTCTTGTAACACTGATGAGTACATCCCAATCTTCTTGGCTGGTTCTGAGAAGTGATGGAGTACCCTGCACTCAATCCCAATCTTCTCTCCCCACTACTGCAACCTGTTATCTTAGCTATCACATGGCTTAATAGGCTGAAGATTCTCAATTATGTGCCTCCATCCTGGTAACACCACTGATCTTCAAACTCACATGGTTGCTGCCTACTTGACATCCTAATTGGATGTATAATATGCACTTCCTATTTAGCATGGAAAAAACAAAATTGTTGATGACTACCACTCACCATATTCTTCCAGGCAACAGCATTTCCCCAGGTCTTCAGACTCAAAACCTGGAGTCATCCTTGATTCCTTCAATTTCTTAACCTCCTGTATCCAAGTTATTAGCAAAACATTTCAGCTCTGTTCAAAAATAGATTGAGTATCTGTTAATTTTTCTGTATTCTTACCAATATGTCTCAAGTCCAGGAAACATCAGTTCTTTTTATTTTTTCAACTTATTGAGGTATAGTTGATTTACGATACTGTTTCAATTTATACTGAACACCAGAGTGATTCAATTATACATATACACATTCTTTTTCATATTCTTTTCTATTATGGCTTATCACAGGATACTGAATATAGTTTCCTGTGCCTTCAGTAGGACCTTATTGTTTATCCATTCTATATATAATAGTTTGCATCCTGCTATTTCTGAATTTCCAGTCAATCTTTCCCTACCCCATCTCCTTCCTCCTTGGCAACTAGAAGTCTGTTTTCTATGTCTGTGAGTTTGTTTCTGTTTTGTAGATAAGTTCATTCTTTCTATGTTTGAGTAATATTCCATTGTATGAAAGTGTAATTTGCTCAGTCATGTCTGACTTTTTGTCACCCCGTAGGCTGTAGCTTGCCAGGCTCCTCTGTCCGTGGAATTCTCCAGGCAAGATTACTGGAGTGGGTAGCCATTCCGTTCTCCAGGGGATCGAACCTGGGTTGCAATCTCCTGCATTGCAAGAAGATTCTCTACTGTCTGAACCACTAGGGAAGCCCTTCCATTGTGTATTTATTTATTGTTCAGTTGCTCAGTCATGTCTAACTCTTTGTGATCCCATGGACGGCAGCACACCAGGCTTCCCTGGCCTTCACTATCCCCTGAAATTTGCTCATACTTATGTCCATTGAGTCGGTGATGCCATCCAACCATTTCATCCTCTGTTACCTCCCTCTCCTCCTGCCCTCAATCTCTCCCAGAATCAGGGTCTCTTCCTATGAGTTGGCATTCTGGATCAAGTGGCCAAAGTACTGGAGTTTCAGCCTCAGCATCAGAGCTTCTGTTTGGTAGGCAGTTAGGCATGAGCAACAAGGGGTGGTCTGGATGAGAAGGATGCAAGCTGATCTCTAAACTGAATCACAGACACATCCAGGAGAGTTCACAGATAAGCTACAAAAGTAACTAAAAGACTTTTTCAACTCCTGCACCTGTGTGCTAGGCACTCAGTGGATACAAAATAACCACAAGGGCTTCTCCAAGTAACATTAAGGGGCTAGGAGCCCATTGAAGGCTCATGAATATTCTACATCTAATTATAACAGATTGAATTATGGGAAGACATATGGGCTATATAAACAACACAGCCTGTTGTTATATAACTTGCAATTGTCAACTGGCCTTGAGCATATGCCCATTTGCATTCCCTTTCATTGACTGGGGATGGGTACAAGCCCTACTTTGCACAGGGCATAATCAAAAGAAGACAAGAAGCATAAAAGGGGGGAGCCAAGAGGTATCAACAGGAAGAATGAGGAAGACTTCCCGGGAATCAGTCAGCTCCCATGTCTTGAGAGTGTCTGTCTAATAAAAGATCTGTCTGCTAGAGCTGAACTGAGCTGTAACTTGCCTGTTGTTCTACAACCTGTAGTCCATCACTCCAAATTTTTTTTGTGATGAGACAAGAACCTAGGAAGAGACATAAACTGATGACACTTCCAATATTCAGTGTTGATTTCCTTTAAGATTGACTTGTTTAGTCTCCTTGCTGTCCAAGGGGCTCTCAAGAGTCTTCCCCAGAGCCACAGTTTAAAAGCATCAATTCTTTGGTGCTCAGCCTTCTTTATGGTCCACCTCTCACATCCATACATGACTACTGAAAAAACCATAGCTCTGACTATACAGACCTTTGTTAGCAAAGTGATGTCTCTGCTTTTTAATATTCTGTCTGTGTTCATCATAGCTTTTCTACCAAGGAGCAAATGGTTTTTTAATTTCATGGCTGCAGTCACCATCCACAGTGATTTTGGAGCTGAAGAAAACGAAGTCTGTCACTGTTTCTATTTTTTCCCCCTCTATTTGCCATGAAGTGATGGGATGGGATACCATGATCTTAGATTTTTGAATGTTGAGTTTCAAGCCAGCTTTTTCACTCTCCTCTTTCACCTTCATCAAGAGGCTCTTTAGTTCCCCTTTATTCATTCATCTGTCATTGGACATTTAGGTTGCTTTCATGTCTAGGCTCTTGTGAACAGCTCTGCAATGAACACATGGGTGCATGAATCCTCTTGAATCATGTGTTTCTCCAGATATATGCCCAGGGGTAGAATTACTGGATCATATGGTAGCTCTATTTTTAGTTTTTTAAGGACCCTCCATACTGTTCTCCACAATGGCTATACAGATTTTCATCCCCATCAACAGTGTAAGAAGTTTCCCTTTTCTCCACACCCTCTCCAATATCTATTGTTTGTAGACTTTTTGATGATGGGGATTCTGATTGGTGTGAGGCGATACCTGACTGTAATTTTGATTTGCAGCTCTCTAATAATTAGCAAGAAGAATCAGTTCTTAATCATATCCTCCTTCATATCCATCATATCTTCCTTTCTGAACTTCTGGTTTTTCTTCTTGCCTGTATACATTTTATTCTTCAGCAAACAGGTTAGGGTACTAGTCAAAACAAATCTAAGAATGGACATTTACATGGACTCAATTTTCAACTTCCTCCACTTCCCATTACACTCTCAGAATGAGCTCCCTCTCTGCATCGTTCACTCATTCTTCCACTTCCTTTCTCTCTCAGCTGCAGCTTCTTTAGCTTTCTCTGTTCCTCAACATGTCAAGCTCACTGCTCCCTTAAGGCCTTTGTATCTGCTGATCCCTTTACCTGGAATCCTTTGCCTCTCATTCCAGGAAAATCCCAGACAGCTTTTGTGATTTTGGGTAGTATGATTTTGATGGATTTATCAAAACTTACGGCTTTGCTCTTCTAGGTCTAGAAACTGGCCTTTATCAATATAACCGAAGATGACCAGCCAAAGATGAGACATCGGTACAGAGGGAGCTATCCTTTTCTGGTGCCTGAAATATTCATATATATTATCTTTCTGAGAGCCCAATTTGTTGGTATTTGGAAAGCCATTATGGTAATTAGATTTTTAATGAACTTGGAATTAGAACAAACGAGGTCCAATGTATTCAGTGTCATTTCATACAGATCATAGTGATGAACACTCAAACACTCCACCCTATAAGAGAAAAGATAGCTCAGGTAATTTGTTCTCTTCTGTATCAAGACACTGCCTCTCTTTTCACCTGTCATGGCCAAAAATGGTAACTGTGTGTCTCTGGACTGTGCTCCCAACTTTTCTTCATCTTTCTTTTAAATATCATTAAATTAGGTGGCTGTGATCATTCAGGGCTTCCCGGATGGCGCTAGGAGTAAAGAGCCCTCCTGCTAGTACAGGAGACAGAAGAAATGCTTGTTCGACCCCTGAGTTGGGAAGATCCTCTGGAGAAAAGCACAGCAACCCACTCCAATATTCTTGCCTGGAGAATCCCATGGACAGAGAAGCCTGGCAAACTACAGCTGATAAGGTCGCAAAGAGTCAGACACAACTGAAGCAACTTAGCAAGCATAGTCATTCAAGTACCTATTTTTCTGGTCCAGGAAATGTTTGTCCCAGTGTAAATTGATGCAACTAATTTAGCTCCCAGAGGGCAATCCTCTTTTCCTTGTTTTAGAGTCTGGAGAGGACTTTACTATTGACTCTATGAGCAATAGATACTGATCTAGAGGGCCATTGAAGACACAGATTTAGAGTTCAGGACAGGGAAGTAATGAAAAGAAGGCTGTGGGAATTGCTGATATATCTAGGCCACTTGATCCCAAACTAGTGCCATTACCAGAATCATTTGAATATATATGTATTTTTAATATAAATATTCCAGAATCCTCTCACCAGGCATTGTAATTCAGTGGATCTGGGTAAGGAACTGGGAATTTATATTTTTATATTATAATATGGGTTTCTAATAAAATAACACAGGTGTGAAATCCATTTTTAGACATACTATCGGAACTTGTGAATGTGTTCTGAAGAAGGACTGATTTCAGAATCCTATAGAATTCAAATATTAGGAAATGAATTAATGTTTCCCAACTGTGTAGACCTGGGTGTGAAGGAAGAGAGGGAAAATGGACAGTAGACAAAATACTCAAGATCCAAGGACAAATGACTATTATTATTTAAAAGTGGAAGGGACGCATGTACATATTAAGGGGATTTGGGTTTTGGAGACAGAAGGGGAGAGATGGGGAAAGAGATTGACTGTAGAGCAAAGAGAAGGAAAAATATATACCAAAAAGGTCTGAGGATAGTTGAAGAAAGGGTATTAACTGAGGCATATATACTTTTTAGTTGTACCTCATAGCATGCCTGATAGCTCAGTTGGTAAAGAATCCGCTTGCAATGCAGGAGACCCCAGTTCAATTCCTGGGTCAGGAAGATCTGCTAGAGAAAGGATAGGCTAACCACTGCAGTGTTCTTGGGCTTCCCTGGTAGCTCAGCTGGTAAAGAATCCACCTGCAATGCGGGAGACCTGGGTTCAATCCCTGTTTTGGGAAGATCCCCTGGAGAAGGGAAAGGGTACCCACTCCACTATTCTGGCCTAGAGAATTCCATGGACTGTATAGACCGTGAGGTCACAAAGAGTCAGACATGACTGAGTGACTTTCACTTACTTGCTTATTTAGATAGCATTCAGGATCTTAGTTCCCCAACCAAGGATAGAAACCAGACCCTCTGCACTGGGAGCTCAGAGTCTTAACCAAGGACCACCAGAGAAGTCCCCTGAAGCATAATTTTGTTTCTTCAGGGGCTATCATGTGCAATACCAATGTTGCTATTTTCCATTACAGAAACTCTACAAGATAAGTGTGATTATTCCCATTAACTAATAAGGAATTGTATATTTAAAAATCCTTAAATAAATTGCCAATGTTCAAGCAACTGATAAATAATAGATAGGAATTAGATGTAGATTTGACTGACATTTCCCTTCCCTGACTTTTAAATTCTGAACAATGTTTAGAATGAAGAGAAATGGAAGAACTTAAGAAATATTTGGAAAGAGGAACGCTGCTTCAGAAACTCAAGAGAAAGATGAACACATAGGAATAATGAAAAAAATACAGGGTAGGGTCAGGGGGTTGAGAATTTAAAGAAAATAGTGTAGCTTTTGAGTAGTCATCAGGGAGACATCAGCTAGAGACTTGACTAAACATAAGTAAAGGCACCGTCTGCCAGTATTCTGAGCCACATTTCCAGGGGAAAAAAAATCCAAATTTTGAATAATTTTTCAAGTTCTTCTGGAGTTACATATGAATCAGTTCAGTCACTCAGTCATGTATGATTCTTTGTGACCCCATGAACTGCAGCATGCCAGGCTTCCTTGTTCATCACCAGCTCCTGGAATTGCTCAAACTCATGTCCATAGAGTCAGTGATACCATCCAACAATTTCATCCTCTGTCGTTCCCTTCTCCTCCTGCCTTCAATCTTTCCCACCATCAGGGTCTTTTCCAGTGAGTCAATTCTTCGCGTCAGATGGCTAAAGTATTGGAAATTCAGCATCAGCATCAGTCCTTCCAATGAATATTCAGGACTGATTTCCTTTAGGATTGACTGGTTTGATCTCCTTGCAGTCCAAGGGACTCTCAAGAATCTTCTCCAACACCATAGTTCAAAAGCATTAGTTCTTTGGCTCTCAGCTTTCTTTATGTTCCAACTGTCATACATGACTCATCCATACATGACTACTGGAAAAACTATAGCTTTGACTAGATGGACCTTTGTCAGCAAAGTAATGTCTCTGCTTTTTAATATGCGGTCTATGTTTTCATAGCTTTTCTTCCAAGGAGGAAGAGTCTTTTAATTTCATGGCTGCAGTCACCATCTGCAGTGATTTTGGAGCCCAAGAAAATAAAGTCTCTCACTATTTCCCCATCTATTTGCCATGAAGTGATGGGACCAGATGCCATGATCTTAGTTTCTTGAATGTACTCCTTTCCCAGCTAGGAACCAGTCCAAATTTGTCACCAGTGTGTACATATGAATACACTTTTCTACAAGCAGTTAGTCCCAAATTTTCCATTATTTGAAAATACAGTCCTTGAACAGTAAGCCCAAAGAGACATGCATCACCTTAAAAAGCAGTCTTGCCTGATAATGGAATAAATTAAATTTAAGTAAGGCAAATTATACTTTACAGTCATTGGAGAAGCTGATTATGTAGCAATATTTTTTTGAGCAGCACTTTGTAAAGATAAAGAAAAGAAATCTTATTATCTAAATAATCACCATTTAATGCATTTTTATAAGTATGGATTTTCCATAGTGACCATGTTTCTTTTTCTTAAGTAGGTCATACCTGCCATGGAAAATGTTACCTAAAAGTAAGCTTTGTAACTATAGATTTTTTAGTGTGTTTATGTATTGATTTTCCATTCATATTTGTAGTATATAAAAGCAAGGAAAATAATATAAACTTACATATATGCATATGTTTGGTCTCTGAAATGTCATGAAAAATGGCATTTTGATAGGAAAATTATAGCACATATTTTTTATATAATTTGCATTCAACCCACATGAAAGCTGCAGAAATCTATTCCATGTGAAAATTAATTATTCCTATCTTCAATATTGGCTTTGACAAGGTAAGAAACAGTTGGATTCATTCTAATTTGCTTCAAGTAGTGGTAATTAGAGAGGGTGTGAGAGCAGCTCTCCACTCAATTCTCTCCAATTATTATAAGACACATAATAAAACTCTTAGAAAAGCAAATTCTCTGAGTTCATCACCCTCATCCCCCTCGGTATCTATAATGTAACATATTTCTCTCTCTTTCAGTTTCATTTAAAGAGAAATATATTACTGAAGAGCCATTACAGATTTTTATGGGAAACCACTTTGAAGGTTTTTAACGTTAAAATGTGAAACCAGCTAGAACTCTCTGAAGGTTTTCACAAGGTTTGCTATTATGTCATGTTATACACATTGTGTTATTAGAGTGTCATTCTGTATAAATATTCATTTACATTTATAATTGAGTAAATTATGCTTTTATAATATACATATATTTATATATATGAGGAATTTAATGTGGTTTCCACTCGTGGTTGAGCCTATGAGTTGAGCTTGGACTGGATTATTTTCCCATTACTTTGGAGCCCAGTTTTGGGTCATGTGCGGATGTGAGGGTATATCTTGATGCCTTGTCCTCTTCATCATGCCTGCCCAGGTGAAGTCCATGCTCTGTGATGCTTTACCTGACATACCACATATTGACCAGGTGTCATCAGCCAATCCTCTTTGAGTTTTAGTTCACCTTACAGTTGTGTGACAGTTCATTATCTTATCCAAACGTATGTCTTAGGGGAGTCACAGCACATTTCCATAGTCTTCTTGTGACTAATCCCTAGAACTGGCAAAAGTCCACAGGTAAGAACTGAAGAGGCAGAGAATACAGGTGAGTTAAGGAAAGGCTGGGAACAAGGCTTCAGACTCCAATACATGTAATCTTACACAACAGTGGAGCTTTGGAAGGGTTCTTAAATTCCTTCCTGCAATTAGGTAATGGTAGTTGGCAGAATAATAGTCCTCCAAAGATGTCCCTGGTTCCTGGGAATACGTAAACTTGCATAGCCAAAAGGGCTTTTGAAGATGTAATCAGGGTTGTGTAACTTAAAGCAGAGAAATTATCGTAGATTATTGGGGTGGGCTCAATCTAATCACAGGAGCCTTTAAAAGCCAAGGACTCTCTTCAGCTGGCAGTAGGAGGCAGAGGAGAGGTACAGCAGAGGTGGATTCTGAGCATAAAAAGGAATTGGCACACTGTAGCCAGCCCACTTACGGGATAGGATCGGGGAGAGGCTTCTTCCAGAAGCTAAAGGCAGCCTCCAGCTGAAATTCAGAATCTGGGACGTCAGTTCTACCACCGCAAGAGCTGGATTTTGCCAGCAACCTGAAGAAGCTAGGGAATGGATTCTCCTGTAGTATCTCTCCGTAAGAACCCAGCTAGAAAACACTTTGATTCCAGCCCGGTGAACCCAAAGCAGGGGAAGCAACTGAACCAACCCAGACCCTAACCTACAGATTGTGAGAAAATCATGGGTGCTGTTTAAAGACATTTAATCTGTGCAATTTGTGTAGCAATAATAGGAAGTTGATATAGTAATTAATATCCTTAAAAATTTTGAAGTGAAGTTTCCTTGCTTTTATGTAAACAAAATGACAATAGTGTTTCCTTGAATCAAAGCTTTTCCTTAATCACATCAAAATTTGATTTTGATTTGCTGTTATAAGTTTGCTTAATCTAATCTAAATATTTACCCATGATCAACCTTAAATATGGCAACACATGCCAGTCTCCAGTTTTATGTGACACTGTTTCATTTATATTATCTCAAGTAGTTATAGAAATTGAGGAATGAAGGTGGGATACCTTGGTTCCTCATGATCATAACAGCTTTCATAAATAAATACCAGTATGTAGTTAAATGTGTCCTTTGTTTAATGTCCGGACATCTGGGCTCTTCAGTGATTCACTCACATCAGCTAGTGTCCTTGAGTAAATTCCTTATCTCTTGGGATGTCAGTGACATTATCTCCGAAAGAAGAGAATTTGTGAATATGTTCTGATCGACCTTTGCCAGCCCTGAGGGCCTGTGGTTCTTTCTGAGAATAGGACAATGAGGAAGAGGTAGGGGTTGGTGATGGGAGATGGAAAAGGGGAGACAGTCCTGACTTCACCTTTTTCAGAGAGCTGTCAAAGGACAAAAGCAATAACAACAAAATATTTTTCCTTTCTACCTTCCATCTGGAATAATGTTTTACTTCCCTTGAACTTGCCAGGTGCTTGTCGACTATACAATTGTCTTTCCTGGACTCCTCGTTTTCTCCACATGCTGTTCATTCCACCTTTTTGATTTGAAAAATGTTTAAAATTTGCTTAGAAGAACCAAAAATAAATACAAGTTTTGATATTTCTTTCTGTTAGTCATCCACGAACATTTTATTCTATCCCTAAGTCAGTAAAATTTGTCTTTTTCTCTCGCTACACTGTTTTTAAAATCTTTGGGAACACATTATTACATTTCTAAAAACTTTGTCTCCCTCCGGTGATAATCTAGCTGAACCAGCCTCAGTAGTCAGTTTTTAAAATTGAAGTATAGTAGATTGACAAGGTTTCAGGTGTACAGAAAACTGATTCAAATATATATATATATATGCTTTCCAGGTGGCTCAGTGGTAAAGAATCTGCTTGCAATACAGGAGATCCAGGTTTAATCCCTGGCTCAGTAAGATCCCCTGGAGGAGGACGTGGTAACGCATTCCAGTATTCTTGCCTGGAGAATCCCATGGACAGAAGAGCCTAGCGGGCTACAGTCCATAGGGTCGCAAGGAGTCAGACACAACTAAAGTGACTTAGCACATATACACACATATATGTGTGTATATATGTGTGTGTGTGTGTGTGTGTGTATTTATATATACTTTTCCAGTTTCTTTTTCAAGTGCTTTTCCCTCATAAGTTTTACAAGATATTGACTACAGGTGGCACTTTCCCTGGGCCTCTGGGTCAGGAAATGTTGTGTTAGTTTCTGCTGTACAACAAAATGAATCAGCCATACATATACATATATCCCATCCATCTTGAGCCATCTCCCACCTCCCTGCCACCCCCCACCAACACCATGCTATCCTCTAGGTCATCACAGAGCACTAGGTATAATTGTTTCTTGAGAATTATGTATGTTAAATTCAAATGGAATGTTCAGTGTATTCTTCCCACACCCTGCTGTCTCTTGTGCTGTGGGATACGGGGAGGATATTCTCTGTGTTTCAGAAGGACCAGCTTACAGGACGCCAGGCTGCAGTGAGGCTCCTAGGGCTGTGTACACCTCCTCACTCACTCCTGGCAGCTGACCTGAGCTTTTATTTGACATAACCTTCCTTAACTTCCTTACGCAAACCTTGCATGAGCCCTAAAAACTCATGTCTGTGTGAGCGAAGCATCCCTTCCACACACAACAAATCCCCCAACTCTCTCCCTCTAACACCCTCTCAATAGTAATTGTCTGCCCTGTGCCCAGGTTTTCCATTTCCACCTCTCATCCGGATTTTTCTCAGACATTTAAACATGCTCAAAATATTTCTCACATTTTGAACTGTTCTCTCAGTTCAGCTATGTTCTATTTCCTCCTCATAACCCCAATTCCCCCGATCATTCAGGGTGTACTATTTTTCTTTCCCCAAATCCTACCATCTCCTCGACCCACTTACTTATGATACCCAGGAGCACCACTTACTTTTAAGAGGCTAGATTCAATGGAAAATTTCCAGAACTTATTTCATCTGACCCGTCATTGCCATAAGACATCTTGACTGCTGATCCCTATTGAAAATCTCTTCCTTTATTTCCAACACTATATTCTCTGATTTTTCTTCTATTCAAGGGGTGGTTTTGTCTCCTTTGGAAATATTTGGCAATTTTATGGTAATCTAATCTAGTAATCAAATATTGGAATTTCTCAAGTCTGTGTTCTAGGGTCTCTAATTTGTTTCTTCCTGTGTACCCTTCCCACCTGAGACTTCAGTGAAGTGTGGGAATCTCCAGATAAATGTTTTCGAGGTATGACAGACTCAGCATGTCCATGACCAAATTCATTATCTTGCCTCCCACATCTGCCACTTAACTGTGGTTTTCTATCTCAGATAATTGCAGTACAAGCCGTCCAGTTAGGTACACCAGAAATGGGAATTATTTTTGGTACATAACTTTGTCCCACCTCCTCATGTCTGTCCTGTGTCAAATCTATCACCAAATCCTGTGGGTTTTTCTCTCCTAAATATTTTTGAACCTGCCACCTTCTATATTCCTATGCCCTGCATCCTGGTCCAAGCTACATCTGCTAACTCCTAGACTGCTGGCACAGGTCCCCTGCATCCCTCCTGCCCACCTCCCAATTCTTTTGCACATTTCTGCCAAGGGCACATTTTTGAAATACACACCTTTGCCACCTTGGATTGTAAAATCTTGAATTGGCCTTCACTGAAGGGTTAAAAATACAGTAATTTTAAATATGGTTTAAAACAAAACATCTCTATATGGCCTGGCCCTTGCTTACAGTTTAGGTCCTAGCTCATATAGGTCTCCTTATTTATTTTCTTGGCACCAGTTCTATTGTTCATCATTTAATATCAGAAATGCAAACAAAAAAAAAAAAGAGAGAGAGAAAGAAAAAACAACTTTCCTCTACAATCTCAACAGTATTTCTGAGTGTGTTGTTTTCTCTGTCATTTTTTCTCCAGTAGGTAACTCCTATTTGTCCTTAGACTCTGGGGCTAAAGAATCTTCTTTATTATGCTTCCATAGCCCAATATTTTGGGTACTTTTGCATTTTCCCCCTCATTTGGTGTTGAGTCTATCTTAGTTTGGACTCATACTTTTATTAATTTGATGCTGAAATAACTTCTTTGTCCCACTGTTTGATAGGACCATAGATGTTGAAAATATATCAGTTTTAACTTTTGACTGAATCTGCTGCTATCAGGGGCTCAATGAGTATTTCTTTTATATTGAGTAAATGAGTCTTGTTATCATTAAACTACAACCAAAATGCACACTTCCCTATACCTGTGCTGGACTCTACATTTCTACACTTTCTTACCTATCATCTTTGCAGCACCAGCCCCCTTCTTTTCCATTGTTTATTTCCTCTCATTATTCTGTATTTCTAATAAATATTCCAATACTCAATCTCATCAAAACAAGTTAGTTTTACCTATTTGTGGGTTTGCTACTTCTCCTGTTTCTAGGACTGGCACCTGCTATGATAATTTTCATAGGGTTAAGGTAGTCTGTTCTAAAATATTGATTTCTAGTCCTCTAGAGTTCATGATCTTTTGATCAGCGATAACCAGCTCCGTCACCTTCTCAGCATCTTCCAAAGAATTTGCATCCCATTAATGTATACATTCATTCAGAATAGTTAATGAGTTTTGAGAGTTCCATGGTTGTCCAGTGGTTAGGACTCTGTACTTTCACTGCCAAGACACTGAGTTCAATCCCTGCTCAGGGACCTAAGATCCCACAAGCCTAAAGCATGGCCAAAATGGATAAAGGGCTGAGGGGAGACACTATTCACGACACTGCAGCATGAGTTAATTAACAAAGGAAGAAGACAGTAACCTGTCTTCTAAGAAATGTTGAATCAATGGATAATCAGATTGAAATCTTAAAAGTAATAGAATATGTCCATGGGTGTTTACAATGAAATCTTTAAAAATTGCTAATATTGGAGAAGATGACTAATAACTTCTTTGGTATTTATTTATATTAAGCAGCATCTGTTTTAAAAATAAGATAGTTAATGAGTTCTTACTATGCCTAGACTCTGAAACTGACTGAAGGAGCATCACCCGTGAGTTTCTTTGACTGGTCTGGGGAAATGCTAGGAAGAGGGGCCTGTAAACAGAATATGGCATCGCCCGTGAGTTTCTTTTTGTTAAATTTCCCCTTTGTAGACAACAGTATTGCCAGCTTTCTACTGGATTGGAGCAATAAGTTGGAATTTTCTGAGGCACAGATATTGATAGATCAAGAAAATTATGTATTATTGCAGAGCATTTGTTTATTCTTACTGAAAATCATTCACTACACATGGATTTTATTTTGTTATATTTTAGCTACTACTTAAGTAACTTGAAAATAGGTGAAGTTTAGAGAAGAAACAAGAAAATGAACACGTCTGAGTTTCACTTACCTCTTACCCCTGTGAAATCTCAAAAGTCATTTAGAAGAAGATAATCAAGATGCCCAGGACACCCCAAAGGAGGTCGGTCATTTCAACACGATGGAATTACTCTGCAAATGCCTTTGTATTTGAAAAAAAAATTGATGAAGAGAAAGTCTTTCCTGCAAGTAAACTATAAAACCAGAACAAGCCTTCTCCCACTTCCAAGGTTAATGAAATACTACTGCTGTAAGAGACTATAAAGAGGCTTAAAGTCAAAATAATCAAAAGAATCACTTATGATTAATTTAATTCCTTTCCCTGTACCTACTTGGCATAATAACATTTTTCACATTTTTATTAAAATGTATGAAATATTAATACCTATGGTATCATTCTAGGAGGCTCTGCACACTTTTGTTAAATAAGGAGCAATTTTCCTTTAATTAGTACTAAGAAGAATTACCAGCATTTTAAAATTGATTCGTGATGAATCAGTCATATTTTCTGAAGACATTTATTCTGATTAAAAGGTAAAAAAAGTCTGAACCTGGGATAATTCTCACTTCATTTGATATGCACTCTCATCATGTTAGTGAGCCTAGCTTCTGAATCATAAAGCTATTCCTACTTAAGTTTCTATTATTTTTTTGCATATTTGACAATTAATACTGCTACCTACTGCTGAAGTAATTTTCTTGCCATTATATTTGTCAGTTTCATTCTATTTTTATCCCACTGGAGAGTGACTCATTGGTCTGCCATTTAACGAGCTTCATGTCCTTCAGTGCAGTCTCAGAGTGGCTATGTGAAGACTAATACAAAACCAAACTTATTTTAAATCTGTATCCTGTTGCAAAGCAATGGTTATTTCTAGAAGTTTGAAGGTTTGACACTTTCAAATTCTTGCTCCAGTTGGATTTTGTATGACTAGGGATATTATTAAAATTGTAGTTATTGCATTAGAAATGAAGTCTCCATATTTGCCTATTTTATCTGTAGTGTTTTTCTGCTCAGCTTCAGTTAATATCATTACATTCTTATATAATTATAATGCAAGCAATCTGACTACCAGAACTGAGACTGTGTCAGCATTTTCATTATAAATATTTAGTCTCAAAGGCAGTGTAATAAACCACCAAAAAATGATATTCAGTGGTAATATCTCAGAATGCAAATTCTCAATACCGAAAGAAATTTGCCTGGCTATTCTTATATAGAAATATAAGTATCCCTTTACTCTGGTTGCTTTAAGTATTTCAAGGTAAGCTTATGTTTGAGAAAGACGGTGATTTTTATAATGAATGTTTCTCATGGGAGACTTTTTCTGTTTTATTTCTAAAAGGCATCATTGTTTATTTTTGGTATCATAATATACAATTTTCTCCTTTATGGGCACCCTAAGCCTCACTCATATCCTTCATATCTTTTCAATATAATTCATTTGCAAATATTTTGGGGGCATTTCTAATGTCAGTCAGTTCAGTCGCTCAGTCGTGTCCAACTCTTTAAGACCCCATGAATCGCAGCACGCCAGGCCTCCCTGTCCATCACCAACTCCCGGAGTTTACTCAAACTCATGTCCATCTAGTTGGCGATGCCATCCAGCCATCTCATCCTCTGTCGTCCCCTTCTCCTCCTGCCCCCAATCCTTCCCAGCATCAGGGTCTTTTCCAATGAGTCAACTCTTCGCAATGCAGGCTAAAACAACTAACCTGTGCTGTAACCCAAAATTGCAGGTTTGTTTTATGACTTGGTGTTCACATCCCTTGCTATTAATTTTTTAGTAAAGTATAGTTGATTGATAGTATTGTAGTATTTTCAGTATTACAGGATAATGGCTATAATTCCCTCTGTCATACAGTGTATCCTTCACTGCTTATCTTCTGTGCATAGTATGTGCAACTGTTAATCTCATACCCCTAATCTGCCCCCCACACTTCCTTTTCCCCTTTGGTAGCCACATGTTTGTTTCTAATATCTGTCAGTCTGTTTTTGTTTTGCCTTCATTTGTATTTTTTTTAGGTTTCACATGTAAGTGATAACACCCAGTATTTATCTTTCTCTGTTTGCTTTCTTTTACCAAGCATAATAGTCACTAGGCTGAGTAATATTCCATGGGCTTCGCGGATGGTTCCAGTGGTAAAGAACCCATTTGCCAATGCAGGAGATGTACGAGATGTGGGTTCAATCCCTGGGTCAGGAAGATCCTTGAGAAGGGCATGGCAACACACTCCAGTATTCTTGCCTGGAGAATCCCATGGACAGAAGAGCTTAGTGGGCTATAGTACTTAGGGTCGCAAAGAGTTGGACATGACTGAAGCAATTTAGCAGGCATGCACATGTGCATGTTAGCTATCTGTATGACTTTTTTGGGAAAATGTGTATTCAGATCTTCTACCTATTTTTTTGACATTTTTAAAAAATATTGAGTTGTATGAAAGTGAAAAAGTGAAAGTGCTAGTCACTCAGTCTTGTCCCACTCTTTGTGATCCCATAGACTGTATGTAGCCTGCCTGACCCCTGGAGTGAATAGCCGTGCCCTTCTCCAGGGGATCTTCCTGACGGATCAAACCTGGGTCTCCTGTATTGCAGACAGATTCTTTACCATCTAAGCCACCAGGGAAGCTCTGCCATTTATATATTTTGAACATTAACACCTTGTTGGTCACATCATTTGCCAACCTAAAGTAAGCAAATCAGCATGATTCTGGCGCAAAAAGAGACACTTAAATCAGTGAATAGTATAAACAGTCCAGAGGTAAACCCACACACCTAAGGCCAATTAATCTACAACAAAGGAGGAAAGAATATACAGTGCAGAAAAGACTGTCTCTTCAACAAGTGATGCTGGAAAAACTGGACAGCTGTATGCAAATCAATGAGATTAGAACATCACATCACACCACAT
The DNA here is from genome assembly GCA_024291935.2 of Okapia johnstoni. Classification (NCBI taxonomy): domain Eukaryota; kingdom Metazoa; phylum Chordata; class Mammalia; order Artiodactyla; family Giraffidae; genus Okapia; species Okapia johnstoni. The sequence continues at coordinate 29,343,297 of CM044310.1, read as the reverse complement.
ACAAAATTAAACTCAAAATAGATTAGTGACTTAAATGTAAGACCTGAAACCATTAAATTCCTAGAAGAGAATATAGGAAGAATACACTTTGGCATAAATTGTAGAATATTTTTTGGATCTGACTCCAAAGGCAAAAATAATTAAAAGTTAAAAAAAATGAGACATAATTAAACTTAAAAGTGTCTGCACAGCAAAGGAAACCATTGACAAAGCAAAAAGACAATCAATAGAATGGGAGAAAATGTTTGCAAATTATTTTAAAATACTGTTATTTATCAGAGAACATAATCTGTGTTTTCAGTAATTTTAATTTTAAATAATCTTATTGAAATGTGTTTTATGGTCCAACATTGGTAAATATTTTATATAAATTTGAAAGAATATTTATACTCCAAATTTTGGTTGTAATATTCTGCAACAGTAAATAAGGTCAGTTTGGTTAATAGTATTTAATATTTCTTTATCTTTGCTACATTTTGTCTGGGTATGCTGTTACCTTCTGAGGGAGATATATGAAAATCCTTTCTTGTCAGCATGGATTCTTTTAAAATTCTCCCTGAAGTTTTCTCATTTTGCTTCATGTAAATGAAACTGTATTGTTTGCTATGTGCATATTTACTATTATTGTGTATATTTGATGAATGATATTTTTGTGATTATGAAACACCTTCCTTTATTTGTTTTAAATTTATTTTGCCTTATAATAATATATGTGTTTTCTCAAACTGGTATGTCTTTTCCTATATCTTTACTTTCAGGATGTCTGTGTCTTTTTGCAGTTGTTTAGTTGCTATGTCATGTCTGACTCTTTTGTGACCCTGTGGACTGCAGCCTGCCTGGCTCCTCTGTCCATGGAATTTCCTAGGTGCGAGTAAGTATATTGGAGTGGGTTTTAGTTCAAGATGGTGGAGTACAAGGACATGCACTCAACTCCTCCTGCAAGAGCACCAAAATTGCAGCTAGCTGTTGAATAACCATCAGCAGGAGAACATTGGAACCCATCAAAAAAAGATTCCCTGCATCCAAAGACAAAGAAGAAGCCACAGAGAGATGGTAGGAGGGGCACAATCATGATACAGTCAAATCCCATACCCTCAGGGTGGGTGACCCCACAAACTGGAGAACAATAATACCAAAGAAGTTCTCCCACTTTTGTGAAGTTTCTGAACCCCACATCAGGCTTCCCAGCCTGGGCATCTGACAAAGGACTAGGAATCTCCAGGGAATCTTACCTTGAAGTCCAGTGGGATTTGATTATGGGACTTCCACAGGACTGGGGGAAATGAGACTCCAGTCTTGAAGGACACAAACAAAATCTTGTGTGCACAAAGACCCAGAGGAAAGGAGTAGTGACTCCACAGGAGACTGAACCAAAATGACCTATTAGTGTTAGAGGCTCTCCAGTGGAGGCATGGTTTGGCAGGGGCTCACCACATTGGTGGGGGCACTGGCAGCAGTAGTCCTGAAATGTTCCCCTTGTCATAAGCCCTCTTGGAGGTCACAATTAACTCTACTATAGAGCCCATAGTCCCCCAGGCTGGATTGCCTCAAGCCAAACAACTAACCCTACCCATCAGCAGATAACTGGATTAAAACTTTACTGAGCAAGGCGCTGCTCATCAGAGTAAGACCTAGTTTTCCCCACTGCCGGTCCCTTCCATCAGGAAGTTTACATGAACCTCTTAGCCTCCTCCATCAGAGGGCAGATAGAAGAAGCAAGAAGAACCACAATCCCACAGTGGCTAAAACAAAAATCACGTTACAGAAAGTAAATCAGGATGAAAAAGCAGAAAGTTATGTCCCAGGTGAAGGAACAAGGTAAAACCCCAAAAACAACTAAATGAAGTGGAGATAGACAACCTTCTAGAAAAAGAATTCAGAATATTGACAGTGAAGATGATCCAGGATCTTGGGAAAACAATGGAGAAGATGAAAAAAATGTTTACCAAAGACTTGGAATGACTAAAGAACAAATAAAGAGATGAATACTATACTAGAAGGAATCAGTAGCAGAATAACTGAGTCAGAAGAACAGACAAGTGACCTAGAGGACAGAACAGAAATCACTGTCACAGAACAGAATATAGAAAAAAGAATGAAAAGAAATGAAGACAGCCTATGAGACCTCCGGGACAACATTAAATGTGCCAACATTCACATTATAGGGGTCTTAGAAGGAGAAAAGAGAAAGTAGTAATTGAACTGACAAAAATTAAAGACAGAGGTAAACTATTAAAAGCTACAAGGGAAAAATGACAAATAACATACAAGGGAACTCCCAACAGGTTATCAGCTGATTTCTCAACAGAAACTCAACAAGCCAGAAGGGAATGGCATGACACACTTAAAATGATGAAAGGGAAGAACGTGCAACCAAGAATACTCTACCCAGCAACACTCTTCTTCAGATTTGATAGAGAAATCAAAAGCTTTGCAGACTAGCAAAAGTTAAGAGAATTCAGCACCACTAAATCAGCTTTACAACAAATGCTAAAGGGACTTCTCTAGGCAGGAAACACAAGAGAAGGGAAAGATCTACAGAAAATAAACCCAAAACAATTAAGAAAATGGTAATAGGATCATACATATCTAAAATTACCTCAAATGTAAATGAATTAAATGCACCAATCAAAGACATAGAAGGTGGATGAAAACATGTGCATGTATACTCTTCCACTTACCACGTCACTCTACTTGACCCCCCAAATTATTTGTAATTGTTTTATATTGTTAGGTTAATCATGTTTCCATTATGGCTTGCAATTATAATTATCTTTTATTTCTTGTCTCACTACTGATTGTAAAAACTGATAAGCATCCTTTACTGTTGTGATTCTGTAGCTATTACTCACTTAATACCATTGTATCATGATTGGTCAACAGAAAAATAGTAATAGAATTCTATATCACTAAAACTACAGTTTAATAGAAAAACCTATAATCACTTTTTGAAACCCAGATGTATATCAGAATTATCTCAGAATTTTATGAAAGATATTAGATGCCCAGGTCATGCTTTTTCTCTCCAAAGCTCCAGTACGTTTCTAATGAGTAGCCATGTTTAAAAACTACTGGCCTATATGATGATCTTTTTCTTTTATCTAGTTTGTTTCACATTTTCTGTTTCATATTCAGTGTTCCTATTTCTTTCACTTTACTATATGTCTTCCAATTTATCCAACTCTTGTTTTGATGTTCTTTCTCAAGCCTTTATCCAGCATAGTAGAAAAACTTTTGTATTCATATACATAAATAGTATGTATAATATATATATATATATATTTTTTTAGAAAATCTTTTTCCTAACTAAAAATTGGGACATTTTGATTCTACTTGTTAGATTTAGTATGAATAGAATGCTAGATTTCTAATTAAAAAAATAAATATGCAACAAGCAACAAAGATTTACTGTATAGCACAGGGAATTATATAGTTAATATCTTGTAATAACCTATAAAGGAAAGAATCTGAAAAATAATATATATGTATATGTGTAACTGAATCACCTTGCTATGCACCTGAAACACTGTATGTCAACCATACTTCAGTAGAGTATATATATTAAGAAATAAAAGGATGCTGGAGTGGGTTGCCATTTCCTTCTCCAGGGTATCTTCCCAACCCAAGAATTGAACCCACATCTGCACTGGCAGGCAAATTCTTTACCACTGAGCCACCAGGGAACCCTCTGTGATTTTTTACTTAATACTTTTTACAAATAACATATAATGGAATTGTACTCTTTGGAGATCCGTTTTGATAACCTGTTTTTAAAGGGAATGATTAGTCCATTTATCTTTAATGTAATTTTTGATATGGTCAAATTTATTTTCCCCATCATGATATTTGTTTTAAAATTATTCTAATTTTTTTATGTTCCTTATTCCAATTAATTTTTAAAATTGAAAATATTTTATTTAATCTCTAATATTGGTTTTTTACTATGTATCTTTGTATTAGGTTTCCAGTGATTACACTAGAGCACAGTCTGAAAATTTTACATGATTCCATTTATTTCCCCAGCCCACAACCCTGTGTTAATGCTGGTATATAATTTACTTAATTTACTGCTCTATATACTAAAACTGCATAATACATTATTTTTATTTTTGTTAGACTAATCAATAGTCTTGACTGTTTTTAAAGACATCTAAAATAAAATGTAAATATATATCATATATACACATGTATACATATACATGATATGTGTATATATAATTTATCAATATTTATACATATATTTATATGTATATATTTTGCATTTACTCTATTTTATCTAGTTTTAACAACTTTAATTGAATTTTGATAACTTTACTAGAATAGTAAACATTTGTGTAAAAGCTTTGAAGAGGAGATGTTTAACACTAAACTGCTTGTAAAAGATTACAAATGATGGCATCTTTATAAGTAAATATATTTGTCCACATTTCCACTCTCATTTTTATTGTGTAATCATATGTGAAACCACATGAGGTTCTGTCTGTCCTCTGCTTGGGAGGACGTTGTTGTTGGTTGGGTGTTTCAATATGCATCCCAAACCCCTTCAACCTAAGTCCCAAACCCCTTTCTTGCAGAGATCAGAAAGCTTAAAACTACATTTCTTAGGCCTTCTTGTAGCAAGAATTTCTCCTGTGACTTTGATTCTGCTATTGTGATATATGCCTGGATTTGGAACTGAGTCGTGGGGGAGAGACAAGGGTCTAAAAATTATTTTGCTGCTGTGAAACAGTAGAATTTTTACTGTTCTGGAGTAGGCAAGTATAAAGTCAGCTTCCACATTTAGCAGGCAGCTTCCTGACCCAGTGACTCTGAAGCCAATTGCTTCTTAACTCAATAGCTGTCACAGGTAGCTGCTTTCTTGGCAACAAAGTTTGACATTCCAAGTTATTCTTGATAACTCATTTTAGAGGCTGTATCTGTAGGCTCTCTAAAGAATCTATAACCATATACTATTTTAAAAGATAACTAGAGTGGATTCTATCCTATTTAACAAAAATTTGACAATTCTAGGCAATTTAGAATTTCTTCTTCTCTATGCAACCTGTTAATAGTTAAACAATACTAACAAAATTATTCTGGATCTGAATGCTGTGGAGACATTTCTAGGATGCTGACCAGGAGGGGAATAAAAGTGAAAAAGAAAATGAAGGATTTTAAATTTTGTTGAAATGATATGAATTCAACACATGGCTTTATATATCAATAGATTTGTAAAGTATACTATAACAAAGGCACTAAAAATAGGAAAAATTAGGAAAGGTGAAACACTACTATCATTTTACTTGATGGAATATCTTCCTTTCATTGGGTATATGAAGCAGTTATTATATGCCTGAGAGACTAAATAACATATTTTACCTGCTAAAATGGTTTGGAGTGAAAAAGGAAGGGAGATGTTAAATGTTAAGACCTTCAAATGCAGTTATGGACCAGACAGTTGTGAAGATCAGGCTTGCTAAGTAATTCTCCCGGGAACCTGATGTTTTCTTTACACAACATTACTGTAAACCCCAGAAATGTGCTATGGTTATTTTTCACTGGTTATTTGCTCAATAGAAACCAGGTCACTATAAAGCATGCAGATTTTTATAAACTGGGAAGCCATTCCTCTGACTCTGTTTCTTGTTAGTTTATATAAAATTCTCTATGCTCTGAACCATATATGCTGGTCTCTTTTCACCACTCATGTCAGTCTCATTATGTCATCCCAAAAGATGATTATACTTTAAGTGGGCAAACTATTGCAATTCTTTTTCAGTTGTAAGATAACCAATTTTATATTTCTCAAGATTTATTGATGTTCTATGTGTACCATATTTTCTATATTATTAAATTCTATTAAATACTAGCTTCTATCTGCACTTTCTACTTTATTCTTTGAATAAATTTGTACTCCAAATAATGTTAAATTATTTATTAAATTGTTAAATCATTTATTTAAATTATTAGTAATTGTTATTTATTTATTATTATTTATAATTATTTATTATTAATAATAATTATTAATAATTAATTTAAATTATTAAATCCAAATAATGTTTTGTTAGAGGTAATTAACCTTTATGACTATCTTTAATACTCTAGATTTCTTTGGTCATAACTGGACACTGTGTTATATGTTAGAAATTGCTTTCCTTTTATTATACAGTTTTCATTATTCAGTTAAATTTAATTTTTTAAAATCTATCTGTAAATCTAATACTTTTAGAGGAATGTTTCTGTGTTCATATTGGATTTTGTTATGTGAAACTCTTTAAAATTGTTTGTGGAGCAATTTCTCTTCTTTCAGGTTTTGGGTATCAGTGAAAATGGATACACAAAACTTGGTTTTGCCTGGAGAATCACACCAGCTTTGTTTGGACTTTAGATCCCCTATGTCTTCTTAGATGCTATGATCTGAATGTTTGCGTCCCCCCAAAATTCATATATTGAAACTTAGTTCCCATTATGATGGTGCATGGAGATGGAGCCTTTGAGAGCTGAGTAGGGCATCATGGTGGAGTCCTGTGATTGGAATTAGTGTTCCTAGTAAAAGACCCTCAAGAGTTTCCTAGCCCCTTCATGGGAAGCTACAACTAAAAGACGTCACCTAAGAAACAGATTCTCACCAAACACCAGTCTGTGGGCTCCATGACCTTGGACTTCTCAGTCTCCAAAGATGGGGAATTAAATGTCTGTTGTTTATTAGCTCCCAATTTATGGCATTTAGTGACAGTAGCCCAAATAGACTAAGAATTCAAAGTCTGTGGGGAGTATGGTAGAAATTGAGTCATATTGGTTTCTAAGGTGTATCTCTTCAGTTGCACTACAGTTTATAAAATTTTTATGTTGATGGATGTTGATGCTTATTAATCATGTCAATGTTTATATTATATATACTTAGTAGATTTTCAATAATATATTTTCCTATCCAAAATCAGTATTTGCATTTCTTACTATGGTAAAAGCATCAATAAAATTTTCTACATGTTTTGTAGACAATGTGAGCAATATTTTTCTCTTAGTAATATACATAGAAGTAGAATTGCTAGAAGCAAAGTATATTCACCTTCAAAGTTCTTCTACAACTTTAAATTCACATTACAGCCCATGTGTTTCTTATCTCCTTTGTCTCACTGATGTTTGGTATCAGGATTTGCAATCCATAAAGTTTTCTCAATCTCACTATTGTTTTCATTTATTTTTCTCCAGTGCAGTTGATATCTTATCATCTCTATTGGCAATTTAGACTATTTCTATAAAATATTTGCTCAAGTCATTTGCCCTTTTTTATTGTTCTTTTTTCTATATATATTTATATGTATTATTTGTATATCTTTGCAAGTGTGCATGCTAAGTTGCTTCAGTCATGTCTGATTCTGTATGAACTTATGGACTACAACCTGCCAAGCTCTTCTGTCTATGGGATTCTCTTGAGAAGAATACTGGAGTGGGAGAGGATTGCCATTCCCTCCTCCAGGGGATCTTTCTGAGCCAGGGATCGAAACTGCATCTCTTATGTCTAACCTGGATTGGCAAATAGGTTCTTTAATACTAGTGCTACCTGGGAAGCCCTGTTACATATATATATATATCTTAAAATTCAGACTTAAATTGAAGAAAAATAGGGAAAACCACTAGCCATTAAGTTATGACCTAAATCAAATCACTTATGATTAAACAGTGGGAATGACAAATAGATTCAAGGGATTAGATATGATAGAGTGCCTGAAGAACTATGGATGGTTCGTGACATTGTACAGGAAGCAGTGATCAAAACCATCCCTAGGAAAAAGAAATGCAAAAAGGCAGAATGCCTGAGTGAGGAAGGCTTACAAATAGCTGAGAAAAAAGAGAAGAGAAAGGCAAAGTTTCAAGGACACATATAGCCATCTGAATGAAGAGTTCCAAAGAATAGCGAGGAGAGATACTAAAGCCTCCTAAGTGAACAATGCAAAGGAATAGAGGAAAACAATGGAATGGGAACGACTAGTATCTCTTCAGCAAAATTAGAGATACCAAGGGAATATTTCATGCAAAGATGGGTACAATAAAGGACAGAAGCAATATGGACCGAACAGAAGGAGAAGATATTAAGTAGAGGTGGCAAGAATACACAGAACTATACATAAAATCTTCGTGACCCATATAACCACAATGATGTGATCACTCACTTAGAGCCAGGCATCTTGGAGTGTGAATTCAAGTGAGTCTTAGGAAGCATCATTACAAACAAAGCTAGTGGAGGTGGTGGAATTCCAGCTAAGCTATTTCAAATCCTGAAAGAAGAGGCTGTTAAAGTGCTGCACTCAATATGCCAGCAAATATGGAAAGCTCAGCAGTGGTTAAAGGACTGGAAAAGTTCAGTTTTCATTCCAATCCCAAAGAAGGGCATTGCCAAGGATTATTCAAACTACTGCAAAATTGTACTGATTTCACATGGTAGGACAACAGTGCTCAAAATTCTCCAAGTAAGGTTTCAACAGTACGTGAACCAAGAACTTCCAGATGTTCAAGCTTGATTTAGAAAAGGCAGAGGAACCACAATTCAAATTGCCACCATCCTTTGGATCATAGAAAAAGCAAGAGAATTCCATAAAAACGTCTACTTCTGCTTCATTGACTGCGCTAAAGCCTTTGACTAGGTGGATCACAACAAACAGGAAAACTCTTAAAGAGAACAGAATACCAGACCACCATACCTGCCTCCTGAGAAACATGTATGCAGATAGAAAAGCAACAGTTAGACCCAGACATGGAACAATGGACTGGTTCCAAATTGGGAAAGGGTACATCAAGGCTGTTTTTTGTCACCTTGCTTAGTTAACTCATATGTAAAGTACATCATGAGAAATGCCAGGCTGGATGAAGCACAAGCTGGAGTCAAGATTGCCAGGAGAAATATCAATAACCTGAGATATGCAGATGACAACACCCTTATGGCAGAAAGTGAAGAAGAACTAAAAAGCCTCTTGTTGAAAGTGAAAGAAGAGAGTGAAAAAGCTGGCATAAAATTCAACATTCAGAAAAATAAGATCGTGACATCTGATCCCATCACTTCATGACAATTAGATGAGGAAACAATGGAAACAGTGAGAAACTATTTTCTTGGGCGCAAAATCATTGCAGAGGGTGACTGCAGCCATGAAATTAAGACACTTGATCCTTGGAAGAAGAGCTATGACAAACCTAGACAGCATATTAAAAAGCAGAGACATAACTTTGCCAGCAAAGGTCCGACTAGTCAAACTATGGTTTTTCCAGTAGCCATGTATGGATGTGAGAGCTGGACCATGAAGAAGGTTGAATGCTGAAGAACTGATGCTTTTGAACTGATGTTGAAGACTCTTGAGAGTCCCTTGGACTGCAAGGAGATGATACCAGTCAATCCTAAATATTCATTAGAAGGACTGATGCTGAAGCTGAAACTCCAATACTTTGGCTACCTGATGCAAAGAGCCCACTCATTAGAAAAAACCCTGATGGTTGGTAAGATTGAAGGCAGGAGGAGAACGGGATGACAGTGGACGAGATGGTTGGATGGCATTACTGACTCAATGGACATGAGTTTGAGCAAGCTCCATGAGATGGTAAAGGACAGGGAAGCCTGGCATGTTGCAGTTTATGAGGTCTCAAAGAGTCGGACACGAATGAGCCATAAAACAACAAAATATTTTTATTTTAGACAGTATTTTCTTGTTATGTTTTTTATACTGCAAGTATCATCTCCAAATCTGCAGCTTAACATTAGATATTGTATTTGTTATTTTCTGTAATACAAACAGCTTTTACTACAAAATAATATGGCTTGTGATTTGCGGATTATGTCTCAATAAGGAAATCATTGTCTTTTCCAAATTTATACAGTTTTTTATTCCAGGTTTTTCAGTTTATATTGCAGATTTTAATCCACCTGGAAATTATTATGTTTGTTCATGCTTTGAGAAAATAATGTCTTTATTTGACTTTAGGACAGATAACCACTTATCTCTGACCATTTATTTTATATCACCTCTTTTTCCTACTGATTTCAGTGGCAGTTCTGTTATATTCCAACTGTGAGTGTTCTTCATAAGTGCAAATATATCACTTTTAAATTTGTTAATATTTTATTTAAGATATTTTCACAGAAATTCATAAGTGAGTTTGTATGCAATTTTCTTTATTCAAACTGTTTTTGTTTATTTTGTGCCATGATGGCTATAGATATAGACATGATCTTGGATCATAGACACAGGGACTAGACTTTAGAGTTGGCAAAGCCATGAGCAAAGGAAACCTGCAGTCTTGAACTGCAGAACTTTTACATGAAAGCAGTAAAGTTCTCCTTTGCCTGAGGCCCATTTGGAGAATCCTTTCTATTTCTAGCTAAAAATTTAATCTTAAGGGATACCTACATATGCTCTATATTTTCTTGAGCTGGCTGTTGTATTTTTCATTCTTCTGTACAATCTATATTCATTTAAAAATTCCAATTCATTGTAGTAAGTTTATTCAGAATAATACATGATCTTTAAGAATTCTCTACACTTATATGCCATTGTGCATACCCTATTTGTGACCATCTTTTTTACCTTAATCAGTTCTGTCTTTATATTTGTCTTTTAATAAACTTTACTGACCACTTCTATTGATCCTTGTTACATAAGGGATTGTTGACCATCTGTATTCTCATGAATAGTTTCTATAGGAGAGGAAGCTTTGCTATTTTAGGTATAAAACCACATAACTCACAATTCTTTTCAGAGCACAAGTCACTAATAACTTGCTCGATTTCTTTTGTAGTTATTAGACTTCAGTTGCCACAGCTTTGGCTTGAATAATTGAATAATTTTCAAAAAATGTATAGAATTTTATCTAGTAACTAAAATTATAAACATTTCTCTTATTTTCAAAGTCCTCTGAATCCTCTGTATTGTTACAGTCCCAATTTCACTTCCAAATTTCTTTAATATTTTATTGTGTGAGAGTGGTCTTGATTCTGGTTTTCATAGATTAGCTCTAGTTTTTATTTGCACATTATATTATTTTTTGAATTTCATCTCAATAGCTTTTGAGTCAGTTTGGTCTTTTATTTCTCTTTTATTTTGTTTGTTGTTATTATTATTGTCATTATCATTACACAACTCCTTCAAAGATTGAAACATTTTCCTAGGTATTCAGATGATTAAAAGAGTAAACACTTCAGCAGAGGAATGGGAAGATTTTCTATGGATTTTCTCAGAAAGATAAGCTTTCATTATGTCCTTTTTTCTGTAACTGTTTGAATGGCTTTTGCAGAATGTTTGGGTGCTATTTCTGTAAACTACCCCCCACTCCCACCCCGCATGCAACTCTGATGAGATGAAAATCTTGTGATTTTACCAAAAGATCTGTTTGGGGAACAGATTGCAATCACAGTCAATTACTGATGAATGTATTAGATGCTTTGGGCTCCTGGTTTATGAGAGATGACAGGGAATCAGACTCTTGCAGGGAAATCCTGAGCATTTTTAGCACATTTCCAAAGGTGATTTTCATACACAGCCATACATCCTTTCCACTACCTTGAAACAGCAAACTGTTTTGTTCTAATAGGTAGACATTTATGTGGAATGAATGAAGCTTAAGTACTTGCTAGCCATACACAAAATGGAGCTTTGAAAAAAGTTTCATTGCTAATCTAAGGCATTGGATGAAGCCCTAAAAGCTTCAGAGTTTTGCTTCATTACATTGTCTGGTAATGAGTATCTGGCAAGTCTTTGTGTAATCACAGAAAGAAAAAAATGGAGTTTGAGATTGATTATACACACTACTATATATAAGATAGATAAACAACAAGGACTTACTATATAGCACAGGGAACTATGCTAAATATTCTGTGATAACCTCTACAGGAAGAGAATCTGAAAAAGAACAGATTTATGTATATGTATAACAAAATCATTTTGTTGTATACCTGAAACTAACATAATATTGTATATTTCACTGTATAACTATACTTCACTATAAAATGGGACTTCTCTGCTGGTTCAATGGTAAAGAATCCGCCTGCAATGCAGAAGACTCAGGAGATGCAGGTTTAGTCCTTGGCTTCAGAAGATCCCCTGGAGGGGGGCATGGCTAACCACACCAGTATTCTTGCCTGGAAAACCCCATGGACAGAGGAGCCTGGTGGGCTACCATTCACAGGATCACAAAGATTCAGACACGACTGAAGCGACTGAACACACACACTATAAAATAAATATCTTTTAAAATGCTGCAAGGAAAACCTTTGTAACTAAGAAAAGTTATAGTAATGAAAAATAAGTAAGAAAAAATAGGTTCTGAATGTGTTAATATGAAAATAGAATACATTTAAAATTTGTAAAGATAAAACTTTTAAAGTATACCTGTTGAATTTTAAACTTCTCCACTTTAGATTTCCTTTTATTTTGGCTTTGTTAGCAGTTTGGCAGTTGTAACTATAGGAGTGTAAGATTTGAATGACACTTGAAAGAATCACTCATTTTCTGCCAAACTCTTAATAACCCATGTTAGTTTCAGTGGTCAGTGATCTCCACCTCTGAGTCTTAGGGAAGTGATGGACTTCTTGAGATATGAGTATCATTTTCTGTTTATCATACTGATGAGACGGGACATGGTCCCCAGCAGCGTTGCTCTTGTTGGCAGAGGTGGCTTTGCTGGTTAAATGTCCTTCAGGGGCATTTCATGAATTAACCTATATTCTGAGTCCACTGATCATTGCAGTTCTCTTCTGTGATACTGGGGAGCTCAAACACATTTTTTATTTTTCAACTTCCTTGATGCAGAATTTGGGGAAGAGTATGAGAATCCTATATAACACACTTGAAATCATATTCATGTTTAAAAATTCCAGCTTTTCTCTGTGAGCTGGTGGGCATTTATCATGTGTGTGATGAGCTGGTATCTGTTGAACACTATTGCAATGGGATATCAGGAGTCTCGTGTTCCCAAGTTGTAAGCTAGGACACTGTCTCCCAGCCTTCCTGTGGGGTCAGCATGACCCAGGCTCTGCACATGTTAAGTGTTGTGAGACTTTGGATTTGGCACCAATGCAGGAGATGTAAGAGATGCAGGTTCAATCCCTGGGTTGGGAAGATCTCCTGGAAAAAGTATGACAACCCTCTCTAGTATCCTTGCCTGGAGAATCCCATTAACAGAGGAGCCTGGCAAGCTATAGTCCACGGGGTCGTGCAGAGTCAGACATGACCAAAGCAACTGAGCACCAGCACCAAGAGGGAAAGGTGGGTGCATACCATGTAGAATCCACCCTTTAGTGTGGGTGATAGTAGAGTTTGAGGAACACAGCAGCCAGTCTCAAAGGCCTGAGCTGCAATGCTGTGTTCAGCAGCAGTGTAGGCGATGCTGTTTCCCCCAAACCAACCCTCATGAGGGTGGTTTGTTGGTCTGTGCAGCTGGGCCTGACTCTTACCTCCCTAGAGATCCCCTGAGCTTTCTGATATCCTTCAGTCATTTTAATAAGTGCTATTTAAGGTGTTATTTAGGGTGGTTTCTTGTCTCTGCAGCAAAGAACTCTGAACTTGTACTTTCTCTCACACTTGCTGATGAAATTTCAGATATTTAGGTTCTGTTTCTGTCTTTTCAGAAGACACAGTTTCCTTCCCACTTCAGGCTCTTCATTTATATTCCTCCCACCTCAGTGCAGATATTCTCAGAGCCAGCTCTTCTCCTCAAGCTCTGCCCCAGCACCAGCCTTTCAAAGATGCCATCCTCACCCCTCTCTCTTCTCTCAGTCTGTGATCTGCATGCTGTCCTTGTTTAGCTGGTAGGTTTGTGGCTGCTTTTTCACGTCTTCCTCACAGCCTGAAAAGATCCTTTTTTGTTTTGTTTACAGAATTATTTTCAGAATCTGGAGTAGAACCTGGCAAATAGTTGACATTTACTCATTATGAACAAATGAATGAGTGTGCATAGTGTATTAATTTACTTCCAAGGGCTTGTTGACAACAGTTACTAAAAGTCCAAGCTTTTTATTTTGACCTGATAGGAGATAGAATTGAGAAACTCAAAGGAGGATTGAGCTGAAAGTAAAAAGAGAGAAAATGGAGAAAAGTGAGGATTTTTCAAATGGAGAAATGATGACACAATGGACAAAACCAAAATATAGTAATTTGGAGAAGTTGTCAAATATACAATCCTATTTGCTATATACTCAGAGCCTCATAAGGAACTGAAAGGGATAATAAAAGACGATCTAAGAAATATAAGATAGCCCTGCCATTTTAATCTCCTGGAATAGTCAGGGGAGGAGAAGTGTTTGTGGAAGAGGAAAAGAGAGAATGATGTGAAATACGCAGTCTGGACATGATTAAAAGCAAGTCTCCTTAAGAGCTTACATTGTTTTTAAGAAAACTTAAGAGTGAGAAATTTGAAACTATTCTTTGAGGATAAAATCTTCACAAAATGAATAAATAATTTGTTCAGGATTGTTTAGGATTTGTGTTCTGAATTCATTCCTATGAAACAGGTGATGAAGGTGCTTTAGATGATGAAGCACTGATATTTTTGAAAGAATATTGGTCACTATAAGCTTTCATAAGTAATAGTGGAGTCCTAGTTAATTCCTGGTACTGACAAACTTGCAAATTATACCTCTTCAATCACTTTTCTAATTAGTGGATAGACATCAGGCAGCACATGATCATTTGGATTTTAATTGTCAGGCAATGCTGTCTACGGATACTCCATATGTTCTAACTGAAAAAAGTGAACAGTTATGCCAAGAGAGCAACTATAGTTTTGATGATCGTGGCTAATTGGGTAACTGGCATGTTTCAGTTCTATTGCTTATCCAGTTGGAACATAATTAGGATCACATTTTCCACTACCCCATAAGCATATTTATTTATTTTCTTTAAAAAAATTTCAGCGTGTAATGTAAATAAGTAAATAAAGTTTGTCTCCCCAGGGGAAGCACAGATTACATTTTAATTCACTTAAAAGATAGAAATTATTGCCACATGCTGAGTGAATATTATGCTCACATACACATGTAATAGAATTTATACAGGATCTCATAATAATAACAAGCTCTCATAATAATACTGGGTTTGTATTTCTTTCAGGGAACTCTTACCAGGGGTTTACGTATATGAATACAATCTTCATAACTATCTCATGAGAATAGCTTCCATATTATCATCACGTTACTTTTGAGAAAAGTAATTTTTTAGAAGGTCAAATGAGTTGCTTAAGATTGAACAATGAATAGATGGCAGGGCCAGGTTTCCCCCCCAAAAAACTGCCACTGGGTCTGTGTCCTTAACCACCAGGGGATACTGCCTTGACAGTGGGAAGCAGTGTAGATTTTGAGTCAGTCATACTCAAATCTGGGACTTGGAAAATATTCCTCAACCTCTTAAGTTTAAAATCTTCATCCATAATAATTAAGTAAATAAATGATTATCACAAAAGCAGCCCTAGTAATACCCGCTGAAAAGAGTTGTCATGTTGTAGTAGTTAAACATGTCAAGCACCCTGCACTCTGGTCAGGACACACTGTACCCCTGGTCATCAGCCCTTGCTGATCTTCCTGGGTTAGAAAATGTTATCCCTAAACCAGGGATCCTTTGTCTTGAAGTTTTGTGTGGTTTGCAGCATGGATGGGAGAGGCCACTGTGGAGCATATTCCACGCCCCCCACCCCACCCTCCTGCCCCCAAAAACAGCAAAGAGAAAGTGATCCTTGGCCAGCACCGGAAGTGGGAATTATTTCTTCTTATTCCAAAAGTCTCGGTCTCACTGCCACTGTTGCAATTGACCTCTGCTACTCTGAATGTTTCCTTCTTTTCCCTTTGGCTGATTTTTAAAAGTAATATTTCCCACCCACCACCCCTCCCCCTCCCCCCAAAAAAGAAAGACCTCTTCCTGCCCGGTGTATCTGCTTCTTAATGTTATTGGATGGAATTACCTGACTCCAAAAAGCCATGCTTGGGGCTTTCCTTCTTTCTCTCTTTTCCTTCTCTCGACTCTCCCACATCCTTTTCTTCTTTTCTTCCTTCTCTCTTTTCTCTTTATTTCTTCTTGGTGCACAATTTTAATTTATCATTTTCCAGCTTCTAGGGGGTGGTAATGCATTTCAAGTATAAAAGCAGACTTTTTAAAATGCTATCACTTTATCATTTTCAGAAATACACAAAAAGCCTTTCCTTGAAGATTCCTTTAGTTTAACACGTAAAATCATTTGAAACTTCCCCACAGCGATGTTTTCCCTCTCTGATTTATGTTATTGGAAGTAATCTGCAGAACTGAAACTGTTTCCCCAAGTCAAGATTCATAATATTCTGAGAAATGACTCTGAAACCTTTAATTAGAAAACCCCTTAGTTTTAGATTATCATTCTTCCTTCCCCATAGTGAGTTACTACCGATTGATGTGACTTACTCCCATTTTTAATACTCAAGTTTAGATCATGTAATTAAAAATAATTTAATAGCTGACCACACCAAGTTACTGAGGAAACCAGAAAATAAGGACTTTTACATAAGTCTAACCCTGATAAAGACAGGCCTGTGTGGGTTCTGTTTGGAGGTAAAGTTGTGTGTCTCCTTCTTCCTATCAATTCTGGTGAGCTATCTGAGGCTTGAATTGTCTAGAATGAGCAACCTGTTTGTATGCAGATGAAGCCAGGGTCTGCTACACTGTGTAACCTAAGGAGTGAGGAGAAACAATTCATGACTCGTTTCTCGTGTTGTTTATATCCTCTTTATCCCATTTCCTTAACCAACATAGAAAAATGTATTTTTATTGACAGATGAACTGCTGTTCTCCAAATAAGATTAAATAAGTTACTAGTCAAAGATGGCATGTTATGAGTTAATTTGTTGAGAAAAAAATATATTTCTTGATCCATAACTGATAATGCATACTCTAGTGAAAAAGAGGAAAGTTAAAAGCAAGTGGAGATTTTGGAGCCAAGGTACCACATTGTGAAAAGAAATGGTCAAAACAGAAGACTAAAGAAGATATTCAGGTACTAAAGAGATAGTGGGGCAACAAAAAGTAGGAGAATGGGTTAAAGGAGATTCAGTTAAATACATATCTGAGTTTATTCCTGGACTGTCTATGCTGTTTCATACTTTTATTTCTTTACCCTTTAGCCAATATCACACTATCAAAATGTTGTTACTGTTCGGTCACTAAGTCACGTCCAACTCTTTGTGGCCCGTGGACTGGCACACCAGGCTGCTCGGTACTCCACTATCTACCAGGGTTTGTTCAAATTCAAGTCCATTGAGTAAGTGAGACTATCTAACCATCTCATCATCTGCTGTCCTCTTCTTTTGCCTTCAATCTTTTACTAGCATCAAAGTCTTTGCAATGAATTGGCACTTCAGATCATGTGGCCAAAGCATTTGAGCATCAGTTTCAGCAACAGTCCTTCCAACGAATATTCAGGGTTGATTTTCTTTAGGATTGACTGGTTTGATCTCCTTGCAGTCCAAGGGACTCTCAAAGGTCTTCTCCAGCACCACAGTTTGAAAGCATCAATTCTTCAGTGCTCAGCCTTCTTTATGGTCCAACTTTCACATTCATACGTGATCACTGTAAAAACCATAGCTTTCACTATGAGGACCATTGTCAGAAAAGCAATGTCTCTGCTTTTAAATATGGTGTCTAGGTTTGTTATTGCTTTTCTTCCAAGAAGTAAGCATCTTTTAATTTCCTGGCTGCTGTCACCATCCATAGTGATTTGGGATTATTTTTGTGTCAAAATTCTGTAGGGTAAAATAAATATCAAAATTACATAATGCAAGTCCTCTAACGGGATATTGTCCATTGTCTGGGAAAATGTTTGTAATGGCCCCTTGTCTTTTTACTGTTGATCTGTATATATATAATAGATAGAAATATTTTGTTATACAAACTATAGGTATTTTATTCCTATCCTTGACTTGCCTATTCATTTTTTTTTTAATGATATCTTCCGAGAAGGAAAATATTTTCTTTAGAGAAAGCCCAGGTTAAGCTTGTCCTCCTCTGTTTCTTTAGTGCTTTTTGTGTCTGCCTAAAAAAACTTAGCTTCTCTTAATGGCCTGAAAATACTCTCCAATGGCATCTTTTTGACTTTTTTCTTAAATTTTCCATTTTGCATTTAGGCCTACAATCCACCCTGAATCAGGTATTTACAAGATAAGAAAACATGTCTACGTAACACTTTTAATGAGAATATGCACAGCAACCTTATTCTTAATAACCCTACAATGGAAACCAAATTACTATGAAGAAAAAATGGATAAACAAATCATATTAGATTCACACAATGTAATACTAGTGAGCAATAAAAAGGAATAAACAACTGTTATACACAAAACTAGGATGAATCTCATAATCATTATCTTGCATAAAAGAGGCCAGACACAAGCAATTCCATGGGTATGAAGTCAAAGAACAATTTTTTTAGGGTAATAGAAATCAGAAAGTGGTTAACTCATATTCAGGTGGTGATAAGACTCATAATAAGCAGGGGCAGGCATACACACCGAGGAAACCAGAATTGAAAGAGACACGTGTACCCCAATGTTCATCGCAGCACTGTTTACAATAGCCAGGACATGGAAGCAACCTATATGTCCATCGGCAGACGAATGGATAAGGAAGCTGTGGTACATATACACGATGGAATATTACTCAGCCATTAAAAAAATACTTTGAATCGGTTCTATTGAGATGGATGAAACTGGAGCCCATTATACAGTGTGAAGTGAGCCAGAAAGAAAAGCACCAATACAGTATACTAATGCATGTATATGGAATTTGAAAGATGGTAACGGTAACCCTATATGTGAGACAGAATAAGAGACACAGATGCATAGAACAGTCCTGTGGACTCTGAGGGAGAAGGTGAGGATGGGACGTTCTGGGACAATAACATTGAAACATGTATATTGTCATATGTGAAGCGGAACACCGATTCCATGTTCTATGCATGGGACGGATGCTCAGGGATGGAGCGTTGGGATGACCCAGAGGGATGGGATGGGGAGGGAGGTGGGAGGAGGGTTCGGGAGGGGGAGCACATGTGAACCCATGGCTGATTCATGTCAATGTATGGCAAAAACTACTACAATATTGTAAAGTAATTAGCCCCCAACTAAAATAAATAAATTTATTAAAAATAATAATAATAAAAAAAAATAAGCAGGGGCAATTTTTCAGAATGGGGGAAATATTTTGTATGCTGTTTTGGATGGTGGCTACATGGTGCGTATAATGGTCAAAACCTATCAAAATGACACCTGAAGTCTGTACAGTTCATTTTATCTTCCTCTACATCAATAGTTATTCTAAAATAGAAAGACCTGCCAAGGTATAATGGAATTTTATCAGTCACAAATCTAACTTTCATAGCTCTCTCTCAATAATGTGGATATGCTCCTCTGAGTTGGACCATCTGCAAACTGTAGCTGTGTTTGGTGTTCATAGTAACGTGCATACAAATCATTGAAGGACCATTACCTTGACTTGACCTAACACACCATTTAATGACAGCCAATATTTTTGTTTTCTGCTTGCTTACTTTGCTTTATATACTTTGCAGATATTATTTCAATTAATTAATTATTAAGAGCCAGCAGAGATTTTCATTACCCACTGAGCAAGTTTTTTCTCCCCTCTGGCTAATGAGGTCAGTAAAGTAAATCTATGACTTCAAAAAGGTGAAAATTCATCAAACCAATATGTGCATGGAGGGAAGGTAAAGCAGAAAAATATCCCTAAACTAGTAAAGTTTTAATACCAGATTGTTTAAATGCCCAAGACCAGCTCTAGGCAAAAGTTTTAATGAACAAATTTATCTTCTGCACCCCATGAATGCTTCTTAATTATTTTTTTTAATAAAAAAAAAATCACATTAGCCTTGCTGCTGTCTGAAACACTGCATTTCATCTCATGGAACTGATTCCCTGAAGCACCTTGAGCTTCCTTTTGTGTGCAGTCCATGTTTTCTATGTTTCTATGCATGTTTCTTGTACTAAAACATCTTTTCATTTAATGTCAGAGGGAACTGAGATACAGATGTTAGGTAACTTCTCTGGAACCAGACAGTTCATAAGAAAAGACTCAGCATTAGAGTCAAAGCTCTGTGGTGCCTTGTGAAACTGCACAGTTCAGATTGGGACTTGAACTTGTCCAAAATCAGGATTGGACTGGAAACCACTATCTTTCAACTAGAGTGCACTCTGGTCTCAGGACTTACTGAAGCTCAAGTTCTTTTGTCTCAGAGAAAAAGGAATTCAGCAAGAGACAAAGTGATAGGTAAGAAATGGATTTATTTACAGAGAAACATATTCTACATTCAGAGTGAGGTCTGTTTCAGAAGGTGAGAGGCTCCGAAACACGGCATGGTTAGTTTTTACAGACTGTGTAATTTTATAAGCTAATGAGTGGGAGGATTATTCCACTGATGTTTTGGAAGAGGGGCAGGGATTTCCAGGAATTGAGCCACCTTGCACATTTTTGTTCTTTTATTGTTAGAACTGTCAGGGTGCCTGTGGGTGTGTCATTTAGATGCTAATGTACTACAATGATCTTATGATGAGGCTCAAGGTCCATTGGAAGTCGAATCATCCACTATTTTGGACCAAGTAAGTTCTAACCAGTTTTATGTCTTTTAAAAGAATGGACTCTGCCCTCTTCCCTCTTGTTTAACTTGGCCACAACACTCTGTGCCTTTTCCTTACCTCCTTTGGTTGTTGTACTTTTTGCCTCCACAAGGTATAGGTGTAATAGGTAAACTGGTCCTTATTACACTTGGCATTTCTAACAAAGTGCACTCTGTCTTAACTAACCCACTCAAATACTAGGTGACACAGACACTGACCAGCTAGCAAAGAAGGTGGTTTTATTTGTCATCTAGGCCCTTTACTACAAATTATTCATAGACTATCGTTTTCCTACCATTCATTCAACAAGTTATTTATTAAGCGGGTATCATAACAAACTGTGGAAAAGTCTTAACAAGATGGGAATACAAGACCACCTGACCTGCCTCCTGATAAATCTGTATGCAGGTCAAGAAGTAACAGTTAGAACCCGACATGGAAAAACAGACTGGTTCCAAATTGGGAAAGGAGTATGTAAAGTCTGTATATTGTCACTCTGCTTATTTAACTTATATGCAGAGTACATCATGAGAAATGCTGGGCTGGATGAAGAACAGGCTGGAATCAAGACTGCCAGGAGAAAGGAGAGTGAAAGAGTTGGCTTAAAACTCAACATTCAGAAAAGTAAGATCATGGCATCCAATCCCATCACTTCACGGCAAATAGATGGGGAAACAATGAAAACAGTGAGAAACTTTATTTTCTTGGGCTCCAAAATCACTGCAGACTTGTGACTACAGCCATGAAATTAAAAGACGCTTGTTCCGTGGAAGAAAAGTTATGACCAACGTAGACAGCCTATTAAAAAGCAGAGACATTACTTTGCTAACAAAGGTCCATCTTGTCAAAGCTATGGTTTTTCCAGTAGTCATGTATGGATGTGAGAGTTGGACTATAAAGAAAACTAAGCACCGAAGAATTGATGCTTTTGAACTGTGGTGTTGGAGAAGACTCTTGAGAGTCCCTTGGACTGCAAGGAGATCCAACTAGCCCATCCTAAAGGAAATCAGTCCTGAATATTCATTGGAAGGACTGATGTTGAAGCTGAAACTCCAATATTTTGGCCACCTAATTCAAAGAACTGACTCATTGGAAAAGACCCTGATGCTGGGAAAGATTGAAGGCGGGAGAAGGGGACGACAGAGGATGAGATGGTTGGATGGCATCACCGACTCAATGTACATGAGTTTGAGTAAGCTCTGGGAGTTAGTGATAGACAGGGAAGCCTGGCGTGCTGCAGTCCATGGGGTCCAAAGAGTCAGACACTACTGAGCGACTGAACTGAACTAACTAGAAAACCAGGATGACCCTGAGAGCTTATATCCTACAGAAGGTCACGCTGGAAAAAAGTCCTAAGTTTCAGACATCTCAGGAGGGGTACTATACTCTAATGTCCCTTTGATAGTGTCATTGCTGTCCCAAAGTATCTCAGTCTTTTTATCTTAAACATTGGTGCTGTCACAGTGAAGTGAATTCACTCAGTTGTGTCCAACTCTTTGCGACCCCATGGACTGTAGCCTACCAGGCTTCTCCGTCCATGGGATTTTCCAGGCAAGAGTACTGGAGTGGATTGCCATTTCCTTCTCCAGGGGATCTTCCTGACCCAGGGATCGAACCCAGGTCTCCCGCATTGTAGGCAGATGCTTTTACCATCTGAGCCACCAGGGAAGTCTTACTTAAACATCTTGCTAGCCTCCCCATCGGAGAATCGAACCCCGGTCTCCCGCACGACAGGCGGGGATACTCACCACTATACTAACGAAGATGCCGTCACAGAATCCTCTGCAAATTAGAATTCCAGGCCATGAAGATTAAAACACAGAGACACCTATGGCTCAGAATAGGATGTGAAATAAAAATGGCAAAGTAATGTCTGCATCAGTATTCCTATGTGTATTGGTTTGAGCCATAAACTACTGTAACAAACTACCATAAATTTACTGGCTTAAAATTTTTTATTATTGTCTAGTTTTGGAGTGCCAAAGTCTGAAATGGGCTTCACTAGGTGAAAACCCAGGTGTTGGCAGAACTTCCTTCTTACTGGAGGCTCCAGGGGAGAATCAGAGTGAAAGTACCTCACATTTCCCAAGCTTCTGGAGGCTGCTGCACTCTTGGCTCGTAAATGCATCTCCATTAAAGAGCCAGCAACACAGAGCATCTTCAAACACCCCTTTAACTCTGACCTCTGCTTCTCTTTCAATATGTGAGGACCTCTGTGACTTCATTAGGCAAACCTGGATAATCCAGAATTATTTCTTCTTCTTCAGATCCTATCTTGAATCTCCTTGACAGGGTCTTTTATTCCATGGAAGGTAACATTCCTATGGTCTAGAGATTAAGACTTGGTGTCTTGGAGGGGTAGACACTTCCTCGTGGCCACATTACAGGAAAATGTTCTTATAGTTTTGTATTCCTTAAAAATTTTCTTTTCTGGAAATGTAACTCTCCATAAACTTATGGATTTAATAGCCAAGGTACATATTTTCTGAAGTCTGTTACTTTTAGACTGCCCCAAAATGTCTCAGGAGGAAAAAACCTCCTTAATTGGCACAGAAATCACTCCACAGAATGGCTACATAATAGATACATACTTTTAATAGCCTCTTAGCATCTACTCCTCCCACCCTCTCCCTCTCTACCTCTATTTTTCCTCTCTTTTACAATCCTATTTCTCTCTAACACACAAACATGCATTTACACACAGCTAAATCTTCTCTACTCATTTACTGGCAGCAAATGCACAATGATAAAGGAAAGATCTAGTTCAGAACTATATTTCACTTGGTCTTAAATAGAAAGCACTCACATAAGGAAAAAAACATGTTTAAAAAGTCCAAGGGATTGCTTGAGGGATGTGAAACATCCTTCCCAGGAGAAATAATCTGCTGGTTGAAGCTAAATTTATAGCAGTAATTTCGTGGGTTGGTTCCCTCCTCCAATGCCTTTGGGGCATACTACTATGATCTGGACTTTGCAGATAACTCAGCAGGCAAGAATTCACATGGAACTTGCTCCTGAGAGAGAGAGAGAGAGAGAGAGAGAGAGAGAGAGAGAGAGAGAGAGAGAGAGAGAAAGAAAGTAACTTTTTAAGGGTGCTTTGGTAAGCTTCCTTGAGCTATAACCTTGGTAGATGTTGGACTTCCGATCATTAACTACCTAAGGTAAACATGGTCCATGGGAGGTAGTGTTTCCTCCATATGTGGGTTGCTAATGGCCTAGTTGTTTACAATAGCTGCATTTAAATGAGAACAAAGTTAAGTAGTGATGAGTCAACTAGGTGAGTCTCTTCCTCTAAAAGTACAAAGACAAATAGAATAACATCCATTTTCAAATTTGAAAAATCACTCAAAAATATACATTTATCCAATTCAACAAAATTCCAGGTGTATTATTTAGAATGATTAGTAGACAATATGATAGGTTTAGATATCCAAACCTAATCCTTAGTAGCTGGGTGACTTTGCTTAAGTTATTAAACCTCACTGCATTTCTGTTTTTTTACTTTTAAAGTGAGGGTTAAAACTTCCCAGACTATATTTCAGTGATGTTATGAGGATTGCTACAGCCTGAAAGCATACCTTGGAAAGCACCTAGTATCATCTCAATAATAAAATTCTATGTATGCTTGTGCTTAGTAGCTTCAGTCATGTCCAGTTCTTTGTGACCCTATGGACTGTAGCCTGCCAGGCTCCTCTGTCCAAGGGATTCTCCAAGTAAGAACACTGGAGTAGGTTGCCATGCCCTCCTCCAGGAATCTTCCTGACCCAGGGATTGAACCTGGGTCTCATGTCTCCTGTATTGGGAGGCCAGTTCTTTACCATTAGCACCACCTAGGAAGCCCTAAAATTCTTTATCAGTTTTATTAAATATTCATACTTGTGAAGTATTTATTACCATGCCTGGCTCACAAGCTTATTAATTATTACCAAATGCTAATACAAGGTATGAAATAGTAACACACGAAGCTGAAGATTTTTAGTCTTTATCTTGTCTTTTGGATAATAGATATTTGTTTACAATGTGTCATTCAGTGAGTTATGCCTCTTAGCAGAGATTATTTTGAGATGTTTAGAATTTCATATCTATGGAATTGTAACATATATATTTACTTGTATCCAGCTCCTTTTACTCAGGGTACTATTTCTGACCTTTTTCATCCAGTAGAATATTGTTCATGTTCCTTTGTATACCTGAGTAGTATTCCATTGCACCACATTTATATTATAATTACTCACTTCCTATTGATCAATATTTGAGTTCCCTTTTGGTTTTCAGTTATTTTAAATAACTGCACATTTTTATACAAGTCTTTGTGTGGTCATAAGTTTTCGTTTCTCTTGGATAAACATGTAGAAGTGAAATTACTGGGTCATACACAAATATATGTTTACCTCTATGAAAAATTGCCCAACTGTTTTGTAAAGTGGTTGTATCATATTTCCCCATCAGCAATGTAGGTGTTCCATATAATTGACAACATTCATTCTCATAATTTTTAATTGCAGCCATCCGTGCATGTGTACAGTTGTGCTTCATTGTAGTGTTACCATAATTTTACTTTTCTATGATTATTGACATTTTATATATCTTAAGAAGTCTTTTAAATTTTCACTAGTTTTCAAAATGCATTACTCATTATTGTTGAATTGTAAAAATTATTTTCTTTTCTGAAATTTCAATGTAGCTTTATTAGATTGAAATATCCAAAAGGATTCGAGAAAATGCC
This sequence comes from Okapia johnstoni, assembly GCA_024291935.2. Classification (NCBI taxonomy): domain Eukaryota; kingdom Metazoa; phylum Chordata; class Mammalia; order Artiodactyla; family Giraffidae; genus Okapia; species Okapia johnstoni. The sequence continues at coordinate 29,317,963 of CM044310.1, read as the reverse complement.
ATTTGTCTTATAGCTATTTTTTTCCAAAGTTATTTTAAAATTTTTTTCCAAACATTCATTTTTAATTGAAGAAAAATTGCTTCACAATACTGTGTTGGCCTCTGTCATTATATATCAATATAAGTCAGCCACAGGTTTACATGTGTCCCCTCTCTCTTTAATCTCCCTCCCACCTCCCACCCCTTCCCACTCCTCTAAGGTTGTTACAGAGCACTGGTTTGAGTTCCCTGAGTCATACTGAAAATTCCCATTGGTTATTAATTTTACACATGGTAGTGTATATGCTTCCATGTTATTCTCTCCATTCATCCCACCCTCTCATTTCTTCCCCCAACCAGTATCCATAAGTCTGTTCTCTATGTCTGCATCTCCACTGTTGCCCTGTAAATAGGTTCATCAGTACCATCTTTCTAGATTCCATATATATGCATTAACAGATGGTTTTTGTTTTTCTTTCTGACTTACTTCACAATGTATAATAAGCTCTAGATTCATCTCCCTCATTAGAACTGACTCAAATGTGTTCCTTTTCATGGATGAGTAATAAATATTCCATTGTATATATGCACCACAGTTTCTTTATCCATTCGTCTGTTGATGGACATCTTGGTTGCTTCCATGTCCTAGCTATTGTAAACAGTGCTGCAATGAACATTGCGGTACATGTGTGTTTTTGAATTATGGTTTTCTCAGGGTATATGCCCAGTAGTGGGATTGTTGAGTCATATGGTAGTTTTATTCCTAGTTTTTCTTGAAGTATCTCCTTACAGTTCTGCGTAGTGGCTGCATCAATTTACATTCCCACCAGCAGTGCAAGTTGGTTCTTTTTTCTCCACTTCCTCTACAGAATTTATTGTTTGTAGGTATTTTGGTGATGGCCACTCTGATTGGTATGAGGTGATACATTAGTGTAGTTTTAATTTACCTTTCTTTAATAATGAGTGATGTTGAGCGTGTTTTCATTTGCTTATTTGCTGTCTGTATATCTTTTTGGAGAAACGTCTGTTTAGGTCTTCTCCCACTTTTTGATGGACTGTTTGTTTTTCTGGTATTGAGCTGAATGAGCTGCTTGTATATTTTGGAGATTAATCCGTTGTCAGTTGTCTCATTTGCTATTATTTTCTCCCATTATGAGGGTTGTCTTTTCACCTTGTTAATAGGTTCCTTTGCTGTGCAAAAGCTTTTAATTTTAACTAGGTCTCATCTGTTTATTTATTTCTTTTTATTTCCATTACTCTGGGAGATGGGTTATAGAGGATTTTGCTGTGATTTATGTCAAAGAGGGTTCTGCCTATGTTTTCCTCTAAGAGATTTATAGTTTCTGGTCTTACATTTAGGTCTGCAAACCATTTTGAGTTTATTTTTATGCATGATGTTAGGAAGTGTTCTAGTTTCATTCTTTTACATGTATCTGTCTAGTTTTCCCAGTACCAATTGATTGAAGAGATTATCTTTTCTCCATTGTATGTTCTTGTTTCCTTTGTCAAAAATAAGGTGTCCATAGGTGCATGGGTTTATCTCTGGGCTTTCTATCTTGTTCTATTGGTCTATATTTCTGTTTTCGTGTCAGTACCATACTGTCTTGATGGCTGTAGCTTCAGACTGTACTAAAATCGGCAAGTTGAAAAAAAATGAAAGAGACAATAGCAAAGATCAATAAAACTAAAAGCCGGTTCTTTGAGAAGATAAACAAAACTGACAAATTGCTAAATGGCCCATCAAGAAAAAAGGGAGAAGACCCAAATCAACAAAATTAGAAATTAAAAAGGAGAAGTCACAACAGAAAACACAGAAATACAACAGATCATAAGACACTACTACAAGAAATTATATTCTAATAAAATGGACAACCTGGAAAAAATGGACAAATTCTTAGAAAAGTATAACCTTCTGAAACTTAACCAGAAAGAAATATAAAATATGAACAGACCATTCATAAGCACAGAAATCCAAACTTTTATCAAAAATTTTCCAACAAATAAAACTCAGGGCCAGATGGCATACAGGCAAATTCTACCAAAAGTTTAAGGAAGAGTCAACACTTACCCTGCTTAAATTTTTTCAGAAAATTGCAAAGGAAGGAAAATTCCCAAACTCATTATCAAAGGCCACCATTACTATGATATGAAAATCAAAACAAGTTGCCATTAAAAAAAAAAAGAAAACTACAGGCTAATATCATTGATGGACATAGATGCAAAAGTCCTCAACAAAATTCTAATGAACAGAATACAATACCATATATTTAAAAAATCATGATCAAATGGGCTTTATCCCAAGGATGTAAGGATTCTTCAATTCAGTTGAGTAGCTCAGTTGTGCCTGACTCTTTGTGACCCCATGGACTGCAGCACACCAGGCTTCCCTGTCCATCACCAACACCCAGAATTGGCTCAAACTCATGTCCATTGAGTTGGTGATGTCATCCAACTATTTCATCTTTCATCATCCTCTTCTCCTCCTGCCTTCATACTATCCCAGCATCAGGGTCTTTTCTAATGAGTCAGCCCTTCGCATCTGGTGGCCAAATTATTGGAGCTTCAACTTCAGCATCAGTCCTTCCAATGAATAGTCAGGACTGATTTCCTTTAGGATGGACTGGTTTGATCTCCTTGCAGCCCAAGGGAGTCTCAAGAGTCTTCTCCAACACCACAGTTCAAAAGCATCAAATCTTCAGCACTCTTCAGCTTTCTTTATGGTCCAACTCTCACATCCATACATGACTACTGGAAAGACCATAGCTCTTCAATATACATAAATCAATCAATGTCATATACCATGTTAACAAACTGAAAAATAAAAATAAAAAATATGATCATCTCAGTAGATGCAAAGAAAACTTTTGATAAAATTCAATACTCATTTATAATGAAAAAGAAAAAAACCTCTCCAGAAAGTAAGCACAGAAGGCTCATACTTCAACATAGTAAAGTCCACATACAACAAAGCCATGGCAAGCATTATTCTCAACAGTGAAAAACTGGAAGTATTTCCTCTAAGGTCAGGAACAAGACAAGGGTGCCCACTCTCACCACCATTATTCAGCATAGTTTTGGAAGTCTTAGCTATAGCAATCAGAGAAGAAAATAAATAAATAAAAGGAATTCAGATTGGAAAAGAAGATGTAAAAGTCTCACTTTTGTGGATAACATTATACTATACATAGAAAACCCTAAAGATGCCACCAGAAAATTACTAGAGTTAATCAATGAATATAGCAAAGTCACAGAATATAAAATTAACACACATAAATCACTTGCATTCCTATAGACTAAAAATGAAAAATCAGAATGAGAAATTAAGGAGACAATCCCATTCATCATTGCAACAAAAAGAATAAAATTCCTAGGAATAAGCTTACCTAAACTGACAAAAGACCTGTATGCAGAAAAGGTGGCACTAGTGGTAAAGAACCCCCACCAATACAGGAGACATAAGAGACATGGGTCAAGTTCTGGGTTGGGAAGATCCCCTGGAGGAGGGCACAGCACCCTACTCCAGTATTCTTTCTTGCCTGTAGAATCCCTGGGACAGAGGAGCCTGGGTGCTACAGTCCACAGAGTTGCAAAGAATTGGACACAACTGAAGCAACTTAGCATGCATGCATGCATACAAACCTACCTAAAGAGACAAAAGACCTGTATGCAGAAACCTATAAGACATGGATGAAAGAAATCAAAGAAGACACAAACAGATGGAGAGATATAACATGTTCCTGGACTGGAAGAATCAATATTATGAAAATGACTATACTACCCAAAGCAATCTACAGATTCAATGCAATCCCTATCAAACTACCAATGATATTTTTCATAGAACTAGAACAGTAAATGTCACAATTATTATGGAAACAGAAAAGACTTCAAATAGCCAAAGCAATCTTGAGAAAGAAAAATGGAGCTGGAGGAATCAACCTTCCTGACTTCAGACTATACTATAAAGGTTATAGTCATCCATTCAGAATTCTATATTTAGCAAAAGTATCTTTCAAGAGTGAAGGTATGATAACAATGCTTTCAGATCATCTTAGTCATCTATTTTTGTTTTTTTTTTGGTTGCACTGCATCACATGTGAAATCTTAGTTCTCCCACCAGGAATGCAACCTGCACTTCCTACATTGGAAGTGTGGAGTCTTAACCACTGGGCCTCCACGGAAGTCCTAGATCATCTTAGATTGAGTCTGCAATTTTCTTTAGTGTAGTGACACATTATCACTCTTATTATAATAATTACCACATTCAATTACATCTGTCATTGACATTTCAGACCCTGTTCAACTTTACTCTTTATGTGGGAGAAACGTCCTTAGGAAGACAAACATTTGAATACATCTCATACTTGGGCAATTTAAGAGACTGGATCTCTTCTTCACCCATCAGGAAATGACAGGGTCGTAAACTCAGTTGACTATCTTATAGAAGGGCTCAATGTCAGAGAAAGGAATTACTGCAGATTTCTTAGCATCCTCAGCATCAGTGTTTCATGTTTGCCTTCTTTTTAAGTGTAGTGAACATTTAGAAAGTCATTGTTATCTTTTAAGTGTAGTGCATTAACACGTTCCATATCCAAGTAAAAATGGCATTTTTTAAAATTTTAGGGCTTCTGATTACACCTGTATCTTCTGTGGCATGAATAATTTAACTACAAGTAGTGACTAGAATAACTTCCCAACTTCAGCACTGGTCTATTAGACTATATAAAAAGTGGAGCATTGTACTTTTCAATCCATCGTTGTGACATCTCAAGGGAAAATAAAATCCTGCAGTTAGAAATCACTTTTATGTTTCTTGCCTTCAGCACTATCACCTAGATTCTAACTAGGTCTTTGTGCAGGGTTCTGGTCCTTGGAGACGGATCACTTTATATTCTCTGAACTGTAACTATCTCCACATAGAGGTGAAGGATGACTCTGCCCTCCTTCTCTCAGACCTACTTTCCTTTTCCGTCTTTGGAAAATAACATTCTTGTTTTGTCATTTATAATCTAGTACCACTGATAGTTACACACCTGGGGAAGTTTGTGTTATTACTGGGTGTGGTTCACCCTGATTTCTCACTGTATATTGTTAACATCACAAATTATTCCTTTAAAAGGAGGAAAGTGATTTCTCCTGTTATGTGGTTTTCTAGGAGTGACTGGTTTGAGTTTTAAATACAGAAAAAGAAAAATAAATGTATATTAATGTAATAGTTTGTAAGACATTTGATCAGATGAAGTTGTACACTGAGGCAGAATCTCATACAACCATGACCTGTATTCTCAGAGATGGTGATATGTGAGTGTAATATTATTGACATTGCTTCCAGTTCAAATCACTTACTGGAGTTTCAAGAGTAACTAAAAAGCTATTTATACAGCTTTATGCAACTGCAGTAAATATAATAATATCTAAGGTGGTGAGTAATACTGATTTTAGTTTTTATACTCAGAGTTGTTGTTGTTTGGTCGCTAAGTACAGTGTGACTCTTTGCTACCCCATGAACTGCAACATGCCAGGCTTCCTAACTCCTGGAGTTTGCTCAAACTCACGTCCATTGAGCCAGTAATGCCATCCAACCGTCTCCGTTTCTGTCACCCTTTCTCTTCTTGCCCTCAATCTTTCCCAGCATCAGGGTCTTTTCTGGTGAGTCAGTTCTTTGCATCAGGAAGCCAAAGTATTGGAGTTTCAGCTTCAGCATCAGCCCTTCCAAGGTTGATTTCCTTTAGGATTGACTGATTTCATAAAGAAGAAAACCTGTATTTATTTGGAAGATAAATTAAAAAAAAAGTTCACTTGGATAATTTTATCTCAGCCAATAAACAACATGTTTAGTACAAAAAAGCTAGGTTTACATCACCCAGCTATGTTTTCTTACCACCACCATAACCAAAGCAGAATAAAGAATGTTATTACATGCAAATGACTTATGACATCATTTTATATCATAAAAAGTAGGGCACATCTTCAAATAAGGAAGTCTCAATGAGAGAGACTTGCAAATTTCTTCTAATATTAATATGTATCAGTACTTATTTTTTAGAAATGATACATATACTATTTGTTGAATAATCATCTCATTGGGTGTCTGAGGTTACCACTTGCTACATTTGACTTAAACTCCATTTTCCTGTACATCCCCTTTACCTTAAGCAACATGGAATTTGTAGCTACAACTAAAATTTATTCTGGATGCCTCTCCTCACATAGCAAACTAGAGAACTACTAGACTCTGTAGTTATTATCTGCTGCTGTCTCTCTTACCTCTAGAACTTCTGACCCTCCTGTTTTGTCATGGTCACTACTGAATGTTGTTTTCCAAAGCAAAGGCCCAGAAAAAAAAACATTCTTACTTATCCTTTCCTTTTTCTTGCTCACAATTCTGAGCTGAGATCCCCTTTGCAAACTATTTTTAATAACCCTCCATCTTTCAAAACATGTAATCTCTGTGCTGTCAAAATTTTCAAAACCTGGTGTGGAAATTTTTACAATCTTCAGAAATTTCTGAAAAATTTCCTGAGAAATATGTTACTTGCTTACTTCAGAAGCAAAACTCATCTCAAGTACTTTGTTGGAGGAATCGAATCAAAGTGATTTGCTCCACTTAACTATCTGCAACCCTTCTGTCCTACAAAATTTCTCAAAAATGTTAAAACATTAAAAACACGTTAATATTGAAGCCTCCTTAAAAATAACATCTTGTACACTGAATGGAGATTATGTGTTAATCAGAATATAGTGTACTTTCTCAGAAGGAATTTGATATTAATTAAATAGTTTATCATTTTCCACTGAAAAAAATGTTCAAATCAATTGAGTGCTTTTTCATTTTAAGAAGCCAGAACCCTGTGACTCACAGGTATTTTTTCCTCTCTATGCAAAATGTTAAATACATCCTTAGTCTCTATTGGAATGAAATGCTTCTAGTTTATCCATTTGTTTCTATGACTAAGTCAAAGCAAGGAACATTTCTGCTAGGATGACTGCCAGTCTGTCCCCACATGCTTTAAAAATTTCACAGCTAACATTCAATTACAGGAAGTACACTTGCTCCCTGACTCTTTCTTAAACTTAAAATTAAAACAGAACTGCTTTGCACATAAAATAAAACTTCAGAAGCTTACTAAAAAGCTAAAAAAGGAGAATCATTCGATTTCATGTGGAAGAGAGATAATGTCTTGCTGATTCATTTCATATAGCACTTAACCTAACAAAACATGCAAGTTGCTGACAATTTATTGATGTTGGCAATGGTAGTCTAACACTTAAACCTTTTCCCCTTAGTTCAAAATATTTGCATTATGTTTCTCTCCAAGAAAGTGTTATTGCAGCATGATAGTAATCAAAATTGAAGAGCATTAGTTAGTATTAGAAATAGCTCTGTTCCCTTTTATCTATAATATTTTAGTTCAAGTAGCCAAGAGATAAATGACTATGCATTAAATAAGTGATCCTGACAATACAATGACCAGGGTAGCCTGTGACTTACACTGTCTCTGAGATTCACCCTGCTAGGTAGGAAATTCCTCAGGACTGGGACATTTTAGTGCAGGATAATGCTAGGTAACTCTGGAATATGAACCAGAGAATCACTAATATCAAAACACTAATTGTGTAGTGCTGCAAATGCAATACTATTCCTTGAGTTGTATTGACTTGTACAGGTCACATCAGTTCGGTTCAGTTCAGTTGCTCAGTCGTGTCCAACTCTTTGCGACCCCATGGACTGCAGCACGCCAGGCCTCCCTGTCCATCACCAACTCCCACAGCCTACTCAAACTCATGTCCATTGAGTCAGTGATGCCATCCAACCATCTCATCCTCTGTTGTCCCCTTCTCCTCCCACCTTCAATCTTTCTCAACATCAGGGTCTTTTCCAGTGAGTCAGTTCTTCACATCAGGTGGTCAAAGTATTGTAGTTTCAGCTTCAACATCAGTCCTTCCAATGAATATTCAGGACTGATTTCCTTTAGGATGGACTGGTTGGATCTCCTTGCAGTCCAAGGGACTCTCAAGAGTCTTCTCCAACACCACAGTTCAAAAGCATCAATTCTTTGGCCCTCAGCTTTATACAAATCCATACATGACTACAGGAAAAACCTTGCTAGACAGACCTTTGTTGGCAAAGTAATGCCTCCGCTTTTTAATATGCTGTCTAGGTTGGTCATTTATATATAAATATATTATATATAATATAAATTAATATAATATATTATATTATATACATTATACATCTATATATTATCTATCTATATTATATATCTACATTTATATCTATCTATATTTATATACCTATATCTATATTTATATACCTATATATTATATATCTATATCTATATTTATATCTATATCTATATAGATATATAATATATATAGATATATAAACCTCAAAAACCATCCTGATGTGTTCTCACCACTGAAAACTGCACCTGTCACTTCACTTAATAAACATTTAATATTGAGTATGCAAGTGTCCAAAGGAGAGCTCACCACCTCAACACACTGGGTTGAGAAAATGGTGTAACTTGCCAGCTTTATATCACCCACTAAGAAGCAGAGGCAGACTACGGAAAACAGTATGAAGGTTTCTCAAAAAACTGAAAATAGAGTTGCCATATAATCCAGCAATCACATTCATGGGCATATATATGGAAAAATATGAAAACTCTAATTAGAAAAGATATATTCACTCATATGTTCATTGCAGCACTGTTCACAGCAGACAGTACATGGAAGCAACCTAAGTGTCCATCAACAAATGAATGGACAAAGAAGATGTGGCACATATATACAATGGAATATTACTCAGCCATAAAAAAGAATGAAATAATGTGATTTACAGGAACATGGATGGACCTAGAGATTGTCATTTTGAATGAAGCAAGCCAGACAGAAAGATGAATATCATATGATATCATGTATATGTGGAATCTAAAATATGATGCAAATGAACTAATCTATGAAACAGAAGCAGAATCACAGACATAGAGAACAGACTTGTGATCTGTTGAGTCACTGAGTCAGGACTGGAGTCAGTCCATTCAGTGTCCTCAATGGACAAGGAGGAAGGATAGATTGGGAGTTTGGATTAATAGATGAAAATTATTATATAAAGAATGGATAAACAACAATGTCCTACTCTATATCACAGGGAACTATACTCAATAAACCAATTCATATTCCTTCCCATTTTGGTTTATTGAGTATAATTTCCTGTGATATAGAGTAGGACATTGTTGTTTATCCATTCTTTATATAATAGTTTGCATCTATATATATATATATTATATAGTATATATATATATAATATATATATATAATTATATAATATTTACTATATAAAAATATATATAATATATATATAATTATATTATATAAAAGCTGTGATATAGATTCATTTGTTTATCCATTCTTTATATAATAGTTTGCCTCAGTATATATATATATATATATATATATATATTATATAATATTTATATATATAATTATATAATAATTATAATTATATTATATATTATGTATATAAAAAGCTGATTCACTGGGCTGTACAGCAAAAACTAACACAATATTTTAAATCAACTATTTTTCAATAATTTTTTTTTTTTTAAAGGAAGCAGAGGCCGGATTGGAATACAGGTCTAACTGATCGACTACAAAGTTCTTGTTTTGATCCTCCATGCACACAGTTTGACCTCAATTCTGTGAACTTCACGTCATTATTTAGGAGACAAAAGGACTTAAGTGATTTTTAAAGGTCCTTTCCAAATTAAATATATTTTAAAAATCCATGTCCAACCGTTTAAAAATTAACATCAAACACAGATGCAAGAAGTGGATTAGGATACTGAGAGTTGATCTGGAATTTTTTCACCTTGAAAAGTTGGCAGTTTTGCTGGATTTAGGGCTGAGTATAATAAGTGAGCCTCAGGTATTTCCTTTTTTAAGTTTATATACTCTCTTATCTCAGTTCTGTTATCCAAGCAACTCTGGAAACCAGGACTTCTGAAACTCATTTGGCTGCGAATTCTGGCTTGATCTGAACTGATTTGACTTCAGATATTAACCTGAACTGATGTGAGATGGTTTCCAGTCTTTATTTATCACACTTGAGAGTATTTGTTGCCAAAAATAGGAATGTAGTTGGCCATGATGTGCTACTTCCATTCCTTGAGGTGAAGAAGGCTAGGACATTAACACCTTGCACAGTGTAAGCAATGTATGCCTGTCTATAAATCTAAGACATCTGAATTATAAAGTATGTCTACACAAAAGGTTTTGGGATGATGGACAGTGGGCTCGTTCATGCCCCAGTGACTAAAGTCATACTCAGGGGGGAATCTTTAAATTTTAAGAAGGTTCTGGTTTTAGGACTTTGAGAAGCACCCACTGTAGAACTGAGAAAGGAAGAGCAACAGGAATCACAAGTAAGTCAGACAGAACTACTCCTCACCAGGATGGTACATGCGTCTCTATAAGGACTGGCATTTTGGAGGCAGAAGCACATAGTGGAATCCTGGGAGTGACAAGGTTATTGTCCCACCTACTACAGCAGTGTATCTGGAGCAACCCAGGCCATTCCACACACCAGCAGCTATTCTCTGACACAGCCACTACTTTCCATTTCTAACATTTACCTATTGTTTTCCCCATTCCTGTCCTAGTTTTAGAGCAATCAGAGCATTTCAAGGTAGCATAATAATAAGAGAGAGAAAAGCCACAACATTGAACCTATATACCATCTCCTGTTTTTTCTAGTTTCTTTACTGACATTATCCTACTGGGTATTCACATAAAATAAACAGAAAAGGAAGAAAAGTGTTTCCTATGACTCCATTTAACAGATGGCAAGACTTATGGTCCCAGAGGCTAAGTGACTGGTCATTGCCACACAGCTACTTGGTGACAGCTGAGAGACTAGACTCTAGGTTCTTAGCAAAGTGAATTTTCCACTGTTCCAGCAATGACTCTGCAACTTAACTTTTGTCATTTGACTAAGGCTACCCTAGGAGATCTCTCTTTTTTAATAGTTGTTATATAAACACCATGCACGGTATTCCACAAATATCATGGCAACAAATAAGATAAAATTATATAAAATGATGTTGCAGTATGACTCACGATTTCCTGATTGCATCTCCGAATGTTTTTCCTAGTCTATGCAAGATACAAGACAAAGTTCTTAAAATGACACTTAAATTCTTGTATGTCTGAGAATTCGGAGACCAGCCAGGCATTCATTTTGATACTTCAGGAACTAATGCTGTGCCTTATAAAATGGATCACAGCATGCTCCTGAGATGTCTTAAAGGTGCTGTGGACTTCAATCACGGTGAGGAGAGTGGTTTCTGTATTGTGGCTGCCTTCAATGGTCCCTTGAAAACCTTCAGGTGGGAATTCACATGGCAGTAAAGAGTCCTAAGTAATCATGTGTCTATGCTTCAGGGTTCTTCATGGTTAGCTCCTTTTAGTCTCCCTTTTATAAATCGTTAGCTTTCCTCCTTCTTTTGTTTGTAACTGACAATACAGGAATGTAGCAGTTTCTGTATCTTTTTGATCAGGTTGTATTTTGATGGAATTGTGTCCTCTCTAAATTCCTATGTTGAATCCCTAACCTCCAGTGTGCTGCTGTTTGGAGATGGAGCCTCTGGGAGGTAACTGGGTTTGGGTGGGTTTATGGGGGTGAGGCCTTCATGATGGGATTAATGCCCTGAGAAGAAGGGACACTACAGAAAGCTTGCTGTCTTTTTCCACTACACCATGTGAACACAGGGCAAGAAACCAGCAGCCTGCCAGCCAGGAAGAGGGTGCTCCCCAGAAACTGATGATACTGGCACTCTGATCTTAGACTCCCAGTCTCCAGAACTGTGATGAAATAAATGTCTTTTCTGTTTTAGCTGGTCAGTCTGTGGCATTTTATTATAGCAGTCCTCTCTCACCTAGACAGGATAGTTACAGCATTGTAAATGCCACCTCACGTTGACCATAATCAACGCTGCTATATGCTTTGAAGCGGCAGCAATGTTAGGCTAAGTTTTTCAGGTACTGAGCTCTAGTTTAGCAGTATTCATTCCCTAGATATAAGAAGAAAATAGCACATGGAAGGTAGAAAATGAGCATGACTTAGCTGGACATGCCAGAAGTTTAGCTGAGTCCCAGTCCTTCAGTGAGTGTCAAGTTATAGAAGAAAAACCAAGTTTCTCCAAAATATGTTTTAGATGTTTCCAAGCTATGTCTTCTCCCTTGGGGTAGATATTCAGTCAATAAAAGTCCAACTTTCTCTCCAGTTGCTTTCCTCCTCCTGTACTTCCTAAGATGACATGGGACCCTGGGTAGCTCACTGTAACCTCACTTCCACTTATACAGGGATCCTTCAGTCTGTGTCTGAGGAGATGGATGCCTGGTTTTGCCCCACCACTGAGTGCCTTGTGTACCTTAGTTGCTAATGTCTATAGCAGATTGGACTGCTGCATCTACTCGGAGTACAGTCAGGCTCAGTTGGTGAGTCCTTGCTGAACTGGTCCCTTTTCATTTTTCCCTGAGTCTTTGTCACACGCATCATGGTCCATGCACTGCCCTCACTCTTAACCTCACTGCAGGCATCTGACTCTCAATTGCACAGAAGACCTCCTGGAGGGGATAGACCAAGCTTGCCTTCATGTTGTTTGATGTGACAGGATGCTGATTAAACCCTTGCAAAGAGGTCCAGAGAAGGTGGGAGATAGTTTTAAATGGTGCAGTGAAATATACTGAAAACACAGTTTGATGATAGCCACACATAGTTTTCATAAAGCTGAAACACACAGTGTAAACTCCAGTGCAATGAAGTACTTAATGAATTTGTAAAAATTTAGGATCTCCCTTGCGGTTGAATGTTTGATTAGATATTAATGAATATTTCCCTTTTACTAAATGGCTGTTATAACCAAATCTCAAAACTAAAGTATAATCAGAAACATATGTTTTCGTACCCCCTTGTCAACTGTTTAATAAACCCTAAGCAATTCTAAGGAGACTCAGACAATTCTTGCCTTTAAAACATTATAATCTGAAGTCTTTCATTTTGAGTTACATGGTTCCAATGGATCTACTTTGCCTTGAAAATTACAAATAAAAATGTCTGTCTAGAGCCCTAATGTAATTATTTATGAGTTTTCCCTATATATGAAAATAATGATTGCAATTAAAATGATATCTAATTGGTAACATGAGGCTGATGGCTTCGGTTGTGCTTGTGTTCTGATTTTTTTTTTATTTTCTTGGTTTCCAGTAATTTACTCCTTAGATAAACATTAAACAAGTTCCCTATGGTAATTATATTTTAAGGGTAATCTTTATTGTTTCCTATCTCTTTTAAATAAATTTAAATCAATAGTATAGTACTTGTCATAGATTAGCTCACTTATTTCTAAGAGCAACCTGGCAAGAGTATCATTGCTGTCATTATTTCTATTTGATAAAGAATCAGAGGCTCCAGTAGGTGAAGTTCCCATGTTCACAGCTGCATCCTTGCTGATAGTCATGGCAGAATGAACCCCGACTGCTGGCTTTCCCAGCATGTCAACTTTCTGAATTTCTCTGGGAGGCTGAAGTTAGCCACAGCTGCCCACGTGTCTGTTGTGATGCTGGAAAACTGGGAATTCTGTAATTTACTCAGCTTCTATTTGTATACCACTTATTAAATAAACTTAGCACCATAATTGGGACTCACCTTTGCCAAATTAAATGATTTTCTGAAATGATTTTTCCACATCAAACTCCTGACTCTATATTGCTTTCTTGTTCTTACTTCTCACTGCTTATTTTTCCTACCATTCTCTTGTTTTAATATATTTTATTTTGTGTTGTATGTATCTTTACATACATCTTCATATATATACATATATAATGTACACATCATTATAAAGACCTTTATAACCTTCTTGGAAAAAAGCCAGACCCAAATAGAAAACAAATAATTAGATAAATGATTCAATCTCAAATCACTTTAATGAAAAGCTGGAATAATGCAGGTTAATTTTTCATGAATATAGAATAAACTGTGAGCAGTTCCAGAAGCAGATACTGAAAGAGCTCAAGTATATCCAACCACAAAGTTCTGCAAGATGGAATATATATGCAGGGTTCGTTTCAAGAGGAAATGAGTAGTCCAGAGTCATTCACAGAGGTTCACTCTAGCAGTATAAACTGGATAGTTACTGTCTCACAACGACATAAACTAGTTAGACATCACTTTTTGATTACTTCTTTGGCTTTTTTCCTCCACATTATTCCTAATAAGAATTTTATTTTTTAACTGAAGCTTAGTTAATTTACCATGTTGCATTTCAAGTATACAACAAAGGATTTGGTTTTATTCTTTTTCAGATTGTTTTCCATTATAGGTTATTCCAAGGTACTGTGTTTAATTCCCTATGCTATACAGTGGCTCTTTGTTGGTTATCTATTACGTATATAGTAGTGCGTGCTAATTTCAAATTTGAATTTATCTCTCCCCATTCCCCATTTTTTTTTATTACCGCAAATTTTATATCAGAAACCCTATTAAAATCACTGGTTGACTTGGGTAAAAAAAAATTCACTGTATTATACAGGAAGAACTATAAGAAGAACTGTTATTATATAGGGCTTCCCTGATAGCTCAGTTGGTAAAGAATCCACCTGCAATGCAGGAGACCCTGGTTGGATTCCTGGGTCAGAAAGATCCAATGCAGAAGGGATAGGCTCCCCACTCCAGTATTCTTTGGCTTCCCTTCTGGCTTAGCTGGTAAAGAATCTACCTGCAATGTGGGAGACCTGGGTTCAATCCCTTGGTTGGGAAGATTCCCTGGAGAAGGCAAAGGCTATCCACTCCAGTATTCTGGCCTGGAGAATTCAATGGACTGTATTGTCCATGGGGTTGCAAAGAGTCCGACACGACTGAGCGACTTCCACTTTCATTGCAAATAAACATTGCATTTTCCTGTTAGAGATCTCTTGTGGGCACTGTCTGAACTACTGGTCTTAATAATTTAGAACTACTAATATCCTTATAAATATAGAATGGCTGATTAAATTATTACATGGGTGTCACTATAGCAGAACAACAAAAAGACATCTCATGTTTTATTATAAACAGCCTATAAAATATATATTTAATGCGACCTGTCTGTTCAGTTCAGTTCAGTCACTCAGTCACGTCTGACTCTTTGTGACCCCATGAACTGCAGCATGCCAGGCTTCCCTGTCCATCACCAACTCCCAGAGCTTGCTCAAACTCATATCCATCAAGTTGGTGATGCCATCCAACCATCTCATCCTCTGTCGTCCCCTTCTCCTCCTGCCTTCAATCTTTCCCAGCTTCAGGGTCTTTTCTAAGGAGTCAGTTCTTTGTATCAGGTGGCCAAAGTATTGGAGTTTCAGCCTCAGCATCAGTCCTTTCAATGAATATTCAGGACTGATTTCCTGTAGGACTGACTGGTTTGATCTCCTTGCAGTCCAAGGGAAAGCAGTTTTCTAATATTTTATTTATCCAATGATGCTAAAAATGGACCTTTATAAACTACTATCCTATTTAATTTTACCCTTGTTAAGATCTATCTAAAATAACAACATGAGTAACAAACACTTGATGCTGAAATTAACCTGTCTAGATTCCCATTATGAGATATTCAAAGGTAATTTTATTCTTCATCTGAATAATTGGCATATTTTTGGAATGTTTGCATAAATTAGGAAATTCAGCAATATTCATTAGACTAAACTATTTTGTTGGTATTTATTTCTTAAATTCTCTCAACCAAAAAGAAAATGTAAGCCCTGCTATCCCACGCTTCTGTGTAAAAATTGCTTTACTTGAAATTCTATTCATATTAAACATCTTTATGAAAGGTGACTTAACTCTATCTTTCAAAACATCTTTCAGTTTGAATAGGGATGTGTCTGTGTGTGTGCATGTGTGTTCACACTCTCTGGTGTCCAGCTCTTTGCAACACCATGGACTGTAGCCCGCCAGGTTCCTCTGTCCATGGGATTTCCCAGACAAGAATACTGAAGTGGGTTGCCATTTCCTCTTCCAGGGAATCTTCCTGACTCAGGGATCGAAACCATCTTTTGTACCTCCTGCATTGGCAGGCAGATTCTTTACCACTAGTGCCACCGGAGAAGCCCTGTGTTAATTAAATTGAAATTGACTAAGTCAGATGACATTATATATTTGCTAGTGCCTTGATTTTCATCAGGAGAAGAATGAATACACCTTAGTGTTCAAATACCACAGCATGCACACATTGCTGTGGAAAGAGAAACAACCAAATCAGTTGTCAGCTCCCTCCATATTTGGCACAGAATTCAGTAACTCCCAGAGTAAGCAGGATTAGATGCTCATTGTCAAACAAAATGGCCAATTCTGTGCTACAGATTTTTTTTTTATATTCTATTCTGAAACACTAAAATGAAGAAATATGTAAAGTATGCAAACATTTCATGTGCAAGTCACAGTAAGAACATAGGAGATTAACATATTCTATTGAATACTGTAGCATTACCAGTTGAACTCAGCTCACTAACTAAAGACATAATCTTTATTAACAACTGAGTAAGAATTTATTATCTGTTAAAAAAGTTTTATTATCTATTAAAAAATAAATAGTAATTTATTATCTATTAAAAAAGTTTTCAAACATAGTCATTATTTTTCATCAGTGAGAAAAAATTGCTAACTTTTCCCCCTTTACTAATTGGACAGTCTACTTTCTCTTTTAGATGATGCCAGCAGACCATAGTAGTCTTTCAGATGGTGAGGAGAAACCAATTCTGAAGTTATATTTTTAGCAGTGCTGGCCCAGGAATATGATTAAAAATACTGCATCAGAACTATCCTGACAGTCATAACTTCAGGGCAATTTAGGAACTACCTTCAGATCCAATCTGAAAATCAGACTTCTTGCCAAGAAGTTAAATTTTAGAAACTGGTGGCTCAGATGGTAAAGAATCTGCCTGCAATGCCAAAAACACAGGTTCAATCCCTGGGTTGGGAAGCTGAGCTGGAGAAGGGAATGGTAATCCACTCCAACATTTTTGCCTGGAGAATCCTATAGACAGAGGAGCCTGGTGGGCTACAGTCCATGGGGTCACAGAGTCGTACATGACTGAGTGATTAACGCTTTACCCACTAGCAGAACATGGGTCAGAAAAAGGAGGCAGGGCAGATCGTAACAGCCATACGCATGGAAAAGAGAGGTTGCCGCAGACTGTTGACTACAGCCCAAAACAAATACCACTTACAGATGTCATGACATGAAGAGTATGATTTTTTTTTTTTCTGGTGCTGGTCATGCTTTTTATTTACTCATGTTTTCAGCATTTTAACACATTAATATCGATTTTGGGGGCTTCCCTCATGGCTAAAAATAAATACATACATATTAAAATGCTGAAAGGAAATGAACAAATAGAAAGCATGAGCAGTACTAGGAAAAAAAATCATACTCTTCATGTCACGGCATCTGTAAGCAGTGTTTGGTTTGGGCTCTAGTCAACAGTCTACGGCAACCTCTCTTTTCCATGCATATGGTTGTTATGGTCTGTCCTGTCTTTCTCTGCTGCCTCCTTTTTCTGACCCATGTCCTGCTAATGAGTGAAGTGTTTGTCTCTCAGTCGTGTCTGACTCTTCAGTTGTGCTGTTTCAATGGTACTGGTTTCCATTTACAGTATAGGTAATAATTTTTCCTTTTCGGATAAATTTAAGTGGAAACGGTGAGTCAGTTGAAGGGAAAATATGTAAGCAACCACACAGATGTTGTAAAGATGTGGCAAAGGGACACAAAACAAATTTTTAAAATACTGTAAATACCTGATTTTGAACCTTTCCATTAGAAATACGTGAAATACCTTGAGAAAACTTAAAGAGTATAGCTTGGTGGCTTGAATAAACTGTAATTTTTAAAACCTTTTGCCCAAGTTTGGCCTGAATTCTAGTTAGGGGAAGACGTAAATATGCCATTTTCACTTCTTCAAACAGGTTCTTAGAAGTAACTGTCCCTCTTCCTGCATATACAGCAGGCTGATTTTGTGCAGAAATCACACCCAAATCTACATGAGTGGAATCTCTATGCAGTGAGCACGTAGAGATTAGAGTCAGTGGATGGTCCTCTGCAATGGTTGGTTCTTTCACAAAAACAGTGAAACAGGTCTGTCTTCTCCTTACAGGCCCAGATGTGACAAGGGGAAAGAGGGCTGTAAATGTTCTCTTGAACACAAAAGCAAGGAGCAAATAAATGTGAAAGGAACTTGTGCTCTTCTTGCTTAATTAGCTTCAAATCCCTAAGACATTTATCACATCTCAGTCACGCGATAGAAGTAGGACAGCAAAAGGGAAGTGTTGGGAAGTTTAGCAGAGCACAGCATCAGCTATTATTAATCTGATGAACCTTTCAATTGTAACCTTTGAAAGTACGATTACCATAAAGTGAAGCATGCCTGAGGAAAAAAAAAATTCTGTGGAAGATGTTTCTAGGATTTTAAAATGTATAAGGATGGAAAACAACAAGTAACAATGTAAAACTTTATCAAACTTTTCATGGTTAACAATTGTAATGAATTAAATTACATTTAGATTGACATACATCCAGTTACTTTTTAAAACAGACCAAATGTGTGCTCCTGAACATGTTTTGAAAATTACATTTTAAAGACACTTTGCTAAAAAAAAAAAAAAAAGACACTTTGCTATATTGAGGAACTCTATAGAAGTCACTTTTAGGTACTTATATTCCTATTAATTTAGCACATTTTCAAACTCTGATTTTATCATTTACATGGAGGAAGTGCTTGTAACATTTATATGAGCAAAATATAGCCTAACTACACTATTTACAGAGTCTGTGGAAAAATAAAACTGTTTAAAAAATCCCTAGAAGAGTTCTAACAGACAACACTTCTGTGCCCAAATGTGGGACAATGGGCAGTGTGATGGTGACCCCTGAGATAAGGGATGCAAATGATGAGAGTCTAGATTTGCCCCAGCTTTCTGCCTGGAGGTACCTTCCAGACCATATGCAGGAGGAGAAAGTAAATTTCAACATGATGGTCTTACTGAGTGAAAGAAACCAGGGCAGAGCTCAGGGAGGGTTGATGTGGTATAATTTAGAGGACATAATGCCAGAGAGATTTGAGCCCTGCAAAGATAGAGCTCCCCAAAACCTGTACAAAGATCCCCTTAAGCTGGTTGCTATATACTGAGCAAAACTGTGGGAGGTCAGATGGAGTGTTCAGGGAACTGTAAAGTGAACAATTCCCAGAGCTTGTTCAGGTCTGGAAGATGTTTCGGTCTGATACAGACTTTGGAGTCTTCATGGAACATTAGGGATGTTCTTGATACACCTAACAGCAGTTGCACCTTACTAGTACGGGCGTCCCACTATTCGAGGAGGCCCCTAATGGTCCCTAGTATGGGCGTCCTGCTATTCGAGGAGGCTCGTAATGGTCCCCACTTCCTGGGACTCATGCTCTCTTCTCCCTAAGTGTGAGCAGGGCATAGTGACTTGTGATACTTAGTAGAATATGGCAGAAGTGATGAGATATAACTTCTGAGATTAGATTAAAAGACATCTTACTTGTCTTCCCTCTTGATGGCTTGCTCTGGTGGAAGACTGAAGCATGTAGCCACACCTGAAGCCTATAGTCTACATCCTTCAGATGGAAGAACAGTGCTACTAGATGAAAACTTGGATTTCCTGAAAATAATACTGTTGGGAATGGTAAATGTGTGAGTAAATATAATGCCGTGTCAATATGATTCTGTCATTTTTATAAAACAGAAATAACAGAAAAGTGTACCATGGAGCTTTTAATATACATGTAACATATGTTATAAATCCTATGTATGAAAACCAAAGTATGAAGGATGGGGGGGGAAATATAATTCCTATGTTGTTAAGATTTTTTGCGTTTTACCTGAAGTGGTGTAACATTAACTGAAGCAGAGTGTGACAAGTTAAGAAGCATGTAGAAAACCCTAGAACAACCATTAAAAATGAAATATAAAGCTATTGCTGTAAGACAATAGAGGAAATTGGAGCAAAAAAAAAATGAAAAGAAGTAAAAGAGAGAAGAGGGAAAATAGCAGAGGTACAATTACAAAACAAATGATGAAGGGACAGATTTTAACTTAATAATATTCTTAATTAAAGGAAATGAAAGAAAGACTACAGTTGAAAGGGAGAGAGTACCCCCACTAGATGAAATAGATAGACCCAATTATATGACCTACAAGAAATGCATTTCAAATGTTAACACAGATAGGTGTTATATATATAAACTTAAATATGCATTCACACATAATATACCACTGCTAATAAGAAAACAGATATAACTATATTAATATCAGAGAAAGCAAATTTTAGGACAAGGAGTTATACTTTAAAAATTACAAAATAATAAAGTGGGAAATTAATTAAGAAGATTAATTTATAATCCTAAATGTGTATACCCACTAACTGTGACCCCCAACCCCAGCACTTCCTCCGTGACCCGCCACATGCCATGTCTGTCTTTCTGCATCAGCAGAAAGTAGGATAACGGGAAAGCAAACACAGTTAACCCTGGAACAACACAGATGTGAACTGTGTGGGTCCACTTATACATGGATCTTTTTCAGTAGTGAACACTATTGTACAATAGGGTTTGCAGTTGGTAGAGGAACCAAGGATGTGGAGGGCCAACTGTAAATTATGCTCAGATTAACCCCCATATTGTTCAAAAGTCAACTGTATTCCCGAATGGGATCCCAACTTGGGGCTTGAATTGCTGTGTGGTCTTGGGCATGTCCTTTCCCTCTATGGACCTTACTTTTTCAATGGATCAAGTTAGGGAGCTGGACTTGGTAATCTCCAAGGGTCTGTCCTCCTTTCCTCTCCAGTAGAGGGATCCCAAGTCCTCTGATATGGTTATTCTTAACCACCATAGATTTGTTGCTGTCGTTATTTTTTAAGTGTTCAGAAACATTTAAAAAAAATAGGGAGATGTGCATAAAAATCTGGATCTAGTGTGTCTTGAATACAAACCAGAGAATCTGGTAACATAGGTCTGTGTTCCTCCTCTACTGCAGCTGTTGGTTAGAATGAAACTCCTACCTCTTTAAAGGGGATACTCCTCTCCAGTTCACCACAGTCCCCACCTTTACCTATTGCCCTCTGTCCTATATAGTACAGATCAGTTGCCATTTATCACTGGGTTTATATTGTTGCTTTATTATTTTTTTAATACGTATTTATCTTTAGACAGGGGCTTTCTTGGTGGCTCAGTGACAAATAATCCACCTGGCAATGCAGGAGACATGGGTTTGACTCCTGGTCCGGGAATTTCCCCCAGAGAAGGAAATGGCAGCCCACTCCAGTATTCCTGCCTGGAGAATCCCATGGACAGAGCAGCCTGGCCTGCTACAATCCTTGGGATCACAAAGAGTCGGACATGACTTAGCAACTGAACAACAACAATACTAACACAAGCTCAAAATGCAAGAGTCAAGTGCAGACTGAGCTGAAAAGTAAATAGGAAATTCCACAATCATATGTGGACAATTTAAACTTCTCTCTCAGTAGTTGATAAAGAGTATTAAGAAATATAAGGTAATTGAATTTATGAAGTTTTTATTCAGCAACAGCAGAGTAAACATTCTTACTGGTAACATATGGGCAATTCATCAAAATAGACCTTATGCTGGGGCATAAAACATGTCTTCGAAAATCAAAAGGACTGAAGCTGTAAAACTGTATTTTGCATGTAACAGAATTAAATTTTAAAATGACAGCAGAAACCTATCTAGAAAATTTCCAAATACCTGAACATTAATCAGATCATTTCTACAAAACTGTGAGTCAAAGGAAAGTCACAAAGCTTTTAAAAATATTCCTATTAAATATAAATGAAGACATAATATGTTAACATAGGTGAGATACTGCTAATATATTGCTTAGAAGGAAATTTAAGGCTTTAAATAATTATATTAGAAAAAAGAAAGATCTAAAATAATTTGTATTAATACTTAAAGATGTGAGGAAAAAGATAACTAAGACAAGGACAATAGAATACAAGTAAGTAAGTCAACAGTAACGAGTAAGAAAAGTCAGTAAAATGAAAGTATTTTTCTAAAGATCAGAAAAATAAACTTCTGGCTGGATCAGTAGAAAACAAAAGTGAAGACACAACTTATCAATAGCAGGGATGAAAGAGAGAGCTCCAGAATTTACAGAAATTAAGACAATTAAGTGATATCATGAACAAATTTATGTCCATACATTTGACAATTACATAAAATTCAGAAATTATTAGAAAGGCACAAATTATCAGAAATGATTCATCTCTGACTATTTGCGATCCCATAGACTGTAGTCTACAGGCTTCTCCATTCATGGGCTTTTCCAGGCAAGAGTACCGGAGTGGGTTGCCATTTTCTTCTCCAGGGGATCTTCCTGACCCAGGGATCAAACCTGGGTCTCCTGCATTGCAGGCAGACACTTTATCCTCTGAGCCACCAGGGAAGCTCTTGTATTCATCTCTAAATACAAGGTAATTAATATATTCTGTATTACATTGCATCATGGAAAAATAGTAAATAGTTCAAATCTTTTTTGGCATTGATATCTATGTTGAGTGCCATACCCCTGAATTAATATTTTAAGACTGTATTTCCTACTAACTTTCTAGGAGGAATAATGGGTATGCTGCTGAGTACACAATTGGTGATTAACATCATTATGGTTGGATGGCATCACCGACTCAGTGGACATGAGTTTGAGTAAACTACAGGAATTGGTGACGGACAGGGAAGCCTTGCGTGTTGCAGTTTGCAGGGTCACAAACAGTCGGAAACGACTGATTGACTGAACAACAGAGTACAACCATTATGGGACTGCAATACACGGCCAGTGCAATGGTGCCATTGACAAAACTGCACACCATTTATTGGAGAGACAGGGAAGATTTGCAGCTAACATGCATTGCTGGTGGAAGCTGCAGGCACAACCAGTGTGTAAAATAACTTGGCGATCATGCTCACCACACAAACCAGCCATTCTACTTACACATGCGAAGTGACAAATACACATTTGCACATTCATTCCAGTCCAGAATTGTAAACCAACAGGTGAATAGATGAACTCTTACATTTGTATTAATCACAAAATGGAAACTCCCCAACTACCCATCAGTAATGAGAGGATAGAAACGTCCCTGGTGGTCTAGCGATTAAAAATCCATCTTGCGATGCAGGGGACTTGAGTTCAATCCCTGGTTGGGGAACTAAGACCCAACATGACTTGGAGCAAATAAGCCCATGCGCTGGAACTACTGCACCCATAGAAAGTTCAGGCACCATAAAGAAAGATCCCACGGTGATGCAGCAAAGATCCTACAAACTGTGGTAACTAAGTCTCAAAGCAGCCAAACAAATAAATATTAAGGTAATACTAAATAGATAAGTAAACTGTGGTACATGTGATACATGAATACAAAGATAAATCAGTGATACACAGAACATGCACCAACCTCAAAACCATGCTGAGACCCAGGAGAACGACACAAAAGAAGACATAGCACACAATTCCATTTACATGAAATTCTTTCACATGTAAAACTAATCTATAGTAACAGGAAGAAGGTCATGCTTACCTGGTGGCAGGGCAGGAACATTAACTGCCTAAAGGCAGGATGGAAGTGGTTGTATCTTGATTGCAGTGTTTCCAGTGTCAAAACCCACCAATCTGTACATTTGAAATGCATCCATTTTACTGTGTATAAAGATTTCCTCAATGAAATGGAGTAAAAAATTTTTTTTGAAAAAGAGAAACACATTCTTAGAAAGTTTTTCTCATTATTTGACTGTTTTAATGTAACAAAAAATGTTACACACTTTAATAATAAAGACTCTGAAGTCTATACTTGAAACAAAAAATCAGAAACCCTCAATCTATTTGAGTGTACAGTATATCAGATGCAAAGATTAGCATATTTTCTTCGCCATAGTCAAGCATATAGAAAATTGAAATTTTAATAAATATGAACTTCTATTCTGCCAAAAACGAAGCAAGGAGAAGGAAAGAAAGGAAAATGGATGAGATGAAATGAGTGAAAAAAAGAAATACAGTTGTATATGATACAGTTACAGTATCTAACACAGATAATATATGGCTAGAAAGTCCCTGAACTGGGGAGATAAGAAAAGAGATACTTGTGCAGATCCGTGGCCTGAAGGAAAATATTGATTTTCAAACTGCCTGGGGTGCATGCTTGAAAATGCCTGCATCAGGCTCATATATCCCTTTGGGTAGAGACTCTAAAGATAGAACAGCTTACTCAGAGGAAGCGGGAGTCACCTGCAGCATATTTATTTAGCCTAATAGGGAAATTAGGAGCGGAGCTCTCCAAGCGTCTTACACAAGTGATGCAGAGATGGAGGAGGTAACCTTTGGAGATTTTAAAATAAATATGGAAACTTCTATTTATAACATTTTACTTAAATTTTTTAATGAAACTTTCTTTGACAATTAAAATGTTGATTGGGAATTTTCATGTTTCCCAAATATGATTGGATTTAGGTGGGTCACCACAGTAACCACCACCTCCATTTCTTGTATTTTTTTTTTAACCAGCCTAGGCACCATAAGTACTTATCTTTCACTTTGAGGACAGTTAATGAGTCTGCCACTGCATTATGAGGGGTACAGTTTTTCTAGTCTAAAAAAAAAAAGCATTTTTTTTCAGATGAAAAGCTTTTTCTTAATACAGCACACCCTCTAACTTAGCGCAGCCCTTTGAGCCAGGGTGCAGGGTGAGGGTCCACACAGGGTGCTGATGGTTTGCTGGAAGTGCATCTCCTTGGTTTCTAGTACTGCCATGAAGCTTGTTCTTTTCTCTGGTTCCCGCAAGGGAATGCTCTATCTTTTTTGCCCCTGATGAACAAGGAATGGCCTGTGGAGGGACTTACTGAACAAGAAAACAAGCAGAGATAACTCATTCTAAGGAATTATAAACTTCTTCCAAAAAGTGGGGCAAGTCCAAGAATATATATTTTTTTAAAATGGCAGTGAATTATTAGGTTATAATCTGTACAAATATGTACAAAATTCCCCTGGTGTTACCTTTGTTTACCTTGAATCACAATTAGTGCTCTTCAGTGTGGCAGCACCCTGACTGCAGTTTCTAGAAAGAAATCCTTTGGTAGAATCAGTAAAGCATATTTTTGTGTCCCATAGCTCTTTTCTTAAATGCACATTGCAGTTTCCAGAAGTGGTTTTCCCTCATTGCCTGTATTTGCATAATGTTTATTGCCAGGAAGATTATTTAAGTGTGATGAAAGTTTGAAGTTTGGAGTGTGTGCTTTAATCAAGGCTATAGTTACTGCATCTGAAATTATCTGGTTATTCAGAAAAGTCTAATTTGGTGTATGATTTTCTATGAGTTTTAACCAATAAGCTATTTCCCAAAAAGGAAGAAAACAGGTTTTGGAATAGCACTATTTTAGTTTGCAGTGTACATGCCTTCTTGGTGGAGAAGGAAATGACAACCCACTTCAGTATTCTTGCCTGGGAAAGCCCATGGACAGAGGAGCCTGATGGGCTACAGTTCATGGGGTTGTGAAGAGTTGGACATGACTTAGCAACTAAACAACAACAGTGCATTCTTGGACCATTGCTTATTTGAACCTATGTATCCAATCATGTATTTGATGGTTACATAATTGGAATATGATTTTCTGCAGAAGAATGCTGTCTTCTTTCCAAGCAGAGGAAGTAAGATATTGGGAACTATGAATAAAAGACATTTTATTTCTGGCACTTCATTTACTCTTTGGAAATTGCTAGACTCAGATGCAGTTTCCATTTCCATCTATAATCCAAAATGCTATTAATAGTGGAGTGATATTATTGTTCATCAGACATGAAGAGGTTTATCTTACATTATTTTGATCCTCTGAAAATGGAAACACCATTCAGGATTTTAAATACCCAGTTGTGGTTTCTAATCTATCCATTCTTACATATATAGAGAATTCAATCGTTTTCTTTTTAATCTTTTTTACTTAAAAATATAAATCTTACTTTATTGTGCATTGATCATAGAGGTATAAAATTAGAATTACATACATTTGCCAAATATACATCATCAAATTTGTTTCCTGAATCTGGAGAGTGAAGTAATTCACTCTACAAATTTTACAATTATATATCAAATTCTCTTCTTTCCACAAGAGAATGCAGTTTCTGTTTGTTATGCAGTATTTGAGCTGATGCCAAAGACTGCACAGTCTGTCAGAGAAGGCTGACTAACCATATTTTAAGATATTTTTTGTAAATGATGAAAAGATTAGTGATTATAAATAACAGCTTAACCTTTATTTTTACGTTTAGAATCCTCAGGTCAATTATCTTTTACATTTTCTTTAACTTTCCTGTCGATTGTAGCTTTTATGAAATATTTCAGTAGAAATCATGGTCGTATTCTATGAGGTTTTCATTCTGTATCTGTTTGTTCAGAATGATTTGGAAAAGTTTTTTAAAAAAATTATTTTCTGTATGGCTTATTTCCAAAGATATAATCTATTTTTGAATCCAAAATCCATGAAAATATACATAAAAACACACACTTTCCCATTTTGTCTCGTACGGAATTATATTCTGGAAGTTACTGAGCACCCCAAGTTTCACCTGCCAGATAATGTCCATCTTATTTTTCATCGAAATCAATCAGCAAATATTTATTTCTTGAATATATATATTCAAAGTTTTGAGCTAGGCTTTGGGAATATACTTACTTTGATTCTGAGTGAACAAATACAACTTTCTACCAAAATATACTTTTCTATAAAAAGTGTAATCTCAAAGTAACAAGTAAAGAATCTAGGGTGGGAGATTTCTAAAAGATATCTCTGAAAATTACAGTAATTCTCTTTTCTATTGGAAAAGAGACCAAATCAGAAACCCAAGTTTGCCATGAATAGTGACAGTAGAGTTTTTACTTAAATTTTATAAGTGGTAAGGAGATATTTCTCACCTTTCTTTACACAAAAAGGATGATGGCAACATTAGTGCCTGCTGGTCACTATCAACAACTTTTTTAATGCAAATATTCTCATCAATTATGTTTGGAAGTTGAGACCTATGTTTTCAAAGTATAAAGTTTTATTAATTTGAATTATTTTTAATTTCCAAAATTATCCTGGATGGACAGAAAAGATTTCAATAAACAGTAATGGAGGAAAATAATCTCACTTGAACAAACATACCACTCTGAACCCTGATACTTTCTCCAAAGTTGACCTCTTCATTCTTTGCTGCTGATTCTCATTAGGCACATGGGGCAGCTTGTCCCATGTTGACTTGTGCAGAATTATAACATGTTTCTAGATTCCATGTATATGCATTAATATATAATATTTATTTTTCTCATTCTGATTTATCTCACTCTGTTTGACAGTCTCTAGGTCCACCCATGTGCCTGCAAATGATTCAGTTTTGTTCCTTTTGGATGGCTAAGCAATATCCCACTGTATATCTGTACCATATCCACTTTATCCATCAACCTGTCAAAGTGCATTTAGGTTGCTTATAAGTCTTGTGACTGTGCAAAGTGATCATCACTAGTCACATGTAGATGTATACAGCAATTTTAAATTTAAACATAATTTAAAAACTCAGGGTATATGCCCAGGAGTGAGATTGCTGGATCATGTTAGTTCTATTTTTAGTTTTCTAAGGAAACTCCATACTGTTCTCCAAGGTGGCTGTACCAATTTACATTCCCACCAACAGTGCAGGAGGGTTCCTTGTGGAGAGAAGGGAACCCTCTGATCCCCTTTTAGTTGGTGTTGTTTATATTCCTTCTGGTGGAATTTCCTAAAGCATATCTACTGCATTTACTGTCTTTAACCACGAAGTAAGCATTGCAAAATGGCAAAATCTGCTAACAGGAAAGAGACATATACCTTTTCAATTTACCTGTATTACCTAGAACTTACTGTTGTTAATCTCAATTTTTATTAAAATTATCTGCTCCCAATTTGATAGATGGCACAGCTCAGGATGTGAAAAACTACTTCTGCTAGGCCCACCTCATTAAGTACAGACTACAGTAAACATTTAAAACCCATTTACATTGTGCTTGAGTGCCTTTTAGTCTATGCACAGGCATTTGATAATACAGCTGCTCTCAGCACAGAAGCAGCGCCCTTGTCCACAACATTGCTCATACCTGGACTCCTGATTGGGGCCTGCCTATACAGCAGAAAATAGCAGGGCATGTCTGATAAAGACCAAGCAACGAACTGTCCAAATAGAGTGTCAATAAATCACTTCCCATACACATAACTGGCTGCCAGTGAGAATTTCTTCGTTGTTTATCTTGTGTGCATGTGTGTTTTTAATGTATTTCAACCAAAAAAAAAAAAATTCACAGACACAGGCTGATGCAAAAGAGAGAGAATTTAAAATCAGGTGATAGTGAAGTAAGTCAAAAAGAGAAAAACAAATATCGTATATTAAAGCATTTATATGGAATCTGGAAAAGTGATATAGATAATATTATTTGCAAAGCAGAAATATAATCACAGACATAGAGAACAAACGTATGGACAAATGCGGGTAAAGTGGGGATGAATTGGGAGATTAGAATAACATATATAAAGTGTGTGTGTGTGTGTGTGTGTGTACTAAGTCACTTCAGTTGTGTCTGACTCTGTGTGACCCTATAGACTGTAGCCCACCAGGCTCCTCTATCCATGGGTTCTCCAGGCAAGAATACTAGAGTGGGTTGTCATGCCCTCCTCCAGGGGATCGTCCCCACCCAAGGGTCAAACGCACATCTTATGTCTACTGCATTGGGAGGTGGGTTCTTTACCATTAGTGCCACCTGGGAAGCCCCATATATACAGTACTATGTATAAAATAGATAACTAACAAGAACCTACTGTATAGCACAGGGAACTCTACTTGTACTGTAGTGACCCGAATGGGAAGGAAGTTCAAAAGAAAAGGGATATATGTATATAGGTATGACTGACTTGGGCTTCCCAGGTGGTGCTAGTAGTAAAGTAACTGCCTGGATGCAGGAGATGTAAGAGACCTGGGTTCAATCCCTGGGTTGGGAAGATCCCCTGGAGGAGGGCATGGCAATCCACTCCAGTATTCTTGCCTGGAGAATCCCATGGGCCGAGGAGCCTGGAGGGCTACAATCCATAAAGTTGCAAAGCATTGGACATGACTGAAGCAACTTAGCATGCGCATAGCTATTGACTGTGCTGTAGTAGAAACTCATACAACATTATAAAGCAACTATATGCCAATAAAAATTAATTAAAAAATAAGATGTTAATAGCATTTATCAGGTGGTCCTTCCACTTAAAGAAGATGTCCTCCCTTAGGTCTGCAGGAAGCAGAGGTTTTAGCCTTTTTTATTTAACCACATAGATGTGAAGCTGCCAACTGGGATTCCAAAAATGTTGAAAATGCAAAAGCAATGGATTATTTTCATCCCTAATGCCTTTGATTCTACCAGCCCACAGAAAAATCCAAGAGACTTAAAACTAGATGAATCACTCTTTCCTCTAAAATCAAAGCATTTGGGCTGTGGTGGGCGTAAAGTATCTTTCTTTAAGTACATTTTAAAGAAAGGAGGGTAGGAGTGAGGGTAATTTCTCACTGAGGATGAAGCCACCTTTGGAGCTGCAGCGGTCAATAGAATCTGTTTTAAGATGTACTTGCAGACTTTCCACTGAGCACGCCACACCCAGACATTTAGATGGCTTAGCGGTACTAGGGAAGATGTGATTACCAGTGGGTGATGGAAAACACTCTCTGTAAAGTATCAGTTCTTCTCTTTGATATGCATTTTGTACAGTATCCAACTGAAGTGGACACTTTATAATTCTGTGCCCTCATCCTTTAATAACGTTGTATATTTACAGGGCTTACTGACAGACTTTTATGATGTATTCAGAGTAGTTTGCAGAGAATGACATTTTGATTTGTTCTAGTTTATTGGCAGTAAAGAAAAAGTTCGCATTACAGATAAATTGTGTAGTGGGAGGAATAAGCAAATAGAGGCAAAGGTGGAATATTGTAGATGTCTGTCAAGTTGGACTTAATGGTGCTAATCCAAAAGTAACCTGGAGATTTCAGTGGCAGCTAACAGTGAACATGTAGTTGCATGTGCATCATTGTCCAGGAGCCCCGGTCTGTGTCGCCATCGCCTGCAAACCACACCATGGGAATAGCCCTACCAGGGACACTGCTACTGAGAACAAAGGGGAATCCAGAAGTTGGGGAACCATGTGATGTCTCATGAATTTCCCATTTGGAGACATGTCAATTTCCATCACTCATTTGCTGAAGTCAGTTGTGTGACCAGGCCTGAAGTCAGTGATGTTGGAAGGTCTAGTCTTAAATCAAGGGATTCTGTAAGAGGAACAGCAGGTGTTTGAACATGTAACATACACTGGTCAGAGCACAGCTGCTGGAGCCTGATAGACTCAAATTTAAATCGCAAGTCAGCAACTTGTTGTGCCAGAGTACATGGAACTCCCTGGGTCTCGGTCTTCGCTCTGTTTATGGTACTTATTTCACAGAGTCATTATAATATTTAAACAAGATAATGCACATAAAATACATAGCACATTGTTTAACACTTGTGAGCAGACAGAGTTAGCTATTAACATATTCAAGTTCTGTTCAGTGGTTTTTTGATGCTTTTGATTTATTTGCTATGAGTGCCAAGTTGCTTCAGTTGTGTCTGACTCTTTGCGACCCCATGGACTGTAGCCTGCCAGGCTTCTTTGTTCATGGAACTCTCCAGGCAAGAATAGTGGCATAGGTAGCCATTCTTTCTCCAGGGGATCTTCCTGACCCAGGGGTTGAACCTGGGACTTCTGCATTGCAGGTGAATTCTTTACCTTCTAAGCCACCAGGGAAGCCCTTTGATTTCTTTAATACTATAATAAAAGTCTTTAATATATTTGAAAAACAATTGTTCTGAATATTCCCAAGTTGCTAATGGAAACTAGTAGAAGACATTCATTTCAAATCCTCAATAGCAACTCAGATAACACTTTGCTCTTCATATTTTAGCAGGGACAGAGGAAGCAGTCTAGAAAGGTATACTATGCAATGTATTTTTAAAACAAAATCCAGAGGCAAATTTTAATTAATTAATTATAACATATTCTAATTTTAAAGTAGCAGTGGCCACACAAATTTATTTTACACCTCTATAAGAAATTTTTTATTAAGGCTTTTCTTTTTATTCATCTGTTCCCACCAATCTGAGATAAATTTTTTTATCTGGATTTTGTTTCCAATTCAAATTCGGCCCTATAGCACCATATTAATAGCTCTAACTTTTAATAGAACAATATTGAAAAAAAAATAATTTCATGAATGAGCATATGATGAAAGAACACAGAGTGCACCTGGATGTTTTATTCAAACTCACAGAATTAGTTCTAGAAACTAATTTTGGCAAATGGTAGAATTTCGATGATCAATATTCATAAGGTTTCTGAATTTAACTAATTCAAACAACTGAAAAGTCTTTGTTCGAAATATTAAAGGTTATAGTAGTAATAAAGGTGACAGAAAATGGAGTATCTTTAAAATCCAAAAACATTATTCTTGCATTTAAAATTCATAAGCAAAATTTTCATAAAAACTGGCATTTCTTTCTGCTGACATCTAAGTTAGAATCTGGCCTCATGTCAAAGTCATTGGGTAAATGTTTAATGTGGAAAAATTTATAGACTGAAATAAGGCATATACAATACTAATGAGGGCTTCCCTAGTAGCTCAGATGGTAAAGAATCTGCCTGCAATGCGGGAGACCTGGGTGCAATCCCTGGGTTGGGAAGATCTGGAGGAGGGTGTGGCTATCCACCCCAGTATTCTTGCCTGAAAAATTCCGTGGACAGAGGAGCCTGGCGGGCCACAGTTGATGGGATCGCAGAGTCGGACATGACTGAGAGACTAAGCATAAATACCAATGAGTAAAATAATCTTTCTTAAAAGAAACTTTTGATGGCCTTTGAACCTCTTCATAAACAAAATAGCAATCAAACAGAAAATAAACTTTTAGTTTACCTATGGAAAAGCAGAAATCAAAACAGAGCTAATTAGTATACTAAAAACAAACACTGAGGTGGCAGTCTTACTCAGATCAAAACCATTCAGTTACTCAAGTTTGAGAAACTTGGTTTCAAATTCACAACTGTTGGTATTTAGGGTGTTGTGAAGTCACCTCTTCTGCCCTGTAGTGTCCCTCTTCCTATGGAAACATCTGTCTCCAATCCTTTTGGGTACCTCAGTTTGAATGTGATCACCTTCCAGAGTTCACTTCTGCAGGATATTCCTGCATCAGCAAAGTTGTGTGATGCAGACGCCTATGCAAATATTCCACAGACTAGGTTTTCCATCCCCCTCCCCGCCCCCCGCACCCAATGCCCTGGACTTGCCTCCCTTTATCTCTTTCCTGGCTTCATCCCTGTTCTGTTTTCCTCTTTATCAGCATATCTCTTTTCTATTTATCTTTTGATATGAGAAATGAAGTGAAGTCAGAGAGCCCCTTTGGCAGAGGAATCATGAGATGAGAGAGTTAAGAGAATTACCTGTAATAGTCACAGGAACACGTAGGAAAAAAGTACAGAAACCATCTCGTCGTAAAACACTGTGTAATTGGCCAATATCATCCACTCATTACTTTATTCAGCTTTCCTATACTGCATGGTGGTGGGGAGTTTATAACATTTACTTTTTAGGTTACTTTCTCCCCCCAAAGTAAAAATAAATCAAATTACAAAAGAGTGGTCAAACTTCCATGTATCTGACTTACTGACTATCCAGATCTATGCTAGGATCTGGCCACACAAATGTGAATAAGAGACCTCTTATTACTGCAAGAGAGACAAATGGGAACACAGCTCCCATAATGAACGTACAAACCATTATAAGGGAGGCATGCAAAAGATCATGGGAACATAGAAGAGGAATGACTCATTAATTTCCAGAATATTTATGTGGCTTTTTGTAGCAGTGGATGCAAGGCTTATTGTTCCTTATTTGGATGGTCTGGTTTTACAAGTCATTCATTAGTTATAAAAATAATTTTTGATTTGGAAATAGAATGATTTCTCTCCTCACAGATCCTATATTTTAGTGGAAGTATACAGTTAATAAATCAGAGAAATAATTAGATATATATCATACTACTTGATGCTGAGTGCTACGGAGATAATTAAAACAAGGAAAGTAGCTAAGAAATGCATATGTGTATCCATGGGGGATTGCATCCCAGGCAGAATAAAGAGCAAGCCTGCCCTAGACCAGGAGCACAAAGGCCAGGTGCCTGAAGCAGAGATGCTGATGACTGAGAACAGTAGGGAATTAGGTCACAGAGCTCATGGTTACCAGACTGGAGAGAGCCATGGTGACTATAGTGAAGAATTCAGCTCTCCCTTTGAGAAAGATGGAAATTCCTAAGAGATTTTGAACACAGGTTAACATCATCTGACTACTATCAACAGGATCACTTCAGTTTGCTCTGTGGAGGATAGACTGAAGAGGGGCCAGGGAGGGAGTAAGCAGAGAGTCAGAGGTCATGGCAATAACCCTGATGGGAGATGATGGTGTTACCAGAGGGTGGGTTGCTGTATCATCCTAGAAAGATGTCAGAGATGACTCATGAAAGCCTAGAAAGCAAAGTGTGGATTTATTAAGTGACTATACACTCCTAGGAAGGAGAGAGGGCAGACTCAGATGAGCAGCTGCCCTGAGCGCCCTTGGGAGCCGGTTACATGGGGTGTGAAAATGATTGGGCAGGGCAGAATATGCATGGAGGAGGGAGGGGTTTGGGACCACATTTCCTGATTTCCGTTCCAACTCCACCTTAGTGAGGGGTGGAGGGGTTTTGTTCTTCTTTGGTTTTGAGGGAAGTGTCATGGCATTGAGGCTTGATGGTATTTCATATATACATATATATATATATATAATATATATAATTTTTATTGGAGTATGGTTGCTTTACAAATGGAACCTAATTAAACTTAAAAGCTTTTGCATAGCAAAGGAAACCATGATCAAGACAAAAAGGACATTCCTCAGAGTAGGAGAAGATATTTGATAGGTACTTCTTGTCTGCAAGGTTAATTTTATTGTAATAAAGGCAAAAGGTAACTAATGACGTTATTAACTCCCGCCTTTTGCCACTGTTGACTTAAAAAATACACAATGTGAGAGTTGCAAGTTAACTTTTATTTGGGGCAAAATGAGGACTGCAGCCAGAGAAACAGCACCTGAGATAGCTCTGAGAAATTTGCATTGAAGAGAAAAGAACAAAAAGGAATGAGTTGTTTTCTTTCCCTTTCTCCAGAACAAATAAGATAAAGAGAACAGTGAGCAAGACTAAACATTCCTAGGTTTTTTTACTTTAACTGCTCCTAACTCTCCATGTCTGTAATTAAGTTTGCTTTTCGGCCCCCTAACTCTACAGGAGCTATACTTCACACTTATTTTCCTTTGACTCTATGCTAAATATATGTTGAGCCTGATGTTTACCCTTGCAACATCCTTCTCCCTTCAGAAGGAGGCCACAGAGCCACCAAATTTCCAGACTCAATTACTGGGTTACTGATACCGGCCTTTGACTGTCTTTGAAATAATTCGAGAGAAGAAATCAAGATTCTAACACCTTTGTTCCTCATCACCGACTCCTCACTGAGAGTTCATCTTATATAACCCCCTAGACTCCTCATGGAATGGGGGGCACAGTTCCTGAAGCATAAGCCTACTGTGTTCCCCCTCCTGCTGGCTGAGAATTAAAGCCACCCTTATATTTACTCAAAAAACTGTGTCTGCATTTTTTATTCAGCTTCAGTGGGCAGAGAAAGCCAAGATTTTGGCCAGCAACAACACTGCACCAAAGAGGAAAAGGGGAAGGCCAGAACATATGATTTTTGGTGAAGGGGGAATACATGCACTCAAGCACTTATTTTTCTAGAAGGTTTCTACGAGTCTCCTGAAGCCTTTACTGGTCACAAGGAACAGTCATCATCATGAAGGATTTCAGTGCTTTGCTAGATATGGGGAGTTACAAGAAATGGGCTCATAAAATCAGCTCCTGACAATATCTGACTATCTAAAGGCCTGTCCTGCCAGTTTTTTTTCCCAAGCACAGAATACCTCATTTCTGATCTACACCCTGAACTCCTTTCAGGGAGTATTGAAGGTCAGCAGCTACAGCAGCATATGATTTAATTCTTGTAGAGGTAGATGGCAAGTGCCGATGGCCAGTGCCAATTTGTAGTTGACACGGCCTTCCTTTGTCTGCCCCAAGAACCCACTGTTGCCTCAAGATGTACGGTTTCCTGCCTCCTGATCCATGCCTGCTTTCATGGCTCAGACCTAGCTATTAGCCTGCTCTAACAAAGTTGGCTTGGGTCATGGTGGAAACAGTACAAATAGTGAGCAAATCTTGCATTCTGAATATACTCTAAGGCTATTAATATTCAATTAAATTAATATTTTGATGATATACTTCTCCGGCACATAAATGTAATGATAGTTGATCTAATGGAGTCAATCCACACTGTCAATTTCAGCGCTTAGAAGCTGCTGACTAGAAAACATGGTCAAACCTGAAAGTAGAGAGTTGCTTTTTCAGTGGGAATTCTTAGGACTTCAGGCCCAGGAGGCAGCCTCTCAAGTAGCCCTGAGAAACTGTTCCAAGGAGTTGGGAAAAGCAGTCAGGTTATATAGAATTTTGCAAGAAAGGGGGCAGATAGTCTGAGACATCAAAGACTGTTATTAGTTAAGGAATCTAAGATATCTCAAGTTAAGGAATTTAGTGCTCTTTGTATGGGAAGATGCAAGTGTCTGGGTTCACTGAAATCATTTCTTTCATATGCTTACATCACTTGCCTGTGTGGAGTGGCTGTAGCCTGATAGTAGGCATTCTTTGCCTTCTTGAATTCCCTTAGGGCTCACTGGCCCACACAGGAGGGCTAATATCACTGATGACTGTCAGTGACCCTTAAGTTCCTTGTTTACCATAGGGAGTGGCAGATGGCATTGTTCTTCCCTCCTGGGCTCAGAAATTCACATTTGGTGGGCTCATTAGCTGTGACACCCTTGTTTATTGATGTGGCAGGGGATATTCCATTTCACAGTTTTTAACTATTTTTAATGACCAAGCCAGACTGATATATCATGTAAATCAACCCCAGATTCCATATTTGATCTGTCCTATGTATTCACAGGGAAAACTCTAATATTCTGACCTCAGAGAGCAGGCATAAGTAGTCAGGAGTATATCTAGTGAGAATCAAAACCATCTATACTGAGAGAACAGATTGCTGTATACTTCTCACACCCTTACTGTTTGACTATATCTTCCTATTGCATACCTTCATTTACCACTGTTTTTATCAACATGACTGCTCTTCCAGAAAATAGTTGCCCAGGAAAATAAATGCTGCACAAAAAGACAGCATCAAACTATTCACCAAAATTCTCCATAAAACTCTCACCTTCAATTTTCATCTGGCTGTGTTACCAGTCCTATACTGTTACATCAAGATCCTTGCCATTCTGATTAAAACACCCACATTCAAAGACCTACTTTAAATACAAAAGGTCTTTAAACACAAACAGCCCAATGTTTTCACACCCTTCTGAGATGCTACTAATCTCTGAATACAGTGTTCTCCCTTATTGTAAGAAGTAATTATAAACACTTTTCCTTACTAACAAGTGATTTTGGTGGTGTTTTCAGGGGACCAGCATTCAACAATGTTTTACCTGGTAATAGTGGTGTGCTGTGCTTAGTCACTCAGTCGTCTCTGACTCTTTGTGACCCCATGGGCTGTAGCCCACTGGGCACCTCTGTCCATGGGGATTCTCCAAGCAAGAATACTGGAGTGGGTTGCCATGCCCTCCTCCAGGGAATCTTCCCAACCCAGGGACTGAATTCAGGTCTCCCACATTGCAGGTGGATTCTTTACTGCTGGGCCACCGGGGAAGTCCTTGGTAACAGTGGAGGTGATACAAAGAAAATCTTTATAATTTTTTGACTTGCTGACAGACTTTTACAATTAAAATCCATTGTACAATTATAAAAAAACTTATGAGAACACCATTGAGATATGTGGGTCATGGGTGCTATATAATCAAGTAGCTTTTCTAGAGAATCCCTTTAGCTGCTCCTTGGTGAGTAGCCTGAAGGATGGTGTGTGAAATTTGTGGCCTGATCAAAGAGAAAAATAGGGCTGTCATGCACTAATACGGGGAAGAGTGAAGAGGGGCAAGTATGGGCAAAGAGTAGAAGCTCTGTCTTAGACCTGTAACATGTAAGACACAGACTTGACATGCAAGTGGAGAAACTGAGCAGGCAGTTGGAAACTGGAGTATGAGCAGAGATATTGGGGTGGACATAAGCTTTGATATTGGAACATATGGCACTGCCGCTTCTTTTTCTTTTCTTTTTTCCCCTGATATTTATATTTGCTATTGTTGTTGTTGTTTGGTTATCGAGTCATGTCTGACTCTTCCTCATCCCCTGGACTGCAGCACATCAGGCTTTCCTGTCCTTCACTCTCTCTTGGAGTTTGCTCAAGTTCATGTCCATTGAATTGGTGATGCCATCCAACCATTTCGTCTTCATCCTCTGTTGCCCTCTTCTCCTTCTGCCTTCAATCTTTGCCAGCATCAGGGTCTTTTCCAATGAGTCAGCTGTTTGCATCAGGTGGCCAAAGTATATATACATATATATATATATATATATATATACACATATATATGAAAAAAATTAAGGATAAGGAGAAAATAATAAATAACATTTTAAATTATCACATTTATTTTTATTAGTCACACGCAAACTTCTTTGGTCTTACTAAGTATTATTTAGATGGTTCAATATATTGATAAGCTTTACCCTTTGTTTTTAATGATATTTTGAAGTAGTTGTTCTAAGTTCAGCATATTTGAATATTTCATTTTAAAGCAATGGCTAACTTGACAGAATAAGATCTAGCTGTCAAAGTCCAAAATTGCCTTTATGTGTTAATTATAATATGCATTTTTTATTCTAATTATCAAAGGTGTTTGGTTGAGATTAGCTATTAATTTTCTATCCTAACTGATCTTGACAGATTGTTCTTGTGTACAAGTCACTGCATCTTTATATTTTAAGCAAATGTCTCAAAATTCAATAAGGCTCTCCATTTGGAGAATTTGGAACTGATTGGGAGCTTCTATTTTCATGTTTTACTAGAAAATATTAAAGTGTATGTAAATGACACACTTTTGCTATAAAATATCATATTGCGAGAAACTTTAACAAATACCCAAATTCAATGGAGTATCTTTCAAAATAAAGCTACTTTCTCATTTATCATTAAAATATCATTTTTATCTTAAGAGCGCAGCAAAGGTTGCATTTAAAAGAAAATCTGCTGGCTAGTACGCCACTGAAAAGTTGCTATCACCAAAAATTCAGTATATTTGGAACATTTATCCTTTTACAAGAAAAATGCTAACGTATCTTCAGGCTTGACAGCTCTTTTAAGTACCTTGTCTTGACACAAACTGTAAACTTTTGAACAGTACAAAAACAAGTCAAGTCATTTCACCTCTCAGGTCATTCTCTTGTAAAAACTCCAGGATTTAAGCTATTCTTTCAACAAATCTAACAAGGTACATATAAACTATTATAATTTAAGTTTTGCAAAAATTAAATTAGAAAGTGGTAATAGCACCATGAGCATCTCCACCTTGTACAGCTCCCAGTCTGCTCTCAGCATCCCTGACCTTTGCAAGTGAACCTGTAGGCTAGTGAGGACACCAGTATTATTCTATATCAAATATTAACATAGCCTGGTTGTTGAATCATTTAAAATTATTTTGGTAGAAAATAAACTTTCCAACGTTTTTCCACACTAATTAGTCATTTTATGCATCCTGTGAGGCTTGCAACATATTTTGGAGACCACTGCTTAAAATGTATGTAAAGAGGCTTGTTGGTATTTCATGAAAGATAAATGCTGAATGCTTAGTATATTAGTGATGGTCCCTTTGTTTTTCAGCTAAAGAAATCAGATTTAGCTATCATAAAATAACTTACTAGAGAAGATATTTTAATAGCTCATAGAAATCATGGGAAAGGTTTCAAGTAAACTTCAAGAATGGGGCCCAGAATGAGTGATTATGGACTTCCTTTTGTCACAATCCTGTAAATGTTACTTCACTACTCACAGGATCTTGCCCCAATAACTCTGTTCAGAAATCCAAGTTCCTGAGACTAGAACTGGGATTTCCCAACTTGGATATTGTATGGATGTCTGGTCCAATCTTTTATGGATGGAAAAGAAAGTCAGATAGTAGAAAATAGTTTCATAGGAGATACGGAGAGCAGATCTCAGAGACAAGGGGCAGGCTGGTGAAGCCAGGTTACAGCCTCTGTATCAAAGATTGGATATGAGAATGCATGGGACAGGTGTGGGAAAAAAAGAACATGGGCTGACCAAAGAATAGTGTTCCTGAAGCTCAACAATAGAAATAATCAAGACTAAACAAAGAAATACCATATGATCCAACAATCCCACTACTGGACATATACTCAAACAATTTTATAAATCCAAAAGACAAATGCACTCAATGTTCATTGCAACACTATTCACAATAGACAGGGCACAGAAGCAACCTAAATGTCCATCAACAGAGGAATGGAAAAAGAAGACACGTGGTCCATATATACAGTGGAATATTACTCAGCCACAAAAAGGAAGGAAATTGGATCATTTGCAGAGATGTGGATAGATCTAGAGACTGTGATACAGAGTGATGTAAATCAGAAAGAGAAAAACAAATACTGTATGTTAACACATATGTGGAATATAGAAAAAGAGTATAGATGATATTATTTGCCAAGCAGAAATAGAATCAGAGGCATAGAGAACAAATTTATGGTTACCAAGGGGACAGGGGCCATAGGATGAATTGGGAGATTGAGATTGACATATATACACTATTGATACTATGTATAAAATAGATAACCAATGAGAACCTACTGTATACCTCAGGGAACTCTGCTCAGTGCTCTGTGGTGACCTAAATAAGAAAGAAATCCAAAAATGTAGGGACATAGGTGTATGTATGACTGATTCACTTTGCTATACAGCAGAAGCTGACACAGCAGTGTAAAGCAACTATACCCCAATAAAATTAATTTTTAAAAAAGACTGATAGGATCAGCTGGCTGAATTTAGTGGGGTTAAAGACGAGATCTAGAAAAGTAAAATTAAATTAAAGATGTAAGAGGATTTTGGAAAGACCTTAGGGAAGTTCATCTCCCAGCAGACTACAGCCTGCAGGTGGTGTGTGTTAGTTACTCAGGCATGCCTGACTCTTTGTGACCCAGTGGACTGTAGCCCACCAGACTCCTCTGTCTCCAGAATTCTCCAGGCAAGAATATTGCAGTGGGTAGTCATTCCCTTCTCCAGAGATCTTCCTGACCCAGGGATCAAACCCAGGTCTCCTTCATTGCAGGCAGATTCTTTTCTAGTTGAGACACCAGGGAAGCCCACCAGCAGGTTGTGGCCAGAGTGAAAAGTGCACTTACCTCTCTATCCTCCTACTTTCTGAATTCCTGTTGGAGACTGTCATGGAAGAACTCAAAGAAAAGCTAGAGAACATGGTTACTGGTTGGTGCTATCTACACAGGTTGGCATCTATGGACCCAGAGAAGAGTGTAGAATGTGTAGAAATGAATGTAAAGAGGAAAATAAAGAATATCCCATCCTGCTGGGAGCCAGCCCACGAGATCCCACCCATGACAGTGTCATGAGGGGCAGGACTGATCGAGCACGGCTTCTCAGGCCTCAGGGATTCTCTTAAGGCTGCCTCAGCGCTCACCTTAAAGATGACGTCTATCTTTCTGATGTTTGCTACAATAGACCTCTTCTTATTTTCCATGACTTAGGTAAAAGGCCTTTTCCT
Organism: Okapia johnstoni; assembly: GCA_024291935.2. Lineage (NCBI taxonomy): Eukaryota > Metazoa > Chordata > Mammalia > Artiodactyla > Giraffidae > Okapia > Okapia johnstoni. Next base: position 29,276,982 of record CM044310.1, on the reverse strand, counting down.
GATTCTCTTCCTATATAGATCAATCTAAAACCTCAATCGACAAGGCCCCTAAAAAATGGTGGCACCCTGATGGAATTGTCTAGAATATGGAGTATATTAATCTAAATTCTTCTTGCTGGCATATTGGTTTATTTAATAAATGTACCTGTGCTTTTGGAGCTAATGTGCATGACTGCCCTTTAACAATAAACAGCATTGAGAGCCTAACACACAAAAGCCCCAATAGGTACGGAGCTCTTCATAGGAAAAAGGCTTGTTAGGAAATATAAGAAATATTGCTTTATGAAACTGTTATTTAGTCTATATTTACTCACTATGTTTTTGCTCTTAACGTATTTAGCCTGCGTAATGAAAGTATAATAGTTAAAAACTTATAGAAATAAAAGTTTAGCCTTAATACAAATAATAAGATGATTGTTAATTTAGCCGGTGATTTTTGCTAAGAACTGACCTTTGTACTACATTGTTTCAGCTTGCTGTACCATGACTTTATAGGACCACATTCCTTTTTGTTGGGCTCAAGGCGTAAGATAGATTATAGAAAAACAGGTTTTATTTTAAGACTTTCTGTTGACGAACACATTCTTTGTCATAATCTGCTGTGCCTGATACAAAAGTGTTTTGGCTGATCAACCCTTAGAAAAACAGGTTTTGCTTTAAAACATTCTGTTAATGAATTCTTTCTTTGTCATAATCTGCTGTGCCTATATTCTTTAAAAAATACAACTAAAGATATAAAAGCTGTCTTAAAAAACAATAAAAGGAGAAGACACTTGGAAACACCGAGACTCGCTGTGTCTTCTCATTCGCATTCGCCGACGCCGTCCATCCTGAGGGAACCCCTGGACCAGCTGGAGCTGGACTCCGGCACCATCCCAGTGATCAAAGCACTGTTTTAGAAAGATAATGCTTTAACATTGACTAAGGAGCACTGCTTTCCTGGTGGCTCAGTCAATAAAGATTTCTCCTGCAATGCAGGAGATTCAGTAGCTTATTGGATATGGTGAGTGTCATAAAGACAGAAAAGTACAGAAAGCACAAAGTCCCAGCACCCAAACAGGAATAAAGTAGAAGATATACTGTGAGTCTGTGAATGTGTTGTGCAGGAGAGAGTGGTGAGAGAGAGCCCAATTAGGTGACCTCCAAAATCATTTCTGATTCTACAACTTACAGAATAAGAGAAATAAGGTTGGATGATTCAAAGGATCTTGGATTTCTGCACCAACTTGTCAACAAGCAGGTATACAATGCTGACTAATCATCCTAGGACTTACCTTGGCTTTGATTTTCCCTGGCCCAGCTCTTTGAGACTACACCTAATTTGATTCCATTTAGCAAAGTGTCCTACAGTATTTTCTAAAAATGAGAATTGTTTTCATGAAGACATGTAGTGGTACCCCATAAGAGAATAAATGGCATAACATGGATATCTTTTCTTATATTGCAGATTCAGTCTAAATGATCCTTTCTTTATTTTTTGAAAATCATTTCAATTGTAAGATTGGATTTTTAAATTTTTATTATATCATTTTTATAAGATTATTCTTGATTTGTATTAAACACCTCTTGGGTATGATAAACTGAATGTAGGAATTTTATATATATGGGATATAATGGAGATGGGGATGGTGGGATTGGTTTTATAGCTCTCTAGTATAAGGATTCTTTGTCAAATATTTTAATTCATTTTTTCTACTCAGAAGAAACTTTTAAATATCCCAGGCAATTAAGTCCAGTTTTGTTTTGTTTTTTTAATTTACAATAATTCCAAGAGAATTAGATTTGTTTTGGAACATCTCCTTAGAATTGCACAATTGAATCCACATGGTGAAGTTATCTTTTAAAACTGGTTGGGTAGCAGCTGGGAGGAAAATGAGAACATCCTTGTATGATACTGTTGAATGTCACCAGGGCTGTAGGGGAAGGAGAAGCCTTTTTATTTTTTCTTGAGCTTTTGAAAGATAGTCTAAGTTTCACTGAAGTTTCTCTTACAAAAACACCATTAAACCAAAATTAAAGACCCCATACATTCCAATAATAGCTGGATGGTTCTGAATAACATATTTGCCAGCTGAAAAGTACCTCTGAATAGCTCAGGCTCGGCTGGAAGTCTTATTCTCCCAGCCCATTAGGCTTATGCACTAGAGCACAGACAGCCGCAGCTGCCTGACGTGTCTCATTGTGCTCAAGGACTAGAAAGCGATAAGGTTAATGAGACTTTGTATTGATGCCATACCATTCAGAGCAGAGCCAGACTATGTAAGCACTGCCTTACATGTTCTCCAGTGATTTTAAAGTGTTAATGAGCTTACAACAATGCTTAAGGAGAAAGGGGCTAATTTTGATAGAAATATTACCCTTGAGGAGAAAGTGCTGTTTGTATTGAAACTCTCAATGTTATCAGTCATTAACTGTTGTTAGTGCACAGAAATGATCCCTCTGAATTTCCCAAGAGAAATACAACTAATCCAGCTTCAAGTCGTCTATGACCCCTAAAGGGATGATGTCCAGAATGTTAGAAAGTGTTGGGTTTGGGGATACTGGGTGTCTCAAGTCCTTTAATAGGACTCACATAAATATTTTAATATTGTGATTCTCAGCCCTGACTGAATGGTCATTAAAAACATAAGGGTAGCTTTTTTAAAAAAAAATTGCAAATATCTGGATCTCATTCTTTAAGATTCAGCAAGTCCAAGTATCTGTGCCATTGGTCTAATAGTTTGTATTATGTTGATTAAAAAAAAATAATGCTTACAAAGGTGCATTGAGCTGTTTAAATCACATGGCTAGGGGAAGAGTTATAATGCATCTCAAGCCTGCAGGGTTCCAAGGCCCCCGTGTGTCACCACACCCTGATTCTATCCTCTGCTACCAATTCCTGACCCAGATAAATTCCTGGGAAGTTCAGTGGGCTTTGTATTAAGGGTGTGGATTTAGGAAGTACATAGATTTTAAATTATAATCGTATGACTTTTTAAACTGAACATTTCCAACTTGACAGCATATGCACGCCTACATGATCACCCCAGGAGTAGTAGTGATGAGTAAGCCACCAGCAGTAGGTGGTGCTGAGAAGAAGATTTGTTAAGGACTTCCTGCTCTGGGCACTCTTGCAGGGACTCTGCAGTTATTACTGTCACCAAACTCAGGTCCGGCTGCTCACCACTTGAAAGCCAGTATTAGAGAGACAAGTGCTGATAGGAACAGAAAGATTGCTTTAATCGGGATGTGGGCAACCTGGGGAGAAGGCAGACCCGTGTCCCCAAACCAACTCTGAATATTCTGCTCAGCCGTGAAAGTTTTTAAAGGGAAAAAGGGGGAGTACTCATGGATACTGGGCAGGTGGGGGGGGGTCGTCAGAGTCATCCCCCTCTCTACTGTGTGCAGGCTTGTCAACTCCTCATGATCTCTCTATAAATGCTGTTTTGTTCACACAGTTTGTTCACAAAATGGCTGAGGGGGAAGCTGGGGAAGAGATCTAGTCATCTGTTATTTATTTATTCTCCATTTCTACTTCTTTGAGCTAAGGAAAGAACCAACAGATTAGGCAAGATATTATGTGATTAAAAGATTTGAAAGGTGTGCTTGGGCCAGAGGTTAGTTTAAATATAGCTTTGCTAAAGTGACAAGACAAAAGGGGCCTCCTGCAGAGAACTCTTTCCTGCAAAAAGCTGCTTGCATCACATATTAGCTTTTTGCAGCTACCCTAGTAGGTAGTCACAAAATTGCTACCATTTCACAGATGGCGACACAGGGGTCTTTAAAGTTTTAGGAAGGTATCTATATCATGGTTAGTAGGGGCAGACTCAGCATTCAAACCAAGTCTGTCTTGTTCTGGGCCCCAAGTTTATAACTTGTACCCCAAGGATTGGCAAACTTTCTGTAGAGGGCTACACAATAAATATCTTAGATTTTGTTAGCATATAGTCTCTGTCACAAGTACCTAACTGCAATTATAGTGTGAAATCAGAGACAACATGTAAATTAATCAGCATGATAGTATTCCAATAATGCACTGAAAAGCACATTTATGGACACCAAAATTTGATTATCATATAATTTACAGATATGTTAAATTACAGTATTCATATTACAGAATACTATTCCTTTTATTTTTTAAGGTTTTTTTGAACCTGCATTTTTAAAATGAAGACTTCCTTATTATTATTTTGGCCATACTATACAGCATGTCGGATCTTAGTTCCCCAATCAAGGATCGAACTGAGGCTCCCTGCAATGGAAGCTCAGTCTGAACTACTGGGCTTCCAGAGAAGTCTCTGATTTTTTAAAGTATTTAAAAATGTTATAACCATCTCTAGCAGGCAGGCTGTACAAAGGCAGACAGAAGGTGAGATGTGACCTGTGGGTGGTAGTTTGCCCAACTCCTTGATTGTACTACACAGCCAATTCTCATCAGTAGAGTTTGAGGGACTTGTATGTGAAAAGAAACCCTTGTCTCTGCTTTTGCTTAGCATTCAATTTATTAAGCTTTAAATCATTAGGCAAATGGACTATACATTTACATAACACTTAAATTTCTAATGAATACAAACACACATTTATAAATCCAATATTCTAACAATTTGAAAGCTGCTTAAAACCAAGGAAAGTTCTGAATGTCAATAAAATTAAGGATCCCACATAAGAAATGATTTAAAAAATTCAACCTCTAAACATAAATCAAATATACACAAGGTAACTAAATGATTACAAATCTTATGTGATTTTGACATTTAAACCATTCCAATGACACAGAGACTCTGGATTTATGGACTTACAAAATTTATATTCATCCTTTGGGTGGCATCATGTTACAGAAATCCCCAAATCACAGTATTATTTCAAGTCAAGATATCAAGTTCTAGTTTATAAATTAAATGATTCTTGGTCTGAAGACAAGATTTGGTTTCCCCCAGGGGTAAAATTCAATTCCAAGTATACACAAGTGGGTGCAGCTCCTTCTTCTGGTTCAAGGTCATGTGTTATTTCTTTCTTGTGATTCACATTATACTTTGTTAATACTTAATGACCATTAAATCTACTACTGTGGGCAGGAATCCCTTAGAAGAAATGGAGTAGCCATCATGGTCAACAAAAGAGTCTGAAATGCAGTACTTGGATGCAATCTCAAAAACAACAGAATGATCTCTGCTCGTTTCCAAGGCAAACCATTCAATATCACGGTAATACAAGTCTATGCCCCGACCAGTAACGCTGAAGAAGCTGAACTTGAACGGTTCTATGAAGACCTACAAGACCTTTTAGAACTAACACCCAAAGAAGATGTCCTTTTCATTATAGGGGACTGGAATGCAAAAGCAGGAAGTCAGGAAACACCTAGGGTAAAGGAAAATTTGGCCTTGGAGTACAGAATGAAGTAGGGCAAAGGCTAATAGAGTTTTGCCAAGAGAATGCACTGGTCATAGCAAATACCCTTTTCCAACAACACAAGAGAAGACTATACACATGGACATCACCAGATGGTCAACACCGAAATCAGATTGATTATATTCTTTGCAGCCAGAGATGGAGAAGCTCTATACAGTCAGCAAAAACAAGACCGGGAGCAGACTGTGGCTCAGATCATGAACTCCTTATTGTCAAATTCAGACTTAAATTGAAGAAAGTAGGGAAAACCACTAGTCCATTCAGGTATGACCTAAATCAAATCCCTTATGATTATACAGTGGAAGTGAGAAATAGATTTAAGGGACTAGATCTGATAGACAGAGTGCTTGATGAACTATGGACAGAGGTTCGTGACATTGTACAGGAGACAGGGATCAAGACCATGCTCATGGAAAAGAAATGCAAAAAAGCAAAATGGCTGTCTGAGGAGGCCTTACACATAGCTGGGAAAAGAAGAGAAGTGAAAAGCAAAGGAAAAAGGAAAGATATTCCCATCTGAATGCAGAGTTCCAAAGAATAACAAAAGAGATAAGAAAGCCTTCCTCAGTGATCAATGCAAAGAAATAGAAGAAAACAACAGAATGGGAAAGACTAGAGATCTCTTCAAGAAAATTAGAGATACCAAGGGAACATTTCATGCAAGCCGAAGATAGGCTCGATAAAGGACAGAAATGGTATGGACCTAACAGAAGCAGAAGATATTAAGAAGAGGTGGCAAGAATACACAGAAGAACTGTACAAAAAAGATCTTCACGACCCAGATAATCATGATGGTGTGATCTTTCACCTAGAGCCAGACACCCTGGAATGTGAAGTCAAGTGGGCCTTAGAAAGCATCACTACGAACAAAGCTAGTGGAGGTGATGGAATTCCAGTTGAGCTATTTCAAATCCTGAAAGATGATGCTGTGAAAGTGCTGCACTCGATATGCCAGCAAATCTGGAAAACTCAGCAGTGGCCACAGGACTGGAAAAGGTGAGTTTTCATTCCAATCCCAAAGAAAGGCAATGCCAAAGAATGCTCAAACTATTGCACAACTGCACTCATCTCACACACTAGTAAACTAATGCTCAAAATTTTCCAAGCTTGGCTGCAGCAAAACGTGAACCACTAATGTCCAGTTGTTCAAGCTGGTTTTAGAAAAGGCAGAGGAACCAGAGATCAAATTGCCAACATCCGCTGGATCATCGAAAAAGCAAGAGAGTTCCAGAAAAACATCTATTTCTGCTTTATTGACTACGACAAAACCTTTGACTGTGTGGATCACAATAAACTGTGGAAAATTCTGAAAGAGATGGGAATACTAGACAATCTGACCTGTCTCTTGAGAAACCTGTATGCAGGTCAGGAAGCAACAGTTAGAATTGGACATGGGACAACAGACTGGTTCCAAATAGGAAAAGGAGTATGTCAAGCCTGTATATTGTCACCCTGCTTATTTAACTTCTATGCAGAGTACATCATGAGAAATGCTGGGCTGGAAGAAACACGAGCTGGAATCAAGATTGCTGGGAGAAAAATCAATAACCTCAGATATGCAGATGACACCACCCTTATGGCAGAAAGTGAAGAAGAACTAAAGAGCCTCTTGATGAAAGTGAAAGAGGAGAGTGAAAAAGTTGGCTTAAAGCTCAACGTTCAGAAAACTAAGATCATGGCACCTGGTCCCATCATTTTATGGGAAATAGATGGGGAAACAATGGAAACAGTGTCAGACTTTATTTTTTTGGGCTCCAAAATTACTGCTGATGGTGATTGCAGTCATGAAATTAAAAGACGCTTACTCCTTGGAAGGAAGGTTATGACCAACCTAGATAGCATATTGAAAAGCAGAGACATTACTTTGCCAACAAAGGCCCGTCTAGTCAAGGCTATGGTTTTTCCAGTGGTCATGTATGGATGTGAGAGTTGGACGGTGAAGAAAGCTGAGCGCCGAAGAATTGATGCTTTTGAACTGTGGTGTTGGAGAAGACTCTTGAGAGTCCCTTGGAGTGCAAGGAGATCCAACCAGTCCATCCTAAAGGAGATCAGTCCTGAGTGTTCATTGGGAGGGCTGATGTTGAGGCTGAAACTCCAATACTTTGGCCACCTGATGCGAAGAGCTGACTCATTTGAAAAGACCCTGATGCTGGTAAAGATTGAAGACAGGAGGAGAAGGGGACAACAGAGGATGAGTTGGTTGAATGGTATCACCAACTCAATGGACATGAGCTTGGGTAAACTCTGGGAGTTGATGATGGACAGGGAGGCCTGGCATTCTGCAGTCCATGGGGTCACAAAGAGTTGGACACAACTGAGTGACTGAACTGAACTGAATATATTCAGAATTGATTTTCAAATAGCTGATATCATTTCAATGAGTTTCCTTATAGCCCAGCAACATTTTTCAACTTTTTTTAGTCATATCTTTCCTTAAGTTGATGTCGCTATATATGTGTTTCTTTTTCTTAATTCTTTTACCCATTGGCCTGTATTTCATCCTTGCAACTAACACTGCCCTTTCTTTACTACAGCAGTTTTAGGATAAGACTTTATTTCCAGAGGAGCATGGTATTCATTAAAAGTTTTCCCTGTTAAAATCTCCTGACTATTCTTTCTAGTTTTGTATGAATGTTATAGTCTGCTTATTACTTTTACCAATAAAATGCTGAGATTTTGACTAGTATTGCATAGAATGATAGATTAAGGATGAGAAAATCAAAATCTTTATAATTTTGTCTTCTAACCCATGCATATGGTATACTTGTGGGTTTACTTAGGTTTCTCTTTTTCTCATGAGGCCTCATTGTTTTCTATGTGGAAATTTGCCAATCATCCATGAGATTTTTGTTTGTTTCTTTGTTTTTTTGGCATCTAATAATTTTGAGGTTACTGTTAAATATTTTAAGATCACCTTTATTTTTAAAATATATTTAATGTTTGTTTCCTAATTTAGAAATGAAATTGTTGCATTGTAAAATGAGAACTGGCACATTTACTATTTTCATTTTCAGTCTGTTGTTCCATGTCCAGTTCTAACTGTTGCTTCCTGACCTGCATACAGATTTCTCAAGAGGCAGGTCAGGTGGTCTGGTATTCCCATCTCTTTCAGAATTTTCCACAGTTTATTGTGATCCACACAGTCAAAGGCTTTGGCATAGTCAATAAAGCAGAAATAGATGTTTTTCTGGAACTCTCTTGCTTTTTCAATGATCCAGAAGGTTGTTGGCAATTTGATCTCTGGTTCCTCTGCCTTTTCTAAAACCAGCTTGAACATCTGGAAGTTCACGGTTCACATATTACATTTCACTTAGTATTAGAATCTCCAACTCCATCCATGTTGTTGCAAATGGCGTTATTTCATTTTTTTTAATGTCTGAGTAATATTCCATTGTGTATATGTACCGTATCTTCTTCATCCATTTGTCTGTCCATAGACATTAAGGTTGTTTCCATGTCTACACTACTGTAAATTGTGCCACGATGAACAAATTAAAATTTTCATCTTCTCTGGAAATGTGCCCAGGAGTGGTATTACTGGAGCATATGGTATCTCTAGTCTTGGATTTTTAAGGAGGCTCCATACTGTTCTCCATAGTGGCTGCACCAAATTACGTTCCCACCAGCAATGTAGGAGAGTTCCCTTTTCTCCACACCCTATGCAGCATCTGTTATTTGTAGACATTTTGATCATGGACATTCTCTGCAGTGTGAGGTTATACATTTAGAGTTGCTTTAATATATAAACCACAGTAGAATTAAAAGCAATGCATAAAAACTATCCTTTTGTGAGAAGAAAGTTAGATCTTTGCAGTTAAGTATATAACAAAGGAATTCAGTTCAGTTCAATTCAGTGACTCAGTCTTGTCTGACTCTTTGCGACCCCATGCATTCAAATGGGTATATCTTTCCTTTTTTCCTTTGTTTTTTGCTTCTCTTCTTTTCACAGCTGTTTCTAAGGCCTCCTCAGACAGCCATTTTGCTTTTTTGCATTTCTTTTTCTTGGGGATGGTCTTGATCTCTGTCTCCTGTACAATGTCACAAACTTCCGTCCATAGTTCATCAGGCACTCTGTCTATCAGATCTAGTCCCTTAAACCTATTTCTCACTTCAACTGTATAATCATAAGTGATGTGATTTAGGTCATACCTGAATGGTCTAGTGGTTTTCCCTACTTTCTTCAATTTAAATCTGAATTTGGCAATAAGGAGTTCATGATCTGAGCTACAGTCTGCTCCCCATCTTGTTTTTGCTGACTGTATAGAGCTTCTCCATCTTTGGCTGCAAAGAATATGATCAATCTGATTTTGGTGTTGGCCATCTGATGATGTCCATGTGTAGAGTCTTCTCTTGTGTTTTTGGAAGAGGGTGTTTGCTAAAACCAGTGTGTTCTCTTGGCAAAACTCTATTAGCCTTTGCCCTGCTTCATACTGTACTCCAAGGCCAAGTTTGCCTGTCACTCCAGGTGTTTCTTGACTTCCTACTTTTGCAGTCCAGTTCCCTATAATGAAAAAAACATCTTTTTTGGGTGTTAATTCTAAAACGTCTTGTAGGTCTTCAGAGAACCATTCAGCTTCAGCTTCTTCAGCATTACTGGTCAGGGCATAGACTTGGATTACCAGGATATTGAATGGTTTGCCTTGGAAACGAACAGAGCTCATTCTGTCGTTCTTGAGATTGCATCCAACTATTGCATTTTGGACTCTTTTATTGACTATGATGGCTACTCCATTTCTTCTAAGGGATTCTTGCCACAGTAGTAGATATAATGGCCATCTGAGTTAAATTCACCCATTCCAGTCCATTTTAGTTCGCTGATTCCTAAAATGTTGATGTTCACTCTTGCCATCTCCTGTTTGACCACTTCCAATTTGCCTTGATTCATGGACCTAAGATTCTAGGTTCCTATGCAATATTGCTCTTTACAGCATTAGACCTTGCTTCTGTCACCAGTCACATCCACTATTGGGTGTTGTTTTTGCTTTGGCTCCATCCCTTCATTCTTTCTGAAATTATTTCTCCACTGATCTCCAGTAACATATTGGGTACCTACTGACTTGGGGAGTTCATATTTCAGTGTCTTATCTTTTTGCCTTTTCATACTGTTCATGGGATTCTCAAGGCAAGAATACTGAAGTGGTTTACCATTCCCTTCTCCAGTGGACAACATTTTGTCAGAACTCTCCACCATGACCCGTCCGTCTTGGGTGGCCCTACACGGCATGGATTAGTTTCATTGAGTTAGACAAGGCTATGGTCCATGTGATCAGATTGGCTAGTTTTCTGTGATCTTGGTTTCAGACTGTCTGCCCTCTGATGCCCTCTCTCAGCACCTACTGTCTTACTGGGGCTTCTCTTACCTTGGACGTGGGGTATCTCTTCACGGCTGGAGTACATTAAATCTATGTGGGTAGGGTGGTAGGTGTGTATGAATTGCAAATCCTATTTTACCTGCTGGTTTAACTCTCCTAGGCATCTGAATCATTTATCATACATTCTCTATGGACTTGAGTCTACTCAGTTGAACCTCACCTCAATTTCTTTCCCTGCTTTTAGAGAGAGCAGAGTGAAAAGTATGGAGAGCCATCATACCCATAAAGAAAACTTGAAGGGCTTAGATTCTCAGGAAACTAGTGATGCCAGTCAGCACAGACTACAAAATAACATTCTGTTTCATTCTTTTATAAAGCTATGAACAATATTTTGGTTATTTCATCTTCTATTGTGATGGGTTCAGTGGTATAAGCAGTGTTTCTAATATATACTTGACCCTGGCATCCCGTCCCCCAACCCCGCTTCTCTGAGCTGGTGTGTTCCAATGATCCAGATTTTAAACAAGTTTCATAGATTCTATCTTTGCATTCAAGATAGTAAATCATTGTTAGACTATCGCAGCATTAATAGAATATTAGGGAGGCAAATAAACATGCAATATGCTTTACCTGGGCTTCACTGGTTGCTCAGTCAGTAAAGAATCAGCCTACAATGCAGGAGACCATCTACAATGCAATAGGCATGGGTTTGATCCCAGGTTTGGGAAGATCCCCTGAAGAAGGAAATGACTACCCACTCCAGTATTCTTGCCTGGGAAATCCCATGGACAGAGGAGCCTGGTGGGCTATAGTCTCTGTGGTCACAAGAATTGGACTCAACTTAGCGACTAAACCACCACCACCACCACTATCATGCTTCACCTGCTGCTGCTGCTAAGGCGCTTCAGTCATGTCCGACTCTGTGCGACATCATAGACGGCAGCCCACCAGGCTCCTCTGTCCCTGGGATTCTCCAGGCAAGAATACTGGAGTGGGTTGCCATTTCCTTCTCCAATGCATGCATGCATGCTAAGTTGCTTCACCTAGAATCTGACAAAATTTATTTTACCTAGAATCTGATCAAATTTATTCATTGTTCATGAGAACAATGAACACAGGAATCTGTACACAATTTTGCATCAAATTCTGGGGCATTCAGAAATCTCTTCAAGGCTAGAACCCACAAAGGACTTAACAAAAGTTTTATTGTTCCCGCAAATGAGTTTATTTTAGTCAATCTTATATTCATCTTATAAATGAGGAAATTGTAGTCTTAATATTTTAAGATCAACATACAATGAATTCCTTGGTGATTCAGTGGTTAGGACTCTGTGTTTTCACTCTCAAGGGCAGGGGTTCAATCCCTGGTTAGGGAACTAAGATCCCACAAGCTGCATCTGGCTGCACACACCCCCCTTCGCCCCCCCCAAAATCATATATACAGGATGCATACACTTTCAGTTTTCAACAATTTAAAAGTCAAATTTAACCAGGTTTCAGGCATAGTGATTTTCAAATAATTTATTCTTAAGCTAATTTTTCTTTAATGCAAACATAAAAATCACAGTCAATAAATTCAGTGTGTGAATTCAATTTGAAGATAAATTAACATTTCCCTAGACATTATTCTTATTTATGGAGTTACTTACTCTTGACTTTGAAGCCATTAGAATTAATGCTGGTAGTTACATGCCATTTTAGTGTCAATGTAAAATACATTTACTCATATTGATGAAAATTTTATTTTGTACTCTGGATGTGATAGGAGGTAAGCTGTATCATGCAAAATTAGGTTCTCTGGAATTAGAAAGCAAAAATGGGAATCATAATTCTGAGCATTTTTGTATTTCTACTTTTGAGCCTATCATCCTTACAGAGCGATCACTCTTACTTTTCTCTCTTTACAGAATTCATTTTATTAAAAGCATCTTCACTTTGAGAAATGTTTTAGTGAATATCCTCTTAGTCAAGTTAATGAAACTTGGTTCTAGAAATCCAAGAGGAAGGAAAAAAATGTAATGACTTCTATAAAAGAAGAGATAGTGTGAGAAGATGTGGAATGGGAGAGGGGCCAGTGTGAAGCAACTCATGAGTCACAGAAAGTACTGGGCAGTTTCTAAAGGGAAGAAGGACATGGGGAGAAAGGAGGACACACACATACACACAGAGAGAGAAGGGGACAGAGAAAAGGCAAACTGGACCAACAGAACACAGCACGGAGCAGAGGTTTCAACCTCACCCTGCAGTCAGTTTCTCTCATCCTTATTTGGTTGGGAGATTCTTAAATGCCTGAATTTTCCCATAAATTACCTTAAATGATGTTCCACATTTAAATTACGCTAAATATTGGTAGTGACTGTGTACACCTGTGCTTCCCTGTTGGATGCTCCTGCTCTGATATACTTTATAAGCACTTACCACCTTGATGAGGCTGCTTATTCATAATTAATCCCGATAGGAACCCACTGCTGCGGTTCATCCAATTTGAGTTATTTTTCAGTCATCTCTGAAGACAGAGTTTGAAGTAAAATATACCAAGTTGCTTATGATCTGGGAGATTGAGGGAAGACATTTTAAAAGTCCAGATCAATGACCTCACTCTCACTCTGCCTTCAGGATTTCATCCTTATTGTTGCTTCCGCCAGTGATCTTTCTTTTAATTGACCACTGCCCATGCGTGTTTCAGAACAAAAGCAGGCATGTGGGCTTCAAGTCAAGAACACCTACTTTATTGCTGTTTCTCAACTTCCTTGACATTTGGTATTGGGCAAGTCAATTCGCTGTTAAAAATACAAAACTTCATTAACCTCTCATCTCTTTGCATCCTCAAAAGAATCATATTATTATGATAATCAAGAAATCTTCTAACATAAAATGATTATTTTGAGGGTGCAAAGAGATGAGAGGTTAATGAAGTTTTGCATTTTTAAAATGGACATACATATTCTGAAATCCAAGAATAATTTAGGTCTTCAAAGCTGTTTCATGTAAAACATTAATAAACAGAAAGCTCAATTAAACCGAGTTGGGAGACTGGAAGGGGTTTTCTCATGCTGTCTGATAATGGGAGAACCCAACAGGAAAAAGAACCTTCTTCTTTCTTGACAAAGACTTGGTTAGTGAAAGGCCATGGGCTCTGTTTACTATAACCCTCCCAACTTCCTTTTCCTCCCTATAGAAGAGGGAGAAAACCGAAGAACTGAATTCCTTTTTGCCATGTGAGGACATAGGTGTGACTCCCCATGGCTGCAGACTGAATTGCAATTCTCTGATTTCCCCTAATAAACATATATTTGCTGAGAAAACATCTGGCTGTCTGTTTCAGGTCAAGATAAGTTTTTCCTTCCTTTTGTTGAGGGCACAGAAACTCTTGCTCAATAAGTTAAAAACTATGGACTCTGGTTTGTTTCATGTTTTTCTCTTCTGCATTCACTCTGATTAGCACATCCTTCTTTGGGACCAATGATCAGGTTTTCATCGTATCTTATAAGGTTGTTATGCTGTTCCCTTAACAGCTGTTTTGATTCTGATTTTTTATTTCCCCAGTACTCCTCTTTTAGATAATAATACTTCTTAATCTCATCATTGTGGCCTCACTATTGAGTTTGTGTTCTAATTTCATTGTCTTATTTTCTTCTGATCATTCCATTATGTTTTCTTCCAAAATAAGTTCCTTATTCTGTCCCTTTCTTTTTGTGTGTGACATGGCTTTTCTCTCTCTCTCTTTTTTTTTTTTTATCAGTTCTTCCCTCTATCCTTTCTTCTGAGCTATAACCTTTATTACAGATATCATGATGCTGGGCCGTGCTACTCGCCACTTGCTCATATTCGGTGGGGCCAGGCCTTCTACCTACTCTGTCTTCAAATCAATTTTCCTTTACATCAAGCAACTACCCATTTATGTAACTAGAACTGTTTGTCTTCTCTCTGAGATCCAGGTAGAGGGAGGTTTTATCCTGTGTCTGCCCTCCGTGTACGTGGGAGAACTTCCGCGGGGTCTTCTATTCTTCCTTCTAAGATTCTGGCACATATCCTCCACCAGTATTTAAGACATCTGTTTTTATGAGGAGAATAACTTTGGGCTTCTAGTCATTACCACATTTCTGCAAGGGCACTAGGAAATGTCAAAATTTGACACTTTTTGTGCTTCTGCTGAAACCCTGCCTGTTATGTAATAGCTCCTACACTTTCTCTCTCCTCTTTCCCTGTCTCTGTGTCTCTTTCATTTTTTAATTTTTTTCAATTTTTATTTTTACTTTTGGCCAGAGTGTCTACTTGTTTCCTTCATCTACTTCTTGCCAAATTCGAGTGTGAAATTCTCACAGTTGTGTCCCTTAGTCACTCATCGTCTTTCTTGGTATTAATTCTGAGTGGTGTGTGTGTGCGTGTGTGTGCGTGTGTGTGTGTGTGTGTGTGTGTGTGTGTGTGTTTGAATGAATGTGTATTTTAGGCATAGTACGGAGGTTGGGTTAAGATACTAAAGTCTAAAAAAAAAAAAAGATACTAAAATCTTTATGTTTTGAACTGAGATGGTATCCTTTCCTTATTGGTTATCACTATGAATTTCCCTCATTTAAGATTTGCTGCTTTAACATCGATTTATGGACTTTGGGAGCAATAATTCTGATTGGAGTTCTCTCCACCATTTTTCTTACTCTTCAGGGTATTCCTTGTCTTTTGTATGTTAACTCAATGATAATGGGAATGAAATCTATATTCATTTTATAAGCTCTCTATTATAATTCTGTGGCTTCCCCTGATCCCACATAGAGCTATTGAGTTATAGAAACAAGGAAAGTTAGCTTTTTATTAGTACATGCATACTCTTGTGTTGATGTTTTCAACCATTTTATACTTTCCTTCTAAGTACCATGGTAAAATATTCTACAAAGATAGAAGCTCTGAGATTAATGGGTATTTCCTTTGGCATATTAGATATAAATTTGGCAAAAACTGAATGAAAGATTAGGAAATGGGAATATCTTATCCCTTTACAGTTAGGAGAGATGGATTATTAAGACCTCATCTGAGACAGAAGACACACTAAGTTTTTCAGTAAATTAAGCACTATCTTTCAATTGTTAATCTGACTAACGCAGAAATAAAATCATCTAGGTAAATAGGTAAGAAAGATGCAGGCACTTTATAAAATGGCATCTCTGGGCATCTGGAATCTGTTTCCACTCCACAGTTTTTTTACAGTATCAATTAAGGTCAAGTGAACCAAGTTCTCTAGCATTTAGAATGAAAACTAAATGAAAATCATCAATATTACAATAAGAAATGTTGTGTAGCTATAGTGTTCATGTTTACTTTCAGACCTGATTATTGTTATTGTTCAGTTGGCAAGTTTTGTCCAACTCTACAACCCCATGGGCTGCAGCACACCAGGCCTCCTTGTCCCTCACCATCTCTTGGAGTTTGCCTAAGTTCATGTCCATTGAATCAGACATAATTAGACACCTGCATTATATTCTTTGCAATCTGCATCTTCTTTTGATTCACAAATTCAAGAAATGTCAATTCTATAAGAGAAAAATATCATTCCTTCAAATCAAAACTTCCTTGCAGGTGTTTTAAAGAAAGTATCAGGTTTACAAGTTCTATAAAACAATAAACTTCTCATTCATTATGCATTCTGTGTTTTTATCTGCATAACAATAGATGGACGTGATGGGGAGTGAATAATGGATCCAGAGCAGATGTGTTCAACATTGTTCTCTGAAAAATGACTATGTAGTTGAGAATAACAACACTTCATGCCCCCAAAATATGACTGGGGAGGGAGGTAGTATTTTACCCTGAGAGCAATAAGCAGCAAAAATGATTCTCAAGTAATTTATTTGTACTTAGAGGAATCCTTTAATACATTTTACCAAATGTATTCATTGATAAAAATCTCTGTAACATCATTGCATTATGTGACATATTTCAGTCTTAAATTTTTGAAATGCACTATAATGCATTCTTAGGGGCTTTCCAGGTGGTGCTAGTAGCAAAGAGCCTGCTGCCAATGCAGGAGACATAAGAGATTAAGGTTTGATCCCTGGGTTTGGAAGAGACCCTGGAGGAGGGCATGGCAACCCACTCCAGTATTCTTGCCTGGAGAATCTCATGGACAGAGGACTCTGGTGGGCTGCAGTCCATGGGGTTGCAAAGAATCGGACACAACTGAAATGACTTAGCAAGCATGCACACACACATAATGCATTCTCAGAGGGGCAACTCGTTTCTGAGTGACAGACCTGAAGGCTGCCTCCATGGCACATAATAACATTTATGTCTGCAAAAACACTGAAAATGGAAGAAATTTATTTTAATGATACTTTTAAGTGTCTGAAATACTGAGGAAAAAGGCTTTGTGAAGTTGTGCTGTTGTTGTCTAGATTTCATCCCCATTGTCAACCAATTCCTTACACACAGACCTTGAATCTTTATTAAATGTTCTTTTTGTTTAAAAGTATGATAAATATATTTTGCCTACTTATATAATAAGCAAACTATTTTTCTTCAAAATAAAAATAATGCATTTCATTATAGTTTTGAGGGAAAATAGGTTTTAGGAGAGCAATTTTATGCAACATTTGAAGAACTGGCATATTAGGAAAGAATAAATCAATAGTTTTGGAGCTATTATATTAAATATAATATGATATATGATATATATATATATATAATTACATATTAGAATACATATATAATATATTCTGGGCTTCCCAGGTGGCACTAGTGGTAAAGAACACGCTTGCCAAAGCAGGTGACATAAGAGATGTGGATTCCATCCCTGGGTAGTGAAGATCCTCTGGAGAAGGCATGGAAATCCACTCCTGTATTCTTGTCTGGAGAGTCTGATTGACAGAGGAGCCTGGTGGGCTACAGTCCATGGGGTAGCAAAGAGTTGAACACAACTGAAGCTACTTAACACACACACACACACACACACACACGGGGAATATATATATATATATATATATATATATATATATATATATATATATATATATACACACACACACATATTCTATGAGGCCATCCTGTCTAATCTTTTAAAACTTTATCCCCATCACTCTTTCATCATTAACAACATAAAAGATGCATACTAGGTGCCAGGCACTGTTCTAAGCAGTTAGTAACTGGCAACTCTTTCATCCTTATGACTGTCAAGTGACACAGGTATTGTCACTGCTGTCCAAATCAGACGAAGACAACCAGGCCCAGAGAAGCTAAGTCATTTGTGTGGATAGCATGGAAACATCCAGAAAGCAGAGCCTGAGACATGGGCTTATGAAGGAAGCAACCTTAGGCAGCAAAAATAAGGAATGAGGAAAAGGACACAAGGAGGAGAAGCCAGCATACAATGCATCGTTGAGCTGAAGAACACTGCACTCCATCAGGACCCTGTGAGGAGGGTGTCTGCCTGAAGCACCAAGGGGAGGACTTACCTAATTGCTCTCCTCTGTCATTCCTCGAGATTTGGCCTTTAGAGCATAAACTCACCAAGCTCATGTGGCATTTGTATAAATGCCAGCTGTCTTTTTCAAGTGTCCCATCCCTCTGGAGCCTGCTCAGACCTGCTCACATTGGCGTGCATGGACTCAGAAGATGTGAGTCGGTGCAGAGGAAATATCCATGTGGTCCAACCTAGCTTCACTTGGATAATGTGTATGAGTCAGTCTTTCACTCTTGATTCAGGAAAATTAGTGGAACAAGCGCTTGTCCTTGCTACTTAGCTAGTTCCAAATTCAACCCGATATCCCTTTTTCCCCTCTTCTAACACCACTCATTCTGTATTTTCCTCACATTTGGGCATCACATCAGCCAGGCTGATGTTTGCCTAATTAATTGACCTGTACCTCAACGTAAGTCTTTTGAGGCATTAGTAATCTTGCTCTTCCTGGGCTAAGATTGAATGAATGCAATTGATCAGTCACCAATAAAAGTGTGGGAGCATCAAAAATATCTTAGTGGACCCCTGAATTCAAGACACATTTTTCTCTGCCCCTTCACTATCAGCATTCTCAGCCCTTTGGGCTAATAAGAGTTGATTCCCTGCTTCCTAGTATAATACTTTTTTTAAACCTTTTCTGCTCCCCTGGCAAAAAATGGAAAAAGTGATCAATCAAGCTATAACTTGATTTAGGATCCTTCTAGGTAAGGCAGTATATGATGCATGTGGAACTGTGTAGTTCTTGCTTTTCCATAATGTGATTCCCTGTGTCTGAGCAATGTGTCTATAGATCAAAGACTCTGTGGTGCTGGAACCAGAAGGAACCCTCCAGCCAAGGAAAAGAAATCTAAGTTAGCAAATGTCAGTTCCAGGAAAGATGAATCACTTTCTCATCTAATGTAAAAGAAGCTCAATATAGTTCTCTTGCATCAGTCTCAGATGCTAGCAAGTTAGGTATTTAGTTTCTAAATTGACCTTTGAGAGAGGGAGCCTGTGCTGTTGACCCCAGGCCACCATGACCATCTGTCACACTTTATCCCATGTGATAGGATTGCTGAGGACAGAGACTGCCAGATGACCATAGGATAAGTAGGTGAGTTTCCCCTGTATTGGATGCTCTCTGGTTTGATTAATCAAAGACAGGTGAATCTTAATACTTAATGCTACTTTGTACAGTCCTCAGCAAGCACCTTTGCCATGATTTCTTGTCTCTGATCTTTTCATTGCATTTCTTTACAACCTCTGATTAACCAGTCAAGTCATCCATCATTCCCTGATTCCAAATCTGTGCGAATCTTAGTAACCCCTCCCTCTAATCAAATTAACCAATTAAACATGCTCCCTGAAACTTCGCCAGTGGTAGGATTTCTCCCCAAGCCTACCCTTTGGGGCCACACAGAACCAACCTATTTTCAACTTACATTCACATCTTGAAGCTGAACATCTTAAAGTTGGGTTTGTCCACTTGTAAGATGGTAGTAGGGACCACTCTCCCATGAGATCACAAGTGTGAGTTAAGTGACAGGCATCAGTGAAACATAGAGGGTGTGAGAATATGGCCACTTGATCATCTAACTGGCTTACATCTACACTCTTCAGTTCAGTTCAGTTGTGTCTGATTCTTTGAAACCCCATGGACTGCAGCATGCCAGGCAATCCTGTCCATCACCAACTCTTGGAGCTTACTCAAACTCATGTCCATTGAGTCGGTGATGCCATCCAACCATCTCATCCTCTGTCATTCCCTTCTCCTGCTGCCTTCAATCTTTCCCAGCATCAGGGTCTTTTCCAATGAGGCAGTTCTCGTCAGGTGGCCAAAATATTGGAGCTTCAGCTTCAGCATCAGTCCTTCCAATGAATATTCAGGACTGATTTCCTTTAGGATGGGCTGGTTGGATCTTCTTGCAGTCCAAGGGACTCTCAAGAGTCTTCTCCAACACCACAGTTCAAAAGCTTCAATTCTTCGGCGCTCAGCTTTTTATAGTCCAATTCTCACATCCATACGTGACTACTTGTAATAACTCAGACAACCATTTTGCCTTTTTGCATTTCTTTTTCTTGGGGATGGTTTTGATTTCCATTTCCCATACAATGTTATGAATTTCCATCCATAGTTCTTCAGGCACTCTTTATCAGATCTAACCCCTTGAATCTACGTCACTTCTCCTGTATAATTGTAAGGGATTTGATTTAGGTCATTGAATGGTCTAGTGATTTTCTCTACTTTCTTCAATTTAAGGGAAGGAGGGAGTATTTATTTTCTCTGAGCTGAGATATTTGTTTCCTCCTGGCCTACTATATCAGCACTTCTGGTTCTTGGGCTTTTGTACCCAGATTGTAAAATCAGCGTCCAGTTCTCAGGACTATGTATTCAACTGAACTATGCCACCAGCTTTCTTGATTTTTCCAGCTTTTAGGTGGCAGACCAGGGAATTTCTCAGGCTATGTAACTAATTAATGGGACTCTTAATGTGATGCTGAATGGCAGTGCCTAGAATGAACATCTCTGCCTTGTTCCCCATCTTAAGGTTGTCAGCTTGCCTGTTTAAAGCAGCAGCATTACTTTTGGAGCAGGAGCTTTACTTGCACAGTTTCCCTGAGTCCTGGGGATGTAGCAGTGATGCTTCATTTGCTCTTAAACTGAAAGTCGACCTCAGATGTGGAAAAGAGCCTTCCTTGAACAGCTGTTATGCACCTCACAGAGAAAGATGTTGTTACCCCCATTTTACAAATGAGGACACAGATTTCACTACAGTATTCTTGCCTGGAGAATTCCATGTACAGAGGAGCCTGATGGTAGAGTAGAAGGACATGTGCTCATCTTCTCCTGTGATTACTCCAAAGTTGCAACTTGCTGCTGAACAACCATCGACTGGAGAATGTTGGATCCCACCAAAAACAACAACAAAAAAATACCCCATGTCCAAGGGCAAAGGAGAAGCCCCAACAAGATGGTAGGAGGGGCAAAATCACATTTAGAATCACACCCCATACCTGCCAGAGATGTTTGGAGTGTTCAAACAAACTTTTGTGCACACTAGGACCCAGAGACCACACAGAGACTTAGCCAGACCTGCCTTTGAGTATTTGAGTGTCTACTGTGGAATCACAGGTCAGCAGTGGCCTGCCACAGGGACAAGGTCTCTGGCTTCAGCAGACCTGGGTCACACAGAGTGTGGCATAAGCCTTCTTGGAGAAGGTTGCTATTAGCCCTACCATAGAGCCACTGAGCAGATGACCCACAAACTGCAGAACAATTATACCAAAGAAATTACCACACTTTAAAGAAAGTTTTAGGACCCACAACAGATTTCCCAACCTGGAGATCAGGCAAACAGACTGAGAAACCCCAGGGAATTTGACTTTGGAGGCCAGTGGGATTTGATTACAGTAGTTCCACAGGACTGGGGAAACAGACTCTTGGAGGGCACAAACAAAACCTTGTGGGCACCAGGAGCCAGGAGAAAGGAGCAGTGGCCCCCAAGTGACTGAGCCAGACTTGCCTGTGAGTGTCCAGGAGAGTCTGGTGGACTCGTGGCTCTACCTGCATGAACCCTCTGCTGTGGTTCCCGGGTACTGAATACAACACAAGTTCTTTTGAAGGAGGTCCCCATTACCTTCATTATCCCTACCAGAGTTTGGCCTCAGGCAAAACAACAGGAAGGGAACACAGTCCCACCCATCAACAGAAAATTGGATTAAAGATTTACTGAGCATGGCCCCACCCATCAGAACAAGATCCAGTCTCCCCCTTAGTCTCTCCCATCAGGAAGCTTGCATAAGCCTCTTGTCCTTATCCATCAGAAAGCAGACAGAATGAAAACCACAATCACAGAAAACTAACCAAACTGATCACATGGACCACAACCTTGTCTAATTCAATGAAACTATGAGTCACACTGTGTAGGGCCACCCAAAAAGGACAGGTCATGGTGGAGAGTTCTGACAAAATGTGGTCCACTGGAGAAGGGAATAGCAACCACTTCAGTTATTCTTGCCTTGAGAACTCCATGAACAGTATGAAAAGGTCAAAAGATAGTACACTGAAAGATGAACTCCCCAGGTCAGTAGGTGCCCAATATGCTACTGGAGAAGAGTGAAGAAATAACTCCAGAAAGAATGAAGAAAGAGAGCTAAAGCGAAAACAACACCCAGTTCTGGATGTGACTGGTGATGGAAGTAAAGTCCGATGCTATAAAGAATAATATTGCATAGGAACCCGGAATGTTAGGTCCATGAATCAAGGTAAACTGGAAGTGGTCAAACAGAAGATGGCAAGGGTGAACATCGACATTTTATTAATTAGTGAAATAAAATGGACTGAATGGGTGAATTTAATTCAGATGACCGTTATATCTACTCTTTTGGGGAAGAATCCCTTAGAAGAAATAGAGTAGCCCTCATAGTCAACAAGAGTGGCCAAGATGCAGTACTTGGATGCAGTCTCAAAAATGACAGAATGATCTCTGTTTGTTTCTAAGGCAAACCATTCAATATCACAGTAATCCAAGTCTATGCCCCAGCCATTAATGATGAAGAAGCTGAAGCTAAACAGTTCTATGATGACCTACAAGACCTTCTAGAACTAACACCAAAAAAAGATGTCCTTTTCATCACATTTTCTAGGTTTGTCATAGCTTTCCTGCCAATAGGCAATCATCTTTTGATTTCATGGCTGCAGTCACCATCTGCAGTGACTTTAGAACCCAAGAGGAGGAAATCTGTTAATACTTCCACCTTTTCCCTTTCTATTTGCCATGCAGTAATGGAGCCTGATGCCATGGTCTTAGTTTTTTTAATATTTAATTTTAAGCTGACTCTTTCATTCTCCTCTTTCACCCTCATCAAGAGGGACTTTAGTTCCTCTTCATTTTCTGCCATTAGAATGGTATCATCTGTATATCTGAGGTTTTTGATGCTTCTCCTGCCTGTCTTGATTCCAGCTTGTAACTCATCCAGCCTGGCATTTCTCATGATGTGCTCAGCACACAGGTTAAATAAACAGGGTGACAGCAGACAGCCCTGTCATACTCCTTTCTCAATCTTGAACCAATCAGTTGTTCCAAACAGGGTTCTAATTGTTGCTTATTGACCTATATACAGGTTTCTCAGGAGACAGATAAGATAATCTGGTACTTCCATCTCTTTAAAAGTTTTCCACAGTTAGTTATGATCCACACAGTCAAAGGCTTTAGCATAGTCAATGAAAAAGTGGTAGATGTTTTTCTGGAATTACCTTGCTTTCTCTATAATCCAGCAAATGTTGGCAATTTGATTTCTGTTTCTTCTGCCTTTTCTAAACCCACCTTGGACATCTGGAAGTTCTTAGATCAAGTAATGCTGATGCCTAGCAAAGAACAGTATTGCATATGTATACCTGTATATACATTAAAGGATATCAAAAGAGACTGGGACACAGCTAGAAGAGGAATAAGTATCACCTAAATAACAAATTAACATATGAAACTGTGTGTTATTTTAAAGTGAATGTAAGCTGTTTTCACTTTCAAGGATTATTGCACAGATAAAAAGCAAAATAAAAGAATATTTGTTTGAAAATTGTGTGTCCTAAAGAGTGATGTATGGATGCCTATTTGTAAAGAAAAGAACTGTGATGAATTTGTACTTAGTCAATGTAGCTAAGCTGGAACTGTCTTTCCTAGAATTCTCTCTGTGGTTGCAGGTTAGCATGGGCTGCAAGTAAAACTTGTGTGAGATTTGTGGGACAGAAGTGAAGCAGCAGGTCAGTACCTCATGCCAGGCTCCACTGCATCCCTTCTGTGTTGTTGCTGCTGGAGGCAGCATTCAGGCCCTTTGTCTCTCCAGCTTTCACCAGATCTCCTCCTTTTCCTAGGCCAAGCACTTTCTGAAAGGCATTGCTAGTCTCTTGTGCATGACACCTCTATCACTGAAGTTAGGTGCAGTCAGAGAAAACTAAGTTTTAGTTTGTCTTCACGGGTATAACTTTTCATCTTGGATTACAGTTTGCCTGTATTGGTCCCAGGTTGTTGTTCAGCCATCAGTGTTCGGTGATGGTCCATCCTTGCTTTCCCTTGCTCTGTATCCAGCTATTTTGGTCAAAAACTACCCTATGGACACAGTAATTTCAGGCCCCCACTCAACTCACAAGCCTTTCATATCCTTCTCCCTAGATCTCCTACGAGCCACTCATCCATGACTTTTCTTTGGTCCCTTGCATAAGGTCCAACTATTGTAATAATTTTCTTATTCTACAGCACTCACATTGGTTCTGCTTCCTTGAGTGGCCCAAATTAATACAGGTTCTTCTTATTTCTTCTTTCAAGTCTCTCAGTCTCCTTTTCATTCCTACATTTTTGTCTCATGTTATACTAGCTGGATGATTTACTCAGTTTTGTCCTCGAGTTCATGAATTTTTATTTATCAGCAGTGTGCTATTAGACAATCTGTGACTTTATTTTTTAATCACTTTTTTTTTACTATACCTTATTTTTTAGTTTTATAAATTCTGTTTTTGTTCTTACTCTAAGTTGTCTTTCTTAATTTTTTTTCTTGTTTTATGTTTCTTCTTTTAAGGATTTTAATCATTTTAGATGTACTGTTGCACTGTTTCTTCCAGATGGGCAACTATTTTCTGAGGTTTTCTGGAAGATCTTAATCGGCTATTTTGTGTGTCTACGGACAGTGTGGTAAAACCTTATAATTTCATAATTTTGAAATGTGAGGTTTTTCTCCATGATTTTTTTTCAGTGCAAATCATATTATATTCTTTTGCAATGTGGTTTTTATTTCCCTTTTGTCAAGCACCCCCGTGGTTTCACAGGTAAGAATTATTTTATGTTATTTTTAGCTTTCAATTTCCAGAAGGTGAAAGTAGTCTAAAAATCTAACCCCATACTGTGTGAGGAAATGCTTCTAACAAAGGGAGGCTGCTATCCCATAAATCCAATATACCCCTTGATTCAGGTAAGCAATCTTATTATCTCCTCATACTTTTGGGGGGATTTTTATTGGTACATACTTACTATCATCACTAAGTTCTGTCATCAAGACAAATTATTTTACACATTTCAGTACAGGAATTTGAATAAGTGATTGTTAGTTAAGCACGGATATATAATTCGATAATGAGAGGCAAGTTATTTTTCATATCAGATTATATTCACTGACTTAATATAATATGACTATTAATCTATAATAAATTAAACTTCCAAAAAATGAAATTTTCTAAAATTTAAAACCTTTTACCATTTTGATATGTATACTGTTATATTTTGATGCATTTTATTTATTATGCTTTGATAGATTTTTAGTTAGCACATAAATCCATTCGTACTTGAGCTGAATGTGTTAGTCTTGATATATTACTTAATATTTCTAAGAAAACACCATTTTGGAATCATAATAAATCTAAACACAGAAAATTAATTGATTTGGGACTTAAATGCTAAAGGAGAAGTTTGTGCCTGCATAATTATATTGAATGAAGCCGAGACTTCGTAAACCAAACACATTTTAACTCAATGAGAAACATTAATTTAAAATAAATTCACTCATTATTTTATCCAAAAAGTTTATTGATCGCTTAATATGTGTCAAGCAATGTGCTGGATACTGGGAAATCAGTAGTGAACAAAATCTATTTCCTACTCTTATGACTCACACTCTAGTGGAAAAGCTGAGCAATAATGGGACAGAGTAAACACACACAAAGTAAAATTACAACTGAGTGATAACTTAAAGAATGAAATAAACACAGGCGCTATGAGAGTGTATGATACCGAGCACTTTCCCGAGGAAGTGACGCTGCAGGTGACCTTTGAGGAAGTTAACACGGGAAACTACTAGTCAATGGGGCGAGTGGTGAAATTGTGGAAGATTAAGCTTCATGTGCAATTGACACATCTTCAGTTTCAGGAAATTTAAAAAAGGGCAATTCAGCCATAGCTTGCTAAGAGAAGACCACCATGCATGAGGAGATTTGTAAGTAGGTGAGAGATGTACCCCACTGGTTTCGAGGCTATACTGAAAATATTGGTCTTTCATATAGTAGCAGTTAGGAGGCATAGAAGGCTTCATGTGTGTGCATGAGGGACAGAGATTTTTTAAAAAATCTCCTTTAAACTGACTAGTCTTCTGTTAATCCTATTCCAAATATTTTTATTTTAGATACTGTGCTTTTTATTTCTAGATGTTCAGTTTCGGTCTTTTTAAAAAGTTATATTTCAGGTTCTGCCTTTTCATCCACATTCTTCTCTCTACCTTTGTGATCATATGGAGTAGATTTATAACTTTTTTTTTTTTTTAGCTTCAATGTCTTCTATACATCCTATATGTGCTGTTTCTGAGTCTGTTTTCAGTGTTTTTTTTTCTCTTTATTAGGGTCTTTATTTGTGTTTTCACATGCCTGATTATTTTTTATTCAATGCCAGACACTGAAAATTTTGCTTTGCTGGTTGTTAGAATTTGTGCATCCCTTTATATATTTAGAGCCTTTTCTGAAATGCAATTAAATTATTTAGAAACAATGTTATGATCTTTCTAAGGCTTGTGTTTCATATTTCTTAGACTTGTATTTCATCATCAGTGTTATAATCTTTCTAAAACTTGTGTTTCACTGTTGTTAGGCAGAATAACATCTAGACTAGGATTAATCTGGCCCTGCTACTGAGGAAGTATCCTTCTAAGGACTTAACTTGATGCCTGCATGTTAGAAGGCTTTTGAAGTCTGGCTCATGTGATAGCCACCTCTTCTTTGCAATTTCTGGAGTTTGCTTCTCCCTCATCATTCTCATCGGAGAAGGCAATGGCACCCCACTCCAGTACTCGTGCCTGGGAAACCCCATGGACAGAGGAGCCTGGTAGGCTGCAGTCCATGGGGTCGCTAAGAGTCGGACATGACTGAGCGGCTTCACTTTCACTTTTCACTTTCATGCACTGGAGAAGGAAATGGCACCCCACTCCAGTGTTCTTGCCTGGAGAATCCCAGGGACAGGGGAGCCTGGTGGGCTGCCGTCTATGGGGTCGCACAGAGTCGGACACGACTGAAGCAACTTAGCAGTAGCAGCAGATTTGAAAGTATAAGTAAATATGGTACCAAAATTATTGATCTCTCTTTCTTATTAAACTGCTTAAATTTAGAGAATGACATTATGTAATATACCTCTACGTTTTATTGCAGGAATATCACATTTTTAAATATTCAAGAGTTTTCATTATTAATATTCCTACTATGAAACAGAATGTGAATGATGTCTGAACCTATAAGATGAACTTTTTTGGATGATATCTTTTTCAGTAGTAAATCTAAACCACACATAATAAATTAAGGAATCCTTCTGAGAAACACATTTTTAAAGTAATAATCCTGTCAAAAACACACAAGTCTTCTGACCTGGGGTTATGCTTCTATTGTAGGAACTTTTCACCTGGTGACATTATTTTCAGGATAAAAATGTTTAAAAGAAAGTACACAGAATTTAAAAAAAGAAAAAGATATTTCAGCATACAGAATAACAAAAAATAATGCATCTTCCACCAAGTTTTGTCAAATATTAGCTTCAGCTTTTATGTGCGTAAATCTGTAAACCCAAGCAAGCATTCTTCTGTGATTTGTAAGCTTTAACAATGCTGTCATACATCTTTTTTGACACCTTGTTTTGTTCTCTTTATGTGGTTTTAGGATAAGTCATGTTGACATATGCCAGTTCATGTCACTCATTTAAACCTCAGGGC
This sequence comes from Okapia johnstoni, assembly GCA_024291935.2. Taxonomy (NCBI): domain Eukaryota; kingdom Metazoa; phylum Chordata; class Mammalia; order Artiodactyla; family Giraffidae; genus Okapia; species Okapia johnstoni. The sequence continues at coordinate 29,249,121 of CM044310.1, read as the reverse complement.
AGGATCACTATGGGTTACTTTTTTCTGTCCTTCAACTTTGTGTAACTGGATTCATACCGTGTGCTCCTCTATGTCTGTCTTTCTCTACTGAACTATGTGTGAGATTCATCAGTTGTAGTTTTTGTTGTTAGTAGCTGATGCTATTAGAGTTTTATGGATATGTAGCTGCCGTGCTTCTTGTCAGGACAGTGTAGGAGTCGGGCAATGACCTGAGGAGTTCTGGATCCAGGTCGTGGGCATCCCATCTTTGTGTCCATCACTTTGCCCCTCACTGGGCAGTGGCTTTACCCCCTGCTTCTCTGACCTCTGTCTTCCTTGACCAGTGAGACCACAGGCATCTTGAATTCTAAACCCCTGCAGGGAGAATGTGAAAATGACCCCAAGGAAAAGACAGAGCTTATGTGGTTTGTACCTCCATGCTTCTCTTTTCTCAAGAATTATATTTTTAGATACTTCTTATATTTTTTCCAATAGCTTCAGACAGTTTTCTCTTATTTTATCTCATCTTAATAATTTATTTTGACAAAAAAGTTATTCTGGTACCAGCTATTCTATTTGCCTGGATTACAGAAAATTCTGTCTATACAGATGTTTTAAAGTGTACTATGAGTAAATTTATTTTAACGCTTCCTCTTAGATTTGTTTTGCCTTTTTAAGAAAATTCAATCTAATTATACTGTCACAAATACAGTTTACTATGTTTTGTACAATTTTTTAAACTTTGCTTTTGATTTTTAAGCCTGTGATTGACCTGAGATTGATTTTTATGTTTTATATTTGGATATATATTATTTTCTTACATAAACAAATAATTTGTTGAGCACACTATTCCTTAAATAATGCACAGAACTATTTATTTATACATTCTGCTTAAATATGTATAGGAAGTATTATATATTTAATAGGGTGAATCTTTTAAAATATGCATTTATATTATATTTGATGAGATGCTTATTATGCCAACCACTGGGCAGACTACAACAAAGAATACAATAACATTTGGGGGACAAATTATACTAATTTGGAACACTCAGATTCTGAAAGTGTCATGTGACTGAGGTTCAGCTCTTCAAAGACATTCTTAATTAAAAAGTCTCTGGCTGTAGTCACACAATGCCTCTGTGCTAGAATTCTCCATAGAAACAGAACCAACAGGATATATCTCCATCTCTATCATCTCCAATTTTATCTCCACCTCCATTTCCATCTCTATCTGTTCATCTAGAAAGAGAGAGCTTTATTATAAAGAATTGGCTCATGTGACTATGGACATAGGCAGATTCCAAGATCTGCAAGGTAAGTTAACAAGCTGGAGACCCAAGACAGCCAGGGGTTCTTGGGTTCTATTGAATGAGGTCTACCCACATTTGGAATGCAAACTTTCTTTACTCAAGCTATCAATTTAAGTGTTAATCACCTTAAAAAACACATTCACAAAAATACTCAGAATACAGTGATCCAATATTTGGACACCTTGAGGTCCAGTTAAGTTGAAAATACATTATACAAAAGTAACTCTCTTAACTTCCAAGTAGAAGTATACCTTTACTACCAGTCTCAGTGATTTGTTTTCTGCCCTTTTTCATTTGTCACAATAAGCATCAAGGAGTCATTACATAAGTGTCATTCATTCATTTGAAAACATATTTTGAGCTCCATTAAGTCCCAAGCTTTGTAATAAACACTGGAAAGTTATAAAGTACATTGTGACATTAAAGAAATGCTTAGGGGAAATGATTCAATACTACTTGTCCAGAAAGAAACTTGTAAGCAGGGTAAATGGCCTGCAAACACCTCTCCGGCAGGCAAAGAATTTGACCATTCAAGGAACAGAAGGGAAGTCAATGTGGCAAATCATAGTACAGATCAAAGTAAAGATCTGATTCTACCTTCTAAGGAAGATGAAGAGAGATTGATAGCTTTTAAGTAGCAGAATAGCATATCCAATTTTTGAAAGATCATTCTGTCCTCTATGTGGAAAATAAATGAGATAGAGGCAGAGTCAAAATTAGAGGAATGGAGTTCAGTTATAAGAGATCTAGACAGCAACAGAGTTAGAGACAACCATATACACATACAGATAGAGGAAAAACTGACAGCACTTAGCAAGTGATTGGATTTAGGGGAGGAAAAAGGAAGGTGTCAATAATGATTCTTGGGCTTTTGATCTAAGGAATTGCTCAAGGACTTCTAATGAACTACCATTTGTTGAGATGGGGAACTCTACACGCGAATTAGGGTAAAGGATGGAAAAGATCATGATCCTGGTAAAGTGAGAAAGCTCCTGCTCATCACTGTGCATAGGCTCAATGGGACAGAACAATCCTTCCACCACCTGGCTTACATTGTTATCCTAGAATCTCCCTTTACCATCATCCTGATGTTTCCATCACATCCTACTAACTTAGTTTTGACTGCTGACATCACTTTAAAAGCAAATCAGCCAGTACCTTCTTTCAGGTCAGTACATGGGAAAGTTAATTTTTTTGAGACTTTGCTTCTCTAAAAATGTATTTATTCTATCTTTACACTTTATGTATAGTCTGAATGACAATGAAATTCAAGATTGAAGAATTCTGAAGGCTTGCTCTGGTATCTCACAGGTTCTTCAGCCTGAAGACTGAAGCCATTTGAATATTGATTCTTGGCACATGAGCAATGAGTCTTTTCCCACCCCTAATTTCTGGAGTTTAGTAAAACTTCTCTTGGTCTTCCATGTGCTAAGATTTCACATGATGTGTCTCTGTATAGGTCTATTTTTACCCACTCTGCTGAGTTCTCTGTTGGTCACTTCAATCTAGAAGGGTATGTCTCAGTTACATTATTTTCTTGGATAATTTTTTGAAGATCTCCTTTTCTTTCATTTATTTTCGCCATTCCTCACTGATTTGTAATCAACAGCAACTTTTTTCCTGAAAATATCTTGGCCAAGTAAGCCATACAAAATAGGTCATATGGTTTGTTTTTCATATAACTTTGAGATTCTTACTGCAGTGAAAGAGATGGATGATGTTTGCTCTTATTACAAAATTTACAGACATCTGTACTACTCTCTGCCCTTCCTTGCCATACAAAGGTGAGAATGGAGTAAGAGGATATCAATCAGAAACTCTGCAGGGTGTTCCACAAATAGCACCAAAAGGGCCTGGAACAAGTGATAAGACAGTTAAGAAAATAAGATAACCTTTCATTGTGAATTTGTTGTCAATCCACAGAATCTGGTAGTCACACAAGAGAAACACTGGCTCTCAGAAAATGTTAAAAGAAAAAATAAACATCAATTTAAATCAATTGTTTTAACTGGATAGAATTACTGGGGTTATGTGTAAATTCACTCATGCACTCTATGGCCATTGGTTAAATGAGACAGCTCATGGGATTCTCCAGGCATGAATACTAGAGTGGGTTGCGTGCCTTCCTCCAGGGGATCTTCCCCACCCAGGTGTCAAATTCCTGTCTCTTTTGTCTCCTGCATTAGCAGGCAGGTTCTTTACCACTAAGGTCACCTTGGAAGCCCGATTCAACGCCAAATCTGTTATGGGGACTGTTTGACAGTTTTCCATGACTTAGGCAACCATCAGTGGTTATTCTGAACCTCTATAACTTCCAGGCCATGCTCTTTGGTAAAGTGCTTAGTCCCAGATGCACACTGGAGCTACCTGGGCAGGATTTAAAATAATACAGTCACCCAGACCCTCTCCCTAGATATTCTGATTTAATCAGTCTATTGTTCTTAAGCACTGATTGTTCTTAAGCATTTTTAAAAAGCTCTCTAAGGGATTGTAACATGTGGCCAGAGTTTAGAACCTCTATCTGTGTTATGCAACACTGTAGTTTTAACCGTGTACAATTTCAGACTTTCAAGCCCATAAAAATCTAGAATCAAGGACTGAAAGTTTAGTAATAAGATTAGAATTTACTCATTTATTCTTTTCAGACAGATATCTGTCTTGTATCATCCCTGATGGCTAATGATTCAGGTTTGGTAAAGTTTCAGTGCCATGATGTTTCTGACAACTCCAAACTTTTTTCTTAGTCTAAGTCAGAACATGTTTTCTTTTCACTCAGAATTTCCTTTGTAATTCTGTTTTGGAGAAGCTTTGGGATGATTTTCAGTTCAGTTCAGTTCAATTGCTCAGTCGTGTCCAACTCTTTGCAATCCCATGAACCGCAGCACACTGGGCCTCCCTGTCCATCATAAATTCCCGGAGTCTGCCCAAACCCATGTCTATCAAGTCGGTGATGCCATCTAATCATCTCATCCTCTGTTGTCCCCTTCTCCTCCTGCCCTCAATCTTTCCCAGCATCACCGTCTTTTCAAATGAGTCAGCTCTTAGCATCAGGTGGCCAAAGTATTGGAGTTTCAGCTTCAACATCAGTTCTTCCAATGAACACCCAGGACTGATCACCTTTAGAATGGACTGGTTAGATCTCCTTGCAGTCCAAGGGACTCTCAAGAGTCTTCTCCAACACCACAGTTCAAAAGCATCAATTCTTTGGCACTCAGCTTTCTTTATAGTCCAGCTCTCACATCCATACATGACCACTGGAAAAACCATAGCCTTAACTAGCGGACCTCTGTTGGCAAAGCAATGTCCTGCTTTTTAATATGCTGTCTAGGTTGGTCATAACTTTCCTTCCAAGAAGTAAATGTCTTTTAATTTCATGGCTGCAATCACCATCAGCAGTGATTTTGGAGCCCAGAAAAATAAAGTCAGCCACTGTTTCCACTGTTTGCCCATCTATTTCCCATGAAGTGATGGGACCAGATGCCATGATCTTAGTTTTCTGAATGTTGAGCTTTAAGCCAACTTTTTCACTCTCCTCTTTCACTTTCATCAAGAGGCTCTTTAGTTCTTCTTCACTTTCTGCCATAATGGTCAGGTGGTCTGGTATGTCCATCTCTGTCAGAATTTTCCACAGTTTATTGTGATCCACACAGTCAAAGACTTTGGCATAGTCAATAAAGCAGAAATATATGTTTTTTCTGGAACTCTCTTGCTTTTTCTATGATCCAGCAGATGTTGGCAATTTGAACTCTGGTTCCTCTGCCTTTTCTAAAACCAGCTTGAACATCTGGAAGTTCACGGTTCATGTATTGCTGAAACCTGGCTTGGAGAATTTTAAGCATTACTTTACTAGCGTGTGAGATGAGTGCAACTATGCAGTAGTTTGAACATTCTTTGGCATTGTCTTTCTTTGGGATTAGAATGAAAACTGACCTTTTCCAGTCCTGTGGCCACTGCTGAGTTTTCCAAATTTGCTGACATATTGAATGCATCACTTTCACAGCATCATCTTTGAGGATTTGAAATAGCTCAACTTGAATTCCATCACTTCCACTAGCTTTGTCCGTAGTGATGCTTCCTAAGGCCCACTTGACTTCACATTCCAGGATGTCTGGCTCTAGGTGAGTGATCACACCATCGTGATTATATGGGTCGTGAAGATCTTTTTTGTATAGTTCTGTGTATTCTTGCCATCTCTTCTTAATATCTTCTGCTTCTGTTAGTTCTATACTATTTCTGTCTTTTATTAAGCCAATCTTTGCATGAAATGTTCCCTTGGTATCTCTAACTTTCTTGGAGAGATCTCTAGTCTTTCCCATTCTGGTGTTTTCCTCTATTTCTTTGCATTGATCACTGAGGAAGGCTTTCTTATCTCTCCTTGCTCTTCTTCGGAACTCTGCATTCAAATGGGTATATTTTTCCTTTTCTCCTTTGGTTTTCACTTCTCTTCTTTCCATAGCTATTTGTAAGGCCTCCTCAGACAGCCATCTTGCTTTTTTGCATTTCTTTTTCTTGGGTATGGTCTTGATTCCTGTCTCCTGTACAATGTCATGAACCTCCATCCATCCATAGTTCATCCATAGTTCATCCATAGTTCATCATAGTTCATCCATAGTTCATCAAGCACTCTGTCTGCCAGATTTTACTGAGTGCTTATTCTTATATCTTCATAATTTCCCTGTGAATACTAATGGATTTGTCCACTGAATATCAATATTTTAGTGGACACACATTTTGAATTATTTCATTGCTATTTATAACTAATCTGCCTTTCCCTTTTTGCATTTAAACAGATCTGAGTGTTCTGCTCTTCAAACTGTAGAAGACAAAATGTTTCCTTTTACCAGGTTTCTGACTCCAAAGACTTATAGCTGGTTTTAAGTTGAAGTTTCATTCAACTGATTTGGAAAATCAAAACCCTATGATTGAATACTGACTCTGCCATCAATAAATGAACATAGATCCCTTGAATACTTATTATATGCTCAGAAGACTGGTGTTAGCAGAGTATTTAGAAGTACAATGATAAAAACAATAATGACAACTTACGTTAATACAGTATATCTTAGAGAAGTAGAAGTTTCTTGCTATGAAGGAGCTCAAAATGAATTATAGAGACAAGAATACAAGAAAAAAATTATGAATGACCTACAGCAATATGTATAATAATTTCTGTGATAAACTATGTGTCTGTTGGGGTTGAAAGCATAGGGAAATTAATATTGGTAAGTACTTGTGAAAGCCTTCAGAAACGAGGAGGACTTGAAAATGACTTTCATTCTGTCTTGTAATGTTTAGATAGAGAATTGTAAAGGATAAGTAAGATGTTCTCTGTAAGTCAGGGAGGGAACAGAACAGGTATAGATGAAGAGAGAGAGAGACAGAGAAACAGAGATAGATGAGAGGGGAAATACAGACTCTAAATGGAAGGCACATATTTTGACATAAGGAAGAAGGTAAGTTAAGTGGTATGGAAGCAGACCACATGTTGATTAACAGCACCAGCTTTAAAGTCAGGTTGATGTGGGTTCATTTTTTGTATTGTTATTTTTTTTTAATTGAGCTATAATTAACATATAACATGGTGTATCTTTAAGATGTACAATGTGTTAACTTGATACATTTGCATATGGCAATATGATGAACACCACAGTGGTAATTAACACCTCTCTCACTTACATAATTATCATTTCATTTTGTAGTTTAACTTTTTGTTCCTGTGCTCCTCTCGAATACAAAGAGTGAAGTGAATGATCATCAAGAGTTTCTGCAAATAAGGCACTAAGTTCGGTCATGTTGGCAAAGAACTGAGTCCCAAATGACAATAGTTTGTGTATTTGTTTTTAGTTTTTACTTTATATTGAATATGATTGATTTCTGGGAGTAGAAATGGCAACCCACTTCAGTATTCTTGCCTGGGAAATCCCATGGATAGAAGAGTCTGACAGACTACAGTTCATAGGGTCACAAAGAGTTGGACAAGACTGAGCATATAGTTAATTTACAATTTCATGTTAGTTTCAAGTGTATAGCAAAGTGATTCAGTTCCACATATACATGTATCTATTCTTTTTCAAATTCTTTTCCCATGTAGGTTATTATGGAATATTCAGTACAGTTCTCTATGCTATACTGTAGGTCCTTATTGGTTATGTATTTTATATATAGTAGTGTGTATATGTCAGTCTCAATCAGTCAGTTCGGTTCAGTCACTCAGTCATGTCCGATTCCTTGTCACCCCATGGACCTGCAGCATGCCAGTCTACCCTGCCCATCACCAACTCCTGGAGCTTACTCAGACTCATGTCCATCTAGTTGGTGATGCCATCAATCTCAAACTGTTGGTTTAATTCCTACCCTAATCTTACTGGCCATGACTGACAATGTATAAGTCATTTATCTCTGTGAACCTCTTTTTCTATATTATTAAATTAGGGACATGACTACGCTGACCATATTCTGCATGGTAACAGATAATCCCTGTCATACTCAGTTTAGTATCTGTGTCAATCAATACTAGCTAGAAATTCAATGAAGACAAGCAGAGAAATCAGACATTTCATATCGTTGAAAATTAGCTCTCTCTGAAAGTGCAAGCAAAAGTTGCTCAGTCGTGTCCGACTCTTTACGACACCATGGACTATACAGTCCATGGAATTCTCCAGGCCAGAACACTGGAGTGGGTAGCTCTTCCTTTCTCCTAAAAGGCTACAAATTAGGAAACCATATTTGAGTTCATTTAATCCAGCAGCAAAACACAGAATAAAGGTAGAGAGAATTTAGCTTGGGAGACCATGGAATTGAATATTTCTGCGATTCAGGCTTGAAGAAGTAGAATACAACTCTAGTGGCAGCAGAATTAAAAGTGATAGGCTTGATGAAAGACATTTCAAGGAAAATTTGCAAGACTTCCTGATTCATCAAGGCTGCCTTGGTTCTTGGAGGAGACAAGATTTGGTTAGAGTAATTGCCTATATGGAAAAAGAATCTGAAAATATTCTTTTGTTGTTTAGTATTGCTGTTGTTTACTTGCTAAGTCATGTCCAACTCTTTTGCGACCCCAATAATGAGCCCTCCAGGGTCCTTCTTTCCGTGGTATTTCCCAGGCAAGAATACTGGAGTGGGTTGCCATTTCCATCTCCAATATATATGTATATGTGTAACTAACTCACTCTAATGCACAACTGAAACTAATACAATCTTGTAAATCAAATATATGCCAATGCAAAGAATTAAAAAAAAATAAAAATATTAAAGGAGAACATCCATGTAAAACGCTGGGACATTGTAAGAACTCTTTAAAGGGTAACTTATTGGATATGTGTTCTTAGTCGCTCAGTTGTATCCGACTCTGTGTGACCATAGGACCGCAGCCCTCCAAGCTCCTCTGTCCATGGGATTATCCAGACAAGAACACTGGAGTGGGCTGTCATTTTCCTCCTCCAGTGCATCCTCCCCACCCAGAGACAGAACCCACGTTTCCTTTATCTCCTGCATTGAAGGCAGATTTTTTACCTGCTGAGCCATTGCGGAAGCCCTAATTCATTTATAATTTAAGTTTTTGTCGTAATTTATTATTTTATATGTAAACCAATTTTTCTAATATAAAAAAGAAACTTTGGTTAATGTTGTTTCAAAAGACAGGAATATATCTGAATGAAAGAGTCTAATAGATAATTGAAAATAATGGCAGGAATTTGAATAGGAGGATAGGACGGAGCTTACAGATGTGAAAGTCATTGATTGAAGAATAAAATTTCAAGTCAGGACATAGGATGAAGTCTCTGAGTAAGAAAATGTAGTAATTGAGCCTTTAATAAGAGTTTTGATGGACCAAACTCAGTCTGACTAATGGATAATGGGTTCCTCTCTGTGGCAAGCACTCAAGAATCACATACCAGGGCATCATGGATTATTGCTATTTTCACCCATAGCTTTTTTTTCATTTTTTTCTCTTCTGGATGGCCTTCCCTTTTCTCTGCATCTTTAGTTTCACACGAGCACAGTTTCTCTTAAACAGAAATAGAAGCTATTACCTTTACTTCTTTTTGTTGCTGCTATTTTCTTCTTTAATTCATTTTTCTCATCTCATCACTTAAGTGATCTTACAGAGTGAAAATCAATATGCGTCAACCTCAGACAGAATTGGACATTTCACTGCTGCTTTTGGCATTTGATTCTAGAAGTGCGTTATTAGACATATATTGAAATTCTATGGTTTTAGTCCTTATATGAATATATAAATGTCAGTTATATGTTCATTGGCTTTCTTTGACTTAACTTTTCTTCTTTTGATAAATTGTATCATATTAGTTTCCCCTATAATGGGGAAAATGAAAGGAAAATTACACGCATAGTTTTTTTTTTTCTCAATGTGTAATAAAATAACTTGCACTCAGGGATGATTAAGATGATAGTTTTCCTTGTTTGGAATGCCACAACTAATGAAGTTTCTCTCTTTATTGGTATGCTTTGAGTTTGTGGTTGTGTTTGGAAAATTTAACCGGTGGAGTTCTAGGCTGCAATAGATATGTTTCAGGTCAGCAGAGCCTCCAAAGATACCTAATTTCCCCTCACATTTTTATTGTTTGCCTTTTCTATTCAGCATTAATAAATGTGATCAATGCTGTTACTCCTTTTGCTCAGAAGATATTGGTGACAGAAGCAGCAAACAGTGAGAGAATCTGCCTTTTCACTTTGTTGTAGATGTGCCTTCTCGAAGTGATGCTGCTGCTGATGCTGCTGCTGCTGCTTGGTTGCTTCAGTTGTGTCCAACTCTGTGCGACCATAAGGACTGCAGCCTTCCAAGCTCCTCTGTTCATGGGATTCTCTAGGCAAGAGTACTAGAGTGGGTTACCATGCCCTCCTCCAGAAGGTCTTCCTGACCCAGGGCTTGAACCTGGGTCTCCTGCACTGGAGGCAGATTCTTTACCACTGAGCCAGCAGGGAAGACCCTGGAAATAGATACTTGACGGTAAATGAAGTTTCTGTAGCCTCAAGGAAGAGTTCAGTTCAGTTCAATTGCTCAGTCATGCCTGATTCTTTGTGACCCCATGGACTGTAGCACGCCAGGCCTCCCTGTCCATCACCAACTCCCGGAGTTCACTCAAACTCATGTCCATTGAGTTGGTGATGCCATCCAACCATCTCATCCTCTGCCGTCCGCTTCTCCTTCTGCCTTCAATCTTTCCCAGCGTCAGGGTCCTTTCAAATGAGTCAGCTCTTTGCATCAGGTGGCATAAGTATTGGAGTTTCAGCTTCAACATCAGTCCCTTCAATGAACATTCAGGACTGATTTCCTTTAGGATGGACTGGTTTGATCTCCTTGCAGTCCAAGGGACTCTGTGTATTTCAGGGGCTTTGTGGTTGTGGAGCCAATGCAACAGTTTTTACTTGGGCTCTGGGCCAGATAGAAAGACTGCATGGTCATTTTATTACTGCAGAATCACAGCCTGATTCACAGCTGACTTTGGCCAGCCTGCACCAGGCAAGCCTCTATTACAGGGCTCTGTGAGTGGTATGCAACAGATGCAAATGTGGAGTCATTATGGAAAGGAGCCTTCACTCTCATTAACTCACACAAGGTGTTTATGAGGGTCATCACGCCCTTCATTTGACACCTAGGTGGTGAGGTCTGCTCCTTTAGAGATGGTGCTAATTCATTTTCAGCTGTGATTTTTACTTTATTCACAGGCTGGTCTTCTGAAAACCTCCCAAATGAATGTGAGAAAACAGGCAATTTTTAAAAGATTTAGTAAATGACAAAGGAAAACAGAATCAATTCTCATATGTATATCAGAAAGTCGATCCATTGTGTGTGTGTGTGTACGTATGTGTGTATATATATATATATATATATATACACTCTCCTTGCTATCCAGGATAAGTGTTATAATACTATTTACTTAATTTAGTAGCCAATATGTGTATATAGATATAAACCATTTCACTTACATTTATAATGAGCATTTATTTTTTCTCCTTTGGAAAAGAAGTAGTTTGGCTTGACCTATGCCAGTTTCACATAGGGATAAACTGAAAAATCAAACCCTGCTTCAAGCGAGAACACGTATATCTAAAGGCTTTAAAATCATAAATTAGATAAAGATGATTAATCAGAATAAATAATCAGCAACTGAGATCTGCTCATAACTGGTAGAGATTAGTTTCTAAACTTCAAAGGGTCTGGAAACAGGACATTTTCAAAAATCAAAAGACAACTAGGCTACTTTACTTTGAGCAAATACATCTTAAGGCATATCTTTCCTTTTGAATTAGATGTTCTTATGAAATGCAAGACATTGGAAAGATATGAAAAAAATGAGGAGTTATAAGTACAGTAGTGACTAAGTAAATATCAATTTAGATTCTCCTAACAATGTTGAAGAAACTTTTGAATTTCTGGTATAATTTAAAATGCTGCTTTTACAAATTTTATTTTCAGGCATTAACTTCGATATTTACAAATGAGAAAATGATAGACACCTTTCATTAGTTTTGCAATGATACCAAGAAGAAAAAGGAGTGTTTTTACTGCAATGTTCTTTCATGTAGATAATAAATTCTTGCTTCTTATAAGATGAATTGCCATAGTTTTTATCTTTAAGAGACAGGAATGTTTGAGATTTAGTCTTTTTGTAAAAAAATGCTACTTTCTAACCCCATCAAATTCTCTTTCTGATCCCTGACAAAACAGTATTCTAACCATTTTTGTATTAATCATTATATATTTATTTGTTAAAATTTCACTTCTACCATTTTCAAAGCATATGATCATTTACTTCTAGCATTTTCAAAGCATGTGATGTCACTAATAAATCACTTATTCATGTCATTGATTAGGGGAGGAGAAGGATGAAGTGATGGAGCTGATAATGATAGAATTTATCGAGCTGAATGTAAGAACTCAGTTGATTCAATCATTAGTGAGTAATTTAAGATGTAAGTGGATTAATAGAAGCATAAAATTCATAACACTTTCAAAAGAACATTGAACAGTTCAAAGAGCTTAAAATTTGTGTAGACTTTATAAGGTTGTTCATATTTTATTAACTTAAAAATATATAGCATTGCCATATTTAAAATAGATAGCCACGGGGAGTTTTCTGCATGATTTAGGGAGCTCTACCCAGTACTCTGTGACAACCTAGAAGGGAAGGATGGAGTGGGGGGGTGGGAGGGAGGTTTAGGAGGGAGGTTTAGGAGGGAAGGAACACAGGTATACTTATGGCTGATTCACACTGATGTATGGCAGAAACCAACACAATTTTATAAAGCAATTATCTTCCAATTAAAAATTTAAAAATGATGTAAAATGAAGATAAAAATAGTAAAAACTAAAATAAAAATAAATTTTAAAATATACATGTTTGCCAATTTCAGCACCTACTAATTATGAGTTTATTGATCACTAGAAAAATATACAAATACAGCCCATCTTTCTCTTGAAAGATAGATATTAAGTAGATGTGGTTCACTTCTATAAAACAATTTTTTGTAGGAAAAACAATTTTTTTATACTTCTAGATACATAAAATGGTATTTTCTGTTTAACTCTCCTTTACTAATTTTTTTTCATTCTAGAAGCATATTTTTGGTCCCTACCATGTACTAGCTCTCAAAAAGATAGTTACCCAGGACACCAGGAATCAGTTTTTCTTGGACAGTTCTCTTTTGTAAAATGCAAATGTATCATTTACCTGCACTAATCTGAAAGTCCCTTGGACATCTAGGAGATCAAACGAGTCAGTCTTAAAGGAGAGTAAACCTGAATATTCACTGGAAAGACTGATGCTGATGCTGAAGCTCCAGTATTTTGGTTATCTGATGTGAACAGATGATTCATTGGAAAAGTCCCTGATGCTGGGAAAGATTGAGGGCAGAAGGAGAAGAGGGCATCAGAGGATGAGATGGCTGGATGGCATCACTGATGCAATGAACATGAACTTGGGCAAATTCTGGGAAATGGTGACAGACAGGGAAGCCTGGCATGCTGCAGTCCATGGGGTCACAGAGTTGGACAGGACTGGGTAACTGAACAACAAAAACAAATCTGAATTAACTATTTATATCTCCAATGATACAGAATATTTTGCAACTTCGTTAATTTTTGAGAGTCTGCAAAGAAATCACACTGTTTAAACTTGAGCATTAACAACATTCTTTAGAGATTTTTAATTTTTAGGGTAAAATATTTGAGGCTATCGTCAGTGACCTAAAACCATCTTCAGTGCCCATCTGTCCTAGCCCTCGAGTGAACTAAAAATTATTTTCTGAGTTATACTGGTGTCAGACTCATATTTGTTCCCTGGACCTTCTTTCATCTGATATATGAGTAACCACATGTCTTATCAGAGAGCCTTCTCCACCTTTTGCATCTACACTAGGTAGTAACAACCTTCCTTCATAGGCTTGACTTTTGCTAAAGTGTGAAAGTGTTTCTCTTTAATCATCAAAATAAAATATTTATGTTCCATCTACTATTTTAATGAAGAACTCAAATTCACTTATATTCAATATCTATCAAGTTTCATTATATGAAACATAACAGGTAATGTAAGATTCAAATTTGCTCCAGGTCAGTGCTTTTCACTGCATACGTCACAAGTCATTTGTGGATCAGGAAACTGATCTAATATTTCTTGGCCAACTTTAAATAGTGAATAATATTGAAATAAAATTGAAATATCAGAATATATCTAATAAGTGATAGACTGTTACATAAAGTGTGTCTATTTATATGTACTAATGTTATTTTACTGTGATTCATAGGATACTTTATGATTTATCTTTATATATATCAATCCATGACTTCATTGAATGATGAGCCTGGACTCTATAATTCTGGACATGTTAAAATTACTAATGAATTCTACTTTGAAAGAGTTTGAGAATCATCAGTTTACAACAAAGGGCATCATAAACACAACAGCTACACAAATTCTGTTTGTTTATTTAACAATGGAAATGATAGATGCTCTTATTCTCTGGGTACTTGGGCAATAGTTCCTACTTTACAAGAAACCAAATTTATTGTCTCAGTGCCAGCGATGATTCTTTTAAGTTTACTAATTTTATTTTCTTTTTGCTATAGACAGGCAGGAATCAGGACAAAATTTGTAGACTTTTTTCTAACAAGTAGACAGGGTCTTATGCAACATAATATGCATTGATCAGGTATAGTATTGATACTTAATACTTACTATTTCATTTATACTATGAACACTTATTTTTTCTCTTCTTCATTTACTTTTAAAAATCTTGGCTTATAGTTGGAATTTTACAAATTAAGCTTGGAATAAATATAGCCATATATAGATACATTAATAAATCAATCATAAGTAATGAAAATAAACTTTGATTTATCTCTCACCAAGTCATTATAATAGCTGCTAACAGTGGGACTGATGCTTTCAGACATGGCCATGAATGCAAGTTATGACAAGCTAGATGATCTAAATGTTTTGGCCATTTCCTATTACCTTGATCAATGCAAAGAAATAGAGGAAAACAATAGAGTGGAAACTACTAGAGATCTCTTCAAGAAAATTAGAGATACCAAGGGAACATTTCATGCAAAGATGGGCACAATAAAGGACAGAAGCTATATGAGTCTAACAGAAGCAGAAGATATTAAGAAGAGGTGGCAAGAATACACAGAAGAACTATACAAAAGAGATCTTAATGACTCAGATAACCATGGTGGTGTGATCACTCACCTAGAGCCACACATCCTGGAATATGAAGTAAAGTGGGCCTTAGGAAGCATCACTGTGAACAAAGCTAGTGGAGGTGATGGAATTCCAGTTGAGCTATTTCAAGTCCTTAAAAATCATGCTGTGAAAGTGCTGCACTCAATATGTCAGCAAATTTGGAAAACTCAGCAGTGGCCACAGGATTGGAAAAGGTCAGTTTTCATTCCAATCCCAAAGAAAGGCAATGCCAAATAATTTGCAAACCACTGCATGACGGCACTCATTTCACATGCTAGTAATGTACTCCTCAAAATTGTCCAAGAGAGGCTTCAACAGTATGTGAACTGAGAAATTCCAGATTTTCAAGCTGGATTTAGACAAGACAGAGGAACCAGAGATCAAATCGCCAACATTCACTGGATGATAGAAAAAGCAAGAGAGTTCCAGAAAAACATCTACTTCTGCTTTATTGACTATACCAAAGCCTTTGACTGTGTGGATCACCACAAACTGTGGAAAATTCTTCAAGAGATGGGAATACCAGACCACCTGACCTGCTTCCTGAGAAATTTGTATGCAGATCAAGAAAAAACAGTTAGAACTGGACATGGAACAGCAGACTAGTTCCAAATCGGGAAAGGAGTACATCAAGGGTATATATTGTCACCCTGCTTATTTAACTTATATGCAGAACACATCATGTGAAACACAGGCTGGATGAAGCACAAGCTGGAAAAAAGATTGCAGGGAGAAATATCAATAATCTCAGATATGCAGATGACACAACCCTTATGGAAGAAAGTGAAGAGGAACTAATGAGGCTTTTGATAAAAGTGAGAGAGGAGAGTGGAAAAGCTGATTTAAAACATAGCATTCAGAAAACACAGATCATGGCATCCAGTCCCATCACCTCATGGCAAATAGATGTGGAAACAATGGAAACAGTGACAGACTTTATTTTCTTGGCTCCAAAATCACTTCAGATGGTGACTGCAGCCATGAAATTCAAAGATGCTTGTTCTTTGGAAGAAAAGCTATGACCAACCTAGACAGCATACTAAAAAGCAGAGACATTACTTTGCCAACAAAGGTCCATCTGGTCAAAGCTATAGTTTTTCCAGCATTCACGTATGGATGTGAGAGTTGTACCATAAAGAGGGCTGAGCACTGAAGAATTGATGTTTTTGAACTGTGGTGTTGGATAAGACTTTAAGAGTGAAGTAAGCCAGAAAGAAAAACACCAATACAGTATACTAAGACATATATATGATATTTAGTTAATCGGTGAAGATAATCCTGTATGCGAGACATCAAAAGAGACACAGATAAATAGAACAGTATTATGGACTCTATGGGAGAGGGCAAGGGTGGGAGGATATGGGAGAATGGCATTGGAACATGTAAATTATCATATGTGAAACGAATCGCCAGTCCAGGTTCAATGCATGATACGGGGTGCTCGGGGCTGGGGCGCCGGGATGACCTGGAGGGATGGGATGGGGAGTAAGGTGGGAGGGGGGTTCTGGAAGGGGAACACATGTACATCCATGGTGGATTCATGTCAGTGTATGGCAAAACTAATACAATATTGTAAAGTTAAAAAATAGATAAATAAACTAATTAAAAAAATAAAAGAGTCCCTTGGACTGCAAGGAGATCACATCAGTCAATCCTAAAGGAAATCAGTCCTGAATATTTATTGGAAGGACTAATGCTGAAGCTGAAGCTCCAATATTTTGCCCACGTCGTGCGAAGAACTAACTCATTGGAAAAGACCCTGATGCTGGGAAAGATTGAATGCAGGAGGAGAAGGGAACAACAGAGGATGAGATGGTTGGATGGCATCACCGACTCAATGTACACGAGTTTGAGTAAACTCCGGGAGTTGGCGATGGACAGGGAGGCCTGGCATGCTGCAGTCCACGGGATCGCAGAGTTGGACACAGCTGAGCGACTGAACTGAACTGAACTTACATACATAAATTGAATCTTTAATGGAGAGATAAATACCTGATTGTATAGCATATATTTGACATACAAAAATCTCTTTTAGTGTTTACAATGTATTTAGTGTACATATCAAGACTGTAGGTTCTGGAATCTGAATCCATGGATTTCCATTGTTCTCTTTCACTTATTAGCTAAGTCACCTAGAGCAAGGCATTAACTCCAGAGTGGCTGAATATCTTTTTCTTTATGTGAGGGCCACAGTAGAATATGTCTTAGAGCCATTAAAGGATTAAAATACTGAGTGTTTGCAATGCTGAGAACACTAAATGAACCACAGAAATCGTGTATAAATTTGGTAACCATTTCCATGTCCACAACCAAAGTTCCTTTCATAAAAACAATCCCTTTAATGCCTTCTCTTGTCTTTTTCCTTTACAAGACTCAGGTCCTCCTTCTACTTTTCAATGATATGCCTTGTGAGAAGTTCAGGAAACCCTGCCACTTAGTTCAGTAAATTGATTTCCTTAAACACTGTCTCTAATTGGGGGAAATTTCACTAAAGCATTATATATACTAGAGAAAAGCAAACATCTTGGGAAGTGGGATAAAGAAATGAAAACAAAAAAACAAGATTTCCAGATGGGAAGAATATGAACTTGCTCTGTGAGTCCAGCATCACTTTGATTTATGTTCTTGTCTTTTATCTTTTGCTTTTTAACAAAAGAAATGTTTTATACTTAATAATTTTATTGCTAGGTCTATCTTTCTTCCCAAGATAGTACTCAGGGTACAGTGAAGAGGTTTATGTGCATTTTTCAGTTTTCACTAACATATATTGAATACCAGAGTTCATGCATTGTTGCTATTTAATAGAATGAGTATGATTTCTTCTCTAAAAACATGCTATTTCTCTTGCACATCTACTTTCACTCCCTCCTCCAATTTGTTATTGCATTTCCCCTTAAATTTAATATTAAGAAAATAAAGAAGTGTTGGTCCTCTCACACATTTTCCATCTATAATTACTGTGCATACCGAATCCAACCAGTAGTCATAGTTCTCACTCTTTGTGAAGGAGAAATCAGGAACCTAAGACTGCAAGTAATGTACAATCTTTGAAAGAGTCCAAAGCCATAGCACAGTCTTAGTGCTAAGACTAAAGCCTTGCCTACTTGAACTTCAAGTATCAGCTCCAGTGTTGCCTTGTCAAAGAAAACTTGTTTCTTTAAATTTTTAATACAATTTTAAAACATAATACTCCATTTATAATATTAAAAAATATTAGCTATATTCCCCAGGGTGTACAATATATCAGTGAGCCTATCTTACACCTGTAGTTTGAACCTCCCCTATATTGCCCTCCACCTTCCCTCTCCTCACTGGTAACCACTTGTTTCTTTTCTATATCTGTGAGTTTGCTTATATTTTTGTTACATTCACTAGCTTGTTGTATTGTTTAGATTCCAAATATAAGTGACATCAGACAGTATTTTTCTCTATCTGACATTTCACTTAGCATAATGCACTCTGAGGCCACAAGAGGACTCGTGATGCCCTGAAGTAGTTAGGCTCACCTAAGCAGGTTCCTCTGGGATCCCAAGCCATTGCCACTGCAGTAATGTTACACGGTCCCTAAGGGGTCCTGGATCTTCCCCTTCCCTGGTCTGAAGTCCCGTAAGAACTAGTTTATGTCTTTTCATCACTGTATTCACAGATCCTATTGAAGTACTTATAATACAGTGGGTGCTGTTGAATTGGCTGAATCAAAGATTTAGAGATGAGAAGAAGAAATGTGGAGCTTCTTTCCTTTCTAATTAAAGGCAACAAATATCATGGACTGAAGTGGGGAAAAAATTGCATTGGATTTTTTGTTGATTTTTTTTACACATCATTCACTCTTTGAAGCAACATATAGCTATAAACAAGATTAGGAAATTCAGTTCTATGGATCAAATTTGAATATAACCTTTGTGACATTCAAATGGAAAATGAAGTGACTTGGACTGTATAAAGCTCTTGGGAAGTTACTATGAGTGCCCTAATTTACTAAAGCTGCCTGGTTTAATTAAAAACCAGATAAAATTGAAGAGTTACTCTCTGGATGCCACAATACTTAGTGAAGTCTTTCCTATTAAATGTTATACAAACGCTTCAGAGAAAGGATCTGAAACAAAGTAGCAAATATATTTGAGAGACCTTGTGTACATTGTCTTGTTTTATAGACTCATAATTTACATTAACTCATTAAAACCTTTGAGAAGTCTTTTCTGTTATTATTTATATATTTTTATTTTGGCTGCATAGCTTGTGGGACCTTAGTTCCCAGTTACGGATTAAACCCAGGCCACAGTAATGAAAGCACTGAGTCCTAGCCACTGGACCACCTGTCTTTTTTCTTTTTTGAAATAAAGTTGATTTACAATGATGTGTTAGTTTCATGTGTACAGCAAATTAACTTAGTTACACATTTAAATATATATTTATTTTCTACTTAGATACAATTATATATAAATACATGTATATATATATATACGATTCTTCACTATTATAGGTTATTACAGGATATTGAATATAGTTCCCTGTGCTGTAGAGTAGGTCTCTGTTTGTTGTTTAGGACTTTGGAGGACCTAGTAGGACCTTGTAAGTCCTTGTTTGTTCATAAATAATAGCGTGTATATGTTAATCCCATACTCCTATTTTATCCCTCCCCACCTTTCCACTTTGGTAACCACAAGTTTCTTTTCTGTCTGTGAGTCTATTTCTGTTTTGTAAATAAGTTCCTTTGTATCACGTTATATTTTAACCTCTGAGAAGTCTTAAGAAAAGGGACATATAACTTTTAAAATACATTTCCTAAATGTGTTTGACCATGCTAACCTCCTAGGGGTTAATGTTTCTGGGAAAACACTTTAAAGAACATTGATTTAGAGAACCATATGTATCATTTTTATGAACATCCTGAGCAAGAAAACTAAAGAGAACGTTCCTAGGCAGAATATGGTGCTCTCTTGAAAGTTCTATTCTTCGTATTAGAGAGTATTAAAATTGAACTTTTAACACAAAAACTACCCATAGGAACTGTTGTCCTAGACTTAAGCATCTGAGAAAGTGAATATAAAAACAATTCTGAAACTATGAGACCAACAAAAGGAGAAACAGGGAGGATGAATCTAACAGTGATTGCATTAGGAGGTAACCATTAAATAAAATGGAACAGAATTTCAGGAAAAAAGAACCCATCATAGAGGGTGCAACCAACTTGAAGTGAAATATATGTGTCCTTTACTCCGAGTGAAAGTAATAAAGAAGGTGAATTCTGCAAATCGTCTTCCTCACCTATTTTTCTACCCAGCAGATTCATTTCATTACACCTTGAATGATGTAGTCTGGAAAGCATATTAGATTATTACAAATTAAAGATATTTTTACAGGTTAAAATCCAAGTATCAAGCTATTTTTGAGAACAGATTGATGACCTCTGTTTGTCAGTTCTGCCAGGTGGAAGCAATAAATATTGAATTCTTTCATTGTAGTGTATATTTAGAAAAATAGGATCTCAACTGCCACAGAAGGTTTGCAATCACAATGTGAGCTATTCTAAGGTTTTATATTGTCTTGACCATATTCTATATCATATATTAAATCTTTATATAGCACAAATGGAGATGTATTTCACTGCAGATATTCTCCAAAAAGCTAAAGAGGAATTTTGCTTTTATAGATGCTAATATTAATTGTTAGAAAGTTATTGTTAAATTCTAACATTTATAAAAAGTGATCATAATGTAATGAATAGAAATGACTTGGGAAACAATATCAGACATCTATAGAGATGTCTATTATTATAGGATTCAAGTATTGAATATAAAACAGACTTCTAGAAGCTTCCAAAAAGAGGAACCAAGATGTTTGTATGTCCTGGAAACTATAGCCAAGAATCTATTTTCACTTAAGTGCTTATCAGGAATAGATAAATTAAGACTTCATTCATTTATTCATTCAAAACATATTTCTTGAGTACCTGTGTGATGATCATCTGGCTAAACAACAAAAATGTCATAGTCAACCCGACAGATAAGGTTCTAGAACTCAAGAATCTTACAGTCTACTAGGGAATAGAGAGAAGAAAGCAGGAAGATACATTTTATTGAATACATTCAATGATGATTGTATGAAATATCTTTTATTGGAGGAGGTTATGGTCAGAGAGGGCTTCCCAGGTAGCTCAAATGTTAAAGAATCTGCCTGAAATGATGGAGACCTGGGTTTGATCCCTGGGTCAGGAAGATCCCCTGGAGAAGAGCATGGCAACCCACTCTAGCATTCTTGCCTGGAGAATTCCAAGGACAGTGGAGCCTGGTGGGCTACAGTCCACGGGACCACAGAGTCAGACATGACTAAGCGACTAACACACACACACACACACACACACACACACACACACACACACGCACATGTTCAGAAAAGGATTCTCAGAGAAATTGACATCTAATTTAGAAACTAAGTTAGGAGTAGATTCCAGAAAGATCCAGACAAGAAGAATAGATGAATTAAAGCAGAGAAAAGACAATTGTGTGTGAAGCCCTAAAGGAAAGAAAAATTACAAAGTATAATAAATGATAGCATTCAGACCTGAAAATAAGAGGTACTATACCTGGTAACTGTGGTATTCTGGTAGAAAGTTGAGTTGGGATGAATTATGAGAGAGGCAGGAAAGGAGGAATGAGTAGATACGTTTGAAACATAATAGGTATGAAATAGATAATCTCTACTGAGCACTGTCCATTGTAAGTGCTTTCCATAAATTATGATGTTTATTCCTCTTAAACGTCCATGAAGTAGATGCATTTTCAATTAAGACAGTTTGTTTAGAAAAACTTAAGATTCACAACAAAATTGAGTGGAAGGTAGAGAGATCACCTCTGCCCTTCACCTGTACATCTCTCCCACTGTCGACACCCCTACTAGATAGCACATATGTTACAAGTGATAAAACGGTACTGGTCCATCGTTATCACCCAAAGTTGACATCAGGGTTCAATCTTGACATTGTACATCCTTTGGGTTTGGACAAATGTATAATGGCATGTTTTCATTATTATAATATAATATGGAATATTTTCATTGCCCTGAAAATCCTCTGTTCTCTGTCTCTTCATTCCTCCTTCCACACCCTGGTAACAACTGATGTTCTTACTGTCTCCATGGCTTTTTCCTTTCCAAAAATGTCATATGGCAAAAGTATACAATATGTGTCCTTTTTAGACCTGCTCCTTTTATTTAGTCATGTGCATTTAAGCTTCCTCCATGTCTTTTCAAGCTTTGGTAGCTCATTTCTTTTCAATGCTGAATAATATTTCATTAGCTGAATGCTATTGTTGTTCATTTGCTAAGTTCATGTCTCACTCTTTGCAGCCCCATGGACTACAGCATGCCAGGCTCCTCTGTCCTTCCCTGTCTCCCATAATTTGCTGAAATTCATGTCCATTGAGTCGGTGATGCTATCTAACCATCTCATCCTCTGCTACCCTTTCTTCTTTTTTTTTCCTTTTTTCCTTCTTTTTTCTTTCTTTTTGCCTTCAACCCAGCATCAGGGTATTTCTGATGAGTCAGCTCTTTGCATCAAGTGGTGAAAGTATTGGAGCTTTAGCTTCAGCAACAGTCCTTTCAATGAATTTAGGGTTGATTTTCTTTAGGATTGACTAACCAGACTGATCTCCTTGTAGTCCAAGAAACTGAATGTTCTACTACTGAATGTACTTTGGTTTTTCCATTCACCTACTAAAGGGCATCTTCCTTGCTCCCTCCAAGTCTCAGAAATTATTAATAAAGCTCCTATTAATATCCATTTGTAGGTTTTTATGTGGATTAAGTTTTGAGCTCTTTTGGGTAGATACCAAAGAGAATAATTGCTGGATTTCATATTAAGAGCATATTTTGTTTTGTAAGAAACTGCAAAGCTGTCTTCCAAAGTGGCAGCTCCATTTTGCATTCTCACCAACAATGAAAGAGATTTCCTATTGCTCCACATCATTGTCAGCATTTTGTGTTGTCTGTGATCTGGATCTTGGTCACTTTATTAGGTATGAAGTAGTATCTTGTTTTAATTTTCATTTACCTGATGGCACATGATATGGAGCATCTTTTCATAGCTTATTTGTGACATGTGTGTCTTCTTAGGTGAGGGATCTGTTAAGGTCTTTGGCTCCTTTTCTATATGGATTGTTTGTTTTCCTTATTGTTGATTGTTAGGACTTCATTGTACGTTTTGGATAACAGCCCATTATTGAATACAAATATATTCTCCCAGATGTAGTTTGTCTTATTCCCTTAACAATGTCTTTTTTTGAAACATAAGTTTTTAATTATAATGAGGGCCACCTTATTTCTTTCATGGATCATATCTTTGGTGTTGTATCTAAGAGGTCATGACCATACCCAAGATCATTTTGTTTTATTTGTGCTCCTTTTAGTAGTCTTATAGTTTAGTCTCTTACATTAAGGTTTGTGATCTATTTTGAGCTAATTTTTATGACTGGTGTAACATGTATGTCTAGATTCATTTATTTTCATGTGACCAACCACTTGCTCCAGCACCATTTGTTGAAAGACTATCTTTGCTCCATTGTATTGCCTTAGGGCCTTTGTCCAGTTTGTCTAGAAATTGTTGCCTACTTTCATTTGGGTCTATTTCTAAGCTTCTATTCTGTTTCATTGATCTATTTGTCTGTTATTTCACTAGTACCTGCCATCTTGATTACTGTAACTTTTATAAGATGTCTTGATATTGGATAATTTCAGTCTTTTAATTTTGTTCTCCTGTATTGAATTGGCATTTCTCAGTTTTTTGTCTCTCCATGTAAATTTTAGAATAAAATTATCATTATCCACAAAATAATTCTCAGGGGTTTTGATTGTTGTTGAATTCAATCTATAAACTAATTAGGGAAGAACTGATATTTTGGCAAGAAAAGTCCATCTAGTCAAAGCTGTGTTTTTTTCTAGTAGTCGTGTAGGGATGTGAAAGTTGGACCATAAAGAAAGCTAAATGCTGAAAGATTGATGCTTTTGAACTGTGATGTTGGAGAAGACTCTTGAGAGTCCCTTGGACTGCAAGGAGATCCAGCCAGTGCATACTAAAGGAAATCAGTCCTGAGTACTCATTGGAAAGACTGATGGTGAAGCTGAAACTCCAATACTTTGGCCACATGATCCAAAGAACTACCTCATTGGAAAAGACCCTGATGCTGGGAAAGATTGACGGCAGGAGGAGAAGGGGATGATAGAGGATGAGATGGCTGGAAGACATCACCGACTCGATGGACATGAGTTTTAGTAAGCTCCAGAAGTTAGTAATGGACAGGGAAGGCTGGCGTGCTGCAGTCCATGAGGTCGCAGAGTCGGACACAACTGAGAGACTGAACTGAACTGGTATTTTGGCAATATTAAGTCTTGCTATCCATGAATGTGGAAAATCTTTGCATTTATTTAGATTTTATTTTATTTTATTATTTTATTGATATATATATATTTTAAAAATATATATAATTAAAAAACCTGTTGCTTGAAATTTAAAAGAATTATTTAAAAAATTAAAAAATAAGCTATCTAAGGCCGCAGAACCCTAGGAAGCAGAGTAGAGGCTTAAATCCAGACTGCCTGATTCTAAAGCCCTTTCAACTCTCCATTTTTTTTTTTTTTTACGAGAGAAGGGGTTAATTTGATGTAAAAGGAGAAGAGCTCAAGTATTGTGCTTAATTTTCTTGTTTGAAAAGAAAATTCAATAATTTTTCGAGAAAATTCAAAGTTATCAGGAGGGACAATGCCATTCAATGAGATAGGGAACATGAGGAGAAGAAATGTTGGAGAAACCTAGTGAGTTTAAGGACAGGTTTTTCATGCATGAAATATTCTTGGGATATATGAGTATAGATATAATATTTATAATATATATAGAAGCATACAAGTATAAATTTTCTTTAGCTAGTTGAAATATACATCTGGAATTCAGAAGAAGGAATGCAGTTGTAAATGTGGATTTTATTGTAAACAACAGAGAAAAGTTAGAATTCTTTTTAATTTTAAATTTATTTGTTTTTTAATTGAAGGACAATTGCTTTACAGAATTATGTTGGTTTCTGCCAAATACCAACATGAATCAGCCATAGGTATACATATGTCTCCTCCTTTTTTAACCTCCCTCTCACCTCCCTCCCCATACCACCGCTCTAGGTTGTTCCAGCCTGGGGTTTGAGTTTCCTGAGTCATTCAGCAAATTCACATTGGCTGTCTATTTTACATATCATACCATAAGTTTCTATGTTAGTCTTTCCATACATCTTACCTTCTCTTTTCTCCTCCCCATTCTCATAAGTTTGTTCTCTATGTCTGTGTCTCCGTTGTTGCCCTGCAAATAATTTCATTGGTACATTTTTCTAGATTCCATATATATGCATTAGTATACAATATTTGTTTTTCTCTTTCTGACTTACTTCACTCTGTATAGAGGCCAGAATACTGGCATCATATTAAAACAGTGATGAGATTAGAAATGTTTCTTGACTGATCATGGCTGGAAGGAATTGACATATGTGGCACCTCCAAGGGTCTGTCAGTCAAAAGCATGCTTTGTGAGATACAGGGGCTGTCCATTCATACATTCATTAATACATTTAGTCATTCATTCATGTGTGTCATGAACTAGTGTGAGTTCATTCAAATGCACAATTCATTCAGAAATCCTATAACAGACAATAGTATGTACAAAAATATATTTACATGATTCTTTGCTTTCAAATCCAGAACAAAAGAGTTTAATTCTCTTCTGAGACTAGCTCTGTTACAGTCATCATTTGGGAAGCAAAGTGACTCAGTGATTCCATATACACTGACACATAGCCTAGCATGATTCAGAAGGAGACCAAAGCTGGTCTATGCTGTAGAGGATTGATTGATGAGGTCCCCATAAGCAAAAAGCACTTTCCTAAAAAAGGGACATCTCTGAAGTTTATTTGTAGACTCTTCAAAAATGCCACACACCCACAAATATCATGCCAATGGTAGAGTCTCAGAAAACGTTTGAACTTCTGGGAGTAAATATGCTTTATTTTTGTTGTTTGTTTAAGTCTGGTTGCTTTTCTAGAATTTTCCTATAGTTATTATCTGCTGCTCTCATGTATTTGTCTTCTAATCCTTTGTATGCCTGAAATAAAACAATAATTTAAGAATATCCTAAATGACAAAGGACAACATGAATAACTCAACTAACTTTCCCGTTACAGCTTGAATAACCATTTTTCTCTACTGACAGTTTAGTTTCTTTTGCACATTTAAATTTTATATTATTGAAGTACAGAAGAATCTGAATATATTTGACTAATCCATCAATAATACCAATATAATTATTTAATTATTTTTCTTACTGATATAAATGAAGATTTTACTCAGAGTATATGCACTGTTAACTGCATGCTTAATGCTATTATACAAACACATACATCACATATCTTATGTGAGGGTTAAACATATTCATAAGATTATTCTTGAATAAGGTATACAAATTGAGATTTCCTGCAGATTATTGACATGCTCTTCCAAATTATCCTGGAACCAAATATATTTGGTTCCTGAAAGCTACCAAGAATATTTCCTTTAATTAAAATAAAAAAATCTATAAATTGTTCTAAAATAGGGACTTCCCTGCTGGTCTAGTGGTTAACATTCCAAGGTTCCAAGGCAGGGAGAGCATGTTGGATCCCTGGTCAGGAAAATAAGATGCTACATGCCGTGCAGCCTGTCCAAAAGATAAATAACTATTCAAAAATGATCTTAAATCATTACAGTTAGCATAAGCTCATTGTTTCATTTGCTTTGGTAATAATGGTGGAGAAGATCCCTTACTCAATGATCTTTCATATGGAGGGCTATTTGTTAAAATAACAACCCTGGCCTTTCTCTAGTCTCTCACTCACTCATCCGTTAGCTGACTGGTGAGGTTGAAAAGAGGAACAGGTTGTGAGTAGTTTAATGCTTCCCTCTTCTTTCATCTGAAGAGTATGAATACAAGGAGCATTCCTCTGGGCTAGATTTCTGTGTTTTACAGTTTATAAGAAAAACAGAACAGAAAGCATGTCTTTTGAGTGCAGACTCCCAAGAAGAAGAAGAAGAAGAAAAAAAAAAAACGGATGAATCTGGCTACCCATGTGTAATTGGGTACACTCAAAATTAGGAAATTTAATTTGTCCCAATACTCAAGTCACATTCTAAACTTTGTTGATAAAGTGAAGATGAAATTTTGCCCTAAATATGTTTTTTTTAAATTTCTCAATTAGTTCAGAAGAGTATATGTATATATATATATATATATATATAGCCTCCCAGGTGGCACTAGTGGTAAGGAACCTGCCTATCAATGCAGGAGACATAAGAGATGAAGTTTTGATCCCTAGGTGAGGAAGATTCCCTGGAGGAGGGTGTGGCGACCGACCCACTCCAGTATGGAGAATACTGGAGTGCTTGGAGAATCCCATGGACAAAGATATCCTGGCAGGCTGTACAGTCCATAGGGCTGCAAAGATATGGACATGACTAAAGCCATATATATGAGAGACAGAGAGAATGAAACAGACAACAGACACGGAGAGAGGGGCTCTTCAGATTTTACAACAGTAAAGCGCAAATTCAGCTTCCCAGTTGGCGTCGATGGTAAAGAATCTGCTGCCAATGTGGGAGATGCAAGAGACACGAGTTTGACCTCTGGGTTTAAAAGGTCCCCTGGAGAAGGAAATGGCAATGGCCTTCAGTATTATTGCCTGGAAAATTCCATGAACAGAGGAGCCTGGGGGGCTACATAGAGTCACAAAGAGTTGGGTGTGACTGAGCGTGCAAAGAATAAATTCAATCAGAATGTATAAGCATTTAGGATATATACACCACTTATATAAATGCTGTGGAGAGAAAGAAAGCATATTATATTTCCTAACCTCAAAGAACTAGTAATTTGAGGAAATAAAAGCTAATATGCATGAAGCATATGGAGATTAAAAGGTTATGAATACAATAAAATTTGGAGAAAAGAGATGCAATTTGAGCAATTTTATATAGTTTTATAGTAGCGGCTTTGATAAGGTAGCATAAATAGAGGGCAGAAAGAACATCTTTCAGGTTGGAAGAAATTACCGGATCATAGTTAATGAGCTGAAAAGACTGTAGTTGATCAATCTGGAGAGATGGACACCCCTGGCCTGATTGCAAACAAATAAAACTTGACTTCCTGGTCAGAGATGATTATCAAAATGAAGAACTATGCTTGTCAGGAACATGAGGCAAAAACACAGTATACATATATTTTGTAATCTCCCCTTGGCTCTGAATATGATATGATTCTATAATATGACTGATCATGCCATTATTCACTTGCATTTTTATTATGTGTGGCTGGACAATAAATATTCTGTATTCACAACACCTCTGCAGAAAGACACTTATCTAGGGCTCTTTTCTAAAATTAGACTCAACTGAAATCTCATCACCAAAAAGTACATTCCAAAAAGATTATTATTTGTACATCATGACCAATAGACCTAATGATATGTATTTCCTTATAATGAAAATATATGACAATATTGAAGAAAGGGAAACCTTTGGGTTAACATAATGTTGTTGTTTTCAAACTGAGACAAATTCATTCTAATTTGTACACCTTATTATTTGTTGCACTGAATTGCCTCATTGGTCTTACATCAAGCTACCATCCTTCTATTTCTATAAATTTTAATTTTGTTCTCTCCAGGCAAGAACATGTATATGATGAAGTGTTATCAGAGATGACAAGATGGTAGTAAATAAAAAATTAAGGTAACCTTCTAATTTTGTAGACAGCTTTCTATTATGCTTACTTGGTTATGGTGCTGTGAGCTCATAGAGCAAGTGGCAGCAGAGTTAATCATAAGTATCCTGTGGTAATTTGTTATGACAGAACACCATGTGAGCTCATTAAACACAGTGACTCTTTATCCCTTTAATCTTATTTACTTCCTTTTATGATTTTCATCTACTAAATCTGTGGACCATGTAAAGATAGACAGCAAGAATGAAGAGCCACACCTAACATTATACAGAAGCATCTAGAAATGTGTTCTCACTAAAAATATGGCAAACATACCTCCACTATGTGACACTGAAACTATCTGCCTTTATGAATCATGGCTTGAAGCCCTATACATTTAATTATCCACAGTGAAGATGATGAAACTATAAAACATACTATATATAGCCATGTGCATGCTTGCTAAATTGCTTCAGTCATGTCTGACTCTTCACTAACCCATGGTCTGTAGCCCACCAGGCTCCTCTGTCCATGGGGTTCTCAAGACAAGAGTACTGGAGTGGATTGCCATTTCCTTCCTCAGTATATAGCCATAGTTTTTACTAAAACTGAATACAGTCATATTAAATATGCAGGATTCACTAAATTGTACAGGGCCATTGGGCTTCCTAGGTGGCCAGCGTGGTAAAGAACCTGCTTGTCAATGAAGGATATGTAAGAGATGAGGGTTCAATCCCTGGAACAGGAAGATCCCCTGGAGGAGGACATGGCAAGCTAATCCAGTATTCTTGCCTGGAGAATCCCATGGACAGAAGAGACTGGCAGGCTACAGTTCATAGGGTCACAGAGAGTTGGACATGACTGACAGTGACTGAGCGTGCATTCTTTACAATATTTGAACAACTCACCTATAGGTTACACAATGTAAGAACAGGAATTCTTTTATAGTTCTTGAAAATGAAAGTGTTAATTGTTCAGTGTGTCTGACTCTTTGTGACCCCATGCACTGTAGCCCACCAGGTTCCTCTCTCTGGGGCATAAGGAAACAGATCATAAAGACACATACAACCATTTTCAGGGGGAAAATATACTTTTATTTTTTAAGTTTATGCATTAAACCTAATGAGAATGTTACAAAACGTATGTCAATATATCTGATCATTTTTAAACACTTAAAAAATTTCCAGCTTTATTGGGGAATAGTTGGCAAATTAAAAATTATGCATACTTAAGGTGTACAAAGTGTTTTTTAAATTAATTTTTATTTTAACATAATGTTGTGTTTCTGCTATATAGCAAAGTGAATCAGTTATACGTATACATATATCCCCTCTTTTTTGGATTTCCTTCCCATTTAGGTCAAAACACAGCATTGGGTAGAGTTCCCCATGCTATATAGTAGGTTTTCTTTGGTTATCTATCCTCTACCTAATGCTGTATATATGTAAGTTCCAATCTCCCAGTTCACCCTTATCACCCTTCTGCTTTGTAGATAAATTCATCTGTATCATTTTTCTAGATTCCACATATATGCATTAATATATAATGTTTATTTTCTCAAGCTAACTTCTTTCATTCTGTATGATAGTCTCCAGGTCCATCCACGTCTCTATAAATGGCACAATTTCATTCCTTTTATGGCTGAGTAATATTCCATTGTATGCATATATGCACCACATCTTTTTTTTTATTTATTCCTCTGTTGATATGGACATTTAAGGTGTTTTTGTGTCTTGACTATTGTAAATAGTGCTTCAATAAACACTGGAGCACATGTGTCTTTTGGAATTACGGTTTTCTCTGGGTATATGCCCAAAAGTGAGATTGCTGGGTCATATGGTAGTTCTGGGCTTACCTGGTAGCCCAGTTGGTAAAGAAACCACCTGCAATGCAGGGAATCCTGGTTCAACCTTGGTCAGAAAGATACCCTGGAGAAGGGATAGGCTAGGCGGGAGACCTGGGTTCGATCCCTGGGGTGGGAAGATCCCCTAGAGGAAGACATTGCAACCCACTCCAATATTCTTGCCTGGAGAATCCTCATGGACAGAGGGGCCTGGCAGGCTACAGTCCATGGGGTCACAAAGAGTAAGACATGACTGAGCAACTAAGCAGAGCACAGCACATGGTAGTTCTATTTTTAGTTTTTTTTCTTTTTTTAACCTAATCTTTATTGGGGCATAGTTGTTTTAGTGCTTTCTAGGTGATGCTAGTGGTAAAGAATCCACCTGCTGGCTGATGCAGGAGACATAAGAGAAGTGAGTTCAATCGCTGGGTCGGAAAGATCCCATGGAGAAGGGCATGGCAACCCACTCCGGTATTCATGCCTAGAGAACTGCATGGACAGAAGAGTCTGCTGGGTTTTGGTCCATAGCGTCTCAGAGTCAGACATGACTGAAATAACTTAGCACGCACTCATAGTTGCTTTGAGGTAGTTTTATTTTTAGTTTTTTAAGAAACCTCCATACTGTTCTCCATAGTGTCTGTACCGGTTTACATCCCCAGCAACAGTGTAAGAGAGTTCCCTCTCCTCCATACCCTCTCCACCATTTATTGTTTGTAGAATTTTTGATGATGGCCATACTGCCCAGTTGGAGGTACTACCTCATTGTAGTTTTGATTTACATTTATCTGGTAATTAGTGATATAAAGCATGATTTCATTTCATGTGTTCATTGACCATCTATATGTCTTCAGAGAAATGCCTTTTTAGGTTTTCTATCTATTTATTTTTTTGATATTAAGCAGCATGAGCTCTTTGTATATTTTGTAGATATATTCCTTGATAGTTGCTTCATTTGCAAATATTTTCCACCATTCTGAGGGTTGTCTTTTCTTCTTGTTTATGACTTCCTTTGTTGTGGAAAAGTTTTTAAGTTTAATAAGTTCCATAAAGAAGACAAAATTTCAAAGAATCGATACTCAAACTGTGGTGCTGGAGAAGACTCCTGAACAGCAAAGAGATCAAACCAGTCAATTTTAAGGGAGATCAATCCTGAATATTTACTGGAAGGAATGATGCTGAAGCTTAAGCTCCAGTATTTTGGGCATCCGATACTTACAGATGACTCACTGGGAAAGTCCCTGATGCTGCAGAAGATTGAGGGCAGAAGAAGAAGAGCGCATCAGAGGATGAGATGGCTGGATAGCATTACTGATGCAATGAACATGAACTTGGGCGAATTTTGAGAGGTGGTGAGGGGCAGGGAGGTCTGGTGTGCTACAGTCCATTGGGTCACAAAGAGTAGGATATGACTGGGTGATCGAACAACAAAGAGTTCCATTTAGTTTATTTTAGTTTTTATTTTAATTACACTAGGGGGTGGGTCAAAAAAGATCTTGTGCTATTTATGTTAGAGTGTTCTGCCTATCTTTTCCTCTGAGAGTTTCATAGTGTCTGGCCTCACATTTAGGTCTTTAAACCATTTGATGCTTAGTTTTGTGTATGATGCTAAGGCGTGTTCTAGTTTCATTCTTTCACATGTTTGTCCAGTCTTTCCAGCATCACTTATTGAGGAGACTGTCTTTACTTCATTACATATTATTGCTTCTTGGGTCACAGATTAGGTAACCATCTATGACCCTACAAGAGACTGACCCAGACTCGCCCCTGAGTGACCAGGAGTCTCCAGCGGAGGTGTGGGCTGGCGTTGGCCTGCTGCAAGGTCGGGGGCACTGACTGCAGCAGTGTTTGCGTGGGACATTTTGAAAGAGGTCACCATTATCTTCATTTGGCCTCATTATCTGAGGCTATAGTTTGGCCTCAGGTCAAGCAATGGGAAGGGAACACAGCCCCACCCATCAATAGAAAATTGGATTAAAGATTTACTGAGCAAGGCATTCCCCATCAGAACAAGACCCAGTTTCCTCTTCCATCAGTCTCTCCCATAAGGAAGCTTCCATAAACCTCTTATTCTTATCAATCAGAGGGTAGACAGAGGAAAATCACAATCACAGAAAACTGATCAAACTGATCACATGGACCCCAGTCTTGCTAACTCAATGAAACTGTGAGCCATGCCATGTAGGGCCACCCAAGACAGATGGGTAATGGTAGAGATTTCTGACAAAACGTGGTCCACTGGAGAAGGGAATGGCAAGCCACTTCAGTATTCTTGTCTTGAGAACCCCATGAACAGTATGAAAAAGCAAAAAGATAGGACCCTGGAAGATGAACTCCCCAGGTTTGTAGGTGCCCAATATGCTACTGGAGATCAGTGGATAAATACTCCAGAGAATGAAGAGATGGAGCCAAAGCAAAAACAACACCCAACTGTGGATGTGACTGGTGATGGAAGCAAAGTCCGATGCTGTGAAGAGCAGTATTGCATAGGAACCTGGAATGTTAGGTCCATGAATCAAGGCAAATTGAAAGTGGTCAAGCAGGAGATGGCAAGAGTGAACGTTGACATTTTAGGAATAAGTGAACTAAAATGGACTGGAATGGGTGAATTTAACTCAGATTACCATTATACCTACTCCTGTGGGCAAGAATCCCTTAGAAGAAATGGAATATCCATCATAGTCAACAAAAGAGTCTGAAATTCAGTACTTGGATTCAATCTCGAAAATGATAGAATGATCTCTGTTCATTTCCAAGGCAAACCATTGAATATCACAGTAATCCAAGTCTATGCCCTGACCAGTAATGCTGAAGAAGCTGAAGTTGATCAGTCCTATGAAGACCTACAAGACCCTCTAGAGCTAACACCCAAAAAAGTTGCCCTTTTCATTATAGGAAACTGTAATTCAAAAGTAGAAAGTCAGGAGATACCTGGAGTGACAGGCAAATTTGGCCCTGGAGTACAAAACAAAGTAGGTCAATGGCTAACAGAGCCTTGCCAAGAGGACTCACTGATCATAGCAAACACCCTCTTTCAGCAACGCAAGAGAAGACTCTACACATAGACATCACCAGAAAGTCAATACCGAAATCAGATTGATTATATTCTTTGCAGCCAAACATGGAAAAGCCCTATACAGTCAGCAAAAACAAGACTGGGAGCTGACAGTGGCTCAGATCATGAACTCCTTACTGTAAAATTCAGACTTAAATTGAAGAAAGTAGGGAAAAACACTAGATCATTCAGGTGTGACCTAAATCATATCCCTTACGATTATACAGTGGAAGTGAGAAATAGATTCAAGACATTAGATCTGATAGACAGAGTGCGTGAGGAACTATGGACAGAGGTTCATGACATTGTACAGGAGGCAGTGATCAAGACTATCCCCCCAAAAAAGAAAGGCAAAGAGGCATAATGGTTATCTGAGGAGGCCTTAAAAATAACTGATAAAAAAAAGAGAAGCAAAAAGCAAAGGAGAAAAGGAAAGCTATACCCATTTGAAAGTAGAGTTCCAAATAATAGCAAGGAGAGATAAGAAAGCCTCCAGGAATACAAAGTCAAGTGGACCTTAGGAAGCATCACTATCAACAAAGGTAGTAGGGTGATTGAATTCCAGTTGAACTATTTCATGTCCTAAAAGATGATGCTGTGAAAGTGCTGCACTCAAATGCTAGCAAATTTGGAACACTCAGCAATGGCCACAGGACTAGAAAAGGTCAGTTTCCATTCCAATCCCAAAGAAAGACAATGCCAAATAATGCTCAAACTACCACACAATTGCACTTATCACACACACTAGCAAATTAATGCTCAAAATTCTCCAAGCAGGGTTCAACAGTACCGTGAATTTCCAGTTCAAGCTGGATTTAGCAAAAGTAGAGGAACCAGAGATCAAATTGCCAACATCCAGTGGATCATTGAAAAAACAAGAGAGTTCCAGATAAAACATCTACTTCTGCTTTATTGACTACTTCAAAGCCTTTGAGTGTGCAGATTACAACAAACTGTGGAAAATTCTGAAAGAGATGGGAATACCAGACCACCTGACCTGCCTCCTGAGAATTATCACCCTTCTTATTTAACATATATTGCAGAGTACATCATCCAAAATGCCAGGCTGGATGAAGCGCAAGCTGGAGTCAAGATTGCCAGAAGAAATATCAGTAACCTCAGATACGCAGATGACACCACGCTTACGGCAGGAGGCAAAGAAGAACTAAGGAGCCTCTTGAGGAAAGTGAAAGAGAAGAGTGAAAAAGTTGGCTTAAAGCTCAACGTTCAGAAAACTAAGATCATGGCATCTGGTCCCATCACTTCATGGGAAATAGATGGGGAAACAGTGGAAATAGTGTCAGACTTTATTTTGGGGGGCTCCAAAATCACTGCTTATGGTGATTGCAGCCATGAAATTAAAAGATGCTTACTCCTTGAAAGGAAGGTTATGACCAACCTAGATAGCATATTTAAAAGCAGAGACATTACTTTGCCAACAAAGGTCCGTCTAGTCAAGGCTATGGTTTTTCCAGTGGTCATTGGATTTGGACGGTGAAGAAAGCTGAGCGCCAAAGAATTGATGCTTTTGAACTGTGATGTTGGAGAAGACTCTTGAGAGTCCCTTGGACTGTAAGGAGATCCAACCAGTCCCTCCTAAAGGAGATCAGTCCTGGTTGTTCATTGGAAGGACTGATATTGAAGCTGAAACTCCAATACTTTGGGCACCTCATGCAAAGAGTTGACTCATTGGAAAAGACCCTAATGCTGGGAAGGATTGGGGGCAGGACGAGAAGGGGACGACAGAGGATGAGATGGTTGGATGGCATCACCGACTCGATAGACATGGGTTTGGGTAAACTCTGGGAGTTGGTGATGGACAGGGAGGCCTGGCATGCTGCAATTCATGGGGTCGCAAAGAGTCGGACACGACTGAGCGACTGAACTGAACTGAACTGAAATGCAATTAATAAGTTATTGCTGTTCAATTGATAAATTTGGCTGAGAAAAGTGTCATTTTTTTTTTAGTCTCAAATTGTATTTAAATTCAAGGTATAATTCTCAAGAAAATAAATACAGGAAAAAATACAGAGCAATAATGTAGTGAGATAATTTTCCATTGGTATATCAAGAAATTCTGAAGAATTTCCAAAATACAGGAAAAGTGGAATCAGATTGAAAAAAAAAATCAGAGCAGAAAACTTCTGTCAAGGATCCTTGAAATGTAAATATAATGATGGAAATAACAACTTCACCACCACAGAATCTCAGGGGAATGCCAGATACAATGAAAAAAATTCAGGAGGAGGGTAGAATCACTGGGACACTTTTCAGAGCAACTAACTGAAAAACTATATTCTGAATAGCTGAGTCCAATGGAGCTTTTTTTTTTTTTTGGTAAATAGTATCAGAGCTATACCAAGGAGAACAGTATCTTTAAGGCTATAAACCTAAGAATAACTTTCTAACTGAAGCAGTCTTCTTGGTTAGAAAGCTAACCATGCAGTTGTTACCTGCAAGAGATGCCAGCAGAGCCTGGGATGATTAGAAATCTTTACAAAAGTAAAGCGAGTGAATATCAGGAGAAGTAGGTTCTAATAATTGGCCCCAAATCTAATCTTTTGCAAGTCCATCTCCTGAAGTGGGAATTCCAACCCAGGAGACAGTACTGTGGCTTGGAAAGTAAAGCTGAATTTAAGATTGCCCGTTCACCAGGTGGATTGAATCTCAACATCCAGAAGATGTTATCTGCACACCCTCCCCAGCCACATTTCTATAGCAACTTTCCCCTGCAAACACTCTCACATACTCACAGGTGAGGAGTAGG
Source organism: Okapia johnstoni (assembly GCA_024291935.2). NCBI lineage: Eukaryota > Metazoa > Chordata > Mammalia > Artiodactyla > Giraffidae > Okapia > Okapia johnstoni. The sequence continues at coordinate 29,212,699 of CM044310.1, read as the reverse complement.
ATTTTAAAAACAGGATCTCCTTTTATGTTCGGGAGAACAGGGATTATCACTTGAATTGAAATATTCATTCTTTTCAGGCTTCCTTAGTAGTTCTGCTGGTAAAGAATCTGCCTGCAATTCAGGAGACTCTGGTTCAATTTCTGGGTTGGGAAGATCCACTGGAGAAGGGATAGGCTACCCATGCCAGTATTCTGGCCTGGAGAATTCCATGGACAGAGGAGCCTGGGAGGCTACAGTTCCAGGGTGGCAGAGTCAGACAAGACTGAATGACTTTCACTTTCTCTTGCAATCTTTTCACAAATTTTGGTAAGCTGAGAATTACTAAAGATTTGGAGAAAATATCACCATTAGGAAGGAGAGATTCCAATATTAAAATTTGGTAATCTTTATTTCTTTGTTAAAACTCTAGCAATATCAATGGATTCAAGAAACCGTTGATCTTGAAAATGGTAAATATTTTCCAGAGCTTTTTGTGTGTGTATTTTGTGAAATAGGGATCTAGCTTTTTTGAAAAAATTAGCATATTAGTGCAATGGAATTTTTGATTAATTACTTTCTTGGTCACTATTAAAATCTGTTTCCTGACTCTTCATGTGTCATCCTTTGTTCTATTCATTTATCCTTCAGACTCCTTCTTTAGTATCATTTGTGTATCTGTATAATAATTTATATTAATTACATTAATATTGCATTAGTCTATATTACTGAATTCTGTCATGTTTCTGTGTTGTTTTTATTGTTGTCTGATTTCTTGGATTTACTGTGTAGATAAACATGTTATTTGCAAATAAAAATATGGTAGCTATCCAATTCCACCTTTCATTGTGTTAATATGATTCACAATAGGTTTGATAGTGTAAACATTTAAGATGTAGTATTTTCCCTTGATATTAACGCAAACTTTTCTATAATTTTAACAGTAGATCTGTTGTCTGTTTTATAAAGAGAAAAACATTTCTATTATAGCATATTGAGAGTTGCATTATATTTATTTTTGAGCAGTAAATTTTCTCTTCATCATCTGTGGATGTTGAATTTTATCAGAATACATTTTGTATTCCACTTAAGTGATCATATATTTTTTCTCTTTAATTACTGTAGTGAATTGCATAAATGGATTTCTTAATATGAAATCACTCTTGCATGTTAAACTTAACCCAGTTTGATCATGGTATATTAGTTTTTAATAACACAGATGGATTCCATTTGCTAATATTTTATTTAGGATTTATGCATCTACAACTAAAGTTGATCTATAGTGCCTCTCCAAAGATATATTCCTTGGAACATTGGTTTTCTCTGGTAGCTATTAAGTTTTTAAAATAATCTTTTTTCAGTTTAGCTCAGGAAATTCTAAGATAATTATATGAAGGAATAAATAGTAAATTTGACAAATAGAAGGGGGAATGGTGGAAGTAGTGACAGATTTCCTATTCTTGGGCTCTAAAATCACTGCTGATGGTGACTGCAACCAAGAAATCAGAAGACGATTGCTTCTTGGCAGGAAAGCTATGACAACCCTAGACAGTGTGTTGAAAAGCAGAGACATTACTCTCCCAACAAAGGTCCATATAGTCAAGGCTGTGGTCTTTCCAGTGGTCAAGGATGGCTGTGAGAGCTGGACCATAAAGAAGACAGATAATCAAAGAACTGATGCCTTCAAACTGTGGTGCTGGAGAAGACTCCTGAAAGTCCCTTGGACAGCAAGGAGATCAAACCAATCGATCTTAAAGGAAATCAACCCTGACTACTCATTGGAGGGACTGATGCTGAAGCTGAAGCTGAAGCTCCTGTATTTTGGTCATCTGATGTGAATAGTTGACTCACTGCGATAGTCTCTGACGCTGGGGAAGATTGAGGGCAGAAAGAGAAGAGGGCATCAGAGGAAAAGATGGCTGGATGGCATCACCAACGTAATGGACATGAACTTGGGCAAGCTTCGGGCGATGGTGAGGGACAGGGATGCCTGGCGTGCTGCAGTCCAGGGGGTCACAAAGAGCCGGACAAGATTAGGCAACTGAACTGAACTGAAGATGCTTGATTGGGGTAAAGCAATAAGGTAAAATAATCGGCAGTCGTCATATGCAAACACAGCTGAATAAAATAAAACCATAACTTAAAAATAAGTCTATGCTTTAAAAAGTAAAACAATGAGAGATGTACCTTACAAAAATTAAGACGAGTTATAAAACCAGAGAAATGGCAATGGTGTAGCACAGAGAAGAATAAAACAGGTACATAAATGAAATGACCCATCGCAGACCCACGTACTTATGTGAGTGCAAAAGACCCCTCCATGTAAGGGTATTAGATAAATTGTAAAGAAGAGCAGCAAAATTGGGGGAAAAAACACATTAATAAATTAAAAAAGAAGAACTACACTATAATATGAAAACTTACTGAGATCAACTTCACATAAATTAAATGGCTACATGTAAATATTAAAATATTAGTATTAATAGAAGAAATAAGAAATAAAATCTTTATAAGCCATGTATGGAAAAAGACAGTGTAACCATGCCTTCAAAATATATCAGAAGTATAGATTTTGGAAACAGTAAAAGTAATGTAAAAGAAAATACATGAGAAACAAGTTAACAAAGCATTGCTATTTTAGTATTAGCCAATCAAAACTGACTTTGTGGCAAACAGGGTTATTCAGAATAAAGATGAGTATACAGAGGAGAAAGCTCACCAGGAGCATATAATAGTTTTGACTTGCTTGCAGCTAACGATGTCAAGGCAAAGAATAACAAAATATGCAATAAAATATATGAGCAGTGTATTTAGTATACCATATCTAGTGAACTTAAGTTTCTTTACATAATGTATAAGTATGCATGAATATTTACTAAAACTTTGCTTGGGATTAAGAGATGCTAAAAGAAATAGATAGAAATACCACAATAGGAGGCTTTAACATGCCACTGTCAGTAAAAGGCAGACCTAACAGACAGAAACCAAATATGGATATAAAAGACCCATAGAATCCAAGTCAGTAAGATAAATCTGGGTAAAAAAATCTTAGCACTCTAATAGTAGAGAATACAACTTTTTCTCCCATCCACAGGGAATATCCACAACACTGATTATGTATTAGATATAAAAATACTACAAACAGTACTCTGACCACAATGCAGTTTAAGCAGATATTGTAAAGAATTTTTTAAAAGACTTTCATACTAAACATTACAAAACCTTCTATTAAACAGATCTTGAGTGAAAAGGGAAATGCAAAATGAATTACAGAATCTCTGAAAACTAGTGAATGAAAAAGCACATATCAGAATCTGTAGTCTATTTTAAGGGGATTCCCAGGTGGCTCTGGGGCTTCTCTTGGGGCACAGCTGGTAAAGAATCCATCTGCAATGCAGGAGACCTAAGTTCGATCCCTGGGTTGGGAAGATCCCCTGGAGAAGGGAACGGCTACCCACTCCAGTATTCTGACTTGGAGGATTCCATGACTGTACAGTCCATTGTGTCGCAAAGAGTTGGACACGACTGAGCGACTTTCATTTTCACTTTCCCTTTCCCAGGTGGCTCAGTGGTAAGGAATCTGCCTGCCAATGCAGGAGACCCTGGAGACATGGGTTCAGTCCCCGGATCTGAACGATCCCCTGGAGTAGGAAATGGCAGCCAGTATTCTTGCCTGGGAAATCCCATAGACAGATGATCTTGGTGGGCTGCATAGTCCATGGAGTCACAAAGAACTGGACTGGACTGAGCACACAGGCTAGATGAAAGGAAACTTCATAGCTCTAAACATATCGATAAACATACATGAATGAAAATATATGAATTAATTTTCTAATTCAATATACTAGCAGAAAAAAATTAAGTAACCCTAAGAAAATCTAAGAAAAGAAATAAAGCTAAACATAGACACTCATGAGGTAGATATTGATGATATAGGAGAATGGCACTGAAGCATGTAAATTATCGTACGTGAAATGAATCGCAGTCCAGGTTCGATGCATGATACAGGGTGCTCAGGGCTGGTGCATCGGGATGATCCAGAGGGATGGGATGGGGAGGGAGGTGGGACGGGGGTTCAGGAAGGAGAACACATGTACACCCATGGCGGATTCATGTCAATGCATGGCAAAACTAATACAATATTGTGAAGTAAAAAATAGATAAATAAATAAATTTTAAAAAAGAGTATATCTAGTTATGACATTTGCCATGAAGTGATGGGACCAGATGTCATGATCTCAGTTTTTTTTAATGTTGAGTTTCAAGCCAGCTCAGTCTCTATTGAGATTGAGATTCAAGCTCAGTCTCACCAGCAAAGTAAAACCACAACGAGACACCTTCTCTCAACCCTCAGATGTGCAACAGTTTGTATCTGGGTTCTCCAAGCATCGGTATAGATGTAAGAAAGTAAAAACTCTTGTGCATAGCTGGTGAGAGTGCAAAGTATTAGTCGCTCAGTCATGTTGGTCTCTTTGCCACCCCATGAACTGTAGCCTGCCATGCTCCTCTGTCCATGGAATTTTCCAGCCAAGAATACTGGAATGGGTAGCCATTCCCTTCTCCAGGGGATCATCCCCACCCAAGGATCGAACCCAGTTCCCCAACAAAGCAGATAGATTCTTTACCAAATGAGCCAAGGTGAGAGTGCAAAGTGTAACACGTATTTTGGAAAGTATTAAATATAGATATTATATGTATAATATATATCTATACATCTAATAGACTATATGTGCATATCCTTGCAATTTTACTTTAAAGTTTTTACCTTAAAAACACTTATTCCTATGGATAAGACATTTATAAAGCTTTTAATTTTATCACAGAGTGTAACAGTGGAAAAAATAGAATAAATGCAACTATCCCTTAGTAGATAAATGGATAAGCTGTGTTTTTTCTTACTTGCAATACTGTAGTTAAGATGAATTTTAAAAATTACTTGTATCAAAATGAATGAATCTTAAAGACATAATACTGAGTCCTAAAAATAATTTGTCAAAGGATAAAAACTATAATTTGCCATTAATATAAAATTTAATTGTAAAAAATAATTGTACATACTTTTCTATGAGTACCTATATAAGCACTAAGCATATAAAAATTCATGAGATTTATTTAGGCACCATCTCTGTATTTATACAGAAATTGGCAGAAAGATTATAGTGGCAGTATACTGTTATAATTTTACATTCTTAATGTGTAAGTGAAACAAACACTGAGAAATAGTAACACCTTTTAAATTACCCTTTCAAGTTCAAAGGGTCGGGTATACCAGAGTTTGAATTGTTCTGTATGCTTAAAGTATTCCATAATTGAAACACAAATCATACATTTTAGTGTTTTCCTTAAATATTCATATATAGGGATATATTAATAAGGCTATATTATTGCAAAATTATTTAAAAATTAGTTCTTATTTAACTGCTGTGTAAAGTTAAAATATATATATAATGTTGTAAACCTAAAATTCAAAGCAGTCCCACTTATCTGTCTCCCAAGAAATATTTGTTTTTAATCAAATCTTGACAAGAGATTTTTGAAAGTACCTTCTTTTAAGACTCTTGTGTTAAAGTTCATTTTGGTACAGGAATTCTCAACATGACAGAACTTTCTTAGCTATAATTTGTGATGCAAGGTGTGAGAACTGGAGTGATGACTTGATTATTACAAGTGTCAATGTGAGAAAACCAAAAAGGTGATTACAGGAACAGCCTGAAACTCTCAAGTGCCAAACATAATGCAATTTTGGAGAAACATAGACTCCATAAAACTCATTATTTTCACTGTAGTCAGAAAAGTTTCCAAAAGTGCTTTTTCTTATAAACAGTAAATCAAAATAAATTATTTCAATTTTAACCTTTATGGGAAATGTAAAGCATTTCTCTTTGAAGTTAAGATTTAAAGACAAACAAAACTGTGCAAATTTCTTCTTTAATTTGGCAGTTTACTTTGTCTTTGAGGTATGGGACTACTTTCATCAGGGGATAGGAGTAAGTATGATACAAACTACTTCAGTGAACCCCTTAAATCTAACTATAAGTCAGCCTCTAGAAAATGTTAAGTGAAAAAAATCACAACAATGAGGAAAGAACACAAAAACTATGAAATCATAACTTTTTTGGAAACCATTATAAACCAGAGGTTGTGGAGCAGCCAAAAATTCCAATATCCCAGGAAAGACCTCCAGGAGGGCTGGCGTGTCACATCAGCTCACCTGTGGTGAAGAACGGAAGCCAGAGATGCCAGTCAGCATCCCATGACTAGGAGTAAATCAGCTAGAACTGGATGTCTTGCTTAATGCCCGGTGTAGACTATCATGACAGTGGAGACCCACTCAGAACCAGGATAGCTACTCTTTTTCAGACAAATTAGATTTCAAAAGAAAATTAGGACATAATGACAAAGATTTAAATTTACCAAGAGGACAAAACAATCCTATATGTGTATATACCTAAGACCAGAGCTTCAAAATACACAAAGCAAAAACTGACAGAACTGGGATGAAAAATAGATAAATCTAAAATCTGATTTAGAGACTTTAAAAGTCAGTTCTTACAATTGATAGAAGTAGGCAGAAAATCAGTGCAAAAACACAACATAATGGATACATATAGGCTACTCACATGATAGAATATACATTCTTCCCAATTACACTGGAATATTAATCAGGATAGACCATAGTCTAGGCTATTAAAAAACTTCAGCATGTTAAAACAATTGAATCATGCAAGAGATACTTTCTGATCACAATACGATTACAAAAGAAATCTACAACAAAAATTCATCCTCAAATGTTTGTCAACTAAGCAACATAATTCTTTGTAAATCATGGTGTCTAACTCATTGATCAAAGAGGAGAAGTAGAAAATGTTTTGAATTAAATAAAATTGAAAACACAACATATCAAAATTTATGAGATAAACTAAGGATATGCTTACAGGAAAATTTAAGCGTCAAGTGCTTATATTAAGAAACATAGAAGGACTCAAACCAATGATCTAATTTTCTACTCAATAATAAGAAAAGCAAGACAAATTCAGGATAAATTGAGCAGGAGAAAAAATAATAAAAATAGAAATCAATAAAATTAAAAACAGAAACAATAGGGAGAAAGAAATGAAACACAGATGACTCTGATACTAAAATTAAAACTAATAATTATTTTGCCATCTCATTAGATGGAAAGACATATCTAATATTAACTGATATATTACTAAATAACAAGATAACTGAAAATCTTAAAAATAAGAGAAAAACATGTTAATAATTTTGACAATTAGATGAAATAGAACAACTTATTGAAACATACAATATAGCAAAATCTCAGAAAAAAAAGAAAAGGTCTGAATGCATAGGCTTACATTGATTAAAAAAACTGAATTTATAGTTTAAAACTTTTCTGCAAAGAAAACTCTAAGTGCACATGGCTTGGCTGATAAATTCTACCAAATATTAATGGAAGAAATACTACCAGCGTGTAACATACTCATACAGAAAATGGAAGAAGAAGAAACACTTCCCTATTTATTTTATGATGTAAGAATCACCCTGATACCAAAAGCAGACAAAGATATTACAAGAAAAGAAATCTACCCATCAATGTCCATGCTGAACATAATTGCTAAAATACTTCTTTATTAAATCCAGCTGTATATATCCATTATGACTAAGTGGAGTTTAACTTGAGAAAGCAAGCTTGCCTCTACATTTTAAAAAATCAATCATATTCACTAAATCAATAAACAATCCCATTTCCTGATATGTGTGTTTATAGCAAGTTTAATCATAAGTGCCAAAAACAGGAAACAACTCAAAGATTCATCAACTTAGATGTGGATATACTGATTGTAGAATAGCAATTAAATGGAATTCTCATGAGTGTTAAAAATCAATGAAAATTGATATATTCAATAACGTGGATGACTCTAAAATGGATCATGCTCAAAGCAGGAAAAGGAGGGTGTGTGAGGAATTGAGAGAGTGGCATTTACATATATACACTAGCATGTGTAAAACAGATAGCTAGTGGGAAGCTGCTGTAGAGCACAGGGAGCTCAGCTCAGTGCTCTGTGATGAACGAAAAGGGTGGGATGGGGTGGGGGGGTGGGAAGGAGGATCTAGTGGGAGGGTATGCATGTATACATATGGCTGATTCACATTGCTGTACAGCAGAAATTAACATAACATTGGAAAGCAATTTTACTCCAATAAAAAATTAAAATGGGTTGTACTAAGGGAAATACTTCAGACTCAGAAGCTATTCACTGTATGACTCCATGTATTTGACAGTCTGGAAAAGGCAGAATACCAGGGGCTGGATGTGGAAATATTGGATTTATTATAAAGGGACAAGGGAACATTATGGGGGTGAGTGAACTGCTCTATATCTTGATTGTGGTGGAGGTTATAGATTGCATGACTCTTATGAATGATCTGAAAATTATGAATGACAACCCAGTGTGTCAGCAGAGGCTGATGCAGGGTGCTTGAGAGTTCCCCTCAGTCTGTCTCTCTCCAACACAATAACTGTACCATCAAGACACAGTGTGGACAGAATCTGGATTGCTGGGACCATGTGGAGAAGAAGCCTAGAGATCAACTTGACCGGCACTGTTCATGTAAGATGAGTGAGTGAGAAATAAGCCTTGTGGTGAGACTGTGAGTTTGTTGCCCATATCACTCATTGTTTATAACGCTACCCTTGGGGATCTGCCTGTCACAGGTAACCACCAACCTGCCTTTTCTACACGGACACATCCACATTTCCTGCTAGAATCACCCCTGAAGAGTCAAGACGTGCTCCACTCACGATATCCCCATGACATTAAATAAAATTGTGAAGTAGACTTTATTGGTTTTCAGTGCCCAAATTCCTCATCCACTACACCCATTCATTTCTTTCACTAGAGTCTTCATGTTTAATATGATGACTTAAGTTGTATTGTCACTGCAATCATCTAAGAAACATTTTAATAAAGAATTAGAGCTCTGTCTATTGAAATTCTGATATTAATGCATAAAGAGGTCATTTGGAGATCATACATTTCTTCCTGTCCTATACCTTACCACAGTGAATATTTCTCGCCATCAGCTCTCCCTGGTACTGATCTATAAGAGAAAATGTAGAATACAAGTTAATGGAGAGAATGTACCAGACTTGCGCTTCTAAAATGCCACAGAATAAGATTTCAGTCCTCTAAAATTAAGGAGAATGACTTTATTTTTAATCTTTCAGTTTAAATCAAATATATATAAAATTAAAATGCTGGATTGGAAGAGTAAGTCTACCTTTTCATACATATTCACATATGATAAACCATTTATAGACACTTCAAACTCCGCTGCTTATATGCATTTTTCATAGATAATGGCTTGCTAAAAATACTTTGAAATTTTAATAAGAGAACTCCCATTCAAATCTTATTCTCCTTTGTAGTATTCAAATATCACTAAGTAATAAAGCTACAGACAATTTTTGCCTCTGATAATTTATATGTAGAATATTTCTTGCCCTCAAACTGTTTCCTTTGAGAGAAGCTTAATTGAGAAATAAAGTGGAATAATGAAGAATCCATTGAAACTCATAGAATTTTATAGTCCATAGAATTATAACAAGAGTAAGCTAATTGATCCTAAAACCTGCCTCTTCTATATTTTAAATATCTGTCAACCTTAACTTTTCATCCATCTTCAGCACCACCGCTGAAGTTCAGTTACCTAAGTATTCGTCTCATTTATCCTTTAGACTAATACTAACTTTTTTCTACCTCTTTTATCTCCACAAGTCAACTGGAGTAAACATTATAAAATGTAAATATGGAGGGCAGCCCCAAGATGGCAGAGTAATAGGACGGGGAGATCACTTTCTCCCCCACAAATTCATCAAAAGATCATTTGAATGCTGAGCAACTTCCACAAAACAACTTCTGAAAGTTGACTGAGGACACCAGACACCCAGAAAGGCAGCCCATTCTCTTTGAAAGTATGTAGGAGAAAATATAAAAGACAAAAACAGAGACAAAGAGTTAGGGACAAAGACCTGTCCTGGGGAAGGAGTCATGAAGGAGAAGTTTCCAAACAGTAGGAAACCCTCTCACAGGTGTGTCTGTGGGGAGCTTTGGAATCTCAGAGGGCAACAACCAGGAGGAAAGAAAAGAAAAAACCCACAGTTTAGGCGCCTAACCACAACTGTCAATGGAGAAGAAGCCCAGACTCGAGCATCTGCCACCAGCAAGCGGGTGCTGGACAGGGAGGCACAGGCTGCATCATTGGTCCTTAGGGTCAGGATTGGGCCTGAATGCCCTGAGGACAATCTGAGGGAGCTAACGTGGGATAGCAACCCAAACTGTGGGGTCACCAGAGAGGGAAAAAAAAAAGAAAGAAAGAGAGAGAACTTTTCGGCGAAAGGCTCTAACTCGCAGCCTGGCCCACTCATAGAAAATATGATTGAGTGAATACCAAAGGACAGCTAGCCAGCTGCATACAGGCCCCTCTCCCCAGCCAGAGGCAGAGAGGCAGGCGTTTGACAGCCAGAGGTGGAACACAAAGAGCTACTCCAATATTGGCTCCAGAGACCAGCATCTTCCACCAATCTGTGAGCAGGCTCCCGGTTGCTAACCACGTCTTCTTGGGATCCTAGATGGTTGACATCTGCCAGGAGGGTCACAGCCTGAGATCAGCTCCCCAGAGGAGACACACAGCTCACCTGAGACAGTTCGTTCACCAAGCACCTGGTTGCCTGAAGTGCTTGGACCTGGGAAGGGCACAAAACGCTTGCCCAACCGAGTCTGTGCCCTTGTGGAGTACCTGAGAACCTGAACCTGAGCGGCTTAGACCTGGGAAGTGCATGCAATGCAGAGCCCGCTTTGGACAGTGTCCTGCAGAGCACCCTGGAGCCTGAGCAGTGTAGACCTGGACAACACACAAGGCTGTGAGCTGGGGCAAACCCAGTGAGGTTCATACACTGTGAGCACTCCACATACATGCCAGAGATATTTGTTTGCAGTATTCCTCCCTCCTTACAACAGAACTGAACAAGTGAGCCTAAATAAGTGACCATCTTTGCCCCCGTGTGTCAGGGCAGAAATTAGACACTGAAGAGACTTGTAAACAGAGGAAACCAAAATAAACAAAGAAGAGGGAACCGCTGTGGAAGTGACAGGTGCAACAGATTAAAACTCTGTAGTTAACATTGACTAAGCATTCAGTTCAGTTCAGTCACTTAGTCGTGTCCGACTCTTTGCGACCCCATGAATCGCAGCATGCCAGGCCTCCCTGTCCATCACCAACTCCCGGAGTTTACACAAACCCATGTACATCGAGTCGGTGATGCCATCCAGCCATTTCATCCTCTGTCGTCCCCTTCTCCTCCTGCCCCTAATCCTCCCAGCATCAGGGTCTTTTCCAATGAGTCAACTCTTCGCATGAGGTGGCCAAAGTATTGGAGTTTCAGCTTCAACATCAGTCCTTCCAATGAACACCCAGGATTGATCTCCTTTAGGATGGACTAGTTGGATCTCCTTGCAGTCCAAGGGACTCTCAAGAGTCTCCTCCAACACCACACTTCAAAAGCATCAATTCTTTGACGCTCAGCTTTCTTCACAGTCCAACTCTCACATTCATACATGACTACTGGAAAAAACATAGCCTTAACTAGATGGACATTTGTTGGCAAAGTAATGTCTCTGCTTTTAAATATGCTATCTAGGTTGGTCATAATTTTCCTTCCAAGGAGTAAGCTTCTTTTAATTTCATGGCTGCAATCACAATCAGCAGTGATTTTGGAGCCCCCCAAAATAAAGTCTGACACTGTTTCCACTGTTTCCCTATCTATTTGCCATGAAGTGATGGGACCAGATGCCATGATCTTAGTTTTTTGAATGTTGAGCTTTAAGCCAACTTTTTCACTCTCCTCTCTCAGTTTCATCAAGAGGCTTTTTAGTTCTTCTTCACTTTCCGCCATAAGGTTGTGTCATCTGCATATCTGAGGTCATTGATATTTTTCCCAGAAATCTTGATTCCAACTTGTGCTTCATCCAGCCAGCATTTCTCATGATGTACCGTGCATATAAGTTAAATAAGCAGGGTGACAATATGCAGTCTTGACATACTCCTTTCCCTATTTGGAACCAGTCTGCTGTTCCATGTCCAGTTCTAACTGTTGCTTCCTGACCTGCATACAGATTTCTCAAGAGGCAAGTCAGATGGTCTTGTATCTCTTTCAGAATTTTCTACAGTTTATTGTGATCCACACAAAGACTTTGGCATAGTCAATAAAACAGAAATTGATGTTTTTCTAGTACTCTCTTGCATTTTTGATGATCCCTTGGATGTTGGCAATTTGATCTCTGGTTCCTCTGCCTTGTATAAAACCAACTTGAACATCTGGACGTTCATGGCTCACGTATTGCCTGGCTTGGAGAATTTTCAGCATTATTTTGCTGGCATGTGAGATGAGAGCAATTGTGCAGTAGTTTGAGCATTCTTTGGCATTTCCTTTCTTTGAGATTGGAATGAAAACTGACCTTTTCCAGTCCTGTGGCCACTACTGAGTTATCCAATTTTGCTGGCATATTGAGTGCAGCACTTTCACAGCATCATCTTTTAGGATTTGAAATAGCTCAACTGGAGTTTCATCACCACCACTAGCTTAGTTTGTTGTGATGCTTCCTAAGGCCCACTTGACTTTGCATTCCAGGATGTCTGGCTCTAGGTGAGTGATCACACCATCATGATTATCTGGGTCAAGAAGATCTTTTTTGTACAGTTCTTCTGTGTATTCTTGCCACCTCTTCTTAATATCTTCTGCTTCTGTTAGGTCCATACCATTTCTGTCCTTTATTGAGCCCATGTTTGCATGAAATGTTCCCTTGGTATCTCTAATTTTCCTGAAGAGATATCTAGTGTTTCCCTGTCTATTATTTTCCTCTATTTCTTTGCACTGATCACTGAGGAAGGCTTTCTTATCTCTCCTTGCTATTCTTTGGAACTCTGCATTCAAATAGGTATATCTTTCCTTTTCTTTCCATTTTACTGTATAATCATAATGATGTGTTAGCCTTTGCCCTGCTTCATTCTGTACTCCAAGGCCAAATTTGCCTGTTACTCCAGGTGTTTCTTGACTTCCTACTTTTGCATTCCAGTCCCCTATAATGAAAAGGATATCTTTTTAGTGTGTTAGTTCTAAAAGGTCTTGTAGGTCTTCAGAGGACCGTTCAACTTAACTTCTTCAATGTAACTGGTTGAGGCATAGACTTGGATTACTGTAATATTGAATGGTTTGCCTTGGAAATGAACAGAGATCATTCTGTCGTTTTTGAGATTGCATCCAAGTACTGCATTTCGAACCCTTTGTTGACTATGATGGCTACCCCATTTCTTCTAAGGGATTCCTGCCCACAGTGGTAGATATAATGGACATCTGAATTAAATTCACCCATTCCAGTCCATTTTAGTTTGCTGATTCCTAGAATTTTGACTTTCACTCTTGCCATATCCTGTTTGACCATTTCCAATTTTCCTTGATTCATGGACCTAACATTTCAGGTTCCTATGCAATATTGCTCTTTACTGCATCAGACGTTGCTTCTATCATCAGTCACATCCACAACTGGGTGTTGTTTTTGCTTTGGCTCAGTCCCTTCATTCTTTCTGAAGTTATTTCTCTACTGATCTCCAGTAGCCTATTGGGCACTTACCGACCTGGGGAGTTCATCTTCCAGTATCCTTTCTTTTTGCCTTTTCATAGTGTTCTTGGGGTTCTCAAGGCAAGAATACTGAAGTGGTTTGCCATTCCTTTCTCCAGTGGACCACATTTTGTCAGAACTCTCCACCATGACCCGGCTGTCTTTGGTGACCTTACACAGCATGACTTAGTTTCATTGAGTTAAACAAGGCTGTGGTCCATGTGATCTGATTGGCTATTTTTCTGTGATTGTGGTTTCAGTCTGTCTGTCCTCTGATGCCCTCTCTTAGAGCCTACTGTCTTACTGGGGTTTCTCTTACCTTCATGCGTGGTATCACTTCATGGCTGCTCCAGCAAAGGGCAGCTGCTGCTCCTAACCTTGGACGTGGGGTATCTTGTGCCAGTTTACATATATTAATCAAATAACGAAAATCAAACACAAAGAGCAAATGTTAAAAGCAGCAAGGGAAAAACAACAAATAATACACAAGGGGATTCCCATAAGGACAATAGCTGATCTTTCAATAGAAACTCTTTAGGCCAGAAGGGAAGGGCAGGACACACTTAAAGTGATGAAAGAGAAAAACCTACAACCCAGATTACTATACCCAGCAAGGATCTCATTCAAATATGAAGGAGAAATCAAAAGCTTTACAGACAAACAAAAGCTGAGAGAATTCAGCACCACCAAACCAGCTCTTCAACAAATGCTAAAGGATCTTCTCTAGACAGGAAACACAGAAAAGATTTATAAACTCAAACCCAAAACAACAAAGTCAATGACAATGGGATCATACTTATCAATAATTACCTTAAATACAAATGGTTTGAATGCCCCAACCAAAAGACAAAGACTTGCTGAATGAATACAAAAAATAAAAATAAAAATAAAAAAGACCCCTATATATACTGTTTACAAGAGAACCACCTCAAACCAAGGGACACATACACACTGAAAGCGAAGGGCTGGAAAATGATATTTCATGCAAATGGAGACCCAAAGAAAGCAGAAGTAGCAATACTCATATTAGATAAAGTAGACTTTGAAATAAAGGCTGTGAAAAGAGATAAAGAAAGGCACTACATAATGATGAAAGGATCAATCCAAGAAGACAACATAAAAATTGTAAGTATATATGCACCCAATTTAGGAGCACCTCAGTATGTAAGGCAAATGCATGAAAAGTATGAAAGGGGAAATTAACAGTAACATAATAATAGTGGGAGACTTTAATATCCCACTCACACCTATGGATAGATCAACCAAACAGAAAATTAGCAAGGAAACACAAACTTTAAATGATACAATGGAGCGGTTAGACCTAATTGATATTTATAGGACATTTCACCTCCAAACAATTAATTTCACCTTTTTCTCAAGGGCACATAGAACATTCTCCAAGATAGATCACATTCTGGGCAATAAATCTAGCCTTAGTAAATTCAAAATAGAAAAAAAACTGAAATCATTTCAAGCATCTTTTCCGATCACAATGTGTTAAGATTAGGTGTCAACTACAGGGGGAAAATCTATTAAAAATACAAACATATGGAGGCTATAGCACACTTCTGAATAACCAACAAATCTTGGAAGAAATCAAAAAGTAAGTCAAAATATGCATAGAAACAAATGAAAATTAAAACATGACAACCCAAAACATATGGGATTCAGTAAAAGCAGTGCTAAGGGGAAGGTTCACAGCATTACAAGTTTACCTCAAGAAACAAGAGAAAAATCAAATAAATAACCTAACTTTACACCTAAAGCAACTAAAAAAAGAAGAAATGAAGAACCCCAGGGTTAATAAAAGGAATGAAATCATAAAAATTTGGGCAGAAATAAATGAAAAAGAAACAACGGAGACTATAGCAAAAATCAACAAAACTAAAAGCTGGTTCTTTGAGAAGATAGATAAAATAGACAAAGCATTAGCCATACCCAACAAGAAAAAAAGGGCAAAGAATCAAATCAGCAAAATTAGAAATGAAAATGGATAAATCACAACAGACAACACAGAAATACACAGGATCATAAGACACTACTATCTGCAACTATATGCCAGTAAAATGGACAACTTGGAAGAAATGAACAAATTCTTACAAAAGTACAACTTTCCGAAACTGAACCAGAAAGAAATAGAAAGTCTTAACAGACCCATCACAGGCACAGAAATAGAAACTGTAATCAAAAACCTTCCAACAAACAAAAGCCCAGGACCAGATGGCTTCACGGGTGAATTCTACCAAAAATTTAGAGAAGAGCTAACACCTATCCTACTCAAACTCTTCCAGAAAATTGTACAGGAAGGTAAACTGCAAAACTCATTCTATGAAGCCACCATTACCCTAATACCAAAACCAGACAAAGATGCCACAAAAAAAGAAAACTACAGGCCAATATGACTGATGAACTGATGATAGATGCAAAATTCCTCAACAAAATTCTAGCAAGCAGAATCCAAAAACATATTAAAAAGATCATACCCCATGATCTAGTGGGCTTTATCCCAGGGATGTAAAGATTCTTCAATATCTGCAAGTCAATCAATGTGTTACACCACATTAACAAATTGAAGGATAATTACCATATGATTATCTCAATAGATGCAGAGAAAGCCTTTGACAAAATTCAACATCCTTCTATGATAAAAAAAAAAAAAAAAAAAAAAAAAACCTCCAGAAAGCAGGCATAGAAGGAACATACCTCAACATAATAAAAGCCATATATGATAAACCCACAGCAAACATTATCCTCAATGGTGAAAAACTGAAAGCATTTCCCTTAAGTCAGGAACAAGACAAGGGTGCCCACTCTCACCACTACTATTCAACATAGTTTTGGAAATTTTAGCCACAGCAATCAGAGAAGAAAAAGAAATAAAAGGAATCCAGATTGGAAAAGAAGAAGTAAGACTCTCACTGTTTGCAGATGACATGATCCTCTACATAGAAAATCCTAAAGACACCGCCAGAAAATTACTAGAGCTAATCAGTCAATATAGTAAATTTGCAGATTATAAAATTAACACACAGAAATCCCTTGCATTCCTATACACTAACAATAAGAAAACAGAAATTAAGGAAACCATCCCATTCATCATTGCAATAAAAAGAAGAAAATATTTAGGAATAAATCTACCTAAAGAAACAAAAGACCTATATATAGAAAAGTATAAAACACTGCTGAAAGAAATCCAAGATGACACAAATAGATGGAGAAATATGCCATGTTCATGGATCAGAAGAATCAGTATAGTGAAAATGAGTATACTACCCAAAGCAATCTATAGATTCAATGCAATCCCTATCAAACTACCAACAGCATTTTTCAGAGCACTAAAACAAATAATTTCACAATTTGTATGGAAATACAGGAAACCTCAAATAGCCAAAGCAATCTTGAGAAAAAAGAATGGAACTCAGCCTGCCTGACTTCAGATTATACTACAAAGCTATAGTCATCAAGACATTATGGTAATGGCACAAAGACAGAAATATAGATCAATGGAACAAAATAGAAAGCCAAGAGATAAATCCACACAATTATGGACACCTTATCTTTGACAAAGGAGGCAAAAATATACAGTGAAGAAAAGACAATCTCTTTAACAAGTGGTGCTGGGAAAACTGGTCAACCACTTGTAAAAGAATGAAACTAGAACACCTTCTAAAACCATACACAAAAATAAACTCAAAATGGATTAAAGATCTAAATGTAAGACCAGAAATTATAAAACTCCTAAAGGAAAACATAGGCAAAACACTCTCTGACATAAATCACAGCAAGATCCTCTATGACCCACCTCCCAGAGTAATGGAAATAAAAGCAAAAATTAACAAATGGTATATAATTAAACTTAAAAGATTTTGTACAACAAAGGAAACTATAAGCAAGGTGAAAAGACAGCCTTCAGAGAGGGAGAATGTAATAGCAAATGATGCAGCTGACAAAAAATTAATCTCAAAAATATACAAACAGCTCATGCAGCTCAATATCAGAAAAGTAAACTACCCAATCAAAAAACGGGCCAAAGAACTAAACAGACTTTTTTTCCAAAGAAGATATACAGATGATTAACAAACACATGAAAAAAATGCTCAACGTCACTCATTATCAGAGAAATGCAAATCAAAACCACAATGAGGCACCATCTCATGCTGGTCAGAATAGCTGCTATCAAAAGTTCTACAAACAATAAATGCTAGAGAGGGTGTGGAGAAAAGGGAACCCTCTTACACTGTTGGTGGGAATGCAAACTAGTACAGCCACTATGGAGAACAGTGTGGAGATTCCTTGAAAACCTGAAAATAGGTCTGCCATATGACCCAGCAATCCCACTGCTAGGCATACACACTGAGGAAACCAGAATTGAAAGAGACAAGTGTACCCCAGTGTTCATCACAGCACTGTTTACAATAGCCAGGACATGGAAGGAACCTAGATGTTCATTGGGAAGACTAGTGGATAAGGTGGATAAGGAAGTTGTGGTACCTATACAAAATGGAATATTACTCAACTGTTAAAAAGAACACATTTGAATCAGTTCTAATGAAGTGATTGACACTGAAGCCTATTATACAGAGTGAAGTAAGTCAGAATGAAAAACACCAATACAGTATATTAATACATATATATGGAATTTAGAAAGATGGTAATGATGACCCTATATGTGAGACAGCAAAAGAGACACAGATATAAAGAACAGACTTTTGGACTCTGTGGGAGAAGGACTTTGTGGGATGATTTGAGAGAATAGAATTGAAACATGTATATTACTACAAATGAAATAGATCACCAGTTCAATGCATGAAACAGGGCACTCAAAGCCGTGCACTGGGACAACCCAGAGGGATGGGATGGGGAGGGTGTTGGGAGGGGGATTTGGAATGGGGAACATATGTACACCCGTGGTTGATTCATGTCAAGGTATGGCAAAAACCACCACAATATTGTAAAATAATTAGCCTCCAATTAAAATAAATAAATAATTTTAAAAAACACTCAAAAATAAGATAAAATAAAATGTAAATATATCATGCCAGCTCTTCTGGCTGTTGTCTGTTGGTCTTCACCATTTTTCACACTTATCCCGAGACTGGAAAACCCTGGATGCTGTTGCCTGCAAGGTTCCAGATATTGTTCAGGTTCTATCAGTATGATGCAGTCTTTCAGGGATGAGGGAGGCAAAGCAAGAGTGGACACACATTTTATGGCAGAGGCAATAGATAAGTGGGTTTCTGCTTGCACGAGCTTTCGTAGTGATCAGCTAGACTTTCTTTTCCTGTCTCAGGGTCAGAGGGCAGATGTGACAT
The DNA here is from genome assembly GCA_024291935.2 of Okapia johnstoni. Classification (NCBI taxonomy): domain Eukaryota; kingdom Metazoa; phylum Chordata; class Mammalia; order Artiodactyla; family Giraffidae; genus Okapia; species Okapia johnstoni. The sequence continues at coordinate 29,193,729 of CM044310.1, read as the reverse complement.
TGACACCAGCTTTCTAAACTTTACTGACCTATACATTATGGTGCAATTTTACCTTTGTAGAACAGCTGGAGAAGAACAACTGAAAACTAGTGGTTTGGAGATTTTACCCTTTCAGGTTTTGTAACAGGTTTATCAGTGCCCATTTCCCTCTATGAAACCTCTTCTGCTTGAAATACATAAACTGTTTTGTATTTTCCTGCTTAACTCGGACTAATAGGCCTACTTCTTAGATTTCTCAGTGGCTTTCTTTGGCTATAGGAATGAAGGACAAAATCCTCTACATGGTGCTGGCCCAGCCTCAGCTTGTGCCAGCCACCCAAGTTTGGGGATTTTATAGCTGCTTAAGTCTTCAGAAAGGCCATGAACTCAGTTTTAGTTTTCTGACATCTGGTAATGATCAGCATGCCTAACCCTTTCAAGTGCTGAAATAAATCACTGCTTTTTAACATCCTCATTTCCAGCTTACTCTTCACAAATGACTCTAATGATGCTGCCAGATTTTCTTCCTAATAGCCGTCTGTTCAGAACATCTTAATGATTTCCTAATCTCTATGTACAAACTTGGTCTTCAAAGCCAAATAGCTGCTCTCCATTGTCTCCTACATATATTTGGGATATTGTTTTAGTATGCTTGCTACTTTCATAAAACACCACTCTTACAAACTGTTATACATCTAAGATATTTCTTTCCTTCTAAAACCTCCTCTAAACTTTATTTGTCACAATCTTATTTGTTTCTCAAGAGACTTCTCAAAAGTGAATAAAACTTTTCTGATCAGATAGATTTTCTTCTTAATTTAATTACATTTAAAATTTGACTCATGAGTACTATAACCCTTGTTTTGAGGTTTGTAGGTGGACTCTTCTGGTTAAAGAAGCCAATAAAAGGGAAGCTACTATAGCTTATCCTGAGAACATATTCTGATGCAATTAAAAAAAAAACATAAAATCTAAAATGCAAATATGTAGAATAACTTCACTAATCAGATATATTCAAGACTGCCAAAGACGAAAATTGGTGGTGAAAATATACACCAACCCTTGCAAATGTACCAGGACCCTCTCCACAATATATTGAGATCCATGTCTCTCATTATAAATATCCTAATATCTTATTAAGTAAAATCATATGAACACAATAATTAGCTGAAAGTGCAGCAGAGTACCAGTCTCAAGTAAAAGCCATCATTATTTCCATGTACTTACTTCACATAATGTTTGTATAAGACTTTAATAGTTTTAAATTATTAAAGTTTTCAAGTTATATGATATTGTTCTGGGCTTCCCAGGTGGTGCTAGTGGTAAAGAATCTGCTTGCCAATGCAAGAGACTTAAGAGATGAGGGTTCAATCCCTGGTTTGGGTAGATCCCCTGGAGGAGGATATGTCAATCCAGTCCAGTATTCTTGCCTGAAAAATCCCATAGACAGAGAAGTCTGTCAGGCTATAGTCCATAGTTTGGACAGAGACCGACTTAGCTGAAGCGACTTAGTACTCATGAACACATGCAAATCATATGTATAATATACAGATGAATATAGCATTATTATACTGTGCATAGTGTTATTATAGCATATATAACATTATTATATACAATATACATATTATATAAGAAAAATACCTGAATTCTAGAATATTTAAATGAGTTAAGGTCAAGCATTTTGGGAGATTAAGCCAAGTTCTCCTCATTCATATTTGGTCCACAAAGTCTTACAAATTGATTGACTGATCGAATATAACACCACTGAATAAAGTATTGTAAAATCTGACGTTTTTAAAAATTCCCTTTATGCTTTTTTATGATATGAGGATGGTCCAAATGGCCCATTTCCTAGTAAGACACACTTTGCTACCACAGGGGAATGTAGTCATTGTGACCCAAATGTATAAGTTGAAGCTCTATCAACAGTCATCATCTGCTCCTTATTGATAAAAAGAAATATTTGAGGTCCAAATAATTTCAAGCATAAAAGCTTTTAGGAGTGAAAAAAAGTCTATTTCTTTGACTTCCAAGAAAATAATGAAGCTAAGCTCACTAAAATTTCAGTAATGGTACGAAATTCTAGTTGTTCCACATAATCAAACCCATAAACCAAAGGAAATAATATTGTAAAATTAATAAGTGAATAAACTATGTAATGGATAAGCAACATGTTCTTGAAATTTTCCTACAGTTTGACAATGACACTTTAATTGAACATTTTCAGTTTTGTAATTTACCAGTGAGGTGGCTACCCTATTATGCTCTGATTCTGGCTGAGTGTGAAAGGGAAGGAGGTTTATGGGGGAGGCAGCCTTTATTTCTATAGAGACGTTGGCAGAAATAGAAAGCGGGGGATAGGAAATTGCTAGTTAGGTACTGTACATCCTGTTTGTGGAAAAGTTTTCTTTTTGAAATGTCAATGAGACTTTTTTCCATAAATTTTCTAGAACATAGTTTCAATATATTCTGACATTCATTCTAACAAATGTTAAAAATATAAGACATATTTTAAATCCTTCTATGCATTAATCCCTGTAAACATTATGTTTATCTGCTTTGCTTAAATTACCCTTCATGTTGGCTACCAGCCCTGCTCTAGTTCGCATTATTTCCCTTGTTTGGGGCCACTAGATTTATTTAAACAGATGTTGGCTTGTCTTTTTTTCTGATATGCTTCATTGTCTTAGGTGACGAACTCCATTTTATGCAGCATAAATTCCTTAATAAAACATCCTTTGTTTTACTACTTGTTATATTTCACAGTGCTCCAAGAAGACTGGGCTGATAACATTATACAGGTGTAATATAGATTAAACAATAAAAAATAAAATATTTCCCTTTATGATTTTTCTGATATACTTTAAATAGCCAGCTATATTGATGCTGGGTGATTGTATAGAGTAAGCCTGTATTCTCAGTTAATTGAGAATAATTATTTGAAAAAACTATACAGTGATTTAAAAAAATCATGATGGAAAATGTATAGCTGTTTCATAAGAGGATACATGTATTTAATTAAAACATAAGATGTAGTTTTGTACTTCTGTAGAAGGCAGTTAAAGCATAAAACAATGTAAAATATCTATAAAACCTAACATATTGTTTAAATTATCAATCATTGCTTTTTATTACGTTTTATCTCCCTGTAAACATGGAGTTAATGTTTAATTTTAAGGAAGATCTTCAAAATAAATATTAGTCTCATGCTAAATACATAGAATTCTTAAAACAACACACGCACACACTAAATCAAGTGCTATGGAATTCATTTCATGGAAAAAGCCATTTATTCTCTGTAAGTCCTCATTGGCACAATCAAAAATAATATAAGCACAGACGTTTTTTATAAATATTGACTATTAGAAAAACGTCTTACTTAGAAATGTGGAAATATACATTCCCGGAAGTATTTTCCTGAATATTCAAATTAAAATGTCAAGTACTAACATAAGAGGAGTAAAAGTTGTCATGTAACCAAACTCAAGGAGTAGACGCTGAAACCGATCAGGACTCTGCTGGGTCTTCCCTCATGGCCCCCGTGTCTGTGTTTCCACTTCTTTGTTATAGAAAAGCTTTAGTCTCCTAGGCCTTCCCAAGTTCAAAAAAAGCACACTTAACCAGAGAAGTGGGAAAATGCATAAACAGGAAAACAGTCAAGCAAGGCAAAATAAGGGTTTAACCATAAAACGAAGTCAAGGATGTTTAGCTCCTCCTTAAGAGCTGTAGATGACATCCTGAGTCATATCCTTGAGTTGTTTTGCAGATACTAAAACCCCCACCAGGTGGAAGAAGCTAACTGCATGCACTTAGATCCCAGACTGGTTAGAACCAGAAGGTTGAGGAAATACCGGGCATCTATCTCACTACCAACCAATCAGAGAATGTGCATGAGATGAACCTGTCCCTCATACTGTCTTTAAAACCCCCTCTCTGAAAGCCATCCGGGAGTTCAGGTCTTTTGGGTATGAACTGCCTGTTCTCCCTGCTTGGCCCCACATTTTTCTTTGGCTATGTGCTTACTCCATGCAATAAGATCTGTTTTCTTTTTGTTTATGTAACAAAAAGTAAACAGAATGGGAGAGAGCAGGGCAGAGAGAGGTGGCAGTATGAGGCATTCTGCCTGCCCACCACGTGGTCTGGTGGCAGCTGATGGTTCCCCATGGGTTCAGTGGTCATGAACAGCAGCTGAGCGTGAGAAACCTGGCTGGACCCAACCGAAGAGCACCAAGCAGCAGGAGATGGTATGGTTGGCTGACAATGGCAGGGCTGAGGAAGGAGGAGGATTGTCCACTGGAGTGAATTTCCACATTAAAGAGCTGTGCTGTGTGGAGTCTTCCTGCAGTTTACCCTGCAATAACTCATATTTGGCCCCATGGGCTGCCATGTAGGTGAAGGACACCAGGTCTTCCTCACTCAGCTTTCTTTATGGTCCAACTCTCTTACCAGTACATGACTACTAGAAAAAACCATAGCTTTGACTATATGGACTTTTGTCAGCAAAGTGATGTCTGCTTTTTAATACACAGTCTAGGTTTGTCATAGCTATCCTTCTGAAGAGTAAGTATCTTTCAGTTTCATGGCTTTGGTCACCATCCACAGTGATTTTGGAGTCCAAGAAAATAAAGTCTGTTACTGTTTTCACTTTTTCCCCTTCTACTGGCCATAAAGTGCTGGGATAAGATGCCATGATTTTAGTTTTTGAATGTTGAGTTTTGAGCCAGCTTTTTTCACTCTCTTGTTTCATCCTCATCAGGAGACTCTTTAGTTCCTCTTTGCTTTCTGCCACAAAGGTGGTGTTATCTGTGTATCTGAGATTGTGGATATTTCTCACAACAGTCTTGATCCCAGCTTGTGATTCATTCAGCCCAGCTTTTCGTATGAGGTATTCTGCATATAAGTTAAATAAGCAGAGTGACAATATACAACCTGGTCATATTCCTTTCCCAATTTTGGAACCAATCAGTTGTTCCATGTAAGGTTCTAACTGTTACTTCTTGCCCTGCACACGGGTTTCTCATGAAGTGGTCTGGTATTCCCATTTCTTTAAGACTTTTCCACAGTTGGTTGTGATCCATACAGTCAAAAGCTTTAGTGTAGTCAACGAAGAAGAAGTAGATATTTTTCTGAAATTCTCTTGCTTTCTCTGTGACCCGACGAATGTTGGCAATTTGATCTCAAACTCTGTGTGTGTGAGCATCTGAGCTTTCTCTCCGTTTATTTTGTTTCTCTGTTACCAACAGTTCAGTTCAGTTCAATTGCTCAGTCATGCCTGACTCTTTGCGACCCCATGGACATGGACCAACCGTTCTTCTAAGGTAATTTCTGCTTTGCTTTACACCATTTTGGTTTATAAAAGGTTTCCTAGAAATGCTCTACTTTCAGATGGGGTGGGAGCTGTTCAAAGTCACACAAGAGGAAAATGTCTACCTCTGGAAGCAAATACATGAAAGCCTGGTTTCTGGCAACTGTGATCACCTCTAGGATGTTGCCTGTTTCTGTCTCACTAAATAACAAATGCACTTTCACTGGCAGGCTTTTTATTCCCAGAAAACATTCTTCTAGGTCATTTGTTATTTTTGAACCAAATTATTGCCTAGAAAATTCCTCTTTCTCCTGGCTCTTTTCCCTTCCTAAGAAGAGAAATTTCTACACATCAATAGACATACTTCATCACAGTTTTTCAGGTGATCTCAATCTAAACAACTTTCCTTTCTCTTTCATCTCCCTCATTTCCATTCAGGTTATCTTTAATTTTGGCCCAAAAGATGTATAGATATAGAAAGATCTAGATACATGTTTTTAGGCAATTTGAACTGAAGTCAAATCTGAATTTTCAAGTTGTAATTACAGATAGAATCAAGTATATTTTATCACTCTGAAAAAGAAAGAAAGAGAATGACAGAAAGGACTGAAGGCAGACAGGCAGTCAGGCAGAGAGGCAGGCAGGAAGGAAGGAAGGAAGGAACGGGAGGAAGGAAGGAAGGAAGGAAAGGGAGGAAAGAAAGAAAGGAAGGAAGAAGGAAAGAAAGAAAAGCTATTTGGCTTTGGGATCTAATTTTGAGTGTCCCAATATGCAAAGAATGATTTTATGTTCTTCCCTTACCTCTGTGTTAATTTCAACTATTGTCTGGAATTATTAGAAGGCAAACCATGGTTGCAGGCACTTTGAAAGGTAAACCTTGCTTTGGTAACTTTCTTAATACAATGTAGCACTTTATTTTTCTCTGTGTGTGCTTATTCAGGGAGTCTGTTTAGTCACTGGCCCCAAGCTGTAAGCATTAGCAATTAGCATCTTTTTCACAGAATGAACAGGAAGTATGGTTATCTTTCTCCTGAATGCATTTTCTCTCTAGTAAGCACTGCTTTAATTGGATCTTTATTTGGAATACTTAAGTTTATTCTCATTTGAACTGATCTTTTCTCCTTTAATTTTTCCCATTAGTATTACACATCAGTTGACATCCTCTTGCCTTCATATTCTTTCTGACACTTTCATTTCCTTTACCGCTAACATTATTACCTGAGTGTGTGCTTTACAAGCCCACTGGGCAGATACAATTCCAACAGCCTGAGCTACTTTTCTTTAGCACACCCTCAGCTATCTGATCATTTCTACTTTAGTGTTTAGGGTTCTTCAGAGAAGATGACAATAAAAAAATAGAGCATTGAAGTGAGCTTACAACATAATCATCACTGTCCCTCAGCATTGGTTTAATAACATAAAACTTCAGGAATACTATATGTCATTGGACTTGGAGATATTACTAAGAACACTTTTTTTTTTTAATTATTGTTGCTGCTATTAGTATTATTGAGGTGGTGGACTTGGAACTACAAAAACAGATGATGTGTGCAACTTGTACATTTAGAAATTTTTCTGCTAAAAAATAAACATTAATTAACATTAAATATATATTCGAGTCTCATAATAAATGAAGTATTACACAGAAAGTACTGTTGAGTTGTATGACAGGGAATGCGCTTTCAGCTTAGAATCCAATCAGAGGGAATTGTTTCTGAAAGAGAGTGGAAATGACCTCTGATTATTACAGTAGAGAATGATGCCTATACAGCCAAAGATCCTAGTATCCAATTCTCAGAGAGAAAGATGCTGCAGTGTCACACAAACAGCTAATGTGGTTCTTGGGGTTAACACGTCAACCAGGAATCCCACGTTCAGTGACGGGTATAGAGAATAAAAGATTGAAAAAGCAAAAGATTAAAGACTTGGTTTGGGTGTGAATTTTGAACAATTATCTCAATGCATAACATGAAAAATTTCCAAGCACTTAGAGATGCCAGAAGAAGTTTGCTATAGTGTGTGAAACAAGAACAAAGGGAGGCAGGGATGAAGATTAGCAACTCCTGAGGAATCCAGAGTAGATGGTTCCTTAGCCGTTCTGGGAATAGAGTCTCATCAATATACAGCTGGCATGAGGACACAAAGATTGAAATGATAGGGCTTTGTTAAAAATGTTGCCGTTATTAAAACTTTATTGGTGAATAAAATATGTACAGTGAATTTTGGATTTCAATATATGTTTAAACATTTTTAACACGTAGTTTTATAATCTCCATGAAGTTCTGTATTAAAGATTCCATCTAGTTTTTACTAGAGCATGGTTAGGTTACAGAATGATGTATTAACTAGGTTTTACTTTTCTGCATGTATGTGCCTACATTGAAAGAACATTAACTTTTCCTTACCCACTAAGGACAATTCATCATAAGATATACATTCCCATACTTTCTTGTCATCTAGGGCAATGCCTCCACTTCGAGAAAACATTTACTATGAAATAACACTTTAGTCACAAAAGAACCTCCCTAGGCTATCTTGAAATGCTTATTCCCAGTGTCATCTGAAACATGTGAGCACACACACACTTCTGACGTACAACATTTTAAGACATGCTCCCATTCTGTGGCAGAAACAAGTTGTCAGCGACACTATTTCTCTTCATTTTATTCAGAAGGTTCCTAGTATCTATGGTGCGTTCATTGACACTTGTTTGTTTAATAAACACGTTTCTGCTTTGGGGTAATAAAATATTCCAGAAATCAGTCGAGGTAGGAAAATATTGATTTCATTGTGGGAAGAACTTGGGGTGGTTTCCTTTTTCTTCACTGGTTGTGTCCTTCAAATTCCTGCCCCACATGTTGCTCACTTAGAAAAAAGTGATAATAGCATAAATAATAATATTAATAATAGCATTAATAAGCATAAATACAACAGTACAGTGCAGTGGAGATACAATGATCTCTTCAATAAATCAGTACAGTCGTTCAGTTGTGTCCGACTCTTTGCGACCCCATGGACTGCAGCACGCCAGGCTTCCCTGTCCATCACCAACTCCCAGAGCTTACTCAAACTCATGTCCATTGAGTCTGATGCCATCCAACCATCTCATCCTCTGTCGTCCCCTTCTCCTCCCTCCTTCAATCTTTCCCAGCATCAGGGTCTTTCCTAGTGAGTCAGTTCTTCGAATCAGGTGGCCAAAGTATTGAAGTTTCAGCTTCAGCATCAGTCCTCCCAATGAATATTCAGGACTGATTTCCTTTAGGATTGACTGGTTCTATCTTCTCGCAGTCCAAGGGACTCTCAAGGGTCTTCTCCAACACCACAATTCAAAAGCATCTATGTTTTGGCTCTCAGCTTTCTTTACAGTCCAACTCTCACATACATACATGACTACTGGAAAAACCATAGCTTTGATTAGGTGGACATTTGTTGACAAAGTCAACAATAAATGGCACAAGTCAAAGAGGAAATTCATATGAATAAAAATGAAGCATGCCCTTACTCTTCCCTCATTAGTGTTAAATGAGTTAGAGATCTAAATGTGATAGGTGAAACAATAAGGCTTCCAGAGAAAATAAATAAAAAAAGATATCCTTATGACATTGGGCTTCCCTGGTGGCTCAGATGGTAAAGCTTCTGCCTGTAATGTGGGAGACCCAGGTTCTATCCCCGGGTCAGGAAGATCCCCTGGAGAAGGGAATGGCAACCCACTCCAGTACTCTTGCCTGGAAAATTCCATGGATGGAGGAGCCTGGTAGGCTACAGTTCTTGGGGTCACAAAGAGTCAGACATGACTGAGAGACTTCCCTTTCTTTCTTTCATGACATTGGATTAACATTCCTTTGTAAAAGAAGGACATAGGATTAGAGATTCTGGAACTAATTTTCAGCTCACATTGTCCTGTCTGCAGTAGAGCAGAATATTTTAAAAACTCTCCATATGAACCCTCTATCTTTCAGAGTCTCCTGAGCTAGCAATTCATAATCTAAACTGAGGCTAAGGTGTCCTTCAGATTCATATTCCTCTGGCATAAGCATTCTAGGCTTTGTGTCTCTAAGTTAGCTATTGAATGAACAGAGTGGTATTGAATACTAGTTAGTTATTGGATACAGGCCACTCATGAAAAAGTGGCCAAGATTTTAGCTTCAGCCATCAAGGCAGGGAAGCACCTTGTGATCCTATGCATTAGAGTCTGTTTTTTTTCTTATTACCCTTTTTCAGCCTCATGCTTCCTCCTGTCTTATGATGGTTACTTTCCAGAGAACAGGACTCTTTCCTTCTGCATGACTACATCATTCACCTGGCCATATGCATATGGTGAAATAGGGAACTTCTCTCTGAACTTCAAAATGAAAAATAGAATATTAGATGTCAGAGAAATTCTACAAATCACTGTATGGTCAAAGAAAAATACTTTAAGAGACATTCCTACTTAATAGAATGAAGTTCCTTCACAATATAATAGCAGTCACACATATTCACAAATATTTTTAGCCCACTGCTGTTGGATATGATGAAATAAATGTTTGTTTGCTCCATTTCTTTCATCTGGAAAGTGTTTATGATCAAGAAAATACAGAATTTATGCTATTATTCTATATGTGTGTGTGTGCTCAGTCACTAAGTTTTGTCCAACTCTGCAACCCCATGGACTATAGCCTACTAGGTTCCTTTGTCCATGAAATTTTCCAGGCAAGGCTACTGGAGTGGGTTGCCATTTCCTCCTCCAGAGGAGCATCCTGACCCAGGGATTAAATCTGCATCTCCTCCATTGACAGGCAGATTCTTTACTATTACACCACCTGGGAAGCCCATATTTATATGTATTTAATAACTATTATTAAGATACTAACAATTAACATTGATGTTTTAATATATATTTAATAATTATATTGTTAATGTTACTATTCTTAAGGTTTTGAAATTACTGGTTATTGTAAATGTAATGCATCTACTCTAAGAAACACACACACACACCTCTTTAATTCTACTAAAAAAAAAAACAAACTCTGGCCCCAATATTAAGTGCAGTTGGAATCTTCAGTAGAAGTTAAAAAATACTTTACACTTCAGTATTAGAAGGTTTGTCATAATAAAATAGCATTGCACTTTCTACACTGGAAGGTTATATGGTGACTGTCGCAGTTATCACAATATTTCTCAAGTGGATGATTTGACGCAGTGCTGAAAAGGCAGAGTGCTAAAACACTGGGCAAGAATTCATGTCTCAAAATCCACAGGAGATCCAGACCAGTAGCATATGGTTGGTTTCTAGAATATTAGTACAGTTCCTTTTGTGGAGAAAGGAGTATATCAGTATTTTATAGTGCAGGCTCCAATAGGCATCAAGATTTCACAGAACCAATTTCATTTACATACAAAATCTTTTGACTGAATAGATTGTAAATTTTCCTGAGTGCCATGAAATTGTCAAGAGGTCTCATTATTTTTGACTTATATAATGGAAGAGATTATATTTAATTCAATATTTAGTTTAATATTTGATTTAATATTCAAATCTGCCTTTGGGAATACAAAATAAGTATTATTTTAAAAGAAATTACTGGTTTAAAATTATAGTTATTTTTATATGGCTTATTGTTTCAAAAAAGCTATTCAGATATGATTTTATACATTATAAGTAATTGATATGTTTAAGACATTATTTCAAGTTTATGAAAAGTGCAGATACAGGAAACTGTACATGAATTCTTTAGTAGGTGTGTTAGTTAGCTCAGGCTGCTATTAAAAATATAATAGGCTAGGATCCTTGGTTTAGGAAGATACCTTGTAGTAGGAAATGGCAACCCACTCTAATGAGTCAATGATGCCATCCAATCATATCCCCTGTCACCCCCTTCTCCTGCTGCTCTAAATCTTTCCCAGCAACAGGATATTTTCCAATGAGTTAGCACTTCACATCAGGCGGCCAAAGTATTGGAGCTTTAGCTTCAGCACCAGTCCTTCCAATGAATATTCAGGACTGATTTCCTTTGAGATTGACTGGTTTGATCTCCTCCTGTCCACGGGACTCTCAAGAGTATTCTCCAATACCACAGTTCAAAATCATCAATCCTTCGATGCCCAGCCTTCATCATGGTCCAACCCTCACATCCATACACGACTACTGGAAAAACCATAGCTTTAACTGTATAGACTGTGTCAGCAAAGGGATGTCTCTCCATTTTAATATGCCATCTAGGTTTGTCTTAGCTTTTCTTCCAAGGAGCAAGTGCCTTTTAATTTCATGACTGCAGTCGCCACCTGCAGTGATTTTGGAGCCCAAGAAATTGTCTGTCACTCTTTCCATTTCCCCCCATCTGTTTCCCCTGAAGTAATGTAACCAGATGTTATGATCTTAGTTTATTGAATGTTGAGTTTTAAGGCAACTTTTCCACTGTCTTCTGTCACCTTCATCAACAGACTCTTTAGTTCCTCTTCACTGTCAGTCATAAGGGTGATGTCAGCTGCATATCTGAGGTTATTGACATTTCTCCCAGGAATCTTAATTATAGCTTGAGCGTCATCCAGCTGGGCATTTCCCATGATGTACTCTGCATATAAGTTAAATAAGCAGGGTGACAATATACAGCTTTGAAAAATTCCTTTCCCAATTTTGAACCAGTTTCTTGTTCCATATCTGGTTCTGACTGTTGCTTCTTGACCTGTATACAGGTTTCTCAGGAGGCTGGTAAGGTGGTCTGGTATTCCCATCTCTTTAAGAATTTTCCAAAAAAAAAAAAAAAGAATTTTCCAGTTTGTTGTGATCCACATGGTCAAAGGCTTTAGCATAGTCAATGAAACAGAAGTGCATGTTTGCATGAAATTCCCTTTCTTTTTCTATGATCCAAAGGATGTTTGGAATTTGATCTCTTGTTCCTCTGCCTTTTATAAATCCAGCTTGTCTATCTGGAAGTTCAAGGTTCACACTGTTGAAGCCTAGCTTGAAGGATTTTGAGCATTGTCTTGCTAGCATGCGAAATGAGTGCAGTTGTGCTGTAGTTTGAACAGTATTTGGCATTTCCCTTCTTTGGGACTGGAAGGAAAACTGACCATTTCCAATCCTGTAGCCACTGCTGAGTTTTCCAAATTTGCTGGCATATTGAGCACAGCACTTTTAACAGTTATTATCAAAATAGCAGAGTAGAAGGACAGGTGCTCATCTTCTTTGAGAACACCAAAATCACAACTAGCTGCTAAATAACCATAGACAGAAGAATATTGGAACCCACCAGAAAAAGATACCCCAAGCCCAAGGGCAAATGAGAAGCTACAACAAGATGATAGGGAGGGAGTAATCACGTTTAAAATCAAACCTCATACTTGCCAGAGACGCTGGGAGGGCACAAACAAAACCTACTGGGCACCAGGACCAGGAAAAGGAGCAGTGATCCCCACAAGAGAGTTAGACAGACCTGCCTTTGACTGTTTGAGGGTTTCCTGTGGAGACACGGGTCAGCAGTGGCCTATGACGGGGACAGGGACTCTGGCAGCAGCAGTCCTGGGAGGAGTGGTGTGTGGCATAAGTCCTCTTGGAGGAGGCCGCCGTTAGCCCCGCTATAATGCTACCAGGTAGTGATCTGCAAACTGGAGAACATATGTACCAGAGAAGTTCTTACACTGTTGCCAGAGTTTTAGGCCTCATAACAGACTGCCCAACCTGGGGATCCATCAAAGGGACTGAGAACCCCCAGGAATCTGACTTTGAATCTCAGCATTATTTGATTAGAGAACTTCCACAGGATTGGGGAAGCAGAGACTCTTGGAGGGGACAAACAAAACCTTGTGTGCACCAGGACACAGGACAAAGGAAAGTGACTCCACAGGAGGCTGAGCCAGACTTGTTTGTGGGTGTTTGGGAGTGTCTGGCAGAGGCATGGGTTAACAGGGACCTGCCCCACTGTCAGGGTCACTGACAGCAGCAGTCCTGGGAGGCGCAGCCTGCTGGCCTAAGTCCTTTTGGAGTAGGTACCCTTTAATCCTACCACAATGTGGCTTTGGGCCACTACAGGGAGGGAACAAAGCCCCACCCATCAGTAGAAAATTGGGTTAAATATGTACTGAGCATGGCCTTACCAACCAGAGCAAGGTCCAGTTTTCCCCACAGCCATTCCCTCCCATCAGGAATTTTGCACAAGTCTCTTACCCTCATCCATCAGAGGGCAGATAGAATGAAAACCACAATTACAGAAAACTAACCAAAATGATCATATGGATCATGGCTTTGTGTAACGTAATGAAACTACGAGCCATACTGTGAAGGGCCACCCAAGATGGATGGGTCATGGTGGAGAGTTCTGACAAAATGTGGTCCACTGAAGAAGGGAATGGCAACCACTTCAGCATTCTTACCTTGAGAGCACCATGAACAGTATGAAAAGGTAAAAAGATATGACACTGAAAGGTGAACCCCCCCTGGTCAGTAGGTGTCCAATATGCTATTGGAGAAGAGTGGAGAAATAGCTCCAGAAGGAATGAAGAGGCTGAGCCAAAGTGGAAAGCACACCCAGTTGTGAATGTGTCTGGTGGTTAAAGTAAGTCTGATGCTGTAAAGAACATTGCATAGGAACCTGGTTTGTTAGGTCCATGAATAAAAGGTAAACTGGAAGTGATCAAACAGGAGATGTCAAGAGTGAACATTGACATTTTAGGAAATCAGTAAACTAAAATGGATGGCAACAGGCAAATTTAATTCAGATGACCATTATATCTACTAGTGTGGGCAAGAATCCCTTAGAAGAAATGGAGTAGCCCTCGTGGTCAACAAAAGAATCCAAAATGCAGTACTTGGGTGCAATCTCAAAAAAGACAGAATGATCTCCACTTGTTTACAAGGCAAACCATTTAACATCACAGTAATCCAAGTCTACACTTATTCTGTAAACACCCACATAACGTATATGTGTTGTGCGTCCTGTCTCTTCAACCGAGAGCAACTCTTCGCGCCCCCATGGACTGTAGCCGGCCAGGCTCCTCTCTCCATCGGATTCTCCAGGCAAGAACACTGGACTGGGTTGCCATTTCTTCCTCAGAGGATTTTTCCCACCCAGGGATGGAATTCATGCCCCTTATGTCTTCTGCATTGGCAGGGAGGTTCTCAACCATTAGTGCCAGCTGGAAAGCCTTAATCGTATGCAAATTGTATATAAATTATAAATTATATATGAATTACCTATTGTTTTGGAGTTCCTAGCCCTCACAAAAAGTCAAAGAAACAAACAAACAAAAATATTGTAAAAGGAGAAAAAACTAATTAGTTACAGTGATATATTTCCTTACATGTGCTAAAACTATTAAATAATATATAAAGTATCAGAATTAATGTTTAAAAATGAGACAAACTATGTAAACATAGACTGTATTTCTAGAGATGAGCAACAAATAAATAAATCTTTAAATAAAATATTCAATGTAAATACCAAAATACTGTGAAATCACTTACAAATAACATGAAAGAGATGGTATATGTCTGATTCACGTTGTTGTACTACAGAAACCAACACAACATTGTAAAACAATTTCCTTCAGTTAAAAATAAATTTTAAAAAGTTAAAATACAAAAAAATAAAACAGCAGGGTTATGTTTAGGTATAGACTATTTTTAGGCTGAAATTATTTTATATTTTTTAAAGTAGAATTTATGTAGTTTTCTCATCTCTACCCCAAGCTAAGGTGCACAAACACATACTTTGTAACCTAACTAGAGGTTTTTTTTTTTAATGTATCCTATAATAGAAATCATATTCCTACCACTAAGAATTTAAACTTTGCCTAAACAGTTAAGAAGTTTTGGGAAAACAGTATGAATTAAATAATCTTATTGGTGACTTGGTTTTTTATATGAAATAATTTATGTAATAAAGGAAATACACTAACCATTTGAAATTATATTTTAAAATGTGTAATAGTATTGGTATATTTCTATTCGAACATATTTAATTCTTAAACACTCCCTATCCAAGATGCTCAAAGGATCCAGGTTTCTAGGAATGGCTTTGAGCTTCTTAATGATATAGAATATTTAATGATGTTTTGTTCAGTATAGAGTCATTGAGACTTTCTGGACAGAAAAAATCTGTCAAACACTCATGCTATCCAGATAGATGTATCTGTTCCCCTTACAATTATATATTACTTTGTTTTGTTTGCTTCTTGTACATCTGCCCCATGATTTTTATTTTTTTAATTTTTTTAGAAAGTTTATCTTCTCTTTGCTGAAAGAGATCTCAGGAATAATTCAAATTGCCATTTCATTTTATAGAAACTTTACTGGAAATATCCTCCCAGTAGAGGGAAGATGGGTCTGCAAAGGGTGGTTTCCTTGGGATGAGTAACTTGCTCGTTTTGTGATAATTTTCCAGGGTCATCTTTTGTACATAGTCATATAAAAGTAATTTAAAAAGTAGACAGGAAATTCCACGGCAAAATGCAGTAAAATGAGTTCCACTGTCTAATATTAGTTACTGGCTCTGAAGGAAGCATCTTTATGAATAGTTTGGGTGAAAATAGCAATGACATCTTAACTAAATTTTCAGAGAACTAGATGATATATAGGGATCCCTGGTGGCTCAAGCAGTAATCTGCCTGCAATACAGGAAACCTGGGTTTGATTCCTGGTTCAGGAAGATCCCCTGCAGAAGGAAATGTCTACCCACTCCAGTATTCTTGCCTGGAGAATTCCATGGACAGGGGAGACTGGTGGATTACAGTTCATGGGTTCACAAACAGTTAGACTTGACTGAGCAACTAACACTTTCACTTACTTTCAGATGTTATATGAGTTGGCAATTATATTGAAAACAGAATCGAGATTCCAAAAGGTTATGGTGGGCAGGAGATTTCTGTTCATCAAAAGAGACTGTTAAAAATATCAAAACATGAAGCACAAGGTATTTTCAGAGAAGAGAGAAGATATGTGCATCAAATACACATTTACATATTAATATTTAGAATATATAAAACAGAAATCAATAAGAAAGTGACAGACAACTCAGTTTTTAAAAAACTTAAATGTCATGAACAGGCTTTTGTTGAAGAGGCAATAGGAATCACCAGTAAACATATGAATAGGAGGGAAGACAGCTCTATGGGTAGTACCTTATTCTTTTAAGCTGGAGGTATAAACATGGGTATTTGACTTGCCAATCCAAATATTTCATTTATCTTGCATATAACCACCTACATGTATATATATATAGCTTGTTGAAGTCTGAGTTATAATGAAAAATATAATAGAACTAATAAAACTAATGTGTAGGCCGCAACTCTTTTTAAAAGACACTATAAACTAATAATAATACTAAAAACAATAATAGCTAAACTTTATTGAGTACTTTTTATCTAACCAACATTGATCTGATAATTTTAAATATGTATACATGGTCAGCTATAGACATAGTCTGACATAGTCAGACGACTCTTTGCAACCCCATGGACTGTGGCCCACCAGGCTCCCCTGTCCAGGGGATTTTCCAGACAAAAATACTGGAGTGGGTAACCATTTCCTGCTCCAATGGTCTTCCCCACCCAGGGATTGAACCTATTTCTTCTGCATCCCCTGTATTGGCAAGCAGATTCTTAACCACTTTAGCCACTTGAGAAACCCTAATTTTACATTTATTTTAACATAATTACTACATATATATTGAATAGGACATTATCCCTGTCTAATAAAATGAGATTTAAATAGACTCTATCAAGCCGTGAACATAATTTAACAAGAAATATACCTTGCTCCAACTTTTTGGAATCAAGATAGAGAAATGCAAATAAAAACGGGTAGTGGTAGAAATTACCTTTTTGGATTTCAAAGACATTCCTCCACACATATCATTCAGTGTGAATCAAATATCCATCCATGGTCACATTCATGACCTGAGTGCATAATTACGGTGATACTTCTTCATAATCATTATCTCCCTTCAACCAGTTGTTTAGTGTTTATCTATTAACAACAAAATGAATTCTTCAAATTCTGCAAAGTGGAAAAACTAACCACAATTATTCATCAGTCCATTCATTATTGAATGTCTACACAGGACCAGAATCTATTAAAAATCATAACAAACTCTCCCAGAGCTTACATTTTATTATACTGAGCAATTATTCATTTTTCACGTGTTGAGTCTGTGTGTGTACTAAATTGCTTCAGTTGTGTCTGACTCTGTGAGACCTTGTAGACAGTAGCCTGCCAGGCTCCTAAGTCCATGAGATTCTCCAGGCAAGAATACTGGAGTGGTTTACCATGCCCTCCTCCAGAGGATCTTCCCCACCCAGGGATCAAATGGGTGCCTCTTACATCTCCTGTACTGGAAGGCAGGTTCCTTACCACTAGTGCCACCTGGCAAGCCCCTTTTACATGTTACCAAGATATTATTCTCCAACCAATATTTCTTTCCACAGTGAATTTTGTTGGTGCCAATTTTAGACATTGTATGATCATTCCAAGAAGTGAAACTGCAGGGACAAAATAATCAGGTCAAAAGAACTGCATTTGCACAGTTCGTCTGCCTCACCAGAGCTTCAGGTTTCACAGTGGTTGTTCACCTCCATGGATCTGGGAAACCACTGTTCTACTCAGGGTTCTTTCCTGGGTCATCTCATGTCTGGCAGTAGTTCAGCCCATCACTTCCCTGGCCCTTCTGTAGAAACATCTGCCTATGTCACACAGCCATGTTTTTTGCTTACATCACATTTCAGGCTAGATTGTTGACCATTTTTTGGTTCTCACTTAACTTTTTCCTCTGCCAAATGCTGTAAACTATGCAATATTGACAATAAAAGGCTGCTAGTTAGGGAACCCATCAACCAGCAAGGTGAATGAGGTGAATGCCAAGGTCTGTTGCTATACATGGAGGATTCATACTTCCCACCTAAAATCCCCACTTTCAGTTCCTCTGAGTTACAGTCCCAGTTTCTGAGACTGTGCGAACAAGACATGCTGAACAGTGTATGTGCACTCTATGTTTTTCACAACAGATGGCTGTCTTGTTGTTTTTACATATGAGAAGTAAGTGGAAGTAGCACATTGAATGTTCTATAAATAAACAGCACATCAAGCATGCTTTTGCCAAGTACTGTACAGAGAATTTCGCTTCTAATATGGAAGGAGACCCTGTCCCAGGTTTTCTGTGATGAATGCAAATGCAAGGCCTAATTATATTCACGGTAAAAATAGGATGATTAGGACAAGAGCTCACGCCTGCTCTTTCATCTTTCGCACAAAGCTGCCTCTGCATCCTTTGTAGGAGGAATGAGACTTGTTCAGCTGAGAGAAATGAACCTCACAAGGTCGTTTTGTTAATTTCTCCAACTGGAATGATCAGATCCATAAAAATAAATACCAGCTGTCATTCTCACAAGGTGACAAACGTCGATGATCATCTGTTACAGTGACTTGGTGGCCTTAGTCAAAGTCCAAACTTCCCAGATTGATTAAAGACTTTCCTATGAAGCGCTGTGGTGGGAGGGAGCTCAAAGGTCAGAAATGCAGACAGTAAATTATTACCATAAATGCCTCCTTGAAATAAGATTTTTGTTTGGTCTATTGAGGAATTGCAACAGAAGCTAAACTATTCATTGAATTGATTTAAGGCTTACAACAAACCTTCTCCCCTCAATAATTTTGATTTGTTACAAATCTGATAATGGTGATAGGTGTTGCAAAATCCCTTCATAAGCATGTGGTACCCACATTTTCCACAGGCTTGTGCTATTTTTAAGATAACACATATTTAGAATGGCTTCCTAAGAAAAGCTTAACACTCAGGCTATAGGCAGTGTCGACATATACAAATAGATCTTAGCATCAGTATGTTTGAGTGTGTATGTTCTCTGAATTCGTACTGGGTTGTTCAGTCACCTTCTAAGATGTTTAAAACTTAAACTTCTAAAATTTAAAGCTAATAAATAACAAGTGAAAATGAGAAACTTGATGGGACTAGTAATGTATTTGTAAAGAAGGCAAGTACTTTTGAAATAATGTGAAATATCACATTATTAAAGTTGATTTGGAGGGTAGTGAACTGTGCCATTGTTAATTATGTCAATCTGTGATATAGCTGATGAGGAAATCTGCCACTAGTTATTCTGTTAATAGAATATACTATAAATTAATATTTTGGAGAAAAAAGAAAACACAACAGATGCAAGAAATACTGTGATTACTCCTCAGTGAGTTTTTTTTTTTCATAAAGTTCATCTCTGTTTCATGTATTTTCTTTTTGACATAAATTATGGGACGTGGAGGAAAGTTTGTTAATGAAGAATGATTCTAATAAATTGAGTGCAAGACAATCAAGATTTGCATCCTTTATCTATGTGCCAGTGTAAATAGCAACTGTCAAGAGCCTTCATCAGTCAAGATGGTCCACACTTTCTGAGAACTAGGGACATGTGAATAAAATTTCCCACAATGTGAGTGAAAAAAGGGAGCATTGAAACTTTCCAAACCATATCAAAGACAAAAAAACTTCAGAAGTGGGACAGCTATATCTGACAGTATATTTAGTTTAGGCGCTTGTATTGGTACCTAATCTCCTCCTTACACTTCTTCATGTCCCTCACCCCAGGGCATTTGCCAAACCTTTTCTCTCTGCCTCAAGCATTCTGCTTTGCCTGCATCACTTGACCCATCTCAGAGACTTCACCAGGTTGTATTGTTGCAAATCCTTGCATCTTCACTGCCAATTGCATGGTAAAACTTTGTACAGATATTTTAGAGTAATAAGTACACTTTCATTACTGGAGATCTAAAATAATCAAATTAGGATATTCACCTTGAAGTGTAGAAAATGAGACACTTGAAATGAACTTCCAGTAAGTGTTGCTTTTTTCAGTCTGTTGAAATAATCTTATCTCTTAATCAGATTTTTGGTTTAGTGGTTTGATAAAAGCAACCCTTAAGTGTGACACTGAAAAGGATTCTTCATGTGCAAGGCACCCTCCCAGACACAGAGGAAAGAAAGGTTAGTCTGTGTGCCAAGCCAATGCTGTTACATCATCTCCACTGGAAGCATCTCTGGAGGAAGAAAGAGAATCCATCTCCACTGGAAGCAGCCGTGGCATCCTGTGCAGTCTCCCTGGGATGGGGTGGGCAACAGCACAAGGATGTGGTGCCTCCCCCTGCCCTGCCCAGACCTCACCATCAGAGGTTATAGGATACTTTTAGTGACAACTCAGGCCCATTGTGTTAATTCTTCATGTTTAATAGAATGAAAGTTAAAAGACAACCTTTGGTTGGGAGAAAATATTTGCAAACCATGCTAATGACAAGGGATTAATTTCCTTAATAGTAAAATACACTAATAGCTCATACAGCTTAATATCTAAAAAACAAACAACCCAATTAAAAAATGGTAGAAAGCCTAAGTAGGAATTTCTCCAAAGAAAACATACAGATGATCAACAGGCACATGAAAATATGCTCAACGTTACTAATTATCATAGAAATGCAAATCAAAACTACACACAATGATGTCTCACCTCATACTAGTCAGAATGGCCACCATTAAAAAGTCTACAAATAACAAAGGCTGGAGAGGGTGTGGAGAGAAGGGAACCTTCCAGCGATGTTAGTGGGACTGTACATTGGTGCAGCCTATGTAGCTCAGTCGGTAAAGAATCTGCTTGCAGTGCAGGAGACCTGGGTTCAATCCATGGTAAAGGATGAATGAAATGAAATGAAACATGAGAGAAGAAAGAGCAAAATTTTGAGAAGTCTACTACCCATTTCTCCAGGAAAATATTGTAATGTTAAGAGGGTTATGGATACTAAAAAAAACTATTTCTACTCTTCACTGTGATGAGGGAAATTTTAAATGGTGAAAACAAATAAATTTGAAACAAATGTTTCAAAGAAATCAAAATAACATAACTAACTTAAAATTTAAAATCCTCTTTCCTAATATAGAAAGAAATTGCAGATAATAGTTGATATTGTGTATATCAATAAATAAAATTATAATAAAAGTGTTTTGTAAAATAAATCACAAAATGAAATTTTTTTTTACATGTATCAATGCTATTGTCTCAAATCATCCCACCCTCGATTTCTCCCACATAGTCCAAAAGTCTGTTCTTTGCATCTGTGTTTCTTTTGCTACATTAAATGGAATTTCTTAAATGTGAGTCATTATTAGTACAGTAATTAATTCAGACTCTGAAGTCAGATTTCTGATTTGAATCCTGGCTCTGATACATACTGTGTGAACTTTGGGTGGTTACTTAATTTCTCTATGTCTCTGTTTCTTCATCTGTAAAATGGGAAAACGCTAAGTGACCTAATTCATGAAAATTGTTTTGAAGAATATCTGCACTCCTTACAGGCAATCTATCTTTGCTATTCGGAGAAGGCAATGGCAACACACTCCAGTACTCTTGCCTGGAAAATACCATGGACGGAGGGGCCTGGTAGGCTGCAGTCCATGGGGTCGCCAGGAGTCAGACACGACTGAATGACTTCCCTTTCACTTTTCACTCTCATGCATTGGAGAAGGAAATGGCAGCCCACTCCAGTGTTCTTGCCTGGAGAATCCCAGGAAAGGGGAGCCTGGTGGGCTGCCTTCTATGGGGTTGCACAGAGTCGGACACGACTGAAGCGACTTAGCAGCAGCAGCAGCATTGCTATTAACAGTATGTGAATGACTACTCTTCTTATTTGTTGTTGCTGTTCAACAACAAATCCTGTCTGACTCTTTGTGACCCCATGGACTGCATCATGCCAGGCTCCTCTGTCCTCCACTATCTCCCAAAGTTTGCTCAAATTCATGCCTATTGTGTCAGTGATGCTCTCTAACCATCTCCTCCTCTGTTGTCCCCTTGTCCTCTGACGTCAGTCTTTCCCAGCATCAGAGTATTTTCCAATGAGTCAGTTCTTCACATCAGGTAACCAAAGTATTGGATCTTCAGCTTCAACATCAGTCCTTCCAATGAATATTCAAGGTTGATTTCCTTTAGAAATGACTGCTTTGATCTTGCTGTCCTAGTGACTTTTAAGGATCTTCTTTAGCACCACAACTTGAAGCATCAGTTCTTTGATGATTAATCTTCTTTATGATCCTATTTTCACATCTGCAACATGACTACTGGAAAAATCATAGCTGTGACTATATGGACCTTTGTCAGCAAAGTGATGTCTCTGCTTTTTAATATGCTGTCTAGGTTTCTCATAGCTTTACTTCCAAGGAGCAAGCGTCTTTTAATTTCATGGCTAGAGTCATCATCTGCAGTGATTATGGAGACCCAGAAAAGAAAATCTTTCACTGTTTTTACTTTTCCCCTTTCTATTTTCCATGAAGTTATGGGACCAAATGCCATGATCTTAGTTTTTCATGTTGAGTTTCAAGCCAGCTTTTTCACTCCCCTTTTTCATCCTCATCAAAAGGCTCTTTAGTCCCTACTCCCTTTCTGCCATTAATATGATATCCTCTGCATATCAGGTTGCTGATATTTGTCTCATAAATCTTGATTCCAGCTTGCAATTCATCCAGCCTAGCATTTCACCTGAGGTATACTGCATATAAGTTAAATAAGCAGGGGGACAATATACAAACTTGATGTACTCCTTTTCCAGTTTGGAACCAGTCAGTTGTTCCATGTGAGGTTCTAACTGTTGCTTCTTGACCTGCATACAGATTTCTTAAGAGACAGGTAAGGTAGTCTGGTATTCCCATTTCTTTAGGAATTTCCCATCATTTCTTAGGATCCACAGAGTCAAAGGCTTTAGCATAGTCAGTGAAGCAGAAATAGATGTTTTCCTGGAATTCCCTCGCCTTCTCTAGGATCCAGCAAATGTTGGTGACTTGATCTCTGTTTCCTCTGCCTCTTCTAAATCTAGTTTGTGTATCTGGAAGTTCTCTGGTTTAGATACTGATGAAGTCTAGCTTGAAGGATTTTGAGTATAACCTTTCTAGCATGTGGAATAAGCACAATTGGATGGTAGTTGAAACATTCTTTGGTATTGTCCTTTTTTGGAGTTGGAATGAAAACTCACATTTTCCAGTCTTGTGACCTCTGCTGAGTTTTCCAAATTTGCTCATATATTGAGTGCAACACTTGAACAGCATCATTTTTTTATAATTTTTAAAAGTCTCAGGTGGAATTCTGTCGTCTCCACTAGCTTTGTTCATAGTAGTGATTCCTAGGGTCCACTTGACTTCACAGTCCAGGATGTCTGACTCTCTCTCTCTCTCTATATATATATATATATAAATATATATATATATGTGTGTGTGTGTGTGTGTGTGTGTGTGTGTGTGTGTGTGTGTGTGTGTGTCTATATACATATATATAGACACACACACACATATTTCTTCTGTGTATTCTTGCCAGTTCTTAATCTCTTCTCCTTCTATTTGGTCCTTACCATTTCTGTCCTTTATCGTGCTCATCCTTGCAGGAAATGTTTCCTTTACAGGTTCAATTTTCTTGAGAAGATCTCTAGGGTTTCCCATTCTATTGTTTTTCTCTATCTCTTTGCTTTGTTCAATTAAGAAGGCCTTCTTTTTTCTCCTTGCTATTCTCTGGAACTCTGCATTCATTTGGGACTTTTCTTATTAAGTGGCATAGTAAGATAGCAGTCTGGATAACACTGCTTGATTCTTCACTTTCTTACTATTAAGATTACTTAATGGTACCTACTGCTTCCTAGTTAATGTTGATACTCCTGAGTGTCCCTGCAGAAAAGCTCATGGTCTACTTTCACTTTGCAGTTCTCACATAACCTCTCATGACCTTTCTTGATCCAAGTTTTTGCTCATTTGCTTTAGGTCCTGGATGTCCTCATTTTCAGTATCCTTACCCTTCTCTACTTCTCTCATTCTGGGTTCCCTGAAAGTGAAAGTGAAAGTTGCTCAGTCATGTCCAACACTTTGCAACCACATGGACTATACAATCCACGGAATTCTCCAGGTCAGAATACAGGAGTGGGTAGCCATTCCCTTCTCCAAGGGATTTTCCCAACCCAGGGATTAAACCCAGGTCTCACGCATTGCAGGTGGATTCTTTACCAACTCAGATGGTAAAGCATCTACCTGCATTGCTGTAGACGCAGATTAGATACCTGTGTCAGGAAGGTCCCCTGGAGAAGGAAATGGCAACCCACTCCAGTACTCTTGCCTGGAAAATTCCATGTATGGAGGAGTCTGGTGGGCTATAGTCCATGGGGCTGCAAAGAGTTGGACACGATTGAGCAACTTCACTTTCTTTTCTTTCTTTACCAACTGAATAACAAGGGAGGCCCAAGAATACTGGAGTGGGTAGCCTATCCCTTCTCCAGCAGATCGTCCCAACCCAGGACTTGAACTGGCGTCTCCTGCATTGCAGGTGGATTCTTTACCAGCTGAGCTACCAGGGAAGTCCCCCAGGTGTTAGGGAATTTACATAAAGAGTCTTGTTTATATTTCAGGGACAAAGCAGAGTGGACCTCTGACCTTGCTTCTAACCTGCCTGGACACTGCCCTGACTGGGAATAACTGGGAGTGACTGCCTGGTGTAAATGCAAGATTTGCAACACCATAGATAAGATGGGGGACAAATCTTGAGATTGTTGAGATCTTAGAGGTGGCCTGGCCAGCAAAGCCCCAGGCAAAACTACATTCCAAGTTTTATGAAACAAAACAAACAGCATTAACATGAAACCAGAGCTTCAGTTTGGTCACAGATTGATGATGATATCAGTTTGCAACCATCCTGGGATTATAAGTGGGCAAACCGAACTGTAATCCCTGAAGTCTCACCCATGGAGCAGATGCACTGCCTGGGACCCTTCCCAATTGGGACTCCAGATGTACTGTGGCACGGGACTTCCCAGTGCTGTTTAAGTCTGGATGTTGATCAAAATCCAATTTGGTGATGTATTTTCTGCTCTATTTATCTTTTCTTTTAATGTTAGCATATTGAAAGTAAGATAATTCTCTAATAAATATCTGTATTATTTATTTGTATATAGTGAGTGGCTTATTTTGTTAACAAATCCTTTGAACCTGAGATGAAACAGTAAAGTTTCCGCAAAGCACCGGGTCCCCTGGGGCACTTTCTTAACCTTATAGTATCACTACAGTTGGCATCCTGTGTCTGGGAGTTTCTACAGCTGCTGATTCAACCAATCACTGGTGGCAAATATTCAGGAAAAAAAAAAAAAGACATTTCCCCAAAATTCAAGCAAAATTTGGGTTTGTCACACTGACAACTATGACTATTTACATAACATTTACATTGTATTAGGTGTAATAAGTAATCTACACATGATTTAGAGTATACAGAGGATGAGTGTAGGTTAGGCGCAAATATGACATTTTACATATGAGACTTGAGCACCTGGGGATTTTGGTGTCTGCAGGAGTCATGGAGCCAATCCCCCAATGATACTAAGGGACTGTATATTGAAATCAGATCTTTGTTAGGCTGGCACTTCCACTAGGTCATAAAAAGTTTTGGGGCAGGAGCTATGTTTCACTTTTTTACACTTTGCCCGCTGCTGCTGCTGCTGATGCTAAGTCTCTTCAGTCGTGTCCGACTCTGTGCCATCCCACAGACGGCAGCCCACCAGGCTCCCCCACCCCTGGGATTCTCCAGGCAAGAACTCTGCAGTGGGTTGCCATTTTCTTTGCCTGCTGAACCTAACTCAATAACTTCAATAATATTTTAGATATTCAACAAATGCTAAATAAATGAATAATTAGGGTTATCAACTGATACAAAAAGTTCTGCTGTCTCTTTTTCTGAGAGATACTCTCTTCTACATCTAGACCAGTGGTTTCCAAGTGTGACTGTGCTTCAGGCCCTCTAGGTTAAAATACCAATGCTTAGGACCACCATTTTAATGATCAGATTCCCTGAGAGGTGGTGCCCAGACATCAACTGTGGTTCAGTCACTCAGTCATGTCTGACTCTGTGACTCCATGGGTTGCATCATCCCAGGCTTCCCTGTCCTTCATTGTCTCCCGGAGTTTGCTCAAACTCATGTCCACTGAGTTGAGGATGTCATCCAACCATCTCACCCTCTGTCTCCCCTTTCTCCTCCTGCCCTCAGTCTTTCTCAGCATTAGGGCCTTTTTAAAATTTATATAGACATATATTTTTTCATACATACATATTTTTGACTCTGTTGAAACACCTTAATTGAGAACCCTGGTCTAGAATAGTTTATTTACCATTCGGTTTATAAGAACATTTGCAAACAAAATCTAAAACCCTCTAAATCTAAATCCCTACACGTGGTGGTACACTTTTAAGAGATTCTAACTAATGATAAGCCTTTAAAAGCCTGTGATGTTTTTGATGTTATTAATCAATTTTCCAATAATTCTAGGTAGTTTTATTACCCTACCATCTTGGAGGTTATGTTTTGCTTCCGTCAGGTAACCTAGATAAGTTGAGCACATCTGTGCCTGAAGGATTTTATTTAGCTGCAGAATTAGGTTCTGAAGATGTCAGGCCTTAAATGCCCTAACTTCCATTTGGGTCACGGCAAAAAAAAATTCTGGGTGAATAATAAATTTTAAAATGTATGTAAAAACCTCTTCTCTTGAATCTCCTATGTGCATCAAAGTTTCCAATTAAGACTCTAGTCACTGCAACATCTTAGTGGTATTTCAAAGTTCAAACACATGCTCGTTTTTTAGCACTGCTTGTTATTTAAATTTTAGTCTGCCTTTGAAGAGTCACTGAAAATGTTACAGATGGTTGTATTATCTCCACTGATTAGAGTTAAGACAAAACAGGTAAAGTTGGAGTTTCTTATGCATAGGTTCTAGATCACTCATTTTGTTTATGTTACAACAATATTTTAGGTTCTACATATATTTAATTCAACATAACAGAGTTCACTTTCAGTCCTTGACATTTGAAAAATATTAGAGCTCTAGATCTTGGTTTTAATTTAATATACTGTATCCACTTTAAGGGATAATTTCCATACCATTATTTTGGTAAGAAAATATTGCTATTATTTATAAAAATTTATTAGTATAATTCTTATGAATTTTTTAATCTTCATGTCATTGCTATTTATAAAAACTTGCAAATTCTAAGAAATTTTAAAAATGAAGCTATTTTAGTATCTCCAATTTCCTTTGTATTTGGAATTTCTTCATTTACTGATCAGTATCCAATTTTCCTATATTTTCCACATTCAGTTGAAGAGTTGAAACAGAATTTAATTTTTGCATGTCGCAAAACTTGGATGAATGCAGTAAAATTAGAAAAAGAGTTGTGATAAACTAGTTTATATTGTCCAAATGAAATTTTCTAAAGGTAGACCAGGGAAATCTAAAATTGAAAGACAAGAGTGTAACTTTGGGACCAAACACCCTGAGAAAATTGGAAAAGTGAAAAGAAGTGCTAAATGATTTACACAAGTTTCAAGGCTAAAACTTAACACTTATTTCCAACTTTCATGCAACTATTTTGCTTATATATACTTAAAGCATTAAAGGGCTTTCCAGGTGGCTCAGTGGTAAGAACCTGCCTGCCAATGCAGGAGACGTGGGGTCAATACATGGATCGGGAAGATTCCTTGGAAAAGGAAATGGCAACCCACTCCAGTATTCTTGCCTGGGAAATCCCATGGACAGAGGAGTCTGGCAAGCTACAGTCCATGGGGTCACAAAAGAGTTGGACACAACTTTGCTACTAAACAACAACAAAGCATTAAAGAAAAGGAAGGAAGGATCTGGGGATTTCAATCAGCCAATCTGTCAGCTGTATAAGCTACTTTTTTTTTTATGTTGTCTTCTTGGTTTAGGTACTACTGTTACTGTTGGAAGGTAATACTTAGGTTTCAAATTGTGTTTGGGTTCCAAGGATGTGAACACTGGAAATCTTTTATATGTTTATTTAATCCATACTATGTGGTCTCTGAATGAAGTGCTAGCAAAGTCTTATTGACCACATAACAATTTGAACATAATGTTGACATTGTTGAAAACTCACTTTAATTTCTTTCACATTCTGTAGTAGAACTCTTTTCTCTATGCAATTTAAGCATCTGACAGGGAGTGAAGGCCAGCCTATGCACATTTGGCTCAGAGGCTCCAGAATCCATTCTTGGCAAGCTGTATTCCAGGAGAGCATAATTGAACTCAGAAAAACTTGAGCACAGATAAAGGAAGGACTTTGCATTATTCTCCATATGCAATATGCATTCCAACCACCTGGATATACTGTGAAAATGCAGATCTGATTCAGTCAGTCTGGAGTGTAGATGAGACTGTGCAATTCTAACAAGTTCAAGTAGCATCATTATTGCAGGTCCAGGAACCACCGTTTCAGTAACAATGAGTAAATTATTATGAGATTTGCAATTTCCTGGCTCTTTTAGTTCCAATGCTTTATTACACAGATGAACAAGTCTTTTTATTTAAGCTGACAAATTTGGAGGATAGGCAGATAACATTCAAACTCTGTAGTTTTCTAAAGACATCCATACTTAAGAAGGCATCTTGAGAAAAATCTTTGAAATAATGGAGAACTAAGAAGACCATAGCTATTCATATATAATTGATGAGTTGGTGGCTCATCCTGGTGACTATTTCTGTTAAATCAAAACATAATATAATTACATCCCTCTTAACAAACACTATAGCTCTGGCTTTACCATCAAATCTTCAAGACCTTTGGCAATCAATAGTGAGTTCCAAGCTGTAGTTTAAAAAAGCAAGAGGATGCACCCAGAAGATACTGGAGATGTGGCTGAACCTTTTAATTTTTTCTTTTAATCATTGTGCATTTGAGACTGAAGATATTTCAAATTCAGAAATACATCTGGAAATTTCTAAATATGACAGAAATGGAAATAAGTGAAAAAAGAACCAAATTATTTTTAATGTTTTGGAAAAGAGTCAAAACGTTAATAGTTTGAAGGTAGATGTGTTTCCCATAGTAACAATTAGTAGTTCTCTTATTGCTTATAACTGAATATTCACTGGAAGGACTGATGCTGAAGCTGAAACTTCAATATGTTGGTCACCTGATGCAAAGGGCCAACTCATTGGAAAAGACCCTGATGCTGGGAAGATTGAAGGCAGGAGGAGAAGGAGACAACAGAGGATGACATTGTTGGATGGTATCACCAACTGCAATAGACCTGAGTTTGAACAATCTCTGGGAGGTGGTGAAGGACAGGGAAGCCTGGAATGCTGCAGTTGCAAAGATTCAGACATGAGTTAACTATTGAACAGTAACAACCTCAGATGACTTGCCTGAGGGTTCATAGTTCAACTGTAAAAACAGGGACTAAATCTGTTCACAGTGTCTCCAATATCCACTGCCATAATTCTTTCCCCATAAATCAAAAAACAGGAATTTGTTGATTAAAAAAAAAAAAACAAACAGCAGCAATGGCATTCCTTGAGTACCTACCATGGAGCAGAAACCATTTTCAAAATTATTTCTGTTATTGTAGCTTCATGTACCACGAACTGTCTATAGAGACAATCATCTGGTGAAAATTATATAAAATTTTCACTGTTTTGGGGGTCTAAACTTCTTAACCTATAAAATAGGTTTTAAAATGTCGACACATAAAGTTCTTGAGAATTCAGAGAGACCATATATTTTAAATGTTTATCAAAGAATCTGGCACATCATACCCTTTAATCAATTTTGACTATAAAATTACAATTCTGTTGTTATTACTATCTAATTCTCACAGCAGTAAACCTGAATTGCTATAATGCCTATTTTGTTAACAAAAAGCTGAAGTTCATATTTTAAGTAGACTTTTCAGGGGTCCCAGAGTATAAAAAGAAAACCAGGTCCAAACTGACATTCATCTGATTCCAGGTCCCTGTCCTGTGTTGGGCATAAAGTTTAGCAAAATGAAACTCTACAACTTATAAGTCCTTTATTTAGACATTGTTTTCCAAAAACCTTTACATAAAGCATATATTTCCTTTTTTATTTATTTTTAGGAACTAAATATTTACACAGGTACATGTATTAGATTAGAAAAGCAAAGTGCATCCAGAGGTAGAGTATAAGTGAATATTGTCTCAGCCTTCTGTGTGGTAGAGATGTATGTGTGGTCATCTTGAGGGGCTTGTAGATATTCTAAAAATGCATTGTGAATCGATCTCAAGTTTTTAAAAGTAAATATCTTTGAAGGTTTTGTTTTAATTTAGGAAACAATTTATAAATGATTTTGGATATTTCCAGATTCATTTTTGGAAAGTCAATAATTTTTTTAAAGTACTTACGGCCTCCTTGAAAATAGAAAGCACTGGAAATTATATGATAATAAAGTTTCATTGATGTTTATGTTTATTTTATACATCAATGATATTAAAATTGGTGAGAATATTTTTGAGTTATTCATTCATCTTTCCTTTGACTTTCTGTAACTTTTAGGTAGGTGGCTCAGTCAATAAAGAATCCGCTTGCAATGCAGGAGACCCAAGTTCATTCCCTGGGTTGGGAAGATCTCCTGGAGAAGGAAATTGCAATCCACTCCAGTATTCCTGCCTAGGACACCCTATGGATAGAGGAGACTGGAAGACTAGAGTTCATGGGGTTGCAAGAGTCGGACAGGACTTCGTGACTAAACCACCGCCACCACCAAACAAATAGATATATTTCTGACAGTGTAATTGAATCTTTTACAAATTTGCCAGTGAATATTAAGACAAAGTAACACTAACATAGAGAGAAGTTGATGTATAATAGGATAAACACGTATTAAATTTTTATTTGTAAGCCATGATTATATGGCTGACTCTATTATCCAGAGAAACTGAGAAATTCACATAACATTCTCAACAATTCAAAGCAAAAGGATTTTTAAAGCATTAAGCTCTGTTTCCCTTTTTCCCTGCATAATGCCACAGAATGGAAGAATTCTACATGGCCAGGGCTAAATGTACGTTTCGTAATCTTTCCACATATTTTATTTTCTGTGCTCATTTTTAGTTCTTTGCTTTGTTTTATGGTGTTTTCCTTACCCTTATTTCTTACATATTCTCGTTTAACAGGAGAAACCTTCTCCTACTGAAATGTGGCAGGACACGCCTGGGATTTATATTTGTACTAAAATTATAACTGCTTTTAATTGCCAAGGAAAGAAACATAAAACAAGAAGCCTTTCCCACTGGACAGTATTCCCATGATTTGAGTAAAGTCTGTAACTCTGCAGAGTTGTGATAAATATTGAAATTTTCATCACCTCAAGAGGCATTGGGTCTGCTTTCATTAGCTGGGTGCCTACCCCAGACACAGCAGCAGCAGCAACCAGCCAGAGAACACAGCGCTGTTCCTGCTGGAAATGCTTTTCATGATAAATACAAACTGAGGGTCTTGTATCTGATAAATGCTTCCTGAATTATCGTCCTTTTACAAAGCACTTTCCTTTAGCACCCACATGGGGAAAATACTTCTTGGTAGGATTATGTTACGAGGATACTAATGTTGAACTATGCACAAACAATATACTTAATCTATTTGGGGTTCGTGTTCCTCAGAGAAAGAGAACCGATTACAGAGTCATTTCTGAATATCTGAAGGAAGTGGCACTGGCCAGTAGAAAGCAGGCAGAAGATGTGAAGAACTTTTAGGTGCGTTTCCAGCTGAACAGCAGAGAGAAAAGGGAACTGGGATGAGTTACCCCCTACTTTCCCATTTATCTGCCTCCCCACGGCCCCACATTAATGTGAGCAATAGACATTAGAAGAGTGAAATAACTTTCTTTTGAAAGATAATTCTGGACCAGATCATGTGATCATGTGCTAAGTGCTTTATATTGATTATACCATTTGATTTTTAACAGAATTTATTTTGAGGGAGAGGGAGGTTTTTCCCATGTTGATCAGGACAGAATAATTAATTTGGAGAAAGGAAAATAGAAGACATGCATCAATTAACCTGAGGGAGGGCACAGTTTGTGATTCCATCCAAGTAGAAGCACAAGGTTCATGAGATAACTTGTCCCACCAGATGTGTTTCAACTTGGTAGTTCTGAACTTCAGGAGCTGGCCTTGCAGATGAGAGCAGTTATTAGGTAATTTTATTCTTGCCTTCTTTCCACTTCTTATGACTCATTCTGTCTCCCTCATCTGTATTGATTTCTCCTGCCCTGAACTGCTGCTCTTAGAAACCACCCTTGATGGATAGATTGAGTGCTTCATTTTCACCCTAAAAATTGTCTCTAGGGTTAAGCATTAGTTATTGTGTACTAAAGTATTAACTAAAAGCTGTCAGAATTTTTTTAGTTACTTATAAAATATTCAAGTACCTATCAGGTCCTCTCAGAAGAAAAAGCAAAACAAAACACTTGGTTTGAGGATCTTAATAAAATAT
The DNA here is from genome assembly GCA_024291935.2 of Okapia johnstoni. Classification (NCBI taxonomy): domain Eukaryota; kingdom Metazoa; phylum Chordata; class Mammalia; order Artiodactyla; family Giraffidae; genus Okapia; species Okapia johnstoni. Next base: position 29,161,157 of record CM044310.1, on the reverse strand, counting down.
TAGCTTCAGTGTTCAAATAGATCAAATCAGCAATTCACAAACCCAAAACTTTGTATAACAATATAGAATAATGAAGTTTAATGTCAGTTAATTGTTTGGCTTAGTAAAGATTTTTAGATTAAAAATAGAAGTTTAATGCTTTCTAAAAGTACATGTGTTAAAAGAAAAAAAACTTGGAAGGGACTTAAATCCTTGGGAAATATTGATAGTGTTTCTGTCACAGAAGCTCAGTCATTAACATTACTGACATGACAAAATGAATGTAATGGATTCTGACATCTGGTGCATTGCAGTGAAAAAAATTACTAAGCAGAATGTCTAAACAATCTTTCTTAACTATGACTTTTACATTATAAAAGTATCATATAAGATATTAGAACAAATTATTATATTTTTCTTCTAGACATACACAATTAAATTCTCAAGAGTTTTTTCCATTTCATTTCTTAGGCACTCAGCAACCTTTATTGAATGACAACCATTTAGTATTCACAACTAACAAAATAAGGACTTCAAAATTCTTAGGATTTTATTTCTCTCATTAGCAAAATATAAGGTTTTGCAATGCTTGTTTTTATCTGATAGCATTTGTGAAAATGGTACTCAAATGTACAAAAGGTTCTAAGAATGTCTGCTCTGAATACATAGGATTCCATTGTCAGCAATGACAGTCACTATAATGTTGCCAAGCAAATCAAAACTGGTTTCAAGGAGTGATAATTAAATTTGATTATGATGGCAAATTATTCCTTCATCATTTTGTGTATCCAAAATACAGTTATTTTAAGTCAAATCTATAACATCACTGAAAAGTGAAACATTTGGGAAACTGACATTTAATGTCTCCTGGAAATCAGATCTTGATGCTACAGATTACCTGCAGAAGTTGTGTGGTTTCTTACAAATGATTGCATGAAATAAGTATCTATACAAAGGTACCCTGAAATCTAGGGTAACGGATTTCCCTGATGGTCCAGTGCTTAAGAACCTGCCTGCCAAGGCAGATAACATGGGTTTGATTTCTGACCCAGGAAGATCTCAGGTGCTGTGGAGAAACTGAGCCCACGCAATTGCTGAGCCTGTGCTCAGGAGCGCAAGTGCCACAACTGTTGGGCCTGCATGCTGCAACTACTGAAGGCTGCACCAAGATCCTATGTGCCACAATAGGAGAAACCATTGCGAAGAGAAGCCTATGCACTGCAACTAGGGAATAGCCCTGCTCTCTGAAACTAGAGAAAGAGCCCATGGAGCAACAAAGACCCAGTGCAGCCAAAAATACATAAACATTTTTTTTTAAGTTAGGGTGAAATATTTTCTTAACTTATATAATAATCTTGTGATAATATTTAATTCTTCAAATGATTTTTTCCAAGCAGAAAAAAATGTAAGTATAGTTGTATGTACACATTCATATGCCTACCATAGTCTTTCTCTCCATATACATAGACACAAAAATGTGCATGCACACACACTCACATACAGTGTCAAATGCATGACAGGTACTAAATCAGTCAGAGGCAACATAAAATGTATACAAATATGAACCTGTATTTTTTATATAAGTTCAAAATTAAGAAAAAATCAGATTAATTAAAATGCATGACAAAGATCTTTGGAGACAACTGTCACAGAGTAGCTGGATCAGCTTTTCCTTCCCATTGTTAGGAGCTATTTAAAAGTCAAACATGGTTTAAAAATAATGTTAGCAATTGTTGGACAGCAGCCAATATTGACCTATAATACTCAAGAAAAGAAGTGCAAGTGTTAGTCGCTGAATCGTGTCTGGCTGTTCATGACCCCATGGACTGTAGCCCTCCAGGCTCCTCTGTCCATGGAATTCTCCAGGCAAGAATACTGGAGTGGGTAGCCATTCAGTTCTCCACTGGATCTTCCCCAACCAGGGAGCAAACCTGTATCTCCCACATTGCAAGCAGATTCTTTACCCTCTGAGCCACCAGGAAAGCCTAAACACTCAAAAAAAGAACACATAAAATGAGCCCTGCATTTACACGTAATATATCCCTGATGGCATTTTTCAAAATCACTGCCCAAGAAATGAGACTGACAGTCTAGCTAAGTGAAAGAGCGACCAGAGGGTGAGGATTCTAAGGCAGCTGGGATGTGGGCGGCATGATGTCAGTGAGGAAGCAGTCGAACCCCTTTCCCCCCAAAAGAAAAAAAAACACTATGCAAAAATGCTACAAGAATCTTTGGTCAACTTCTACATTATAGTGACACATGCTGAGATTCTAAAAGATCTAGCTAAAAAATCTTAGAAGCAGAGGTTTTAAGAAAATTTTAGATTTTCAGTATAGCCAGAATATACCTCTCTTTCAGATGAGACTTCTAAAAGACTAAAGCCGAGAATTACAGCTGTGCTTTAGAAGAAAAGATGATTTCATGAAGGATGGGGAAAACTAAAAGACACATGGTTTAATGAGGCCTAAAACCAAGGTTCAGTAGTTCTAACAATCTAATTACTGGTCTTCTGTAGAAGACACCTTACCAATGCCCTCTAGAGCCTTTCATCTGCAGTGTTGGACATAAACAACCTCCAGAGCCTTTTACCTGCAACGTTAGACATAACAGAAAAACTTCATTTAGCAGCATAAGAAGTAAGAAATGGTGAATGATAATTAAAGAGAGGAATAAATCAATACAGAGGACCTAAAGATGTAGTAATCAAGTAGCAAGCGAGGACTTCAAAATAGCTAAAGAAATAGATAGTTAAAATTTAGTTAAAACATAAAGTATTTCAAAAGAAAAGTTATTTCAACAAAAATAACAAAATCAAAACTCTGGGACTGATAATATAGTATCTGAAAATAAGAATGGAGTGTGTTTAACAGCTCAGTTCAGTTCAGTTCAGTTGCTCAGTTGTGTTGGACTCTTTGTGACCCCACAGACTGCAGCACGCCAGGCTCCCCTGTCCATCATCAACTCCCGGGGCTTGCTCGAATTCATGTCCATCAGGTCAGTGATACCATCCAAACATCTCATCCTCTGTCATCCCCTTCTCCTCCCGCCTTCAATCTTTCCTAGCATCAAGGTATTTTTTCACTGAGTCAGTTTTTCCTATCAGGTGACCAAAGTATTGGAGCTTCAGCTTCAGGATCAGTCCTTCCAATGAATATTCAGGACTGATTTCATTTAGGATGGACGGGTTGCATTTCCTAGCAGTCCAAGGGACTCTCAAGAGTCTTCTCCAACACCTTAGTTCAAAAGCATCAATTCTTCAGCACTCAGCTTTCTTTATGGTCCAACTCTCACATCCATCCATGACTACTGGAAAAACAATAGCTTTGACTAGACGGACCTCCATTTACAAAGTAATGTCTCTGCTTTTTAATATGCTGGTTAGATTGGTCATAGATTTTCTTCCAAGGACAAGCATCTTGTAATTTCATGGGTGCTGCCACCATCTGCAGTGATCTTGAAACCCAAGAGAATAAACTCTGTTACTGTTTCCATTGTTTCCCTATCTATGATGGGACTGGATGCCATGATCTTCATTTTTTGAATGTTGAGTTTTAAGCCAGCCTTTTCACTCTCCTCTTTCACTTTCATCAAGAAGCTCGTTAATTCCTCTTTGTTTTCTGCCATAAGGGCAGATAAGATGTCATCTGCATATTTGAGGCTATTGATATTTCCTCCAGCAATCTTGAATCCAGCTTGTGCTTCATCCAGCCTGGCATTTCACATGATGCACTCTGCATAAAAGTTAAATAAGCAGGCTGACAATATACAGCCTTGACGTACTCCTTTCCTGATTTGGAACCAGTCCATTGTTCCATGTCTGGTTCTAACTGTTGCTTCTTGACCTACCTACAGATTTCTCAGGAGGCAGATAAGGTGGTTTGGTATTCCCATCTCTTTAAGAATTTTCCACAGTTTGTTGTGATCCACATAGAAAGGCTTTGGCATAGTCAATAAAGCAGAAATAGATGTTTTTCTGGAACTCTCTTGCTTTTTCTATGATCCAACTGATGTTGGCATTTGATCTCTGGTTCCTCTGCCTTTTCTAAATCCAGTTTGAACATCTAGAAGTTCATGGTTCATGTACTGTTGAAGCCTCACTTGGAGAATTTTGAGCATTACTTAGCTAACGTGTGATATGAATGCAATTGTGCAGTAGTGCGAACAGTCTTTGGGATTAACTTTCTTTGGGATTGGAATGAAAACTGACCTTTTCCAGTCCTGTGGCCACTGCTGAGTTTTCCAAATTTGCTGGCATATTGAATGCAGCACTTTCACAGCATCATCTTTCAAGACTTGAAATAGCTCAACTGCAATTTCAACACCTCCACTATCTTTTTCATAGTGATGCTTCCTAAGGCCCACTTGACTTCACATTCCAGATGTCTGGCTCTAGGTGAGTAGTCACACCATCGTGGTTATCTGGGTCATGGTGATCTTTTTTGTTTAGTTCTTCTGTGTATTCTTGCCACCTCCTCTTAATATCTACTGCTTCTGTTAGGTCTATACTCTTTCTGCCTTTACTGTGCCCATCTTTGCATGAAATATTCCCTGGGTATCTCTAATTTCCCTGAAGAGATCTCTAGTCTTTCGCATTCTATTTTTTTCCTCCATTTCTTTGCACTGGTCACTGAGGAAGTCTCCAGGTGTTGGTGATAGATAGGGAATACTGGCATGCTATAGTCCACGGGGTTGCAAAGAGTTGGAAACGGCTGAGTGACTGAACTGATCATCTGACAGTTCAGTGTTGACACAAAATTCAACTTGTAAAAAAAGAAAATAATACCTTTGAAGTGCAATATAGCAAAGCACAATAAAACAAGGTATATCTGTATAAAAATTATGCACCTGGGGGTAGACAGGTCTAAAAAGCACTGGAGAATGGAATCCTACTTTTAAAACACTCCAAATATGATTGTGATCTTTACTATCTTTAGTTAGCAAGGATAAATATTTCCCAATGCCATTCAAAAATTACAGTAAAAGAGTTAAGAAACCCAGTTAACACAGAAAATTAAAATAAAGTATTAAGAGTCACATGTGAATTGTGCAGGATCAACAATGTCTAATATGGTAGCCATTAGCCACATGTGGCTATAGAGACTTTTGAAATCAGTATTTTTAACATTTTATGTCTACTGAAAAGAATGTATCACCTACAGTTTATATCTACAGTGATATAACAAAGTAGTTATCTGTTTGTTGTATCGAATATTATACAAATATTGTGGATTTTTCATTTTATCTTATAAAAGTGACAATTTTTGTCATATATTTTGACACCACCATATTAACTGTGCAATTAATATACTTGGCACTCATGTTTTCTTGCTAAATGATAACTTTTTGCCCATAGGAAGTGACACTTTTATAACTACTAACGTTTCATAACAACTAGTGCGTATTTTCTAGTTTATTATTTCACGTTATTTGTAATCATTCCTAAATAACATATTTTCCACTCCTAAAATACCTTATACTTTCTGTTTCTTTGCTGAAAAGGAAAGTTTAACATTTTTACACCCATGAGTGTCTTTGTCTGCATATGATGAACCTATTATTTGGAGGGGTCGTGATCTAGTTCTCCTACCTAACATTTACTCTACTCTTTTTCACATCATCATATGTCATCATATGCTTAGATAATTTTTTATTGTGTTCTAGACTTTGTATTAAAAAGTGATTATTTAAAAAAAGAAAAAAAAAACAAACAACTGAGGCCTGAAATAGTGTTATCTCCTAGAGGATTTGTGCCTGTTTCTGCCAGATGCCTGAAGAGTCTCTAAATATGGCATCATCATAGTCTAATGTCAGCTTTGAGATTTACCAGGCCACTCAGATGATTTAAACCTGGGGGCTATGTGGCAAAGGAGGGCGTATTTCTGGTTTTCCCATTTTCCTAGAGTGAAGCTCTCAAGGTTTCTAATAAACACCCTGGGAAGTTTACCAGGGTTTCTCTCTGGGAAGAATCTGGACCTAAATTTGCTTTTCCTCTACCAAAGTGAGACTATGACAAGTGTGGTTCAGCCTCTCAACTCTATTCTGGATCAGCAAACAGACTCGGAGCAAAAAAAAAAAAATGTACGTATAGTCAGTTTACTCTATCTCTTCATGTCTATTTTCTCTTACACAAAATGAGATCAACATTAGGACATAGTTCCTAAGATTGTGATAAAGATCAACTGAGTCAACAATGTAAAACATATAGTGTCTGGTACATGGCAAGAGCTTAATTATTATCTGTCAATATTATTTATAATGTTAGCTCCTCCAAAGTAATTGTTGCCTAGATGGCTGACAACACAAATCAGACTGAATTATTAGATTTATTTCACAAATATTTATTGAATAATCTTATGAATTGCAGTGCTTGTCAAGATATGGGAAGCCCCTGATCTCATGGATTTTACAGAATAGTGATAAAGATTGATATCTACAGTAATGAGAGGGAAATATGGCTTGTTTTCTTGATACCTTTCAAATAAATGTGAACTTTATATTTAAAATCCCAGATATTTCTGCAGAAAGTTATTATTTACAATGAGATCATGAAATTTTGCTGGTATGGCCTTTATCAGTCGCAATTTACTATCATGCACAAGCTAAAATAAACAATGTTCAAATAGTGGAGTTTTTGTTCTGTTTTGCATTTCTGCACCATTCTGCTAAGCAACAATAAATAGTTCTTTAGTAAATATAGCATTAAGTTAGATAAAAGAGTAAATACCAACTTAATCATTAGTTCAGATAACTAGTAACATTTTAAAGCCTTATAATAATTCATTGTCACAGTAAAATAAAAGTGGTCCTGAAAGGACAGAAAATCATCATGATTAAGGGTAATTTGGATAAAATGTTAACGGATTAGAAATAGATCCTGTTATATCCTGGTGTTAGGCATGGTACAATTTTCCAGGCTGTGATGTCTCATTCTGCAGAACTGTCATGCACTGAATATTTTGATCCTCCTCTACAGGCTGTAACACCCACATGATGAATATTCCCACTGTGTCTATGCAGACTGCCTCTTCAGTACCTAAGAGGGGAAATTGGCATTGTTTGTTAGCAGAGCTCTGAGTATCTACTTCAACGTTACAGTAAATGAACTGATATGAATGTTTGTATCACCTGTATGATAATCAGGAAAAAAGTATTCATTTATTCTCTTAAACTGTACATTTATTAATGTTCCTGAAGTGGTTTGGGGTTTTAAAGTAGCACACTTGGGAGATATAGGACACTCAAGTTTCTCCACAATGGTAGAAAACTGAATGCATACATTCCCTGTCTGCCTTCCAAGGAATCTGCATCCCTAGCAAATAAGATCAAACTTTTTTTCATTATTCCATCATCAGGGATGTACAATGGTGAAGTGTTGGAAGCTGGTCCACCCAGAAGGCAAGCAGTAAGCAGAGAAATTGTCTAAATAGAATTAAAAAACAATAATGGCAACCAAAATCAGCCTACTTTTTATCATCACCATGCACTGGCTATTCTAAATAATGTCAAAAATAGTATTCTCCAGCCCAAATGCTTTTGTTAGGATAAGCTCTAAATAATTGTGGCTGTTGTTGTATTGTTACATATCATCTGATGGCATTCTTTGCATGTTGTTTAAAAGTAACCATGCTAATTACATACATACATGCAAGTTCAAGTGAATGAAATGTTTTCTCCACATTTCCCATGTATTCTTTATATTAGAAAATATGCAAAAAAAAAAAAAAAGAAAATATGCAAAATGCTAGGAATTCTTTTGAAAGGAGAAACAAACTCCAGAGTCAGAAAATCATACTTGATTAATTCAAATTAATATTTTTTAAATCTCATTGTGACAAGAGATATTCTTTGATAACTTTCATCTGTACTTTTCTAGAAACACATAGACATTTTAAAACCTCTATCCCATAAAATGTAACACGGCTTCCTAAGAAGGAATTAAAGGAAGTTCTTTGGGAATCTTTATAAATGCTTTGTACTATTTCATCTTCCAGCCTAAATATTCATAAAGAAAAATTTTTTGAATACAATTTATTACTCAATTAATTCTGTAGAATATTTTAACTGGATATTCTAAGGAAGTTTTCTCTACTGAAAGAACAGAGAATAGTTTGCCTATAACATAACCATCAGTAGCTTTGCATATGTATACATTTTAAATTAATTTTACCCATCACCCCTCACAAATAGAAGTGATTTTTAAATTTATGAGCCTTTAATTAATGAAAAATTAAAAAACTAAAAACAGAGATGAGAAAAACATAAGATATGAGAAAGAAAAAGTACAGTAAAAGACAAAATTATCTTAGAAATAATTCCTCAAGCACATAGTGACCAAGTGATATTTAACTCAAATGAAAATGGAGTAAGATTATTGAAAAAAGTCAAGGAAATACCCAAGAGAATGAAATCTAGATAAGGAAAAGACTAAAATGGGATGGAAATATAAGACAACAAAGAAGGAATAATATTGGTATAAGACTAGTCCATGAAGAAAAAACAACTTAACGTTTTAAAACTATAATCCAAGAAAGTTTTGAAATAATAAAAGATAAACTTAATAACTATGGAAAGACCCCACAGAATAAATAAGCAAATTAACCCAAAACTATAAAACCTAACACATATTCTAGAAAACGACTCGACTTCAACAATGAAGAACAAATCTTCAGTGCTTCCAGGAATGTGTGTGTACATGTGTGGAATTGTAAGACTAGAAAAGATGTAGGGAATGGCAATCCACTCTAGTATTCTTGCCTGGAGAATCCCCATGGACAGAGAAGCTGCACGGGCTACAGTCCGTGAGGCTGCAGAATCAGACACAACTGAGTGACTAAGCACAGCACAGTAAAAGATGGGAAAAAGGGTAGAATACTATTATGAACAGTATACTTGACATTACAAAAATGTTGCATTTAAAAATGGAAAATGAGAGAAGTAAAGAACAGAGTAGAAGAATCTCATTGTTGCTGTGCAGGCAATTGGTTTGAGTAAAGGATAATATTAAACATTGACAAATATTATAAAATATTGAAAAATAAAACAGGGAACTAAAAACATTAAAATTATGTACATACTACAGTGGAAACAGTGGCAGACTTTATTTTTTGGGAGTCCAAAATCACTGCAGATGGTGACTGCAGCCATGAAATTAAAAGACGCTTGCTCCTTGGAAGAAAAGTTATGACCAACCTAGACAGCATATTAAAAAGCAGAGACGTTACTTTGCCAACAAATGTCCATCTAGTCAAAGCTATGGTTTTTCCAGTAGTCATGTATGGATGTGAGAGTTAGACTATTAAGAAAGCTGAGTGCTGAAGAATTGATGCTTTTGAACTGTGGTGTTGGAGAAGACTCTTGAGAGTCCCTTGAACTGCAAGGAGATCCAACCAGTCCATCCTAAAGGAAATCAGTCCTGACTATTCATTGAAAGGACTGATGCTGGAACTGAAACTCCAATACTTTAACCATCTGATAACAAAGAACTGACTCATTTGAAAAGACACTGATGCTGGGAAAGATTGAAGGTAGAAGGAGAAGGGGACAACAAAGGATTAGATGGTTGGATGGCATCACTGACTCAATGGACATGAGTTTGAGTAAACTCTTGGAGGTGGTGATGGACAGGGAGGCCTGGCATCCTGCAGTCCATGGGATTGCAAAGAGTCGGACACAACTGAGCAACTGAACTGAACTGAACAGTAAAAATACTAGAGTTTAGAAACTACTAATAAAAATCATGTAAATACAATACTAACTTTAATTATCAAAAGTTATTTAATTTGAGAACAAAATACACATAAAAAAGAAACAGCAAATATAGCACAGATAATTATAAAATACCTTGACAGAACTGAGAACATAGTAACTCATCTACTAAAAAATAAGGTTTTCAATTTAGTTCATAATGTAACACTCTCTTACTCTATGCATTAAAAACATATTTTGGTGTTGTTCTGTCACTAAGTTATGTCTGACTGTTTGCAACCCCATGAACTACAGCATGCCAGGCTTCCCTGTTCTTCCCTCTCTTCCTGGAGTTTGCGCAACTCAAGTCCATTGAGTCGGTGAAGCTATCTAAACATTTCATCTCTGCCACCCCCTTCTGCTCTTTCCCTCAAGCTTTCCCAGCATCAGGGTCTTTTCTAATGAATCAGTTTTTTGCTTCAGGTGGCCAAAGTACTGGAGTTTCAGCTTCAGCATCAGTCCTTGCAATGAATGTTCAGGTGATTTCTTTTAGGAATGACTGGTTTGCTGCTGTTGCTTAAAACAAATGAATTCTGAAATGATAAAATTAAGGAGGACAAAGGCTTATAGGCAAATGGAAACATAAAAAAGGAGGTATAGTGATTTACACTATAAATCAAGGCAAAATATACATTAAACCTGACCCCAAAAGGCATATTTTAATGTTAAAAGACACCATTTGCAATGAAGATACGATTTAAAAGCCTAATACTAAACTACTAAGGTAAAAGGAAAGTAAACTAAATTACCTATATTTATGATATATGTCAAGGCAATGATAAGAAAATTCATGGTACTAAATACATTTTTATTAAAAATTAAGGCATTAAATAAACAATGAAGTTTCAGTATTTTATAAAAATCTTAATTAAAATTTTAATTTGTAATAAATTGAATATAATTGTGAACTCAAAAATAAGAAAAGGAATAAGTAAATCAGAAGAAAGAAAAATGGAAGAATAATTGAAAATCTAAAATAAAATATAAAGAAATAGAGAAAGAAAAATAATAGACCTATTTAATGCATTAAAATTCTGTTTTGGGTTTTGTTTTCTTTTTGTTTTTTTAAAGTAACCAGTGAAACAAATTATCATATAATTTTCCCAAGAAAAAAATGAGAAAGTACAAATACAAAAATGATAAATGTCAAAGGAGAGATAGTCATTTGAAAAGAAGCTATTTTAAAAAATCATGAAAGACTAATTTGCAACACACTTTACAAATAACTTTCAATGAATGATTAAATAAACATCACCACTTGGCAAACACCCCAACAATTATTGATTCAGGCAAGAATCACAGATTCATGATGAACTTTGTGGATTAAGATGAAAGGAGATACTTATAAGATTTCTAATAGCAAAGAGGATAGTGTAACTTTCTCGTGAAGAAACTGAGTCACACCCATTATCCAAAGCAATAAAAATTAGCACACAAAACGAAAACAATCAACATCATGCTGACATGATACACTGAGAAATGCAGGTCATCACTTTTGTAGTACTCTTGTCAGAAGTACACAACTTGAATTGAGTCATGAGTAAACATCAGACAAGGCAGATTGATAGACATGCTATAAAATAACTCTTTAGAATTATAAAACTAAGATAGTCCTGAAAGACAAAGATAAGAAACTATCCTAGATTGAAAGCAGACATAACAGCTTAGAGCAGTGTTATTCTGGAGTGTATTCTGGTCTATAAAAAGAAAACTAAAAGGACAATTGATGAAATTTGAATAGATTCTGTAAAGTAGTTTAGAGATATACCATTATTAACTTTCTCATTTTGATAATTGAATTATGATTCAGGAAGGTGTTTATATTTGAGGATTGTTGGCTCATATAATGAAGACCTTTGTTATTAGCTTTTGCAAATTTACTGTGTTTGACTTCATTTCCAAACAAAAAATTAAAAACTAAAAGCAGATTAGAAAAATGAACTTACGGAAAGAAAATCTTTGTTAAATCATTAAAAATGTAGAATCTCATAAAAACAATAAATTAATAAATTTTGTCTTTGGGCAGACTTTTTATTTCTAGATGAATTAAAGAATTGAGCAACTTAATGATTGTGTGTGTGTGTATGTGCACTAAGCTGTGTCCAACTCATTGTGACTCCATGGACAGTAGCCCACCAGGCTCCTCAGTCCATGGAATTTCCCAGGCAAGAATACTTCAGTGGGTTGCTATTTCTTTCTCTGGGGATTTTGCCCACCCAAAATTTAATGACTAGATTAACATAAATACTGATATGGCAAAGAACACATTTTTATTTCTGGAATAAAAGTCAAGAGGAAAAATAATTTGAGAATGAAAATTTGTTAATGTATAGATAGAGGGTGATAACTTGACATAACATAACATTCTTTCAGGAGATATAAAAATGATTCACTTGAGGAAAAAGTGAAAATATGTGGTAGGTGCATTTCAAGTAACTTTAAATAAAGATTGGATATTTTTGTTGGCTAACTGATAGAAGTTTAGATCATTTAATTTTTTTTTAATTGGAGGAAAATTGCTTTACAATGTTGTATGTATATATATATACACATATATGTATATGTATATATGTGTGTGTATATATATATATGTGTGTGTATATATATATATATATTGTGTGTGTGTGTGTATTATATATATATATATATATATATATATATATATATATATATATATATATATATATATATCCTGTCCCTCTTGAGCCTCCCTCCCCTCCCACTATCCACCCTCTAGATTCTCAGGTCATCACTGAGTGCCAGGCTGGGCTCCCTGTGCTATACAGCAGCTTCTCTCTAGTTATATATTTTACACATGGGAGTTTATATATGTCAGTGCTACTTTCTCAATTTGTTCCACCCTTTCCTTCCCCTGCTGTGTCAACAGGTCTGTTCTCACAATGAATGAAATCTTTACCCAATCAGTAGCTAAAAATGGATGACTTGTTCCTTCCCTGAAAACAGGTTCCTCAGTACTTTTTTCTAGATAGCATATAAATGTGTTAATATACAATATTTGTTTTTCTCTTTCTGACTTACTTTGGCCACCTCATGTGATGAGTTGACTCATTGGAAAAGACCCTAATGCTGGGAAGGATTGGGGGCAGGAGGAGAAGGGGATGCCAGAGGATGAGATGGTTGGATGGCATCACTGACTGGATGGACATGAGTTTGGGTAGACTCCGGGAGTTGGTGATGGACAGAGAGACCTGGCGTGCTGTGATTCATGGGGTCGCAGAGTCGGACACGACTGAGCAACTGAACTGAACTGACTTACTTCACTCTGTATAACAATCTCTAGGTTAATCCACCTCAGTACAACTGACTCAATTTGTTTCTGTTTATGACTGAGTAATATCCCATTGCATATATGTACCACATCTTCTTTATCCATTCATCTGTTGATGGACATCTACGCTGTCTCACTTCCACTGTATAGTCATAAGGAAATTGATTTAAGTCATACCTGAATGGTCTAGTGGTTTTCCCTACTTTCTTCAATTTAAGTCTGAATTTGGCAATAAGGAGTTCATGAACTAAGCCACAATCAGCTCCCGCTCTTGTTTTTGCTGAATGTATAGACCTTCTTCATCTTTGGCTACAAAGAATAGAATCAATCTGATTGTGGTGTTGCCCATCTGGTGATGTCCATGTGTAGAGTCTTCTCTTGTGTTGTTGGAAGAGGGTGTTTGCTATGACCAGTGCGTTCTCTTGACAGAACTCTATTAGTCTTTGCCCTGCTTCATTCTGTACTCCAAGGCCAAATTTTCTTGTTACTCCAGGTGTTTCTTGACTTCCTACTTTTTCATTCCAGTCCCCTATAGTGAAAAGGACATCTTTTTTGGGTGTTAGTTCTAAAAGGTCTTGTAGGTCTTCATAGAACCATTCAACTTCAGCTTCTTCAGCATTACTGCTCGGGGCATAGACTTGGATTACTGTAATATTGAATGGTTTGCCTTGGAAACGAACAGAGCTCATTCTATCGTTTTTGAGATTGCATCCAAGTACTGCATTTGTTAACTATGATGGCTACTCCATTTCTTCTAAGAAATTCTTGCCCACAGTAGTAGATATAATGGTCATCTGAGTTAAATTCACCCATTCTGGTCTATCACAGTTCACTGTTTCCTAGAATGTTGATGTCCACTCTTGCCATCTCCTGTTTGACCACTTTCAATTTGCCTTATTAATGGACCTCACATTCCAGGTTCCTATGCAATATTGTTCTTTACAGCATCGAACCTTGCTTCTATCTTGCTGTTTTTGCTTTGGCTCCATCCCTTCATTCTTTCTGGAGTTATTTCTCCACTGATGTCCAATAGCATATTGGGCACCTACTGACCTGGAGAGTTCATCTTTCAGTGTCCTAATTTTTTACCTTTTCATACTGTTTGTGGTGTTCTCAAGGCAAGAAAACTGATGTGGTTTGCCATTCCCTTCTCCAGTGGACCACATTCTGTCAGGCCTCTCCACCATGACCCATCCATCTTGGGTGGCCCCACACAACATGGCTAAGTTTCATTGAGTTAGACAAGGCTGTGGTCTGTGTGATCAGATTGGTTAGGTGTCTTTGATTGTGGTTTCAGTCTGTCTGCCCTGTGATGCCCTCTCTCAGTGCCTACCATCTTTATTTAAACTATTCATTGTGAATTTAAGAAAACTATATAGTTTATATAGTTCTAAAGCCACAAACACATTGTGAACTACCAATTTAAGCAGCAAAGCATCTTAAATTTATATTTGAAATCTACATTTTAAAATGTGTTAATAAAGGGTTATCTCTAGCTGACAAAGGTCCTTCTAGTCAAAGCTATGATTTTTCCAGTAGTCATGTATGGATGTGAGAGTTGGACTATAAAGAAAGCTGGGTGCCAAATAATCGATGCTTTTGAATTGTGGTGGTGGAGAAGACTCTTGAGAATTCCTTGGACTGCAAGGAGATCAAACCAGACAATCCTAAAGGAAACTAGTCCTGAATATTCATTAGAAGGACTGATGCTGAAGCTGAAACTCCAGTCCTTTGGCCACCTGATGTGAAGAACAGACTCACTGGAAAAGACTCTGATGCTGGGAAAGATTGAAGGCGGGAGGAGAAGGGGACAACAGAGGATGAGATGGTTGGATGGCATCACCAACTCGATGGACATGAGTTTGAGCAAGCTGCAGGAGTTGGTGAAGGATAGGGAACCCTGGCATGTCTATGGGGTCGCAGAGTCAGACACGACTGAGCAATTGAACTGAACTGAACTAGCTGACAAATTACTCTATGCCACCTTCAATTAGTTAATTATACTCGAAAAAAAGGCTTTTTCTCATTTATACTTACAATCTACCTGCAGGCAATTGAGTTTGGCTTCTACTGTTTCTCTTAAGATTCAAAGGATTTTAAAACCATGCATCATAGTGCAATATTAAAGTTGATGCACTGCAATTCCCCATACACAAAGTTCAGAGAGAGGATATAAAAGTAAATCACTTGAAATAAAATTAAATGATTTTTAAACAAATCTTGTTTAAGTACCATGAGCATACAATAAAATCCTCAATGCCCAATGCAAAATATGAGCACATTGTTCATCTGTAAGGCCAAGTTCTTAAAATAGGTAGGCTTTAGATCAATATTCATCATGGAATTAAGAGATATTCCCTAAATGTGGCAAACTTCTCATGCAAAACAAACAATGACTGTCCATAAAATACATTGAATTCCTCAGAAATGCTAGTCATATAACCAGAACATCATCTACCTGCCTGTTTAGAGAGACAACAGCAGGCCATTATCATCAGAGATAATCATCATCAGGATCAAGGCTGAAGAACACCTGCCAAGGGTTCATCAAAATACATCATATTTTAGCTTAAATATGGAAACAATATTCATATTTGTCTTAGTGAATATAGAGCAATGTCAACCCAAATCATCAGGAAAATTATCATTTCAATCAACTATTATGAAAACTGAAATAATCTCATGCTCATAATCTGAATGAAGTCTTGGTCAAATCATGTTTTTTACATGTTTTCAGAAAGACAGGCTTATAAAGGGATGTATTTTTTAAAATTCCTTTCTATCTGAAGTTGCATATTTAAAAACATAGCAGCATTGACATATATACATTACTACGTGTAAAATGGGTAGCTAATGGGAAGTTTCTATATAGCAGAGAGCTCAGCTGGGTCCTCTGTGATGACCTAGAGGAGTGCGATGGGGGGTGGTAGGAGGGAGGTCCAAGAAGAAGGGGCTATATGTATAGGTATAGCTGATTCACATTGTTGTACAGCAGAAACTAACACCCCATTATAAAGCGATTATACCCCAATAGAAAATAAATGAACAAAATTGTAAAATAAATAGAACAGTTGACATCTAAAGCAATCATATGCTGGGAGAAAGCAACAATGTCCACAAGCTGTTTGAAGAAGGATGGTAGTTACACAGATCATTTTTAAATGTCGATTTTCTGTTTGGTAAAGCCAAAATAAATTACCCAGAGTTCTTTAGCATTTGTCACGCTTAGTAGGGTGAACTATCTGTATTTTCTGTGATGCTTGTAGTCCTAGCCCAGTTATTAAATGAGCCTCGTTTTGTTTTCAAAATGCCCAAGTCTAGCTATATGATGTCGATCCTATAACACACACCACAGGGCATCCAGTGACTCACCAGTATTGAAAAATTACCAATTGACAGATATCCCAATACCATTCTCCTTATCCCACCTGTATGTTTAAGGCACATGCATGACTTTTTCCTTCACATCACTTAAGGAAAATAAGCCTGTTATTGGAGAAACAAAAAGAAGTTATCTTGAGTCCACTGCGAACCTTGTTACTTACATCATGTCAACTACCCAGAAGCTTGTTGGAGATGCAGGTGAGGCCATCTTAGATTTTTGGCTCTTTATCTTAAGATTTGAAGCAATTCAAACACACAGTTTAAGAAGCAGTGTTTGACAGGGTGCCTGGACAGAAAGCTACTTGCACCCCAGCTTACTTCCCCTCTGGATGCATATGGGCTATGGGAAATGCCAAGTTAATGGCTCCTTCTAGAGTGTCTGGGCGTTGTTAGCACCCGTACCTCCAAGCCAAAGATAACTGATGGAGGAAGATTTATCTTCCAAACAAATTCTTAATGGGGTCAACATAAAACATCCAAGTGCTTGCTACAGCCACAGTGTCTCTCCCAGCTCCTGTGATCAATAGTCTTCACCCTTGAAGCAAGTATGTAAGAAACCAGGATGAGGAGGAGTATTAGGTGTATCTCCTTGACTTCTTTCTAGAAAGGACCCATTCACAAGTGGGAGTCCACTCACTGATCAAAGAATTTCTTATTTAGAAAAACTCATTTTATGAACAAGACTGTCCTTTTGGATGGATGGATTAATTTCAAAATCTTTTTTATCTTCTTTCATGATACAGTTTGAGCTAGAGCCCCTATTCAGGTGTGCCACTGGAGTCTATTTCCACCTTCCTCCCCTAGGATGGGCCAGGGAAAGGGTTGTAGGGGTCAAGCTCAGTAGATGGGACATGAAAATTGTTATTGGCAAAGGAAGATTTGCATAAAACTGGATTCAAGATCTTCTTTAGCCTTCTCTAAAATAGGTAATCATGATAAGAGATTTAAGAAATGCTCTTAACAGTAAGTTTGCAAGCTGCTGGTGTTGCAAAGCTACTTTAGTGATCTTTCCTTTTATTCAGGTTTCCAATATGAACAAGCTGTCCACCAAAAAGTCTTTAAATGCCTCTTATGATCACCACATGAGGAGAAATCATTTTAAAAAATCAAAATAAAGCAATTAATGAGAAGAGAACAAAAAAGATTTCTCTAATCCAATGAGCATGGAAAAGCATATAATAGAGAATATAGACCTAGCATTTGCAGAAACATGAGAAAGAAGTAATGCTTTTCTTTGTTTGCTACAAACTAAAAAAATGTCAGGAAAATGTTTAAGCAAAGAGTTAATATGAAGTAGGTGAATCATTTTTCCAGTGGTAAGAATCATTACAGCTCCTTAATAATTTTGAGGACTTGCCACTATAATTGTTCAATGCACTATAAAATTGTATACTTCTGATAGTCTTTTTGGATCTAATTCTTATAGTCATCAAGTCTTGAATTACAGTTACTAAGCATTCCTGTATTTAAATATTTGATCATCATCTGATTATCATCAAAAGAAAAATTTCTAAATAGCTTGCCTTTCTGAATTCAAATGAATAAAGCTTACTTCCTTCTAAGGGCTCCATATATTATATTAAATTATTGGAAGCATTTTGTTATACAACTAGGAATATTCAGCCAATATCAGAATCCATATTACAGTGCATTATTTTCCAGTTAAAGCATTATTATTAGGGCTTTCGTTAATTTTTTGTCAATTTAACAAGTTAAAAAGGTAAAATCTCTGTAAGAAAAAGAAGAGGAAAATATAAATGATGTGCAGATACTGGGAATGAGAAAAGAGGTATTTACTGTTTAAAATAATATAAATAGCAAATACCTTAAGTACAATGTATCTAAATAATGGGCTAAGAGGCTGATTCCTTTTCAAGCTGAAACGTTGTCCTAAAATTCAGGGTTCTCATCCTGCATACTTTGATTCTTTGAAAGGAAGGGACGATTTCTCTAGTAAAAGTCTGTGCTTTAAAGACCAGTCATGCATTGAAGCAGTGTGCAGTCTCACTGGTAGAATAGGAGCAGTTATATTTATTAAAGAAAAATAAAGCAAAACTTAAATTCTAGGTCAACTTGTACTCCGATGTAGGTTACTAACACATTTTTTCTGCCAACAACGTGAGACATAAATAGCAAGCTTAGAAGTGAGGGTCAGAGCCTCAGAGCTAAAAGCCCCTGTTTTGTTGTGCATCTTTTGTCTTGCTCCCGTTCTTTTGCTATGTCAGACTTTCTGCCCCACCTTCAGTATCCTCCCTGTATCTTTATTTGCAACCATTGATTCCCACTGTTCTTCTCTTTCTTCTCACCTCTGTTTCCACTCATGCCTTCTATCCAGTGCCAGTCCCACAGTGGCATCTGTCCTCCAGTCCCGGCTTGTACTCCACTCTTGAGGCTTCCCTGCTGGCTCTAGTGTCAATCCCTGGGTTGGGAAGATCCTCTGAAGGAGGGCATGGCAACCCATTCCAGGATTCTTGCTTGGAGAATCCCATGAGCAGAGGAACATGGCAGGCTACAGTCCATAGGCTCACAAGGAGTCGTGCAAAACTGAAGTCACTTAGCATGCCCACAGGCACATAGTATGTATTTGTCAATCTCAATCCAAAGGAATAATCTGCTCAAGATTATGCAACAACCTAAATGGGAAAATAATTTAGTATACATTTTGAACAAAATTGTTCTTTAATAACCATGGTAAGAATCAATACACTTCCAGTCAATACAGTGTTTGAGAATCTACTGTGTACAGGGAATTATTTTGGGTATTGTTTGGAATGTGAAAGTCAGATAGTATAGTTACTGAATTAAGTTTTGTAGAGGAAATAAAATACACACGTATGTTTAACAAAACAAAAAGATTGTCTGGAGTATGAGGTGTTACATAACTTCTATGAATGTTATCAGGAGTAAGGTAGTTCTTTCAGAGATGAAGATTCATTGATATTACATACATTTCCAGAGACTTAGCATACACAAACACTTTAAGAAAAGAGAGATGTTAGATTTACTTTATTAATAAGATTTTTAAATCAGTTTTTATTCCTGGTCATCTTAGCTAATAAATGAGATATGCAAAACTCAAAACAGTTGTACTGTTTCAAACATTATGTTATTTCACCTATTACAGTTTATAAAGAAGATAATAAATGACTTGATTTTGAAAGAAGAGTGAAGACTGAACATGGAGTATAGAAAGAAGAGAGGGAATTTTGGTTCAGAAGGACATGAGTTAATTTGAAACCAGAAAATTCTAGGGATGATGTAGGTAGTAATGAGTGTTCTTCTCTAGTTGGATATAGGATACATTAAGAAAAGCACAGTGATAGATATTTGAAAAAGTAATTTTTTCCCACATCAAAATATCTTTGAATGCTGCTGTGATGTGTTTTACTTCACAGGAAATTGGAAAACTTTGCAAGTTTTTGACTAGATAAAAATAAATATATGGAACTGTACTGAAGGAGTGCAGGGGAAAGGCTGGAAGTAGGTAAATTCTGAAAGAGAGATCATTAGGACAGCAACCAGAGAAAGAGAAACACAGTGATGAAAAATGAGAAAGATATTTCAAAGGCAAAGAGAGTATTGAATTAGCAAAAGGAATATTACTGAACAGTTGTTAGTGTAGAAAATGAAAATTGAGAGCAAAAATTAATGAACAAATCATTTGGCAAATTGTTTAATTCTAGATTACTATAAAAAAAAATTACAAAATGTTCAAAAATTTAAGAAAAACATAAACTTAAAAAATCATTAAAAGCTGAATGAATAAGTTGGGAATAAAAACAAATACAAATTGATATCATAGCTGAGCTTCTAAAAGGAAAAAGACATTTAAAAAAAATACTCCATTTATCTTAGATATGTTGAGTGGTTACAAATAAATATTTGGATAAAATATTGAGGGAACTGACAAAAATTTTAAAACACATAAAAGAAAGTAAGTTAAAAAGTACTAAAAATTTTAAGCCATAAAACCTTTTTGAAATATATATACACAAATTGTGAGCATCTCATATAAACATTTGACATTATATATATATATATACATACATACATACATATATATATAGTTGCATTAACCATGAATGTCTGGTGTCTTCTGGACATTTGCAAGAATCTCTTTGGGTGTCCACTTAGTTCCTGAACCATAAATAATGAGACTATTTCAACATTTACAGATAATATTAACCATTTTCTCACAATGTTTCTACAAATTTACAAACCAGTAAGAGTAAGCATGACTTTTCTCCACATCTTATGTTTGTCAGACTTTTGAATTTCTGCCAGTATAATGGTTAAAGGATATCTCATTGAAACTTTTAAAAAATATTTCTTTATTTTACTCATTTATTTGGCAGTGCCAGGTCTTAGTTACAGAATGCAGGAACTTTTCTTGCTGATGCCAACACTTAATTGTGGCATGTGGAAACTAGTTCCCTGACCAGGGATCATACTCAGGACCCCTGCATTGGGAGTACAGAGTCTTAGCTGCTACACAACCAGGGAAGTTCTTCATTGTGGTTTTAATTTTTAATCCCCTAGTGGTTTAGTCACCAAGTCATGTCTGACTCTTGCAACCCCATGGACTGTAGCCCACCAGTCTCCTCTGTCCATGGATTTTCCACGCAAAAAATGAAGTGGCTTGCCATTTCCTTCTCCAGGGAATCTTCCCAATCCAAGATTGAACTCGGGTTTCCTGCCTTTCAGGCAGATTTTTACCATCTGAGCTACCAGGGAAGTATTTATTAATTTCCACTGAAGATGAGACATTCTTTTTCTACTGTTTGTGTCATATTCCTTTGAATTTAGAAGATACATATAGACATATCTATTTAGGGCTTCTTCAATGTTTTCCACGGAGAAGGCAATGACAACCCACTCCAGTACTCTTGCCTGGAAAATCCCATGGATTAAGGAGCCTGGTAGGCTGCAGTCCATGGGGTCGCTAAGAGTCAGACACGACTGAGCGACTTCACTTTCACTTTTCACTTTCATGCATTGGAGAAGGAAATGGCAACCCACTCCAGTGTTCTTGCCTGGAGAATCTCAGGAACGGGGGAGCCTGGTGGGCTGCAGTCTATGGGGTCGCATGGAGTAGGACACGACTAAAGCAACTTAGTAGCAGCAGCAGCAGTGTTTTACAGTAATTTTATACACCAGAATATTGTATACATTTTGTTAGATTAAGTCCTCAGATTTTTAAAAAAAAAATTGGCAGTTAACACATTGTCTTTTAAAAAAGTATGTTCTCTCTTTTTTTTTTTTTTTCTGGTAGAGGAAATGTAACTAAACTGATTCTGTACACTGAATGCCTAAAACTTTTGCTAAGCTCTCCAATCCCAACTTTTTAGCCATATTTTTATTTTGATTTCTACTGAAATCATTATGCCATGTGAAAATGGCAACTGTATTTAGTTTGCAATATTTAATGATTTACTTAATAATTCACTTATTCAATTAAACCTCATTTGGCTATGAGGTATATATATTTTTCCATAAATTGCTACATTTAGTAGCTAATATTACGCTTAGAATTTTGACCCATATTTATAATTAAGCTTTATGGGTCATACTTTTATTTAAATATTTTGTGCTGATTTTGACATCAGTGCTACCCTAGTCCCATAAAATAGCTGTGGATTCCTCAGTTTTCCTTTTCCGTGGATAGTAGATTTAATATCACAATTTGTTCCCTAAATGTTTTTAGAACCCACTGCTAATTCCATTTCTGAGTTGTTTTACAATTTTTGGAAGATTTTTAAACTACTGGCTCAATTATTCTAATGGTTATCTACTTCAGGTTTCATATTTCTTCTTCAGTTAATTTTGGTAATGGAATTGCCCACTTCATCTAAGTTTCAAAATGCACTGACAGCGGGTTAATAATATCTTCTTACCACATTTATTTCTGCAGCATCTGGCACTATAAACTCTTTTTCACTCCCAATGGAGTTTGGTTGTGTTACCACTTCTTTTACCCTGATGAACTCCTCTAGAAGCTGATCCTACTGATTTTATGTTACACTTAAGAATAAACTGTATGCAGGTCAGGAAGCAACAGTTAGAACTGGACATGGAACAACAGACTGGTTCCAAATAGGAAAAGGAGTACGTCAAGGCTGTATATTGTCACCCTGCTTATTTAACTTCTATGCAGAGTACATCATGAGAAACGCTGGGCTGGAAGAAACACAAGCTGGAATCAAGATTGCCGGGAGAAATATCAATAACCTCAGATATGCAGATGACACCACCCTTATGGCAGAAAGTGAAGAAGAACTAAAGAGCCTCTTGACGAAAGTGAAAGAGGAGAGTGAAAAAGTTGGCTTAAAGCTCAACGTTCAGAAAACTAAGATCATGGCATCTGGTCCCATCACTTCATGGGAAATAGATGGGGAAACAGTGGAAACAGTGTCAGAGTTTGTTTTTTGGGCTCCAGAATCACTGCTGATGGTGATTGCAGCCATGAAATTAGAGGACGCTTACTCCTTGGAAGGAAGGTTACGGCCAACCTAGATAGCATATTTAAAAGCAGAGACATTACTTTGCCAACAAAGGTCCGTCTAGTCAAGGCTATGGTTTTTCCAGTGGTCATGTATGGATGTGAGAGTTGGATGGTGAAGAAAGCTGAGCGCCGAAGAATTGATGCTTTTGAACTGTGGTGTTGGAGAAGACTCTTGAGAGTCCCTTGGACTGCAAGGAGATCTAATCAATCCATCCTAAAGGAGATCAATCCTGGGTGTTCATTGGAAGGTCTGATATTGAAGCTGAAACTCCAGTACTTTGGCCACCTCATGCGAAGAGTTGACTCATTGGAAAAGACCCTAATGCTGGGTAGGATTGGGGGCGGGAGGAGAAGGGGACGACAGAGGATGAGATGGTTGGATGGCATCACCGACTCGATGGACATGGGTTTGGGTAGACTCCGGGAGTTGGTGATGGACAGGGAGGCCTGGCGTGCTGCGGTTCATGGGGTCGCAAAGAGTCGAACACGACTGAGCGACTGAACTGAACTGAACTAAGAATAAACTTTGGCTAATATGATTCTAAATATTATATGTTCGTTTCATTATTTTTTCTGTACTTTTGTTTTCCTTTTATTTTCCTATTTTTATTAGTCTTTACCTTTTTTTTCATATTAAACCTATACATCTCCTTTTAGTATTACTTTAACTGCATCATAAATATTGATATGGAGTGCTTTTGCTATTTATCAGCTCATTTCAGAAGGTCTCTTACTATCTACAATTTTAAATCATCCATCTTCATGGCTTCTCCAGACTTCTGTCTTCAAAATACTAGTTCTGTAGTGAGTCAATGTTTTCCAGTTGTTGCACTGAAAGCAATAGTTGCCATTTCCTACTACATCCTAGCAGAAATCAAATGTTTTATCTTAATATATTCTTCACTCTACAGGTTCAATTTGGATCCATTTCAAAACTCTTTGTTCATTTTTAGGAGTCCTTTTCTCCTTAATTATATTTTTGATTTTCTCCTATTTCAGAAAATAGGATATATTCTGAAAACACTGTTGATAAAATCTGCTTAAAAGGGTTGGTGAGGAGGGGCTTCCCCCCTCAGTCTAGTGGTTAAGAATCTGCCTTGCAACGCAAGGGACACGTGTTTGATCCGTGGTCCAGGAAGACCCTACATGCCACAAAGCAACTGAACCCATGTTCCACAACTACAAGTCCTTGTGCCGACAACCCATGCTCCACAATAAGAGAAGTCACTGCAGTGAGTAGCCCTCTCACCACAACTAGAGAGTAGACTCTGCTCACTCAACTAGAGAAAACCCTCTCGCAGCAATGAAGACCCAGCACAGCCAAATATAAATAAATAAATATTTTTTAAAGAGTTGAGGGTAATAATATATTTCAGACTTTAATATATCTGTAAAAAATTAATAATCTTCAGAGGTTAAATATTAAATGAAAGCAGGAGTTCATAAAGGTACATATAACCCTGTGCTGTGCTGAGCTGTGGTTAGTTGCTCAGCCATGTCTGACCCTTTGTGACCCCATGGACTGTAGCCTGCCAGGCTCCTCAGTCTTCAGGGATTCTCCAGACAAGAATACTGGAGTGGGTTGCCATGCTCTCCTCCACGGGATCTTCCCAACCAGGGATCAAATCCAGGTCTCCAGCACTGCAGGTGGAGTCTTTACCGCCTGAGCCACCAGGGAAGCCCATCTATAAACATAAACTTGGCTTTTTTTTAAAAATGGCATCACAATTTATGTTTTAATAACTTACACTGTATTGTATCAATTATAAGTAGCAAATATCTTCAAGAAAAGAGTGTGTGAAAAGTGAATTGAATGAGAGGGAAAATGTTTTACAATCCTAAAACAACGTATTCAGAGACCCAGTGTCTTTCATATGCCATCCCCTTGAATAAAACATTTTCATCACCCATGAAACAAAATATTTGGTTTTATAATTAAAAATCCTTGTAGCCTCTGTCTAGCTATTCCAGCTTTCTAGTCCATTTTCTTGTACTTAATGCAGTAATACCACTGTTCATATTTTTACATGCTTCATGCTATTCCATATCCCAATACCTTTGCTTGCTGTTTCTTCAGTTTGCTATTTCTCTTTCCCTATTTCTTATAGCAAATTCATGCTGTGTATGCAATTGCTTAACATTTATGCCTTCTTGAATTGTGGCAGCCAGAAAGTTAGCAGCACATTTCCCTAACTTTTTTGCCTCTCATGTAAGTCTATTAATGGGGCTTCCTTGGTGGCCGAGCAGTGAAGAGTCTGCCTGCAATGCAGGAGCCACATGAGACAAAAGTTCGATCCCTGGGTCGGGAACATCCCCTGCGGGAGGGAATGGCAACCCACTCCAGTATTCTTGTCTGGAGAATCTCATGGACAGAGGAGCCTGGCGCTCTACAGTCCGTGGGGTCACAAGAGTTGAACATGACTGAAGTGACTTAGCAAGCAAGACTGTTAATCTTGTTAACCTTGAGATCAGAACTTAATAACTGAGAAAAAGTGGCAGATTATAAGACACCAATTTTGTATAATACAAAGGCAGATTTAGCTTCTGAATCAGGCAGCTTCCTGATGGTAGCAGAATAGTATGGTTCTAGAGTGAATACTTGTGTGATAATTTCTCAGAGCAGCAGATGGCTTCCTGATTGTAACAGGTATAGCAACTCAATTAACAGTCCAGTCTTACAGTACTGTTTCAGAAAAATTTTCTGGAAGTTTAGACTAAAGTCTATTTCATCGGTACTCCCAATGATTAAATGTCATTTAATGGCCCATGACAAATCCTTTTTTCTTGGGAACAATTTAGAGAGAATTACATTCTTTGAATAAAAACCCAAATTGGCATACCTATGCTTTAAAATTTGGCTCAGGTAATGTCTCATCTCATCAATATTTCAGCACATTATTTTACTACCTTTTTTGTAAGTTCTCCACAGAAAGCCATGCTGCGTAAACAGTGCGCATTGCTGAGTATAAACCTGTTTCCTGCATTTGACTCTAAACTCCTTGAAAGTGTACTCCATAATTATAAGGATAGAGTAGGATAATCAAATAGTTCAGAAATCCAACTAGGGAATCATAAACAGACAGGGAATTTTAAGGGCTTTGGGAGACCCCTATAAATTAATGATCACTCAAGAGAGCAGCTTTGCTTATCCACAAAACCAAGCACGCTTGCTTAGCAATAAAACCATGCAGCAGAAGCATGAGACATACCCCTAAACAATAAAATAATGACATAAGACCCACGTCTTACCTGTGATCCTTGGGACATGCTCTCTGCACACATAAAAAACTGTTAATTTATGAAAAGGTGGCATCTCAAAGTAAATACCCTTATTGTACTGAGACATGAAATAATTTTTCCATAGTGCATTATAGTCCTGACTGGACCATGTAGGGACAAGAGCACTCACCTATCCAACCCAGAGGAGAGCTGATGATGGAAGCCTGATGTCTACCCACGAATGAGGAAAAAAGTGGTCCTTTTGTCCTCCCCACTTTTTCTTTGATATACGACTGTAGCCCACTAAGTACTTGGGGTGTGACACCAATTTACCCACCGGTGTGTGAGCCTCACAAGCATCTTATTATAATAAATCAATTCTTACCTATCACTTTGCCTCTTGACAAATTCCATCTCCACTGTCAAGTAAAGAACCAGATCTCCTCTGAGTTCCCTGAAACACCACCTAGTGATTTCAATTTCAGATTAATATGAGAGAAATAGTTTAAAATAAACATACAAGGAATCCTGCTGTGGTACAAGGTCCTGATCTACTGGCAGCGCTTTCACTTTGCCTCTTTTTTTCATCCATTATATTTTATTGATTTACAGTCAAACACTAACCCTATCCTTCATTTCACCTCATTTCTCAATTTTTAAAAATATAATGCATTCAGACTTATAGGGAAAAACCATTTGAAATAATCACTTCATTCTGTAAAATGTTTACTTATACTTTCAGTACAAATTTCTTCTCTAATATTTAAAATCATTGTGTTGATTTAAATTCACTAATTGAAATTACCATAGTAAGTAATAGATACTGTGAGAAATTGATTTATTTATAAGTCCTATGCCCTAAGTTGAGTTATTCACATTTTGTATTATTCACATTTTATATGAGGAAATTGAGGTTTCTGGAGGGAGCCTCAGTAATTTTGGCAATACTCAGTAAGATCTGAAGAAGGAAATTGAAATTAACTCAAAATCAGCATTATCAATATATCAAAATTTCTCGTACAGATGAATCTCTGGAATTTCTACAGATGGATCTCAGTAATTACCAAGGAGGAAGGGGAGCTGTAATGTGTGGTGAAACACATCTCCCTGCATCCTAGCTCATACAGCTATACTTTTAAAAATCTATTTTAAATACTAGATTTTGACAAAGATTCTTCTCTTGATCAAGCATCAGTTAGCCTTCTCTGAATCCCATTTTCAACAAGACCTTAACCTTGGACTTCTGTGCTTGTCTTTGCATCATTCACTTTCGGCAAAAATCCTGCTGTCATGAAATGAGAATCCCCACCCTTGATATCTGATCACCCTGGTCACCTTCAATCCCCTTAGTTCACTTTAGCCAGATGGCCCCTCACCCCTGATGTTTCCTCTTAGTGACTTCTCATCTACTGAACCCCACCCTGCTCCTTCCCTATAAATTCCCACTGCCCAGCCTGTATTCAGAATTGAGCCCAGTTCTACACTGATGTGTCCTTTCCCCTTTTAAAATGGTTCCTTTATAAAATCTGTTCTTACCGCTTTAATTGGTTTTAGGCTTTGATTTTCTTTAACAGTCTCCATGTAAGATGTCATAGGAGGAAAGTATCATATAGCAAAAACTTCCAACTTATGGATGGTTGTTACACATGTGCAATATTTCTTCATATAGAGGACTCATAAAGTAATTGAGCCTGTGTATTAGCTGTCTATAAGTTTTGTAGCATTTGATTATTGACTTTAGAATTAGTCATCTTGGATTTTTTAAAAATATGATCACAAGCAGTTGAGATTCTAAAAGTGATGTGTTACCTTAAATTTCTTTCCAGGTAAAAATGCTTGTAAGACTATGCTATAGGGAAAAGGAGAAGGCAGCTATGTGTGAGAAGAATTTATCTGTAAATCAAGCTTAGCCACTGGAGTTATTAACATAAAAGATATCAAAGCTTTGAATATCTGCTTGTTAAATCAGCCCTTTTTGCTGGTTCCCCTGGAAAATCACATTTGCAAATGGCCACTACTTTTACAGCTTTGCTATTACCTGGTGAGCATATTACTAAGAATTATATAAGCCATTAAGGGCCTTAACACGGTATTATTGAATTACTTTATTGAGCATTTTACTTTGAGGATGATTTGTTTAGTATATTATATTTTGCTCTTAAGTTCATCACATACAAACAATTATGAACCATCTAAATTAAGGAATCATAACTTATACATAGGCCTTTCACTTAAGATTACACTTGATTTTATACGGTTCTGTATTAGCCCAGAAATTCAATATGAAATTCTGTCTTTTGAAGATTTCTTTGTAGAATGTGCATCTTCAGTCAGTGGTGAGTATTCTATAATTGATATTATGATTGCTTTTGTTGTTTAGCTGCTAGGTTGTGTCCAACTCTTTTATGACCCTGTGGACTGTAGCATGCCAGGCTCTTCTGTCCTTGGGATTCCCCAGGCAAGATTACTGGAGTGGGTTGCCATTTCCTTCTCCAGGAGATCTTCCCAAGGCAGGGATTGAACCCACATTCCTTACATTGACAGGCAGATTCTTTACTGCTGAGCCACCAGGGAAGCCTCATATTTAGAATCCAACTGCCAATGCAGGAGACATTGGCAGATGGACAGAACTTAGCAATTAAACAACAACAACAAAGTTAAATGTAGCAATTATGTTAATTAATTTGAAATTAATATAATTATAATTTTCTATAAATTTGAGGCAAGAGGCTAAGGTGTAAATTTCATTAGAGTTTGTTCAAGAACCTAACTCACAGACTTAATTGTACGTGTTTATAGGAGTGCCAGAAATTGGTAAATTGATCAAGCCCTACCACATGTTGAAGAAATTCCAAAATGGTAGGTTACCACTCAAAGGAAGAAAAAAGCATATGCATCACTGACTGTGTACTGCTCGCAACCAGCCCACACAAAGTGAGCAGATCTTCAGTGCTAACCCCAGTGGAGATAGTCAATGGCTCTGAAATATTTCTATTAACTGCATCTTTATCTATCTAAACACAACTTAATTTGCTTCATCATGCCCTGAACTGGCACAGGGACAATTTAAAAAACCAGATTCCTTTCTCTAGGATTATATTCTTTAGGACCTTAAGTTGAGAAACACTAACTCAAGACTGAAAATGTAAATCTTTTCTTTTAAATTCCAATGTGAAGGATAAACCAAGGATTCAAAGTATCTTAATATAGCTGGCAGCAATCCAATAGTGATGCTAGAATCTTTGATGATCCCTGTAACTGTGAGACTAGTAAAGATTTAATAGATTAAAAATAATGCATTTTTAGTTCTTCCTTAAAATCTTCAATTCCACTGAGAATTGGATGAAATTCCATTGGGACTACATTGCTTTTGACATATACTAGTTTAACCACCATACACATGTTATCTCATTTACAATACTGATTGATATATAGTCATATCTATCATTTTCAAATGAATAAAATGTATTTCATGAATTAAGATATTTCTCTCATAGATTCCATACATCCAAAAGAAGCAAACTCCAATGGGCTTCATGAAATGTGGAATTAAGCCCACCCCATTTTGTCTCGCAGAAGATCCTAGATATGTGCTTGTTTCTCCATTTCTCCTGAATTTTCATGGTAAGTGGAACCCCAATGTAATGGTTAGACTGAAGGCTCTAGAGGCAGACCATGTAAGTTCCAGTTCTTGGCCATTTACATATGAGAACTGTGAGTTTAATATAGTTATTTAACTATTCCATACATATGTTTCTGTATCTGTGAAATAGAGAAAACAACAACTACTAACAAGTAACGGTGGTTCAGACAATTGAGTTAATAGAATTCACACAAGTATTGCACTGTGATCCATATACAGTAATTTTCCTATATATGAACCTTCAAGTTGTGAATTATCAAAGATTGTAATACATGTTCACATATCCAATCACGTAAGTTAGTTCATGTGGCTAGTGTACACTGTCACATGCGTGCTTCCTCTACAAGTGATTGTGCTCCTGTGTGCTTAACTATACAGTGCTATTTTTTTGTGTGTTTGTTTGCTTTTTATGTATTATTTGTGTGAAAAGTATTATAAACCTATTACAGTACACTACAACATACCCTATTCTGTTAGCTGCATGCCTAGGCTAACTCTGTCAGACTTACAAACAAATGAGACTTACAAAGCTCTCTCAGAATGGAACCTGTTCATATGTAGAGGACTGACTGCAAATTAAGATTAAAGATAACAGAGAACTTGATTTATTTTGCTCAGTTAGTCATTAGAGGTGGATAATGGTGCTATAAAAGATCCAATCTCCATCTACATGTTTGCTGGACCATTCTTTGCACGTGACTTCTGTTATCATCAGTGCAGGATGAACATTGCCAATTAATATGCATGCCTGTATATATGACTTTACAAGCATAAAGAAGAGTTAGCCAAGCAGCAAAAGGAGGTCCTCTAGAGAAGAATAAAGTTTATATCTCATCAACAAGAACAGATTTAAATGTGCAGCCTAGCTGCAGAGAGGCTGAGTAATAAATGTTTTAGTTTTATAGCTTCTGTGGGAGAGAAAGAGAGATGAGTAGGCTATATTCAGACTGAGTGTTGAATAAGTCAATGAAATGCACTATAGGTACATGGTAAGAATGTAATAAATGTTAGTAACAAGAGCCATGTCTTCTCCCTAAACATCTTGAATTAGATTACTAAGCTTATACATAAACACTTAGTATAGAGTTTATTTGCAGTTTTGATTCAGTTAATTAGTTGAGCTTTTCGTGATCCCAACCTAAACTTCCAGGAGAGCAATGTTTATTCCTACAGTAATCAACTTTCTATTCCTAAACTGGATATCTTCAAACTAGTTTGAGCAATATGGTTCTAATGATGTTTCTAAAACAACCATATATGCTGGGATTGGTGTTGAATAGTGATTGGGGGAAAATAGGTATCTGTAATAAAGGACATGTGTTATATCTCCCAGAATACATATAAAATTGATAGTAGTTTCAGTTGGTAGTTTCTAAGATATCAGAGAACAAGTGAGATCTAGCTTATAGCACCTGGTATATCACAAAGGGGTTAGAGAAATGATCATTAGAATGTTTGTTGATATTATTATTTCTGCAATATAACCATAAAACATTGTCTCAGACCCCAATAGCTTACTTATATGTGAAAAAATATCTTGCTACAAGTCTATTATGCTTATGTCTAATATGTTAAATGCCCTAGCTTTTCAAAACATCAGCTATCGATTTAATTTGCACAAAATATAATGTTACTTAGATGTCTGACTTAAAATTTATGCTCTCTCAACAATAAATAATTCAAATACTTTAAAGCATATAAGTAATTAGTGTTACTGGAGAAATTTGACCATACATTTTAAAATTGAATCTAATATGTAGAAAGAAATTTTTATTTTATTTCATTAGTTTATAATCATAAAAGAATCAACTCACTTTCACATACTATATATCTTTTTCTTTAACTTAAAACAACATAATAATTTTCCTAATATATATTGACTATTTTTAATGTCAAATGACTTTTTTATTGATATCACTAAAAAGGACATCTGACATATTAAGAATATCCTATGACTATTAGCAAAATTATGGTGATTTATTATTTAAAAAGTGATACATGAAATATGAGAGTGCAATTATGTAACATATGTTACATACATATATAAAATAAATATACATGTTTATATAATAGGTTGGTTTTCCTGTAGCATTTCCCACAGTCTGAATGTTGCTGATTGAAACCACTTGGTGTGGCTTCATATTTTTCTTCTCTAAGAAGTTTATCTTGGTATTCATGTCTAGGGATTTGATCAGATATAGGTTTGATTTCTTTGCAAGTCTACATCATAGATGGTACTTTAAATTCTATAAGAAAGCATATAACGAGTAGTTGTATGTTTATGGTCTCAGCCCTAACATCTTTATATCATTGACCTATTATTTCATTAGAAGTGGAAAGATGGAGATATTTTAATTTTCTTTTATAAACTAAAAAGCATCTATAAAGAAAACATCCCTTCATCAGTATTGAGTAAATTTGAGATCATATCCATGAAGGAAAGGCAGAATAAGTGCTCACTTTTTCCCCTTAGTTGTTAGTTTTCAAAGGAATGAATGATTTGACTGCTTAGGAAAACAATGAGCAACGTTTTCTTACAAACGGCCAGAGAGTAAACATTTTAAGCTGTGCAATCCATACATGCTCACACTTGATCATAGCCAAAAGGCCAACAAGCGATCCATACATTCTCAATCACTACTACTCAACTCTTATAGACAGAGGGAAGTCATGGACAATATGTCAACAAACAGGTGTGCTATGTCCCAATAAAACCTTATTAACAAAATCAGACATTATGGCAGATTAGACTCATTCATGTCTGATAGTTTAAAAACCATTGACTTAGAGTCTCCAGAAATGACCAATGGGTTTTGATTTATTTTGGCTTGTGTTTTGTCATTAGCAATTCAGAGCTTTTAACTTAAACTGTTTCATTCCATTGTGGTTACTACTATTTTCAACTCTACTTTATTTATTTATTTTTTTAATAAAGGTTCACAGCAAAAAAGGAGAGGAAAGCACAGAAATTGTCCATATATCTGCTGCCACTATACATCCATAGGCATTCCTGTTATCAACATCCCCATAATAGTGGTACATTTGTTACAACTGATAAACCTACACTGACACATCTTTTTCACCTAATATCCATAGTTTACATTAAGGTTCATTCTTGGTTTTGTATATTCAAGCAGTTTGAACAAATGTATCGTAATATGTATCCATCTACATAGTATTATAAACAATATTTTCCCTGTCTGCATATCCTTTGTGCTCTGACTATTCACTTAAAAAAATTAAGAAAAAATAATGAAAGAATATTGCTTAAATGTTAAGTGGAAGCATGAAACTGGCTAAGTTTAAAAATGAGAGAAATAATTTTTGTATTTCATAGATTTATGATATGTATGGATGAAATAAAGTGATAACTGGAATTTGCTTCAAAGTGACTCTGGGAAGTGATGAAGTGGCAAAAGGTATAGAAAATGCAATATTGATACTTGTTGTATGTGTGTGTTAGTAGGTCAGTCATGTCTGACTCTGTGACCCCATGGACTCTTCTGTCCATAGGATTCTCAAGAGAAGAATATTGGAGTGAGTTGCCATTTCCTTCTCCAAAGGATCTTCCCATCCCAGGGATCAAACCTGGATCTCCTGTACTGCAGGCGGATTCTTTACCATCTGAGCCACCAGGAAATCTACAATACTTGCTGAGTGGGGTACTTATGTCAGGGGAGTGTGTAATTTCCTCTGTTCTGTCTCACCACAGCAAAGATTTGAAATGGGGGACCAGTGTTACAGCTTGGTTACAGCTCAGATTTTTATTCAGTAAACAAAGGATAGTACCCCCTCGAAGCATGAGGGTGGGCCGACCCCAAAGGAGAGGCCTCAATCCTCTTGGCTTCCTCTTTTTATAAGTTTTGTCTCCTCATGCCGAGCCTGCCCTATGCAAACTGGGCTAGCCAGGAAGGCTGATTGTTTCACCTGAGGTTCTCAGTCCCGTCTGTGTATTTTCTTTTGTTCCAATTTTGCAGGGTTTTCCCTTTCTTTGTCTTTTAGCCGCCACCATCTTGGACTCCTTTCTCTTATTCTAACTATCTAACACTTACATGATGGTTCTTTATACCACTTCCTCTATGCCTGAAGTTTTCTGGAACTAGAAAGGAGCTTATTGAGAAATTGTTGGTTAACATTTCACATGATATCTCTGCAGAGTCTAGAATTTCACTTTAGACCATGGATTGAATCAATAACAATAGGAAAACTGGCCAAGTTGCCTGTGAGATTGAGAAAACTTACTTACAAGTGTAACATAGCCAAGTTACATTCAGGAAAAATTCCAAATATCTGTCACTTCCCCTACCCATCTGTTTAGTTTCTACATCCAATATTTTGCACATTAGAATATGACAGAATTTCTGTTCTAAAAAGTGGTTGATATGAGTTGATAAAATGACTCAGTGTGGATGACTCAGAGTACCTTAAAGAAATGTGGGCATAGATCAGTTTATAATTACTTATAGCTGTTACTAACATAAGGCCAAATAACACTGTCTTAAATAATATTAGGAGCTTCCCTGGTGGTTCAGACAGTAGAGAATCTACCTGCAATGTGGGAGACCTGGGTTCTATCCTGGGCTGGGAAGACCCCCTAGAGAAGGGCATGGCAACCCACTCCAGTATTCTTGCCTGGAAAATCCCCATGGATGAAGGGGCCTAGTAAGCTACAGTCCATGGGGCTGCAAAAAGTCAGACAAGACTGAGTGATTAAGCACACATGCAATTGATACAAAGGTTTATTCTTCTCTCATGAAATTCAGAGGTAGTTGGTCTCAAGATGGTATGACTGTTATGCCATTTTACTAATGTCAATAGCTCCATTGTCTTTTCTGATCCAACTGTCAGGTCCACACACTGAACAGATAGAAGGAACATTATTGGTAGAAATATTTTCCAGTTTTCATCAATCCAATGTTTATGAAATTTTCTGGATTTCATAGGCAGTTGTCTTTATTTTCCATTGTTTTAGCTTTCCTAACCTGAATAAAAAAGGTAGTTTATTTACTCAGCAGATTCTCACTTGGAATTATATAGAAGTTCACATATTGAAAAAGAGGAAACTAGGTATTGATTAGGTAACTGACCTGTGAGCCACAGAACCCCAGCCACACTCTGATGTGAGACACCTCCTTTCTCTTGGCTGCTGCCAGCAAATGCAGCAGCCAGTACAGTCTAGAGAATAAAGAACTTTCTATTTGTATATCTTTCAAGATCAATATTGCAAGGAGCTACAAGTGACAAAGTCAATGGGTTTTGAAAAGGTAAAGATAAAGAATTCTCTGAATATTTTAATGATACCAGAATATGGGGAAACATTTTTATTCTAAAGAATGTAAGTTTTTGACTTAGCAACTGAGTCTCTGTTGGTTTGATTCATCACAATGCCTTTTCAGGGAAAATCGTCCAAGACTTGGAAATGTGCAAAAAAAAAAAAATACTGTGTGTCCTTTCAAGTACTGTTGTTTTCAGAGCCTAGTGGACCCACCAGAACTGGCTGATCCTTTAGGGCTGCATACTTTTGAATGTCTTTCTATGACCAGGCTGTTTAATGATTTTGAAGAGATGGAACTGTTGTAGAAAACTAATTACAATGCAAATGTTACCTGCCCATAGTCAAGGCAAATGATTTCCTGCTCATGGCAATGCAAATGAAACATGTCTGGTAGAAAATATAATCTTTTATAGCTCTAATTCTCATTTAAACTGACTTTTACATCTGAATGAATTACTCATTATCAATGAGTTAAAACCTTTGACAGGTTGTCAATTTAGATATGAATGAGATTATTTTATCTCTTTGAAAATTTGTCTTACAAAATTTTCCCATGGAGATTCTGAACAGACTCATCTGATAGATTCAAGTCCAGTGAAGAAACACAGCCAATGGACATCTTGCACACAACTCTCTTGGTTCCCAAGGAACAAAGGACTTTCTTTCATGGTTCTCTATAGTATTTCTCACGTGTCTACTAATTTTGCAAAATGTTCACATATATGTTTAAGTTATTATTTTCCATGCTCAAGCAATTTCAGTATCTTATTATGAAGATACTTGTTTTTTTTTTTTTTTCTCCAGGAAGCATATTTGCATACTGCAAAGAGTACTTGGTTGACATTTAAAATTGGTTCCATTTACATAACATTTTCTTGGGACTAGAGACAAACTTCAAAGAAGAAATGTGAATCCTTTTTGTATAACACAGTATTCAAAAGGATAGCTAAATGTATCATTAGCTTATCTGTTTCCTTGAAATGACAAATTATTTTTGTTACCAATTAGAGGAATTATGCCTTGTACCAGGTATAAGAAAATGCTAAGGACAACAGTTTGCAAAGTTTATTTTCAGTTACATGTTTTGGCTGCATGATGTATGCAGAAACAGCATTGGGGATGATCTAAAGGAGGTTAATTTTTCTGTTTGTGGTTGTATGTTTCAGGCTAGCTGAGGTATGAGATAAACCAGAGGTTTTAAAAGTAACAACAACAGCAAAAAACTTTTAAAGAAAAAACCCTGCGGTGAAACTTTTCAATGAACAGTTTCCGAATATTTCATTTATACTTCCCCAAACATCTTAAACCACATTATCATAAGCAATCCACAAATCTTTTTAAAATATGAAGGCATTAGAAAGCAATGTTTCATATTTGAAGATAACTAAAGAAAATGCATTCTTCTAAGCAGTATGCTTCATTTTGTTTCACAAATGCTACATAAGATTACGTATAACATAGGACATTAAAATTACTGACTGTGTTTGTCTTTCTGAAAGAAAAAAAACATCTGTGCTGCAGTGGATTGTTGTAAGGAGGTCTTTTTTCTCACCTACTGTATTTGTTATCCTCGTTATGTCCCTAGCCCTTATTTTCCTCAGCTGAGAACACAGTTGGGGGACACTGGATGTGCAGGGTATATTCTGTGAACACCTTTAGATCTATTTTCCCTGGTTCATCCTCCTTTTTGCTTTGGAGGTTGACCTGTGGACTTAACAATGTGCTCCCTTGATTTCTCACTTCCAGTTGGGTTTAGTCAATAAAGTGGTCCAGAATAAGAATGACACTGTTACTGAATCCAAGCTCATATTGCTCACCACATGACAGACCAATAAGTTGAGAGACAAGTTGTTAGGGCAAGGAATAGTGACTTTATTCAGAAAGTCAGCAGACTGAGAAGATGATAAAATCACGTCCCAAAGGACCATCTTATCTGAGTTAGAATTCAGGCTTCTTTTACACTAAAAGGAGAGGGGCGTGGCTCGTTGTTACAAAAGACTTCATGAAGAACCCTTTGTTCTTCTAGCTGTCCATGTACGTCAGGTCAGGACATCCCTGTAAACCTCAGTTCATTTCAGTCGCTCAGTTGTGTCTGACTCTTTGCGACCCCATGAATTGCAGCACATCAGGCCTCTCTGTCCATCCCCAACTCCCGGAGTTTACCCAAACCCATGTCCATTGAGTCGGTGATGCCATCCAGCCATCTCATCCTCTGTCGTCCCCTTCTCCTCCTGCCTCCAATCCTTCCCAGCATCAGGGTCTTTTCCAATGAGTCAACTCTTTGCATGAGGTGTCCAAAGTATTCTAGTTTCAGCTTCAACATCAGTCCTTCCAGTGAACACCCAGAACTAATTTCCTTTAGGATGGAATGGTTGGATCTTCTTGCAGTCCAAGGGACTCTCAAGAGTCTTCTCCAACACCACAGTTCAAAAGCATCAATTCTTCGGCATTCAACTTTCTTCACAGTCCAAGTCTCACATCCATACATGACTACTGGAAAAACTATAGCCTTGACTAGATGGACCTTTGTTGGCAAAGTAATGTCTCTGCTTTTTAATATGCTGTCTAGGTTGGTCATAAGTTTCCTTCCAAGGAGTAAGTGTCTTTTAATTTCATGGCTGCAATCATCATCTGCAGTGATTTTGGAGCCCCCCAAAATAAATCTGACACTGTTTCCACTGTTTCCCCATCTGTTTACCATGAAGTGATGGGATCAGATGCCATGATCATAGTTTTCTGAATGTTGAGCTTTAAGCCAACTTTTTCACTCTCCTCTTTCACTTTTATCAAGAGGCTTTTCAGTTCCTCTTCACTTTCTGCCATAAGGGTGGTGTCATCTGCATATCTGAGGTTATTGATATTTATCCCAGCAATCTTGATTCCAGCTTGTGCTTCTTCCAGCCCAGCGTTTCTCATGACATACTCTATATATAAGTTAAATAAGCAGGGTGACAATATACAGCCTTGACATACTTCTTTTCCTATTTGGAAACAATATGTTGTTCCACGTCTAGTTCTAACTGGTGCTTCCTGACCTGCATACAAGTTTCTCAAGAGACAGGTTAGGTGGTC
The DNA here is from genome assembly GCA_024291935.2 of Okapia johnstoni. Lineage (NCBI taxonomy): Eukaryota > Metazoa > Chordata > Mammalia > Artiodactyla > Giraffidae > Okapia > Okapia johnstoni. Next base: position 29,123,050 of record CM044310.1, on the reverse strand, counting down.
TGGTATTGCCATCTCTTGAAGAATTTTCCAGTTTATTGAGATCCACACAGTCAAAGGTTTTGGCATAGTCAATGAAGCAGAAATAGATATTTTTCTGATACTCTCTTGCTTTTTCGATGATCCAGTGGATGTTGGCAATTTGATCTCTGGTTCCTCTGCCTTTTCTAGAACCAGCTTGAGCATCTGGAAGTTCACCGTTCACATATTGCTGAAGGCTGGCTTGGAGAATTTTGAGCATTACTTTACTAGCATGTGAGATGAGTGCAATTGTGTGGTAGTTTGAGCATTCTTTGGGATTGACTTTCTTTGGGATTGGAACAAAAACTGATCTTTTCCAGTCCTGTGGCCACTGCTGAGTTTTCCACATTTGCTGGCATATTGAGTGCAACACTTTAACAGCATCATCTTTGAGGATTTGAAATAGCTCAACTGGAATTCCATCACCTCCACTAGCTTTTTTCTTAGTGATGCTTTCTAAGACCCACTTGACTTCACATTCCAGGATGTCTGGCTCTAGGTGAGTGATCACAGCATCATGATTATCTGGGTCGTGAAGATCTTTTTTGTACAGTTCTTCTGTGTATTCTTGCCACCTCTTCTTAATATCTTCTGCTTCTGTTAGGTCCATACCATTTCTGTCCTTTACCGAGCCCATCTTTGCATGAAATGTTCCCTTGGTATCTCTAATTTTCTTAAAGAGATCTCTAGTCTTTCCCATTCTGTTGTTTCCCTCTTTCTTTCCATTGATCACTGAGGAAGGCTTTCTTATCTCTCCTTGCTATTCTTTGGAACTCTGCATTCAAATGGGAATATCTTTCCTTTTCTCCTTTGCTTTTCACTTCTCTTCCTTTCACAGCTATTTGTAAGGCCTCCTCATACAGCCATTTTGCTTTTTCCATTTCTTTTCCATGGGGATGGTCTTGATCCCTGTCTCCTGTACAATGTCACGAACTTCCATCCATAGTTCACCAGGCACTCTGTCTGTCAGATCTAGGCCCTTAAATCTATTTCTCACTTCCACTGTATAATCGTAAGGGGTTTGATTTAGGTCATACCTGCATGGGCTAGTGGTTTTCTCTACTTTCTTTAACTTAAGTCTGAATTTGGCAGTAAGGAGTTCATGATCTGAGCCACAGTCTGCTCCCGGTCTTGTTTTTGCTGACTGTATAGAGCTTCTCCATCTTTGGCTGCAAAGAATATAATCAATCTGATTTCGGAGTTGACCATCTGGTGATGTCCATGTGCAGAGTCTTCTCTTGTGTTGTTGGAAGAGGGTGTTTTCTCTGACCAGTGAGTTCTCTTGGCAAAACTCTATTAGCATTTGCCCTGCTTCATTCTGTACTCCAAGGCCAAATTTTCCTGTTACTCCAGGTGTTTCTTGACTTCCTACTTTTGCATTCCAGTCCCCATAGTGAAAAGGACATCTTTTTGGATTGTTAGTTCTAAAAGGTCTTGCAGGTCTTCATAGAACCGCTCAAGTTCAGCTTCTTCAGCGTTACTTGTTGGGGCCATGCTAGGTCCATGAATCAAGGCAAATTGGAAGTGGTCAAACAGGAGATAGCAAGAGTAAACATCAACATTCCAGGAATCAGCAAACTAACATGGACTGGAATGGGTGAATTTAACTCAGATGACCATTATATCTACTACTGTGTCCTGGAATCCCTTAGAAGAAATGAAGTAGCCATCATGATTAACAAAAGAGTCCGAAATGCGGTACTTGGATGCAATCTCAAAAACGACAGAATGATCTCTATTCCTTTACAAGGCAAACCATTCAATATCACGGTAATCCAAGCCTGTTCCCCAAGCAGTAACGCTGAAGAAGCTGAAGTTGAACGGTTCTGTGAAGATCCTGTAAACCTGGAACCTGTCAAATATTCTCTGATCTGCAACATTTTATCACTACATGAATGAAAAGTGTTATACCTTTAAAGGCCAGAGTCTTCTGAATAGGAATTCTGTGTATATCAGGGTATAGGAAACTTTCTTAACTTGTAGCATAAGCAATAGAATACAAACGTTAAAGCAAAATAAATAGATCTAATATGCAGTCAGATTTGTTCTTCCCTATTACAAAATCCCATGGACAGAGGAGCCTAGTGAGCTATCATCCATGGGGTCACAAATGAGTTGACCAAGGCTTAGTGACTAAGGAGCAACAACTACAAAGTTACTAAATGAGGTTGGTCATCTATTCCCATGGCTCCCAGCTCACATAGGTTAACTTTGTTTACCAATTTGGATTTCTTTATTTCAACTGTTCTTTTCTACAGGATTCTGTTTTTGAATTTACAGTGACCATCCTTTATTCTTGTTTCTGTTTCCTGCCAAACTTGATTAAGAAACAAACAAAAAGGAATCTCTTTCCTGGTGGTGCAGCAGTAAAGAATCCACCTACAATGCAGGAGATGCAGGAGATGTGGGTTCCATCCCTGGGTCAGAAAGATCCCCTGGAGAAGGAAATGGCAGCACACTCCAGTATTCTTGCCTAAAAAATCACATGGACAGACTAGCGGGACAGGCTACAGTCCATGGGGTCACAAAGAGAGACTTGTGACCAAGTCATGGCTTAGTGGCTAAAAAATAAAAAGTAATAACCTAGATATCTACAGGTAAGTTTTGTTCAATTCACCTTTAGTCAGTGAGTGCTCCAGTAAGATGGTGTCAGTGCTATAGTCAGTGAGTGCATGTTGTGAGAGCTTGAGAAACAACAAAGTTCTTGCAGAAGGAGATGAGGATGTGGAGGTAAAAGGTAGAAAGACCAAGTACTGTCCAGAGAACACTGAGCACCACGTACATTTCTACTGCCTAATGGTATTTTGACCACCACTCCTCTTCCAGGTTTACTCTAAGATGTATGTATTCTTTTCTAAGTTCTAGTCTTTACTGGGAGAGCATATGGTACATATCCCACAGACTGTTTTGATGATGTTGATGGTGGTGCATGTTTGCTATAGTGTGCTCCAAAAGCTGTTCATAGCTTGTAAATATGATGGTTCTAGGGGAAAAGCTAAGGCTCACAGGGGGTATTAATGTAAAACTGAACCTTTCCTTCCAAATGTACCTGTGCTCTTCTATTGCCCTTACCACTTCCTAACCCCTCACACTGAGACTAGACTGATATGAAGGTGTTTTCTTCCTTCTGAGTAATGAATTTCTCTACTTCTCTAGTGAAATTCTTCATCTCTGTTTGTTTAGAATTTTAGACTAGGTACTACCCGAGTTCAAAGCAAAGTAAGCAAAAATATAAATAAAAGAATACACGTACATTCTGGGCTATCCCTGGTAGCCCAGATGGTAAAGTATCTACCTGCAATGCAGGAGACCCTGGTTCAATCCCTGAGTTGGGAAGATCCCCTGGAGAAGGGAAAGGCTACACACTCCAGTATTCTGACCTGGAGAATTCCAAGGACTGCGAATATAAGCTGATACTGTCATTATAGAAAACAATATGGAGATTCCTTCAAAAATGAGGAATAAATCTAACATATGACCCAACAATTCCACTACTGTGCATATACCCTGATAGAGCCACAATTCAAAAAGACATGCATGCCTCAATATTCATTTCAGCACTATTTACAATAGCAAGCACATGGACTGTACCTAGATTTCCATCCACATATGAATGGATAAAGAAGATGTGATACATATATACAATGGAATATTACTCAGCCATTAAAAAGAGCAAATTTGAGTCAGTTCTAGTGAGGTGGATGAACCTAGAGCCTGCTATACAGAGTGAAGCAAATCAGAAAGAGAAAAACACATATCATATATTAACACATATATATGGAATCTAGAAAAATAGTACTGCTGAACCTATTTGCAGGGACCGAATGGAGACAAAGACATAGAGAATGGACTTGTGGACACAGTGAGGGAGGAGAGGGTGGGATGAATTGAGAAAGTAGCATTGATATATGTACACTGTGCACGCTAAGTCACTTCAGTTGTGCGTGACTCTGTGCAACCACATGGACTGCAGCCTGCCATGCTCCTCTGTCCATGGGATTCTCCAGGTAAGAATAATGGAGTGGGTTGTCATGCCCTCTTCTATCCTATTGTATATGAAATAGATAGCTAATGGGAAGCTGCTATATAACACGGGAACCCATTCTGGTACTCTGTGATGACCTAGAGGGCTAGAATGGCAGGGAAATGAGGCTCAAGAGGGAGGGATTATATATATAGTTATAACTGATTCACATTGTTTTACAACAGAAACCAATATAACATTATAAAGCAATTATCCTCTAATTAAAAAAATTAATTTTAAAAATACATAAAAATTAACAAAAATCAGGCAACTTTTTTTTAAAGTAAGTAGTAATAGTGGTTGACCTGTTGGGTGGAGGTCCTAAGCAAGCAGCAGGGATCAAGGGTAGAAAGCTGTCTTAGTCAGTTTAGACTGTTGTAACAGAATACCACAGACTGGGGGCACTGAGCAAAAAATACCCATTGTTCTCACAGTTCTGAAGGCTGGAAGTCCAAAATCAAGGCTCTTGTAGATCTGGTGTCAGATGAGGACACCCTTTCTGGTTGCAAGAAGTACTCTTCTTGTATGCTCACATGGCAGAGAGAGAGAGAGAACTCTGATCTGTTCTTCCATATATAAGGGCACCAATCTTACCTTGGGGGCTCCATCCCCATGACCTCATCTAAACCCAAGTACCTCCCGAAGATCGCAGAACAAAACACTTCCACATTAACATGAATTTTGATGGACACCAACATTCAATCCATAGAAGTAGAAAAATTTTTACTGTGCACCGTTCCATAATTTTTGATGCTTAAAATTTGTAAATGTTTATGACCGATTCAAAATTTAAAATGAAATAGTTCTTCAAGGTTAATTGATATGGTGATATCACATCAAAAATCAAAACTTGAATGAAGGAAGAGATGGCAACAAGAAGCAAGACTTTGTAGAAGGGTTCTTGTCATATCCTTTTGTAAACAAATATTTCTGTTGAACTTGCTGCCTGCTTCTAGACACTGTTCAAAATGGTTAGATTTTATTTGTGAATAAATCTTCATATTTTGCAGAACCAGGGATTTTTATTAACTCCATGGATTATGAGAACCAAATGTTTGTCATATTTTAAGGATACAGACATGAGGAAAATGCAAATAATGAGTGAATTACAAAAGAAAACACTCCCTCCGAAAGCATCACCCTGAAGTTAACAGGCTGTTGTGTTCTCCGTGAGCTGGAGCTCCAGATGGACAAGCATGCTGGAGAGGGTCAGCGATGATGGAGAGTAGGAGGTGATAATAAGTGGGTAAGCGCTTGAGGGGCTGTGAACTGGGAGAAAGAACTGCATCATTTGGCTCCATGGTATGTTTTTTGCATATAAGTGTAAGTAGCTCATTCTCTGCCTTGAATAGAGGGAATTGTTTACTTCTAGATTTGCCATCTTAGGTCACAGAGAATCCCCTCTTTCCTAAAATGTGAAACACATTGAAACATACACCACATACAAACTTGAAAGTTCACAGTGGTGGCGGGGGTACGGGGGGGTGCCTTTCAGAGGTAATAACTCCAGAAGGAATATCTGAGCTGGGAGACAACAAGTATGCTCTGTAAACCATTTCTGGAAAAATTATTGGAATTCCAGTCTTCTAATACCAAAGTAAGAATGTTGGAGAAATATAAAAATCTAGATAAGTCAACAAAATCTGAAATGTTTAAAGATAATTCTCTCTGTAGTCATAGCCTCTGAGGTCATATAGACTAAGACCATTGCCAGCAAAATTTTAGCACACTTTAGAATATATACATAATTATATACATAAAATTTTACTATGTGTCAAACAACGTCTTGGTTTAAGCCTTAATCAGAGACAGCAGATTTTTATTAAAAATTAATTAGCCAAATATCCCCATTCTGCTGTCAATATCATTCTTCTCCCAACACAAAACAACTTGCAAACACAGGTAAAGAATAAAAGGTACACATCATTAAGAATAAATATGTCTATAGGCAGAATGTTCTTTTTTGTCACAACAATGTCCTTCCATGTTTTGCCCATGAAAATCCTTGGTATTTTACAATCTCCAGGAAATTCTAGTGAACAATGAAAACCAAGTTTTTATTAGACATTTTCTCACAAAGGATATTTACCCATGTCTATAATAAGAGAGCAAGCAAACAAATCTCACATTCCATGATTTACTACAATTCTTCCATATTGTTTCTACAACATGGTTGAAAAATATTCACACCTCTCTCAATTGATCTAAATTTAAATACATGATCACTAAGTCCCAGGGTCCAGGAGTGCTACATTCAATTTTATCGTATTTACCCAGTGTTTTGATGCTCTAACTCACTTTTTTTGCCCTGAGTTAGTCCATTTCCATCATCATTCAAGTATGCAGTAGCTGCATTTTAAATATCCTTCCATTAAGGATATTTATATTGGTAGGATATTTATAAGTATCCTACCATAGAAAACTTCTGCGGGTCTTGCTTAATTTCACTATTTCTTTTACAACAACATGTCTTGTAAGAGTTGCAGTGTTTTCTGTCTTCATTTGCTCTATTTCTATTTTCTAACCAACTATTTTCTACAACTATTCTTGAATTTACCCTAACTGATACTCCTCTCATCCAGGTCACCCATTTTTGACTACCAAATGCAATGGTAATTTTTGGTCTCTCTACTCTATATATTGAGCTTCCCAGGTGACACTAGTGGTATAAAGAACCTGACTGCCAATGTAGGAGACACAAGAGACATGGTTAGATCAAAGGGTTGAGAAGATTCCCTGGAGGAGGGCATGGAAACCCACTGCAGTATTCTTGCCTGGAGAATCTCATGGACAGAGGAGCTTAGTGGGCTACAGTCCATAGGGTCACAAAGAGTCGGACACAACTGAAGCGACTCAGCATGCACACATTCTATGTGTCAGTCAGCATTTGACAGTTTATCACACTTTATTTGTTAAATGTTTTCTTAATATATCCTCCAGGATCCACTTTCTCCTAACCCTCCTCTTATGTTCTTGACTTCACTCTCCTCCACTCTGTATGTCTGAGAAGACCAAGGCTCAGTCCTCGGTCTCTTCTTTAGTCAATTCACCCTAAACACAACCTGTTGTGCTTCATGATTTTATATTCCATGTATTGCTAATGACTAAAATTAAATAAACAGTCGAACTTCCACCTAAAACTTAACATCACACTTCTACAAGACCATTGGATATCTAAGCAATCATTCTTAGCAAATTATTCTAAGCAATCAGTCTTATCAAAATATCTAAGATTTCACATGCAACACAAAAGCAACTTCTTGGTTTGGATCCCCAGTAACTCATAAAGTAATTCCTTTCTTGGTCTTCCTCACCTCCAAAAAAGGGAGATGTTCTGCCATTTGCTCAGACAAAAATTGTTTACAGTGCCCTTGATTCTTTGCTTTCACATGCCAAGTGCAATCCTCTAAGAAGGACACAGCACAAGAACAGACATATTGGGTCTCAGAGCACATGACTCTTTCCTCATTTGACTAGGATGCTCTTTCTTTCAACAGACACACAATTTATTCTGATATTTCATTCAGATTTCTAATCATATATCACAATATCAGAGTTCTTTCCTGGATTATCTGCAGATAATCGCATCTCACTAGGCAGCCTCTAGTGTCCTTAGACTACTTGCCTCCTAGTCTCCTAAAGTTTCCCTCCCTCCCTCCCTCCCTCCTTCCTTCCTCTCTTCCTTCCTGCACACTAGAAAATAAAAATCAGACAGCAGCACATATTGGCTCTATAACTTAAGCCCCAAGAATAAGTAGAAAATTTGGAGGAGTTGCGGTCTTTCTCAGCCTTTGGACTTGAGGCTTTGAAGCAACTCTAGATAAATTTCAGTGTTTAGAGAAGATTCCATTAACATATGACTAGGTTGTAAATCACTCTTGACTTTTAGGTCTAGTTTTACTTCTAAGATATAAACTTGTATTCTGGCTTTTTTCCCCTCCCAATTTGAGTACCTCACATCCAGGGCTCACCCACTTTTTTCTCTTCCTCCTGTTGCATTCTTGCTTTATCTTTCCTTCAGCTTTGTATTTTTTATTTCCTCTGTTAGATGTACCACCCACATTGTAGGCAGATTGAAATGAATTGCACTTTCTGATAGCTAGTCCTTGATAGTGTTTCAAGAAAATGAGGTTATAGGAAATGTTTACCATTGCAAAACCTACATGAAATATCCTTCTCAGAGACCATAAATTAGCTTTCAACCTTGGCTGAACATCTTGCTTCTGGTCTCTTATGGCATACTGGCAAGAAATCAGGCATGATTTAAAAAATCACTACCATTAGGAAAAAACTCCTTATCTTTCTGATAGTAACAGGTGTAAAAAGAGAGATCAACCTATTATCTAGACAAGTGTCCTACAGAATAAAGGCACATTCTGCCCAAGATTTCTGTCCTTGACTGATATGTTTTTACTCTTGAACGTACAAATAGAAAATTAAGGTCTTTTTGTTTTCAAGTCCGTTTAGGATATTTTTTTCTTTTTCTCTTTATTCTGAAGACATACCGGCAGAAATTAAGCTCCTACAGAAGATGCTGTAGGGTCTCATGATTTCTTTATAATGCAGTGGGAGTTTTTAAGTGCACTTCCAACTGGAAATTTATCAAATCACATACACAAATGCAGTTTTCACTTTGACAGATAAGTGTCTTGTGGTGAGCCAAAGTATAGCCACAAAATACATTTTTCATTAGCATAAGTTTATTTAATGGTTGTGTAATCATTTCAATACTTCACCTGATGCGAAGAGCTGACTCATTGGAAAAGACCCTGATGCTGGGAAAGATGGAAGGCAGGAGGAGAAAGGAATGACAGAGGATGAGATGGTTGGATGGCATCACCGACTCAACTGGACATGAGTTTGAGCAAGCTCTGGGAGTTGGTGAGAGACAGGGAGGCATGCTGCATTGTACGGGGATGCAAAGAGTCAGACATGACTGAGCAACTGAACTGAATCATTTCAAAGAGACAGACTGTGACCATATTTTTTTCTGCTAAAGAAATGAATCATTTTAGGGGGTCACACGCCTTGTATTAGTGCTTAAGAAAGATGTGACTTCCTGACAAGAAATACTTCTTGTAGAAACAACTTTTGGAAATACTCTAAAAGAATTATCCCTACTCCTAACTTTGGGTAATTGTATCACCTGAATAATGTAATTCAACTGAAATCAAATATGATATGGAAAAATATTGAACCCTTAAAACAAGAGCATCTGCAGTGGGTTAGTGTAGCTGTTTTATGTAAATTACCAACTCTCCTAAAGCAGCACCTGTCAAATAATATTTTATCTCTAAACTTTCTGTGGCCAAGAGTAGAAAAGAGGTTTTGCCACAAGAGAGATCCCATTGATTTTCTGAAAGGAAAATTCAATTTAGGCAAAAGAATTACTTTAAAGGCATAACATCTTATGCTGAAATCTGTCTAGTGTAGCAGTGCTGAACAAGACACTAGTTAGTCCTGAAAGGTTTACATTAGGTTGTGCCCTGATAAGTAACTAGCTCATCTGAAAATCAGTGTGTGATTAGGAGAAAAGAAGAGGTGACTTTCTAGAGTGACATTATCCGGGAAAATCTGATTGGAAATCTGCTGTGAGGGAAAATTTATGGTGGGGAAAGAACTTCGGGTAATCAGCTACATTAAAAGATTAACTGCATTTCTAATCTCAATGGGTCCCTCACTTCCTTCAGAAGTCTGTTGTTTAGACTTTGTCTCAAATGTTATAGCTGATTAGATTACTGTTTTTGAAGACCTGTATTTCTTGTTTGATCTTCCAAGCATCTAGAAGGTAACTTGGGCAAAGTCTGAGCACCCCTGTACTCTTGTCCTTCTGCCTCTAAGGGCTTCTTGAAGAAATGCTGCTGATTCCCCACTATCTATAAATGCCAAGGTGACCAACAACGTGTCACTTTGGAGATATGATTAATGATATTAATATTTAATCATGGTCCATTTAAAATGCAATGCTTTTTATTTTTTATGTCAGTGAGCTGTACAAATCTCAAAATGAATTCCAGGTTTTTATAATAAATATTTTAAAGTGTTCCTCATGGAGTCCTTTTTTTTAAAAAAAATTATTTTTAATTGGAGGATAGTTGCTTTACAGTATTGTGTTAGTTTCCACCATCCATCAACATGAATCAGCCATAATTATACATATATCTGCTCCCTCTTGAACCTCTCTCTCACCTCCAATCCCAATCCCACCCTTGTAGCTTGTCAGGGAGCACCAGGCTGGGCTCCCTGTGGTATATACATCAACCTCCTACTAGCCACCTATTTTACAAAAAAATCTACAAACAATAAATGCTAGAGAGGATGTGGAGAAAAGGGAACACTTTTGCACTGTTGGTGAGAATGTAAATTGATGCAGCCACTATGGAGAACAGTATGAAGATTCCTTTAAAAACTAGAAATAAAACTACCAAATGATCCAGCAATCACACTGCCTGGCATATACACTGGACTCCTCTTATATAAGTTTACCAATGATTAAAAATACATTTAGTAGGCAAGAATACACCATTCCGCATGTTTTATAAGGCTTAAAAGCATAATAACTTTTAACTATTGGTATTATATCATACTTTAAGGAGATATAAAGCACACTTTTATGTTTTCTTCTAATGCACAAATCTGTTTATGTGAATAAGCCCTCTTGATAATCCTGAGTCTGAGGTAGTCATAACAAGGAGCATATAACATATGAGGAAATATGAGGCTCAGAGGATTTGTGAATGACTTCCTAACACTAGCTGGGGGATCTAAACACAAGAAACAGTTAATAGGAGGAAGAAGACCGCCTCCTCTAACCTACCCACATGGGTCAGTTAAACTGGAGACTGTGGAACACACGGTGAAAATAGCTTCATAGAAGTGAGTGGAGGCAAAGATATTTCCGCTAATCAATTTTCCCTGCTTCATGGAGCTGTTCTCGCAAGCTGGGCTGTGGCCCTTGGGGTCTAAGTGGCCATGAAGGCAGTTAATAACCCTTCTCAGGAAGCAGATTGACTGCCAAGGTCTCCACTTTGGTTACTTGCTTCAAAAGAGAAATAATTAGGTACATCGTTAGATCAGGAAACTCCACAGAAAGAACGAGACACGCATCACAGTATCACACTCACATCTGTTGCCTGCTGCACAGTCCTGTTCTCAAACTTCCATTTGTCCAAACCTTGTCCTAAGCCAAGAATTGCAGGTTTATCCATCATCTTCATACTTCCTCCTAATATTCACACAGAGGAGGGCATGGCTGGAACTCCAGACCTATCTGTTTTGTTGTCTCTTTTATTAGTTAGTTCAGTATTGGGGGCAGTTCACTCATTTTTTCTCTTCTAAATCCACTTTCCTTATGTGTACAATTAATGATCTAAAATCGATAAATGTATAAAATCACTGAATGCCTTCAAATTTATAAAGAAAAAGATGAGTATTTTAAATAAATTTTTAAAATGGGAGACAAAGTTGTAACAAATGATTAAAGCCATGACACTAAGTAATGTCTAATTCTGGGCTTTGCTAAAAGTGTCAATTTGAAGTGGAAATGTAAGCATCCAATTTTAGCTGCTTAATGTAATTTCGGTAAAATGACAGAACCACTGATTCAATACCATTACTAAATTAGTTTGTCCTTGAAGTGCAACACAGCATGCCATTAAGTTATACACTTATTAATGATACCCTTAAAAACATTTGTAGAAAAAACCCATGCACAATTTAGTTACAAGCCACGCTTAACCTTATAGCCCCATATTTCTCAATATGTACCCTGTGCTTTGGCTAAACTGTTCCTGTTACCCAGACAGGCAGTGCATCCCTTCTCCTCCTTTACCCCTTCATACCTACTGTGTTCTCTATTCAACGTCTCTCCCTGAACAGACCCTGCAGCATCAACTCAAATTTCACCTACATAGAAGGATGACAGCAGCTCCAAAGATGTTTCTCCTTCCACCCATTCATCTATCTCTATTGATTTTCCAGTTTCAAAGCTAATAGCTGGGGCCCTGCTGCTCTAAGTCACCTCCACCCATGTCAGCTCCGCGCTGGCCCATCATGGAGTAGCGATGAGCTTGTTTCTAATGATTTGCCCAGTTGTTTCTGCTGTTTTTCTTCCCTAATGCCCAAATTCTACAGACTCCATTCATGTCTTCCATTAATTCAGACTCTTGACTGTGTGACCTCAGTTTTGATCCTAGCTCTCATTCTCAGAATTAGTATTTTTACTGCTGTTTATCTGCACTATTTGAATTTCAGTTTTTCCTGTTGATTTTTGGCTCAGTTCACCCAAACACTTTTTTGTATTTTGCCTGACTTTTGCTTACATTAGTCAGCTGATGTGGCATAAAATCATTTAATACATATTTAATATGAAATTTTATAGGAAAAATTTTTCATATCTTTACCTCTGTATATACATACACATACACACACACATATATGTGTGTGTGTGTATTGTGGGCTTCAGTAGCAACAAAATCCATTATTATTTGATTTATAAACTAGCATAGGTACTAATAATCTGGTCAGAAAAATGCCTTGGCTTTATTTTTCCTTCTACCAATCCTGAGTCCACACTTCCACTATTTCAGTTGAACGTTTTAATTAAAATAAGAGATAAAACTCTTCAGTATTAAATAACAGCAAAATAATTCCCAAGATTTTCTTATTTTTAATAACCCAAAGTAGATCCTTTGATTTCTACAAAATCTTTAAAATTATTTGTTTCTCTCAAACCACCCTTTCTTCTCAGTTTTTATTAATTAAAAAACTATCAATCTACTCTAATATATAACATACCTTAGAAATAATTCCTCTCTTGCATTTAAATTTTAGGATGAGGCAACATACTTGCTCATAATTTAAATATAATATTAGGCTAAATTTATAATGTGAAAAGAAACAATTGTTTTCTAGCTATAGCCTAATAAATCCATACATTGTAACAGCTGCTACAGGCTGTAGTAATAAAATACAATAGTCATGAAACAATGTAATGACTAATTATGTCTGTGTGTTCAAGGATATCATTTTTTTCCACAGATCCAATTTTTAAGACGAGTGATGATAGTCAAATAAGACAGATAGCTGCCAGTCTGACAGTTTATCCAAAAAATAAAAAGCTGAATATTTACTGATGTAGAAAGACCTTAAAAATAGATGTTAGAAATAAATATTGTGATGTATGTTAAAATGTTCATCTATTGATTTTAAACAATTACAAATTGAATGCAAAATATTCCAATAATTTGGCATCTACTTCTCTTTATTTATTATATGATCTATTCCAGAATCTATGTTCTACTTTTACTGAATGTTTCCTAATAGATTAGTGGTTGTGCAGGGGCACAATTTCTACAGATATTTTTAGGACTTTAAAAAATCTTGAAGACCAATTTTTTCAAATTATTTTTTCTCATCTTGTGTTTGAAATGTATGCAGCATTACAAGCTTTGGCATCAAACAGTACTCAGTTCTCTTGTCTTTGTTGTTTCTTATTTAAGTAACTTCAGGAAAGTATCTGAACTTTGCCCTCTTTTATGAATGGTGGATAATAAAAGTACCAGACTCATAGTATAGCTAAGAGTATTTTATATATAAATATAAATACATATATATAATTGGTTTTTGAATATATATATATATATTTGGTTTTTGAAATATAGTTGATTTACAATATTGTGTTAGTTTTAGATGTACAGAAAAGTGATTCAATTATATACATATATGTACCTATGTGGTGCCCTAGTGGCTCAGATGGTAAAGAATTTGCCTGCAATATGGGAGACCTGGGTTCTATCCCTTGGTCAGGAAGAGCCGCTGGAGAAGGGAATGTCTACCCATGCCAGTATTCTTGCCTGGAGAATTCCATGGACAGAGGAGCCTAGCAGGCTATAGTCTATGGGGTTTCAAAGAGTTGAACATGGCTGACTGACTAACACTTTCACTTCCATATTTGTGTGTATATATGTATATACTCTGTTTTTTTTTTTTTTACAATCTCTTTCATTATAGGCTATTACAAGGTATTAAATATAGTTCCCTGTGCTATATAGTGGGTTTTTCTTGGTTATCTATTTTATACATAGTAGTGTGTATATTTTAAAATAAGCATAGTAATACATTTAATACTGACACGTGGGAAATACTGAAAAAGCATTAGTGTTATTTTTTAAGTTGTCATGAGCCTCTAATAATTTAACTGTCCCCTCAGTTCTTTATCAGTACACTCATTAGAAAGATACTTCTTTGGTGGTACATTAGAAGGTTTAAAGAAGCATGATTTTGAGATGATATCAAATTAAAAAGCTTCTATATAGCAAGAGTAATCATCAAGTAATCATCAAGTGAAAAGACAATCTTCAGAATGGGAAAAAGTACTTGCAAGCCATGTATCTGGTAAAGGGTTAATATCCAAAACACATAAAGAACGCATACAACTCAATAGCAAAAAAATAAAAGAAAAAAAATCCAATTTAAAATCCATTTAAAAATTGGCAAAGGACCTGAGTAGACATTTTTGCAAAGACATATAGATGGCCAACAGGTGCATGAAAAGATGCTCAATGTCATCAGTAATTAGGGAAATGCAAATTGAAACCACAATGATCTGTCACCTCACACCTGTTTGAATGGCCATCACCAGAAAGACGAGAGGTAACAAGTGCTGGCTAATATGTGGAGAAAAGGAAACCCCTGCCCACTGTTGATGGGGTTATAAATTGTTGCAGCCACTATGGACAACAGTATGCAGATTCCTCAAGAAATTGAAAATAGAGTTGTTATATGATTCATCTATACCACTTCAGGGAATACATCCAAGGAAATGAAAACATTAACTAAAAAAGACATCTGCATCCCCATGTTCACAGCAGTGTTATTTACAATAGCCAAGATACGAAAGCAACGTAAGTGCCCATCAGTGGAAAAGTAAGTAAAGAAGCTGTGGTCTGTATGAATGTGTGTTGTAAATTGTACAACCATAAAAAAGAGAAATCCTACCATTGCAATAACATGAGTGGACCTTATAGGCATCAGGCTGTGAAATGTCAGATAGTGAAAAGGCAAATACTGTCTGATTTCATTTGTATATGGAATCTAATTAAAAACAAAGCCAAACACCAAACTTCTGGGAAAAGAGATCAGATAGGGAAGGGAAGCATAGAGGAAGGTGGTCAAAAGATACAGATTTCCAGTTATAAGATAACTAAGTACTATGTACAATTGTATACCATGAGGATTATAGTTAACACTTCTGTATGATACATAGAAATGATGATTTTTTAAGTGAGTAGATCATAAGAATCCTCATCACAGGAGAACTTTTTTTCTCTTCTTTAAAAAATCATATCTATACAAGACTATGGATTTTAACTAAAACTATTGTAGTAATTGTTTCACAATATATGTAAATTAAATCAGTATGCTGTGCATAATTTTATATGCAGTGGTGTATGCCAATTATTTTTCAGGAAATAAAACTGAAAAAAACCAAGTAGAACAATTTCTGTCTTGTTTGGTGTTTTTCTCAGGGGAGAGGCAAGATCACCCAATGTAGGTTTTTTAATGTACTATTTATAAATTAATATTAAAAGATCCCTCTCTTCCATTTCTGCAGCTCCTGGTGATACTGTTATAGCTCAAAGACTGACTAACATCTGGTAATTTTAGTGGCCCTTCAAGTTCTTGCCTTATTGTTCTTCCCTTTTGCCCCTTCATCGTTTTTTGAATGATGACCTTCCCTGGACCTTTCACTTTGGTTAATGACCAAATCACAAATATATGTATTTAATGATCACAGAACCAAATGACAAAATCACACACCTGCAAACTGCTTCAGTAAGTATTTTAATCATCTTCATGACTGAAAAAGAAGACTGCAAAGATGATTTAATGACATTAGCCAAAAACAGAAAAACAACACAGAAACTATACCTAATTTGAAAAAAAATAGGCTATTTTTCTACTGGTGACTTTACTTCCTGAACAAGGGAGTTTAAGTAATTAAGGCAATCTTGTTCTTGCCCTAAGTATTGATTTATTCAAAATTGCTCCAATAAGATATGAATGCATGTTCCTTATTAAAACAAATCAGACAATACAGAAGGTACAGTGCAAACCCACCTCTGGGACAAACCCTACCATCATGCTCACCCTCTCACACCTGGTCCCGTGAGGACTCTTTGTGAGATAATTATGGAAAACTGTTTGAATATTTCTTTCCAGGCTGTTTTCAAGCACATATGTTATCTATCTGGGCTGTTGTTGAGTACAGAACTTCGTGTCATAGAAATGGCAGGATCAAAGAACTGTATAAAAAAATCTTTAGGAAAAGATTGAAGAGGAAAGGGAGCAGCTAAAGGAGGTTGCCTGTCTCACCCAACTGGAATCATTGACTCCTCACATCAGCCCTAGAGGCTAATGATGTTCTCTAAGATTTCACCCTGGTTAAGGGTTCATTTCCAAGGCAAACCATTCAATATCACAGTAATAATCCAAGTCTATGCCTCAACCAGTAATGCTGAAGAAGCTGAAGTTGAACGATTCTTTGAAGACCAGCAAGACCTTCTAGAACTAACACCAAAAAAGATGTCCTTTTCATTACAGGGAACTGGAATGCAAAAGCAGGAAGTAAAGAAACACCTGGAGTAACAGGCAAATTTGACCTTGGAGAACAGAATGAAGCAGGGCAAAGAATAATAAAGTTTTGCCAAGAGAACGCACTGATCATAGCAAACAGCCTCTTCCAACAACACAAGAGAAAACTCTACACGTGGAAATAGCAAGATGGTCAACACCAAAATCAGATTGATTATATTCTTTGCAGCCAAAGAAGGAGAAGCTCTATATAGTCAGCAAAAACAAGACCGGGAGCTGACTGTGGCTCAGATCATGAATTTTTTAATGCCAAATTCGGACTTAAATTGAAGAAAGTAGGGAAAAAAACACTAGATCATTCAGAGATGACCTAAATCAAACCCCGTAAGATTATACAGTGGAAGTGAGAAATAGATTTAAGGGACTAAATCTGATAGAGTGCCTGAAGAACTATGGATGGAGGTTCGTGACATTGTACAGGAGACAGGGATCAATACCATTCCCAAGAAAAAGAAATGCAAAAAAGCATAATGGCTGTCTGAGGAGCCCTTACAAATAGCTGTGGAAAGAAGAGAAACAAAAAGCAAAAGAGAAAAGGAAAGATAGACTCATTTGAGTGCAGAGTTCTGAGGAATAGCAAGGAGAGATAAGAAAGCCTTCCTCACTGATCAATGCAAAGAAAAAGAGGAAAACAATAGAATGGAAAAGACTAGAGATCTCTTCAAGAAAATTAGAGATATCAAGGGAAAATTTCACGCAAAGATGGGCACAATAAATGACAGAAATTTTATGGACCTAACAGAAGCAGAAGAGGTGGCAAGATTATTAAAGAGGTGGCAAGAATACACCGAAGAACTATACAAAAAATATCTTCACAGCCCAGATAATCACAATTGTGTGATCACTCACCTAGAGCCAGACATCCTGGATTGTGAAGTCAAGAGGGTCTTAGGAAGTATCACTACGAACAAAGCTAGTGGAGCTGATGGAATTTCAGTTGAGCAATTCCAAATCCTAAAAGGAGATGCTCTGAAAGTGCTCCACTCAATATGCAGCAAATATGGAAAACTCAGCAGTGTCCATAGGACTGGAAAAGGTCAGTTTTCATTCCAATCCCAATGAAAGGCAATGCCAAAAAATGCTCAAACTACACACAATCGCACTCATCTCACACGCTAGTAAAGTAATGCTCAAAATTCCCCAAGTGAGGCTTCAACAATGAACTGTGAACTTCCAGATGTTCAAGCTGGTTTTAAAAAAAGCAGAGGAACCAGAGATCAAATTTCCAACATCCTCTGGGTCATCAAAAAAACAAGAGAGTTCCAGAAAAACATCTACTTCTGCTTTATTGACTATGCCAAAGCCTTTGACTGTGTGGATCACAATAACTGTGGAAAATTCTGAAAGAGATGGGAATACCAGACCACCTGACCTGCCTCTTGAGAGATCTGTATGCAGGTCAGGAAGCAACAGTTAGAACTGTACATGGAACAACAGACTGTTCCGAATAGGAAAAGGAGTATGTCAAGGCTGTATATTGTCACCCTGCTTATTTAACTTCTATGCAGAGTACATCATGAGAAACACTGGGCTGGAAGAAGCACGAGCTGGAATCAAGATTGCTGGGAGAAATATTAATAACCTCAGATATGCAGATGACACCACCCTTATGGCAGAAAGTGAAGAGGAACTAAAAATCCTCTTGATGAAAGTGAAAGAGGGGAGTGATAAAGTTGGCTTAAAGCTCAACTTTCAGAAAACTAAGATCATGGCATCTGGTCCCATCACTTCATGGCAAATAGATGGGGAAATAGTGGCTGACTTTATTTTGGGGGAGCTCCAAAATCACTGCAGATAGTGACTGCAGCTATGAAATTAAAAGACACTTGCTCCTTGGAGGAAAAGTTATGACCAACCTAGACAGCATATTAAAAAGCAGAGACATTATTTTGCCAAAAAAGGACCATCTCATCAAGGCTATGTTTTTTACAATAGTCATGTATGGATGTGAGATTTGGACTATAAAGACAGCTGAGCACTGAAGAACTGATGCTTTTGAACTGTGGTGTTGGAGAAGACTCTTGAGACTCCCTTGGACTGCAACGAGATCCAACCAGTCCATCCTAAAGGAGATCAGTCCTGGGTGTTCATTGGAAGGACTGATGTTAAAGGACTGATGTTAAAACTCCAATACTTTGGCCACCTGATGCAAAGAGCTGACTCTTTTGAAAAGACCCTGATTCTGGAAAGACTGAAGGTGGGAGGAGAAGGGGACAACAGAGGATGAGATGGTTGGATGGCATCACCGACTGGATGGACATGAATTTGAGTAAACTCCAGGAGTTGATGATGGACAGGGAGGCCTGGCATGTTGCAGTCTATGGGGTCGCAAAGAGTCGTACATTACTGAGTGACTGAACTGAACTGAAGGGACACTCAGGCTCAGAAAAATCCTCAAAGCATGTTATGGAATTCAACCACATTATTGAATTCAAATTCTACTGGATTCCAAGACTTCAATTTTAGCTGTTACATGATATCACTTCTCCATGTGTTTTTCTTTGGAATCTTTTTTTTAATGTTTATTTTATGTTGGAGTGGACTTTCCCAGGTGGCTCAGTGGTAAAGAATCTGCCTGCCAATGCAGGAGACATGAGTTTGACCCTTGATTTGAGAAGATCTCCTAGAGAAAGAAATGACAACCCACTGCAGTATTCTTGCCTGGGAAATCCCATGGACAGAGGAGCCTGGTGGGCTACAGTCCATAGGGTTACAAAAAGTCTGGCATGACTTAGTGGCTACAACAACAACATGTTGGAGCATTGTTGATTAATTCATTTGGATCTTTGATTTTTTTTAACAATAAGTTTTTTCTTGATATGCACTTACACAAATAATACATACATACACATGCCTATGAATCTTAAGATACACAGAAAACGAAAATGCTATCTTTGTAGAGATAGAGGATGAATAATCCAATAACTTTCTGAGATTATCTTTTGAAATAACCTCCAAGAGACCAGAGACAAACAGGTTTGTTTTGTTGTTGTTGTTAGTACGTCAGAATTCAACTCATATGAACTAATGATGTATTATGTATTATGAACTGGTGTGTATTTACACATTCACATACTTAAGAAAACTTTGGCACAATTATCAGTTGACTGTAGGACTAATTACTATGGGGTGAAGATAGAAATGCATTTGAAAGTTCACTAAATCAGTGCTTGGTATTTTCAGAACTTTGAGTACTTCATCTGGATAGAAACTTTCAGTCACTGCTCAGTAACTATCACTGGCCATTCTCTGAAGAAGAGAAAGAAATAAGTTGCTTCTAGCATGCTTCCTGTCTCAATGCTGGTCATTCGTGTTCAGGGTCTCCGTCTGGTCCATCTGATCTGGTCCTGGATCTCTCCCTGGTGCTTTGGACACCAGCATTCAGGCTGCTCCTCGGCACTCTCTAGGTGAAGGCACAGTCCTTAAGAAGGGTGGTCTTTCATCTTTCAGAGATGGACACTGATGTCCCTCACTGAGCTAGAGCTAAGAAGCAGGATACTGTCTAATTCAAGTTTGTAGCTGCAGAGCCCCTTCCTCTGCATCACCTTGTGCTCAAATCTACTAACAAAAAGAACACATCACCATTTCATTAGCTCTCTTCTACGTTTCTAACTGAAAAACACAGACATTGATCTGATATGAGGCTTATTTGAATGTTTCAGTAATATTCCAGATTTTGTAAAGAGTAAGAAAGATTCCCAAAAGGACCATACATAAATATCTAGGACAGATGAGTTGAGATATATACTTTCATTAATTTAATCAAAGAGTTTTCATACACCTAATATGTACATTAACAGTTTCTGAAGACAAGAAAAACAAGATAGGAAAAGCAAGAGGAAGAGAAGAGTCTGTCAGAGAAATGTTAACTGTACAATATGAATTTTAAGTATAACCACAGCATGTCTAAAATAGAATGTATAAGGTTAATCCTATGTAGTTTTCAGAATTATTAGAAATTCCAAATAATTCCACTAAATACTAGTATATTTACATACTATCTGTGTAATTAATAAAAACTGTGAATCATGGTATTTACTCTTTTTCCTTCACATCCATTTGCTGCTGACATAAAAGAAAATAAGACTTCTTTTACTGATTCCATTATATGTGTTTCTGATGATTGGTTACATACACAAAAACTATTCAATAAAAATGTTTCAGAGTCTTAGTTGATAAATGCTCTGAGTTCAAAATACAATATTGGATTTCTCATAACTAATATACTTTATGCTTAAATTCCTTCTCTGGTGAAATATTTAGTGGATAATTTCTTATGCACTTTTTTTCTTCGAAAAGCAAAGAATCTTTCATTTGGAAAAGGTCTTATGGAAATGTCCAGAAGGGACAAATGCACCACATATCAAATGAAGCCCTGTAGGCAATGCATAATTCATACTGAAAAGTGGAGCTTTAGTTTAAAAAAAATTCAGAGACTTATTTGTTGGTTCAAAATGATTTTTTTTTCTTTTCAGTTCAGTGAACCTTAGAATGATTCCTAAAACAATTTAGCACCTTTCTCATCTGTTTCTAATTACAGAGCTCTTTGCTAAAAAGTACAGTGAATTGACATTTAGCACATGCCCATGTGGTCTCTGGAATGTGTGCAAATTCTCCATCATCTACTACTACATAGTTTCCACACTTGAACATATGAGAATAGGTGTGCTTTGAGAAGAAAAGTAAACACACACATTTTCCTAGGGCAGTAACTCACTTATGTTCTTTTATTTCATTTCTACATTTCTACACACTATGCTGACTATATTAAGCATGACATTTTAGAAAATGAAATTAACAATAACCTGTTGCTAGACTAGTAATTCTCCAATTGATCCTTTGATTCTAGGACTCTGTGACACATCCACACAATTAATTAACTGATCATCCCATGCACATGTTCCTTCTCTTACCCGTTAGAATAATTGGAGGATGAAAAAAAACAGAGCCACATAGCCTATAAGTGCCTTATTATTTCTGAGAGAGCTGGACAGACCCCTTTTTCACGTGGCCCACACTTATGCACCTCTCTACTATTCAGTTTGCTAATTTCACTTCCTGGTTAATGCTTACCTTGATGGCTTTGTTTGAAGTTGCTGCCCTTCCATCCTCTTATTTTGCTTTTCTTTTTCGCTTTCCTCAGCACTTACTGACATTCTAATATTTCATGAGAACAAAGATCTCTGTTTAACACATCTAACACATTGGTAGACCTTAAACTTCTAGAACAGTGCCTGGCGTGTAGTTCACTGTCACTCAATTTTTGCTGAATGAATGAACTTTCATTCGCCAATGAGAAAAGTAGGGCATGAGAAGTTAGTTTGCCATGATTATACGACTTGGAAGAGGGAACTTGGGTTTCCAGGCCCAGCTCCTCACTAGGGTCATTCTTGTCCTCATGGAGATAAACATTCTCCCACTTAAGCACCCTGGCACTTTGATGCACCAACTCCCCACCAGAGCAAACATAATTTTGCATTGTCATGGCACAATATTAAAAACAGATTGACTAGAAAATGAGTGCTGATGAAAGATTCTTTCTTAAAAAATTAAACTGTTACAAATATTCTTTGACATCTGGTGGTGGTGGGCCTAGCAATATCACAAGTGGATTGGATCATTTTCGTTATTATTACTAATACCCCTTCTATTTTGTGCTGACCCTTCTTCCCTAAAGTGCATGTGTTCAACTCCTAACCCCCAGCACTTCAGAACCTGATTGGACATGGAGAAGGAGCCTTTAAGAGGTGATTAAAGACAAATGAGGTCATATGGGTGGACTCCATTCCAACTGGTATGTCCTTCTAGGAAGAGTCTAGTACACAGACCCACAGACCGAGGGGCAGCCATGTGAGGATACAGTGAAAAGGCAGCCATCAGTAAGTCAAAGAGAGAAGGGCCCTTGCAAGAAACTAAATCTGCCACCAGATTGAATTTGAACTTCTAGCCTCCAGAACTCAAGAAAAAGAAAATATTTAAGCCACCCAGTCTGCAGTATTTTATTATGGCAGCCCTAGCAAACTACTTATGAAATAAAGTAAATAATTATCATTATTCTTAAAGAAGTACAGAAATAAAATTTCCTTTTCTGGAAATTTGTGTGCATATGTGTGCGTATACCAGTAAATAAAATAAAACTTTTTGAAAAGCAATGAATTTTCTTTTCACTACATTAATGTGCATTTTTAAAGACATAAAGGGGAGACCCATGAAGAAATGCTTCCAAGAACAGAGAATTCCACATGCTTCAGAGACCTTTCTACATAAAGATGGGTAGAATTGAAGTTCTGCATCTTCTTTGTTATTTATTTCAAATCTACTATTTAAATACAGGGATTTTTTAATTGTACAGAGATTGAATACATAAACTCCAGCCAAAAGATAAGTTCAGTTATTTCAACACTGTTAGGAGTGTACTATCAAAGCAAATGTGTGTAGCCCTTTACAAATGTAACTAAATTATTTAGAATTTAGACCAAAAAAAGACTTTATAGGATGAGGGAACTATTTTAACATTGATATTGCCTAAAATTGCCAGTACATTGTGATGATAAAAAGCCAACTTTTAATTGATGTTTTATTATCCATCTTATTTTTTCATTCATGTTTATTTTTATATTTATGGTTATTTATTTTGTTTATATTTATTTTATTATATTAATTAATTAATTTATATTATAAATATATTTATATTTATTTTCTGTGTTTATTTATGTTTTACTATCCATCTTATAATTTTCCATTGGCAATGTGTTTCTGATTGCTGAATTGCCTCCCCCCAAAGGCCTAAATCTGTTTTAATTATAACTATATCTTTAAGTTTCTGCTTCAATGGGGATCTTTCCAGTAATCATTTTCAAATTAAATCTGCTTTTTTTTTTTTTGTCAACATAGCATATCTCAGAATTTACCAACGTAAAAAGAGGATTCAGTGGCTTGATTGAATACTGCCAAAGTGAACCATGCTTTTTGGCTATGTTGTGTGATGGCCCATTTTTTCATTGAATTATTTTTTCTCATGTAATTTTGAAAGTTCCTGTTAGGCACAGGCCTGTGATTCAGTCCTGTTTGGATCCAGGTGCCATCATCCTGACAGAAATGTGCTGTGCAGGAGATTCTGTTTGGAGGTCTTCCTCCTTGTTGTCCGGAGTAGATGCCTTCCCATCTGTGGAGGAGAAACTTAGATTCCCCATGTGTTCCTCCTCTTCGTACCAACAGCTTTGCTTAGAGATCACCCTGGAATAACACAAAGAAGCCTTGCTCATTCTGAGTAAGGTTCCACCAAAAGGCAGAGGGATTGAAAAGGCCGAGAGCAAAGCTGCACTGATGCGAAAATGCTCTTGTCCTTTGTTTACTTACTTGGTGGACAAATGCTAATGTGTTAGGTATTTCTCTGACTTACTATGAACATATTTAATATCTGTCACAGTATGAGACAGACAGTATTCCTACTTCCATTAAGCAAATGGTGGAACTGAGGCACAAAGCTGCAAAAACAAAGAGCCCAGGGTACAAAATTAATAGTTGGTTAAACCCATGTCTTTAACCAAAACACCTTTCTCCAAAATAGCAATAAGTCTGTGCAGTTTCCATAGGAACACAACTTTTCCCCCAAATAACTGCATGTTCTCTAATACTTGAGTTAAGATGATTTCTGGAATCAAGCACAAATCTCTCCCTGAACTTTTTCAAAGATCTGTTTCTTGATACTGAGACCAGCTCACCCTCCATCTGCTGCAATTTGCCTTCTTCTTTGGGGAGAAATCTCTGTTCTTTATTTTGAGTCATTTCCTGCCATCTGGTCTCTACTGGGATCACCCATGACTTTTAAGTGTAATACCTCCCTGACAATAAGTAGAGACCGAAAAATATGGGATTGCTTGGGAATTGGAGTGGATACACCACTAGAATATTGCTAGGTGCTTTTGAAAATGTATTTCTAAGGTAGGAGAAAGTTTGCAGATGTTTTAGGGAGATCAAGCATGTTGGAGATCATTTAACACTGATGCAGTAAGTGCTAGAATCTAATCTTTAATATCTTCAAATTCATTTACTCCACTGGTATTTCCAAGAATGTCAGTTCTATAGAGTTTGTTTTTATCTTTCTTGATACCCTTGATGCCAATCTGCTATATAAGACGTCCTACACTCTTCTAGATGGATCCATTTAAATATACTTTATTTTCTCTTGTTTCTTGTTTTATTCTAGAAATAAAAGAAAAAAGACTTTTCTCGCTCAGTAACAGAGTAAAAAGAGAAAATTACTAAAAACCCAGGACAGGGTAGATCACAGTGAGAGAAAAGAGGGTGAGAGAAAGTACTGAAGGAATGAGAAGTAGTTTGAGTTCCTGGGCCTACAGAGAAACTTTCAGGTGGAAGGAATGCTCTGGTGCCAAGTGCCAAGAGTTGCAAAACAGTGATGAAATTTCAAAGCTCTTGGGAAGCAAACAGAATTGCTTTAGAGACTTACCTGCACAATTAGAGCAAGGAGGAGTCAGAATGACCTTTTACTTTTACTTTTCTATTATAAAGTCTCTGTTACATTTCTTGTAAAATGTATTTTGTTAAACTATAGACACACTGAGGAGTTTTATGTCAAGCAGTTGTAATTCTTCCAGAGAACATTAAGTGTCAAGCTGCCACATCAGGCTTACAGAAACCAGAGATTCTTAACCAGTCCTAAATTCTACTGATAATGCAAAGGATACTGGCAATCACGAGGCACAGGCACAAGACAGAGACACCTGAGATTATCAGCAAAGCACCCTGTTTCAGTCTCCCTACAGTGGATGCTCTCTCTTTCAAATCTAACCTGCAAGGTTGTAAGTGATACATATAGAAATGAAAGATACTTGGAGGGTATTCTGGTGGTTAATTTTATGTGTCATGTGTACCACAAGGGTACTCAGATGTTTGCTCAAACATTATTTGGGATTTACTGTGAGGGTGTTCATGGATGAGATTAACATTTCAATCTATAGACTGAGGAAAGAAGATCATCCTTCCTAGTGTGGGTGGACCTTATCCCATCAAAGTTGTTGCTCAAATAGAATCAACAACTGGCTTTCTTACAAGTAGCAGGGAACTCCTCCTGCCTGACTTCCTTGATCTGGGATATCAGTTTCTTTGTGACTTGGATGACAGCTACACCCTTGGCTCTCTTGGTTCTCAGGCCTTTGGTCTGGAACTTCCTTGTCAGTTCTGGGTCTCCACCAACTGAAGACCTTGGAATTCTCAGCCTCCATAACTGCATGAGCCAGTTTCTTATAATAAATATATGGTCATTCTTAATTAAATATACACGTATTTTTTTTTGTTCACTTCTTCCTAAGAGAGAATTTTTTTTCTTTTAACCCCAAAATGAAAGAAAAGAGAAAATAAAATATATTTAATTTATATAATTAATTTAATATATTAATTTATCAATGATATAATTTACACAATTTTATAAATTATACATTCTACATATATATAAATTTTATACATAATATAAAATTTACATACAATTTATAAAATTATATGTATATACTTATATATATATTTACACACACACACATTTCTTCATTCATTCTTTGGATTCTCTTTCTCCAGAGAACTCTAGCATATATATGAAGAGAGTCATATCAAAAATGGAAGATCTTTCCTTTCTATTCCATGCACTACACAGCTTATGTAAAATTTTCTAGTGAGCTATGTATGCCCGTAGATACATAAATTTGAAACTCCCTTACTGTGTATATCCTGCTAAAACTTTTTGCTGATTCTGCATTACCTGCATTATCTCCTCTACTAGTGAATTCTATTAGTGTTCACCAGGAGGCCTGCAGTGCATGTTTTATTTCAGAGTGTGTCTGGTAAAAGGAGAAATAGGTCTCAGGACCGCAGGGAACCTTCCTCCTCTGCCTCTCATCACACTGAAAAGAGGCGTTCAGTGTGCCTTGAGGTACAATGGCATTCATATCCCAGAGAAGTCCCAGAGGAGTCCCAGACACCGGGCAACTCTAAAGTCTCAAATTTAGGAAGAGTGCCATGGCCTTTCCCATGTGAAGGGACAACTCTATCTAATTCTTAAGACTCCGCTTACATGAAGACTCTGATGAGAGAGAGAAAAAAATCATTTCTGTACTTGGGACATTGCTTGTAGAAAATAATGGTTCTCCATGTGGTTTCTAAAGCATGTGACACACAAGGAAAGGAAACCCCAGAAGGGACCCTGAAGAGCTAGAGAAACCAGAAGGCAGTGACCACCAAATGGGGTGTCTTTGCTTAGGGCAGTCCTAGAGCTTTCAACCCACAGTTCAGGGCATGAGAGCTGTGTGTACACATGAGTGGGAAGAGAAATGTGACCATGGAAGTGCTTCAGCTTGGTCTCTAGGCTGTTGGTTCAGGAAAAGTAAACATCATCTGATGAATCAGTGTTGTGTATCTTCCTTCCAACACAGTACACACACACACACACACACACACACACACACACACACACACAGAATTCCCATCTCGCTCACGTAAATAAGTGATTCAGTCAGTTCAGTCGCTCAGTCGTGTCCGACTCTTTGTGACCTCATGAATCGCAGCACGCCAGGCCTCCCTTTCCATCACCAACTCCTGGAGTTTACCCAAACCCATGTCCATCAAGTCGGTGATGCCATCTAGCCATCTCATCCTCTGTCATCCCCTTCTCCTCCTGCCCCCAATCCTTCCCAGCATCAGGGTCTTTTCCAATGAGCCAACTCTTTGCATGAGGTGGCCAAAGTATTGGAGTTTCAACTTCAACATCAGTCCTTCCAATGAACACCCAGGACTGATCTCCAGCAGAGGTAATCCTCCCTCCAGGGCGGATAAGGAAGAAAGTTTTGCAGCTTCCTCCAACATGGTTTAATTATTCAGATTCTCACTAAATGTTTTATTATCAGATCTCAAATCTCTTGGTATCACAAGAAACAGAATTCTACATAACACATTGGGCAGCCTATTAATGGGCAAGAAATTTATGTCAAAAATTTTTCTTCTTTTCAAGATGAGTAAATCTGTTGTGATCCTCAGATTTCAGTTAATTACTTTCTAACTTCAAATTCATGTTTATATGGTAAAAGAAACAGATGGTCTACTTTGAAGGGCCATGCAGTACCTTTTATGATGAGGATGTGTGCATTAAATGACCAAAAAAAAAAAACAATACAAGGTCTGGTAGAGAGCAAAATATTTTAAATGCTGCATCTTTTTCAAAAGTTTGTATTGCGTTTACAAAATGTTGCTTGAAACAAAAGAGTCTCTACCTTATACAGTACCAATACACACAAATATATTGATGCTAAAGAGTTGACAAAGAGCTTTATTTTACGTGGCTTTTATATACCAGGATTTACATAAGTGGATAAATTCATGTGAAATTTACATTTTTAATGCTTCTTAAAACTAATCTTAGAAAATACCTATCTTTGGTAAAGACAGTCTTTCTCTTACATGCAACTCCAGCTAAACGTTTGTTCTTTTCCTGAAAGTAGAGAGAAAAATCTTAAGCTTTATAGATTTTCAACAAATGTTTTAATACCAATTTATATTCAGCAACACAGGACAGTGAGTTTCACTTGTTTTAGGAACACCAGTCATTAGAACACAGACTTTGACAGAAAATTTTAATTGTTAGCTCAAAAATGTTATTTCTCTAGTCCTGAAGAATTTGCTTATTTTCTCTAATTCACTGTTTCCTAGTAACCAAATAGCTAACTTGTATTTTTTATTGGAAAAATATATAAAAGCAATTACTCATTTCCATAGTGATGAAAATAAATGCTAAAAATACTACTGTTGTTTTCTAAAATTAAATGCAAATAAACAAGAACATATATATGATTACATATGTATGAAATTATTATATGTAAATATATAAAGAAGAATTTATATATTAAAGACATATATATTCTTTTGAGGAGCAAATAGTCTGCTACCATCAACATATTAAAAATTTTTCCTTACTTTTCATTTTAAAAATACAGGTTTTCATGTCAGGGCATCTTCACAAGGCTTTCACTTATTATTATTTAGCATTTGTACTTGGCAAATTATATCAATTAAATTTCAAAGTATTGCTCATAAACTTCGCAAGGCAGCATGACTTCTGGTTCAGAAATTAAAATCAGGTAACTCTGGAAAGAGTGGCTGACTGATCTCAAAACATAACTGTTAAATACATGTGCAAATCACATCTCCAATTTCAACTAAAGACTATGATTCTTACCATGTCAAAACATCTATACATGATTTTTTTTCCTATAGACGTATTCTAGGGAATAAAGAAAAGAAGCAAATATGTTTTTTATAGTTTATCAATAATTCTGACATTATTTGTTATACTGCATATGTTTTATAGGAATTATTCATTAATAAATTCAAAATACTAAACCTACAGAACACACTAAAATTCTATCAACTGGAGGTTTGCCCAAAGATCCATTAATAAATAGAAAATGAACATAAGTAAATATTTTAAAGGTTTTTTTTTTATTATCAGGTTTTGTTTTGTTTTTTATTAACCTAGGCCATTGTTTTAGCATCATGAAACTATCTCACTATTGGAAATAATATTTGAGAGAATGTACACTGGACATTTGTGTGATTCTGATATTAAGATTATTTAGAATGTGAATTGAAAATTCTGAAATGCTAAAGGACCATTTTTTTTAGCTAATGCCCCAAAGATGTAAAGTTATTCATCTATAAAGTATTTTTATAAATTCATTTTATATTGCTGGCAGAGTTTTAACTGAGATGTTTTGAAGGATGATATAATAACTGGGTTAAGATCTGCATAAATGAAGCTCCTAACTACTCCATATACTGCAACTATGAGGGGGCAAATACCACAGACTCACTAGATTTCGAGCACCAGCAGTTATATTCCCTTTTAAGCTGTAGTTTCTTCAATTCACCCTCAGCATTACTATCTATTAAGATTTAATGATAAATGTAACAAAATTGCCTAGAGGTCAGTGTATTGCCAATGCACTGATGATTTTAACACTTTGAATAAAAACAGAAGGGCAGAGCCTTCTCATGCTTTGGAGGCTGGAGTCATTTAGCTTTATAGGATGTCAAAAAGCAAATGGCAGACCCATAAAGAATTTATGAGAATGAATTCTTTACATATTTACTGCTTCAATAGAAAGAAAAGAAACCATTAAAAAGAGGATTTGCAGATACACACTACTATATGTAAAATAGATAAACCCCAAAGGATCAATCTACTGAATAACACAGGGAACTTCAATCAGTTTTTATAATAACTTATAATGGAAAAGAATAAAAAAGAATATATATTCTTTATGTACCTAATTGAATAACTTTGCTGTATACCTAAACTAGCACAACATTGTAAATCAACTATATTGAAACTTTTTAAATAAAATAAAATTTAAAAAAAAGTAAGAGGAGATGATGGGGTGATGTGTTTTGTTTTCAGATATAAATATCTGAATGTACTAGTCACAATGTGAGAGATTATATTGCTTGTACACAGTAGCTCTATCACAGTTTATGTGAGAGTTGTATCAGATTTAACAAACTAGAAGGCTTTATTTTTAATGTACCTCAGCCCTAACAATTGTTTATTATTAATATAATTCAAAGTTAGTGACTCAGAGAACAGGAAATCCTCAGTAATTAGAGTATAATTTGCATTAGAAATTAAGACTGTTTTCCATATAATTTCAAAGCCCAGCCTGTCAGATGTATCTTTAGGAAAGTGATCTCCCACGATGCAGTGTAGACTCATTCACAGCAGGAAGGGGTGGAAGAGAAAATATTCCAGTGTCGAAATTCCACTTCAATAGACAGATTTTTGAAGGTTCATTCCAGGTCTCAATTATATGTTTTATATTTTATATATTTCTTAAAAATCCCAAGTAATTCTGAAGTCCATTAAAAAGAGATAAACTTTGATTATTGAATAAACTCCATCCTAGGCAAACTTGGTTCTGTTTATAGAAAGGGTTGGAAACTTTTCTTGAGTAAAAATTAAGTTTTACTCCACAAGAATAGCTTTACCAGACATTTTGAAAAGAAAAACACTCACCCTTTTTAAATCAATACAGCATCTCACAGATAAAAGTCTTGACTATTATTACAAGTAGGAAAAGAACAGATTTTTAAGATACATATGACACAGACAATAAAGAATTAAGATTCCCCTGGAGAAGGGAAAGGCTACCCACTCCAATATTCTGGCCTGGAGAATCCGATGGACTGTATAGTCCTTGGGACACAAAGAGTCGGACGTGACTGAGCGACTTTCACGTTCACTTTTCACATGCCTTCTCACATTTGCAGATCTGAACTGTTACAGGATTAAATCTCTCACAAGACGTGGAATAATAAATCCTTATAAAATTGTGGCTTTAAAATCAGATTAGCATGACCATGTGATCATTTTTTACATTTTTCTTCTTTTCTTTCTCTCCGTTAGAAATAAATGTCTGAGTCTAAAAAATTGACAGAATGCAGGAAGGATTTAATGCAAAGAGAGGACGCATATGTATTAAAGGAGGTTATGTTCTATGCATAGAATTTATGCTAAAAGCTACATATTAAGACACGGATAAAGGTACAATTAGTATTATTTCAAACACAAGATAAAACTTCACTTTAATATTCTCATGAGAGTAAAGTGAAAAGCCTTATGAAATAGGGTTTTATATGACTTAAAAATTGACAGCAGGACAAAACACAATGACCCAGAATGGATGAAAAACAGAACACTTTGTCCCTACCTAAAGCTCCAAATGAGAAAAAGTGACCACATGGGCCACACTGAGCCTTGTACCTGGAAGCAGGTAACAGAAGCTGGGCCTGTAGAAGGCAAGCGACAGGGGTGGGATCACTAAATTTCAAGAGCTCCGTGTGGATTGGCTTATTAGAATAACTTCTGGAGGCTCTAGGCCGGTGAGGATGCCCCTGAGTCTGGTACATAGTTCTAGAGGACAGGGTCAATATGGGAGGAGGCTGAGGTGTATGCATAGAGACCCTTAAGAGTGGAGTCTGATGGGGGAGGGATTAGAACGGGGGCTTAGCAAGCTGCTTATGAAGGGGACTGGAGTTTCCAGCCATGATTCAAAACTAAGTCAAGATATGACTTGTGAAATATTACATGAAAATCAACCTTCTGATATCTTGACATCAGTTTGAGCTCTACAATACAGGATATCTGAGTGATAGATAAAGGAGACTCTCTTAAACACTAGAGAAAGCATGTTATATGACAGCAAAAAGGAGGAAGGGTTCACTGTGATGGCTCAGTGGGTAAGGAATCTGCCTGCAATGTAGGAGACACAGCAGATGCGGATTCCATCCTGGGTTGGGGAGATCCCCTGGAGGAGGAAATTGCAATCCAGTCCAGTGTTCTTGCCTGGAGAAACCCATGGACAGAGGAGCCTGGCGGTATACAATCCATAAGGTCACAAAGGGTCGGACATGACTACTAACCACATAGCACAAAAAAAAAAAAAAAAGGAAACCAAACAGAAGCGTGAGGAGTAGCTGAGGCCCAGCTCACAGCAAGGCTCCATTTTGTTTGATGTTGACTTGGAGAAAAGATCAATCACAGAAGGGACCTGTGACTGACAGTCATATTTAGATGAATTCTGGAATTTACTAGATGTGTGGGTTATATTTGTTATGATGATGTTGCAAACACCTCCTTGATTAGCTAAGAACTATTAATAATCAAGTTTAGCCAATGAGCACTGTTCACTTTAAATATTCAGATGCTGTGGGATCTGAGTGGGGAGAAATATAGCCCTCACCCCTGCAGGTATAGCGACCTCAAACCAAGCTCACGCACAGGCACCAGGCTACCCCAGGCACTTTGGCAATGATCTGGAACAAATTAATCAGCTTAGAGCAATACCTCCAAGAAGGTTTCTAGGAATCCATAGTCATTCTGTGCCATTCTGCTGAAATCACTAAATGTTTTATAAGACTTAAAGGTTCTTTTGATGACAAGACACAGCACAGGGACTCTGGAAAGATGGAAGCCAGACCCCTGTTACATGCATCTCAGAAGGAGTGGGGCTGCTATGCAGGGAGACACCCCTCCTCCCCTGAGGAGCGGGGACAAAGGGCTGGAGGTGGATGGAGAAGCTTACCCATAGCAAGCAGGGTGAGGTGAGCTATTTTGGGAGCTCTCTTGCCTTTGGCCAATTGAACAATTATATGGACTCCAGGATGCAGAGCCTATCCCTAGTTGCCTGGCATCTGGTCCCAGAATGTGTAGGGGTATTGGTTGGTTGAAAGATTATTGGCCCAGTGAGTGGGAAGTAACTAGGCTGGAGGTTAGCAAACTGCTTGCCAAGGGAAATTGAGAGTCTTTAGCTGTGACATCAATGCGGATTAGGGCAGTAATTGTGAAATACTGTTTTAAAATAGATGCCCTTGATCCCATTATTTCACTTACATCAATATTTCAAGGAAGCCTTCTTTAATACCACAGATTTGGGAAAAATACTAGGTATTTATTCCTTCTTTGATTTCTTAAAATAAGTTTTCTCTTCTCAAGATTCAAAATGATGGAGAAAGTAAACAACATATGAGAAAACAAGGTTGGGGGGGGGATATTTTCCTGACAGTCGTTGTTTGTTAACTACCAAAATAATAGACATTCTCTCCTTTACGTATCAAGGAGTGAATTGTGTCTGATTTTTTATTTTGCTTACTTCCCTGGCAGCTCAAATGGTAAAGTGTCTGCCTGCAATGTGGGAGAGACGGATTTCGACCCCTGGAT
This sequence comes from Okapia johnstoni, assembly GCA_024291935.2. Lineage (NCBI taxonomy): Eukaryota > Metazoa > Chordata > Mammalia > Artiodactyla > Giraffidae > Okapia > Okapia johnstoni. The sequence goes on along the minus strand of CM044310.1, from coordinate 29,089,580 downwards.
CAGGAAGATCTCCTGGAGAAGGAAATGGCAGCCCACTCCAGTCTTCTTGTCTGGAAAATTCCATGGACAGAGGAGCCTGGTGGGCTATAGTACATGGGGTCGCAAAGAGTCGGACACGACTGAGCAACATCACTTTCACTTTGTGTTATGTGTACTTTTGGGGTTGGTGTTAAATATTTTAGAAAAGCATTTCTAAGGATGTCTAAAGATTTCTCCTTGAGAGTTAACTAGTTTTGGTCTTTGTGTTAGACTCTGTCAGATTCAAAATCCATACAACTCTATTTATCTTTTATTTTAGGTACATTTCTTTCCTTATTCCTTTGGGAATATTTTAATAGTATATTTCAAAGTTGTAAATGACCTCAGAAAGTATGTATTAAAATATTTTCATATTTACATGAGGGAATAACTGCCAAGATTTAATCATTCAATCATTCAAGTTACATGGCCTGTTACGTAGTATATTCAGAGCTTCAGTGTTCAGGGTGGTCAAAAGGTCCAAACAACCCAAATATCCATCAAAGAATGAATGAATATACCAATGTGGGTTATACAGCCAATGAAATATTTTTCAGCAGTAGAAAATACTGAAGACCTAATGTATGTGACAATATGGATGAACCTCAACAATATCATGCTAATTGAAAAGGTTTGATAATAAAGATTCCATATTGTATGGTTCTATTTATATAAAATATCCAGAAGAGGAAAATATATACAGACAAAAAGTGGATTAGAGGGTTCCTGGGGCTGTATTCTTGCCTTGAGAACCCCGTGAACAGTATGAAAAGGGAAAAAGATATGACACTGAAAGATGAACTTCCCTGGTTGGTAGGTGCCCAATATGCTACTAGAGAAAAGTGGAGAAATAGCTCCATAAAGAATGAAGAGGCTGAGCCAAAGCAAAAACAATGCCCAGTAGTGAATGTGAATGATGATGGAAGTAAGTCCGAGGCTGTAAAGAACAATATTGCATAGGAACCCGGAATGTAAGGTCCATGAAACGAGGTAAATTAGAAGTGGTCAAATAGGAGATGGCAAGAGTGAACATTGATATTTTAGGAATCAGTGAACTAAAATGGACCAAAATGGGCAAATTTAATTCAGACGACTATTACATCTACCACTGTGGGCAAGAATCCCTTAGAAGAAATGGAGTAGCCCTCATAGTCAAAAAAAGAGTCCGGAATGCAGTATTTGTGTGCAGTCTCAAAAACGATACATAATCTCTGTTCGTTTCCAAGGCAAACCTTTCAATGTCACAGCAATCCAAGTCTATGCCCCAAACACTAAAGCTGAAGAAGCTGAAGTTGAATGGTTCTATGAAGACCTACAAGATCTTCTAGCACTAACACCAAAAGAGATGCCCTTTTTTATAACAGGGGACTGGAAGGCAAAAGCAGGAAGTCAAGAGATACCTGGAGTAACAGGTAAGTTTGACCTAGGAGTACAGAATGAAGTAGGGCAAAGGAAAGCAGAGCTTTGCGAAGAGAAGTGGTCATAGCAAACATCTTCCAACAATGCAAGAGATGACGCTACACATGGACATCACCAGATGGTCAATACCAGAATCAGATTTTTCTTTACAACCAAAGATGGAGAAGCTCTATAGAGTCAGAAAAATCAAGTCACAAGTTATGTGGCTCAGATCATGAACTCCTTATTGCCAAATTCAGACTAAAATTGAAGAAAGTAGAGAAAATCACTAGGCCATTCAGGTATGACCTAAATCAAATCCCTTACAATTACACAGTGGAAGTGACAAATAGATTCAAGTCATTAGATCTGATAGACAGAGTGCCTGAAGAACTACGGATGGAGGTTCAAAACAGTGTACAGGAGGAGGTGATCAGAACCATTCCCAAGGGGGAGAAAAAATGCAAAAATTCAAAATGGCTGTCTGAGGAGGCCTCACAAATAGCTGAGAAAAGAAGAGAAGTGAAAGACAAAGGAAAAAATCAAAGATATATCCATCTGAATTCAAAGTTCCAAAGAATAGCAAGGAAAGAAAGATAGCCTTTCTAAGTGATCAGCGCAAAGATATAGGGGAAAACAATAGAATGGGAAAGACTAGAGATCTCTTTAAGAAAATTAGAGAGATGAAGAGAACATCTCATGCAAAGATGGGCACAAAGGACAGAAATGGTACGGACCCAACAGAAGCAGAAGATATTAAGAAGAAGTGGCAAGAATACACAGAAGAACTATACAGAAAATATCTTAATGACCCAGATAATCACGATCATGTGGTCATTCACCTAGAGCCAGACCTCCTGGAGCGCAAAGTCAAATGGCCTTAGGAAGCATCACTACAAACAAAGCCAGTGGAGGTGATGGAATTCCAGTTGCGCTATCTCATATCCTAAAAAATGATGCTGTTAAAGTGATTCACTCAACATGCCAGCAAATTTGGAAAAATCAGCAGTGTCCACAGGGCTGGAAAAGGTCAGTATTCATTCCAATCCCCGAAAAAGGCAATGTCAAACTACCTCACAATTGCACTAATCTAACACACTAGCAAAGTAATTCTCAAAATTCTCCAAGCTAGGCTTCAACAGTACGTGAACAGAGAACTTTCAGATGTTCAAGCTGAATTTAGGAAAGGCAGAGGAACCAGAGATCAAATTGCCAACATCTGTTGGATCATAGAGAAAGCAATAAAATTCCAGAAAAAAAAACAAAAAACATCTACTTCTGCTTCATTGACTACGCTAAAGTCTTTGACTGTGTGGATCAAAACAAACTGTGGAAATTCTTCAAGAGATGGGAATACCAGAACATCACAACAGCCTCCTGAGAAATCTGTATGCAGGTTACAAAGAAGAAACAATTAGAATTGCACACCGAACAATGCACTGGTTCCAACCTGGGAAAGGAGTACGTCAAGGCTGCATATTGTCAGCCTGCTTAGTTAACTTATATGCAGAGTACTTCATGAGAAATGCAATGCTGGATAAAGCACAAGCCAGAATCAAGATTGCCAGGAGAAATACTAGTAACCTCAGATAAGCCGATGACACCATGCTTATGGCAGAAAGTGAAGAGGAACTAAAGAGCCTCTTGATGAATGTGAAAGAGGAGAGTGAAAAGCTGGTTTAAAACTCAAATTCAAAAACCAAATATCATGGCATCCAGTCCCATCACTTCATGGCAAATAGATGAGGGAAACAATGGCAACAGTGAGAGAACTTATTTTCTTGGGCTCCAAAATCATGGCAGCCATGAAATTAAAAGACACTTGCTCCTTGGAAAAAAAGTTATGGCAAACCTAGACAGCATATTAAAAAGTAGAGACATTACTTTGCCAACAAAAGTCTGTATAGTCAGAATATGGTTTTTCCAGTGGTTATGTATGGATGTAAGAATTGGACAATAAAGAAAGCTCAGTGCCAAAGAACTGATGTTTTTGAACTGTGGTAGTGGAGAAGACTCTTGAGAGTCCCTTGCATTGCAAGGAGATGCAACCAGTCAATCCTAAAGGAAATCAGCTTGAATATTCATTGGAAGGACTTACGCTGAAGCTGAAGCTCCAATACTCTGGCTACCTGATGCAAAGAACTGACTCATTGGAAAAAACCCTGATGCTGGGAAAGATTGAAGGCAGGAGGAGAAGGGGACAACAGGGACAAGATGGTTGAATGGCACCACCGACTCAATGGACATAAGTTTCAGCAAGTTCCAGGAGATGGTGAATGACAGGGAAGCCTGGAGTGCTGCAGTACATGGAGTCGCAAAGTGTCGCACATGACTGAGCGACTGAACAATAACAATGAGTGTTATTTTGTCAACAAGTCTTTTGAACCTGAGAAGAAAGTGAAAACTTTCGGCAAAACATGAGGTCAGATCCACACCATCGTCCAAAGAAGGTTTAGCTCAGATTCAATCTGAATCATGGTAGCATTTTAAAAAGAGAATCTGACTTATCAGACTTAGGTCTTAAAAAGTTCCTCATGACTGCAATGTAGAAAATGGATTTCCAGGGTAGGAGAGAGAGAAATGCTACTCAGTATAATTGTTGCAGTTCAGGAGAAACGCTGTATCCCTTGCTCCAGGGTGGTAGAATTAAGATAGGAGAAAAGACAAGACGTGATATCATTTTAGGAAGTAGAATCAGTGGATCTTATTGACACATTCAATCTCTAAAATAACACTCATCTCTACTTCTAGCATTTCTTTTCCATGGGGATTGTCTTGATCCCTGTCTCCTGTACAATGTCACGAACCTCTGTCCATAGTTCATCAGGCACTCTGTCTATCAGATCTAGTCCCTTAAATCTATTTGTCACTTCTACTGTATACTCATAAGGGATTTGATCTAGGTCATACCTGAATGGACTAGGGGTTTTCCCTATTTTCTTCAATTTAAGTCTGTATTTGGCAATAAGTAGTTCATGATCTGAGCCACAGTCAGCTCCCGGTCTTGTTTTTGCTGACTGTATAGAGCTTCGCCATCTTTGGCTGCAAAGAATATAATCAATCTGATTTTGGTGCTGACTATCTGGTGATGTCCACGTGTAGAGTCTTCTCTTGTGTTGTTGGAAGAGGGTGTTTGCTATTACCAGTGTGTTCTCTTGGCAAAACTCTATTAGCCTTTGCCCTGCTTCATTCTGTACTCCAAGGCCAAATTTGCCTGTTATGCCAGGTATTTCTTGACTTGCTACTTTTGCATTCCAGTCCCCTATAATGAAAAGGACATCTTTTTTGGATGTTAGTTCTAGAAGGTCTTGTAGGTCTTCATAGAACTGTTCAACTTCAGCTTCTTTGGCGTTACTGGTCGGGGCATAGACTTGGATTACTGTGATATTGAATGGTTTGCCTTGGAAACGAACAGAGATCATTCTATGGTTTTTGAGATTGCATCCAAGTACTGCCTTTCGGACTCTTTTGTTGACCATGATGGCTACTCCATTTCTTCTAAGGGATTGTTGCCCACAGTAGTAGATATAATGGTCATCTGAGTTAAATTCACCCATTCCAATCCATCTTAGCTCACTGATTCCTAGAATGTCGATGTTCACTCTTGCCATCTCCTGTTTGACCACTTCCAATTTGCCTTGATTCATAGACCTAACATTCCAGGTTCCTATGCAACATTGCTCTTTACAGTATCGGACTTAGCTTCTATCACCAGTCACATCCACAGCTGGGTACCGTTTTTGCTTTGGCTCCATCCGATCATTCTTTCTGGAGTTATTTCTCCACTGATCTCCAGTAGCATATTGGGCACTTACTGACCTGGGGAGTTCATCTTTCAGTGTCCAAACTTTTTGCCTTTTCATACTGTTCATGGGGTTCTCAAGGCAAGAATACTGAAGTGGTTTGCCATGCCCTTCTCCAGTGGACCACATTCTAGCTGGGAAGAGAAGAGAAGCGAAAAGCAAAGGAGAAAAGGAAAGATATTCCCATCTGAATGCAGAGTTCCAAAGAATAGCAAGGAGAGACAAGAAAGCCTTCCTCAGCGATCAATGCAAAGAAATAGAGGAAAACAACAGATTGGGAAAGACTAGAGATCTCTTCAAGAAAATTAGAGATACCAAAGGAACATTTCATGCAAAGATAGGCTCGATAAAGGACAGAAATGGTATGGACCTAACAGAAGCAGAAGATATTAAGAAGAGGTGGCAAGAATACACAGAATAACTGTACAAAAAAGATCTTCACGACCCAGATGATCACAATGGTGTGATCACTCACCTAGAGCCAGACATCCTGGAATGTGAAGTCAAGTGGGCCTTAGGAAGCATCACTACAAACAGAGCTAGAGGAGGTGATGGAATTCCAGTTGAGCTATTTCAAATCCTGAAAGATGATACTGTGAAAGTGCTGCACTCGATATGCCAGCAAATTTGAAAACTCAGCAGTGGCCACAGGACTGGAAAAGGTCAGTTTTCATTCCAATCCCAAAGAAAGGCAATGCCAAAGAATGCTCAAACTACCGCACAATTGTACTCATCTCCCATGCTAGTAAAGTAATGCTCAAAATTCTCTAAGCCAGGCTTCAGCAATACAGGAACCGTGAACTTCCAGATGTTCAAGCTGGTTATAGAAAAGGCAGAGAAACCAGAGATCAAATTGCCAATATCCGCTGGATCATCGAAAAAGCAAGAGTGTTCCAGAAAAACATCTATTTCTGCTTTATTGACTATGCCAAAGCCTTTGACTGTGTGGATCACAATAAACTGTGGAAAATTCTGATAGAGATGGACATACCAGACCACCTGACCTGCTTCTTGAGAAACCTGTATGCAAGTCAGGAAGCAACAGTTAGAACTGGACATGGAACAACAGACTGGTTCCAAATAGGAAAAGGAGTACGTCAAGGCTGTATATTGTCACCCTGCTTATTTAACTTATATGCAGAGTACATCATGAGAAACGCTGGGCTGGAAGAAACACAAGCTGGAATCAAGATTGCCAGGAGAAATATCAATAACCTCAGGTATGCAGATGACACCACCCTTATGGCAGAAAGTGAAGAAGAACTAAAGAGCCTCTTGATGAAAGTGAAAGAGGAGAGTGAAAAAGTTGGCTTAAAGCTCAACGTTCAGAAAACTAATACCATGGCATCTGGTCCCATCATTCCTTTGGAAATAGATGGAGAAACAGTGGAAACAGTGTCAGTCTTTATTTTTCCAGGCTCCAAAATCACTGCTGATGGTAATTGCAGCCATGAAATTAAAAGACGCTTACTCCTTGGAAGGAAGGTTATGGCCAACCTAGATAGCATATTTAATAGCAGAGACATTACTTTGCCAACAAAAGTCTGTCTAGTCAAGGCTATGGTTTTTCCAGTGGTCATGTATGGATGTGAGAGTTGGACAGTGAAGAAAGCTGAGCACCGCAGAATTGATGCTTTTGAACTGTGGTGTTGGAGAAGACTCTTGAGAGTCCCTTAGACTGCAAGGAGATCCAATCAATCCATCCTAAATGAGATCAATCCTGGATGTTCATTGGAAGGACTGATGTTGAAGCTGAAACTCCAATACTTTGGCCACCTCATGCGAAGGGTTGACTCATTGGAAAAGACCCTAATGCTTGGAAGGATTGGGGGCAGGAGGAGAAGGGGACGTCAGAGGATGAGATGTTTGGATGGCATCACTGACTCAATGGACATGGGTTTGGGTAGACTCCAGGAGTGGGTGATGAACAGAGAGGCCTGGCGTGCTGCAATTCATGGGGTCGCAAAGAGTCGGACACGACTGAGCGACTGAACTGAATTGAACTACTACTAGCTTTGAAGAGGTTAAAAGACAAGACCAAGGCTAAGGCCAAAACATTAGGTTTATTACAAACAAGTTCAAGTTGTTGGGAGCTTAATCATGCAGGTGGATGGAACTGCTCATGCCAGATTCTTAAATTAGACAGATGTACCCACTCCATCTCAGGAAACACAGGTCTGCATGCAGCATGTAAACCAGCAACGTGCAGAGGTGTAACACAAGCCTGCCTTTACACTAGCTGAGCGTCACTCGCAGAATGAAAACACCATAAGTGGGAAGGATCATTCCATTAACAGGGCTCCCAGTGCAACTGAAAGGAAGATAGTGACACCTGCTCTGGGAAAAAATGAATTCTTACAGGGAGGAGATGAACAAGGTTCCTGGAAAAGGAATGATATAAGGATACAATCCCCATTTCATTCCAATAGGTACTAGTAATTTAAAATATGTGTTAATACATTAAAAATTAATTTCCCAAAATGACTTTCATTCCCTACATAAATTGAATTTCGTCAGTGGCCACTCATGTATAGCAAATGCAACCTTCTTGTAGGCTTATGCTTAGAGTAATTATTCAATTTTAAGCTTCACTGTTTTATTTCATTTTCTCCCTCACCTCTGACTCCTAACAAATGTATGGTTTCTATGGACCAGTAGGGAATTCCATTAACAATAAATTAGTTGCAAAAGCCTAAGATTATGAACCAGAGCAAACTTAATAATTGCTTAGCAATGACCTAGGATGCTGAAGTTTAATTTAGGATCAGTTAACCCTGAGTGAAATTCAGAATTAATTTTTCATATTGCAATATCTTTGAAAGGTTACCAGTCCATGTCTAAAATGATTTTTCCCTCAGTTATTCAATCTTTCCTAACTTCTGTCAAGCATCAAATTGTCTGTTATTTTTATAATTCTCAGTTAGAAAAAGTAAAAATTTTATTTTAGTTTGGAATTGATCAAAACATTTGAGTCAAATCAACTTACTTGTGAAGAAAATATTTTAAATTATGACATTTTTCTATTGTTGAGCCTCACAGCTGCAGAGGATGTCAAAAAATAGTCTGTATAGTCTATTTTCACATTATTCCCAGAACTATTACAAGTTTAACATGCTACGTCAACATCTGTCCTAAAAAATTCTCCTTCACTCTTGAAGACAGGAGAAAGATTGCTCAGGAAACCACATGAAGTTAGAGACATTTGTCCAAACCTGTTATTTTGGCTGTGAAAACTGCATCTACTACAATACTTTTTTTTTTTTACTTTGAATGATGGTGACAAAAAAAAAAATCTAGTTGCTAGCTACTGACATTAAAATTTTAAAGTGAGATAAAGTACAACATTACACTTTTGCCTAGCTATAACTTTTATAAAAGTGATAATCTATCAATCTATTAAAATTGATAGAATTTCAGAAAGGCCTTTCTGAAATGAAATTAGCAACCCTTTCAAATGTGTATAGACTTGAATTTTTATATCAGTACTCTCTCATAAAGGACACTCTTATATACACTTGCATCTATTAAATAAAAGTGAATAACATTTTGAAACACTTAAAAATGTGTTGTTAGAGAGATTCCACTAAAAATAGCTTGTGGTGCCAACGAATTTGTTTGAAAGTAATTTTAGGTCTAAGATGAGATTTTAGTTTTTAAATACAGTATGTAAAATGTTATATGGAGATACCCCTCAAATGAGGAACCCACGGCCACATTAAATAATACCATACCAAAAAAGTTGAATTCATGGTTAAAACATCAATAGCAAGGACGCTATTGCAGGATTCTATCCCAGAGTCAATGATCTACTGAAAGGAAAAATGTCTGTCTTTGACTAAGATGAAAAGTCAATATGAAAAATAAGTTTCTAAATACACAGCAAATTTTATCTGCTAAACATGACTGTCTTCATGGGACTTTAGCTATTCCTCAGGAAACTTTAGAGTTTGGTATAAACTGTTGTGTAAAAGAATGTTCTTTTAAAGGTAGAGCTATATACTTTTCCTATAATGCACCACAATGTTTAGTCTGCCTTAATCTAAACATGATCAGAGGTAGTTTTTCTTTACATTAACTTCTTAGAGTTAATTATTCTTTTTTAGCAAATCTTAGGGAATTAGTTTAAGTTTTTAAATTGTTGTAGAATTAATGCATGCCCAACTTGGAAAATCATAAAACAAGAAAACAAAAGGAAAAAGAAAGAAGAAATCACTATTTACAAGTCAAACATAGAGAGACAGCCACACACACACTTTACTGAGCAACCCTACTCGGTTTATGCATAAATGTGCATTGCGTCGTGCTATGTCTGATTCTTTGTGACCTACCAGACTCCTCTGTACATGGAATTTCCCAGACAAGAATACTGGAGTGGGTTGCCATTTCCTTTTCCATAAACGTGCATATTTATATGTAATTTAAGTGACGCTGTGCAACTCTTCAGTGGTATCTTTCCGTTAATAAATCATGTACATTTTTCCCTTATCAAAAAATATTCTTGTTAAAATTAAATTGAATTGCTTCACTCTATGTCATTATGCAGTTATATCAATTCCTTGCTTTATACACAGATTTTATTTCCAACATCTTATCATCTTAAATATTATTTCAGAAAATACTCTTGTAGATTGTTTATAGCCAACATTATTATTAAAGCTGATTGTGTTAATATTTTTTCTTTATTCAACTTTTATTTTGAAATAATTTTAGATCTCTCAAAAAGTGAGAAGTTGAGTTTTCCCATAAACCCTTCATCCAGAAGACAGGCAGGGAAGAAGAGGGACAGACAGAGACAGAGATGGAGAGAGACACAGAAAGAACTCACTTTTGATCTGACGTTTCATTCAATCTAATGGTTAAAAATTTCACTTTATTGAGTAGAATCAACATTTTTTTTCCCTTTTAATATTGATTATTAAATATATAATCAATACTTTAATATTTTCTGGCTACTGAAAATTCAATTTGTTAATTTGAGTATATTGAAATACTTGCCTGAAATGACATAAAAGTTTTATGAGAAGAAATTGAGTTAAAAACACATTTTCTAACCAGAAGACTGTGCATTGATGAAAATTTTTAATTAAAAGTAAATGTTTCTTAAGTTTGCATGTGAGTTTAATGAACTTCACACATATATGCATTAATTTCATATAACCAAATGCAACTAGGTGTACCAAAGTTAAATGTTGGTTCTAAAATTGAAATTTGAGTAAATCGACTTATTTAACCATGAAGTATCTTTTTTAATGGGCTTCCCTGGTGGCACAGTGGTAAAGAACTCACCTGTCAATGCAGGAAGGATGAGACCCAGGTTCGATCCCTGAGTTGGAAAGATCCCCTGGAGAAGATCATGGCAACCCAGTTCAGTATTCTTGCCTGGACAATCCCATGGACAGAGGAGCCTGGCAGCTTACAGTCCACAGGGTCACAAAGAGTCAGACACAACTGAAGTGACTTAGCAGGCTGGCATCTTCTTTAATAAAATACATCTGAATTTTTGTTCTTCTACAATATACCACTGTTTCTACCAAGAAAAGCATTTGTAACTATCAATGCCATGTTAAGTACGAGCTATAATTTCATCCATATGAAGGAAGTAGGAGTGAGAAGCTTCATCCCTGATATGATACACACTGATAATCATAGGTACCTTAGTGCAGTTCTGTACAGTTCTTTGTTCGCTTGTCCTGCTTTGCTTTGCTTGTTTATGAAAGAACACTGAAGATTGAAGGGAGATCTGGATGCTGTTTTACTGGAGCATTTGGGAAATTCATCAAAACCTGCTTATTTCTGGAAAACCCAAAAGATGTGGTAATCGAAGTGATACAGATTCTTTAAAACAGTGCTTGTTTAAAACAGTTTAAGTTTTTAGATGGAGTAATCTCATTTATTTGTGTAATTTAAAAACAAACAAGCAAACAAAAAAGATCAGAGGCTCACAGAGATAGAGAAGAGATTGGTGGTGGCCAGAGGTGGTGAGAGATGGAGGTGGGTGAAAGGGTTAACGTAACTGAAATGTGCAAACTTCTAAGCATAAAATAAATGCTCTGAGGATGTAATGTACAGCATGGTGACTATAGCTAACAATTCTGTATTGTATACTTGAAAGTTGCGAAGAAAGTATCTTAAAAGTTCTTATAATAAGAAAAAAATGGTACCTATATCTGCTGATAGGTGTTAATTAGATTTACTGTCACGATTATTTTGCAATATATATATTAATACTGAATTGCTATGTTGTACATATGAAACTTACATGTCAATTATACCTCAAGTAAAATTATTTCAGAGAAATTGATTTATATTTAACTCAGAGAATGTATTGTCCATATGAAAACTGGAGTACAAGCTTTCTTTTGGCAAGGTGACACCACTGGGGTGATTTCTGGACGTCTGTGCCCTGAGACCCAATCAGCACGTCACTTAAAAATATATATACACACCATTATATATATTGCTGTTCAGTCACTAAGTAATGTCTGACTCTGTGACCCATGAACTGTAGCACATCAGACTCCTATGCCCTCCACTATCTCCTAGAGTTGGCTCAAATTCATGTCTTTTGTGTGGTGATACTATCTAACCATCTCATCCCCTGCCACCCTCTTCTCTTGCCCTCAATCTTTCCCGGCATTAGGGTCTTTTCCAATGAGTTGGCTCTTTGCATCAGGTGGCCAAAGTATTGGAGCTTCAGCTTCACCATCAGTCCTTCCAATGAATATTCAGAGTTGATTTCCTTTAGGATTGACTGATTTGATCTCTTTGCTATCCAAAGTGATATCTCTGTTTTTTAATACGCCGTCTAGATTTGTCATAGCTTTTCTTCCAAGGAGCAAGCATCTTTTAATTTCATGGCTGCAGTCACAGTCTACAGTGATTTTGGAGCCCAAGAAAATAAAATCTGTCACTGCTTCCACTTTTCCCCCTTCTATATGCCATGAAATGATGGGACCGGTTGCCATGATCTTGGAGTTTTTAATGTTGATTTTCAAGCCAGCTTTTTCACTTCCTCTTTCATCCTCATCAAGAGATTCTTTAGTTCTTATTCACTTTCTGCCATTAGAGTAGTATCATCATTTTATATATATATATATATATATATATATATATATATATATATATAAAATATATATATATATATAAATTAAAATATGTAAATAAATATATAAAATGAAAGTCAAAGCATTAGTTGCTTAGTCGTGTCTGACTCTTTGCAGCCTCATGGACTGCAGCATTGCTATGCTCCTCTGTCCATGGAATTCTCCAGGAAAGTATACTGGAGTGGGTTAACATTTCTTTCTCCAGGGAATCTTCCCTACCCAGGGATGGAACCTCAGTCTCCTGCACTGCAAGCAGACTATTTTACCATCTGAGCCACCAGGGAAGCCATACACACACACACACACACACACACACACACACACACACACACACACACACACATACACACATATATATATATCATTATGTACATATCAGTATATACTATATACATATTCACCTTAATCCATAATATCCTGTCACTTAATTTCATTGCCAAAATATGTCTCAATTCTGGATGGAAAGCTTTTTATACCCTAGTCTGTAACATCTGTTTGCAAGTCACATTTAGGGATGCCTCAGGGATCCTCGTGATCTCTCTAGGGGTTGTAAATTCAAAACTGTTCTTATGATCATAGTAAGACTCTTTTTGTCATTGTTATTCTCATTGTCTCTCTTTAAAACTGTTTAGCCAAGTATTATTAATAGATATTTAATGTTTAGAGTGTCATGCCTTTTCTCTCATCCTCCTACAATGGCTCTGTTGCTTCTGCCAGAGGTGACGTGAAATATAAAGACATCATTGATCAATTGGAATATGTGCTTGTGAATTTCGTCAATTTAGAAATTTTCTTAGTTTTACTTTTTAATCAGTAAATATTGGTAGATATAATTCATACAAGCAAAAGCTTTGGGAGGTCCTCAATAACTTTTTGAGTGTAAAGGGTTCCTGAGGCCCAAAAGGTTGAGAATCACTGATCTCAAATTTTCTCTATAGCATTCAAGACTAAGACATCACATTTAATTTTGTAACCAGGTAGGGCTTCCCAGGTGGCATGAGTGGTAAAGAACCTGCCTGCCAGAGCAGGAGATGTAAGAGACACTGGTTCTATCGCTGGGTTGGGAAGATCCCCTAGAGGAGGGCATGGCAACCCACTCCAGCATTTTTGCCTGGAGAATCCCCATGGACACAGGAGCCTGGCAGGCTACTGTCCATAGAGTCACAAAGAATCAGACACGACTGAAGTGACTCAGCAGCAGCAGTATCCAGAGCACCAGAAAACATATAACAGTTGACCCTTGAACAACACAGTTTTGATTAGCCTGTGTCTACTCACATGTGATTGTTTTTCATTACCTATACTATGATATTTATGATCCATAGTTGGCTGAATCTATGGCTACAGATTCCACAGATACAGAAATTTCAATTCAGTTGCTCAGTCGTGTCTGACTCTCTGCGACTCCATGAACCACAGCACCCCAGGCCTCCCTGTCCATCACCAACTGCCAGAGGCCACCCAAACCTATGTCCATTGAGTCATTGATGCCATCCAACCATCTCATCCTCTGTCGTCCACTTCTCCTCCTGCCCTCAATCTTTCCCAGCATCAGGGTCTTTTCAAGTGAGTCAGCTCTTAGAGGGCTGACTTAAAAGCCTCAAGCATCCACGTGGTATTTTCAGTGGGTCCTAAATTCAACCACCTGCAGATACTGAGGGAAGACAGCACTGGTACAAAAATGTTGTATGAAGTGTGATGGCTCACATCACGGCAGGAAAGTATTTGCTACCTCATACTCAACCAAAAGAAATGAACAAACATTTCCAAATATACAAAAACCTTCACACCTGTCCACAATGTAAAGTTTTTCACAATTGCATCGGTGATTGTGGAGACACAATTATGTCACCACCACAATGAAAACCTACCAACAAACTTGCTTCCATTTTGAAAAATTTCATTCTCACACTCTCGTCTAAAAGAAACTGTTTTTCCTCTTGTTATTGTAACATATCATGATGAACAGGACCTGAAAGTCTGCTAAAATTCTGTGGGTCTTCCTTCCTTTTTATCTCTCTTCCTAATACTCATCATGAACACCTAAAGGCTACCTGGTCAATTCGGAGAAGGTAGTGCATTCCAATTGTACCTAACAAAATTTCAATAATGAGTTCTCAAATATCCTACTACAGAATATGCAGGGAATGTGGGAAGTCACACTGATTTCAATTAAGCTCCAGCAATCACTATATGAGTCAATTTTTTTAGAGGTAGCTACCAAGTTTTCATTTCCTTAAGAACTAGCAACTAAGTAGCAAACAGATAACAAGACAGTAATAATGATTATAAAGTTTTCATTACTAGCCAGTACCATCTAAAAGTGATGCATGTTGTAAACTTTTGGAAAGAGAATGTTAGGTGAGATTATTCTTAGCAACCTCCCAGCTCTTCAGTTTTTTTCTAACTGTTAAAACCCATAGCACAGGCTGGTAGCAGGAACAAAGACATTCTGAAAGATCCATTGGGCATCAGGTGAGGGGGAGCGAGGGAAGCTTGCTTTCTTTGTTATGTGACTGTGTTCTTCCCTGGAAATCTATCGTGTATTAAAGAAGAATAAATTTGCTTCTAGTCTCCTTTAAATCACATTTTATGTTAAATTTGTCTATTTTCAGTTCCAGAAATCCTTTCCCAGTTCTTTAACGGTGAAAGTATTGTCTGAGGACTAATTTCTTCTCTACAGTTTATTCTGGTGGAGAAAACCAATATTGACATAATGTATCCACAATTCACCTTTCAAATTCTAGTCTACAGACACAGTTTTTGTCGCCACAACATGTCAGCACTTGAAATGAGGAAAATACTAAATTCGTATGATAAAAATAAACTAAGTGTAAATTTGCTGTTGCTGCTGTAGGTCACTTCAGTCATGTCCATCTTTGTGCAACCCCATAGACGGCAGCCCACCAGGCTCCTCTGTCCCTGGGATTCTCCAGGCAAGTGTAAATTAAGAGGAGTAGAATAATTGTCTACAAATTTAGTGAAACTATAGTTTTTAATTTCAAGAATTCTATGTTTGTATTGTTGTTTTTCAGATGTTCTTTTTGCCTTGATTCAATTTACACAGAACTTCAAAACAAAATAAAATTCTTAGAAAAAAATTATTGTATCAAACTTTCCTATTAAGGGATAGTTTTCAATCTGATTTTCTTTTTTAATTTATTTTTTATTTTTTTATTGAACTATAGCTGACTTAAAATTCTGTGTTAGTTTTTTTTTTTTTTTTTTTTTTTTTAAATTTTATTTTTTTCTTTTTTTCTTTTTTTATTTTTTTTTTTTTATTTTAGTTGGGGGCTAATTACTTTACAATATTGTAGTAGTTTTTGCCATACATCGACATGAATCAGCCATGGATTCACATGTGTAGTATTTACAATATTATATTACTTTTAGGCATACAGCATAGTGATTCAATATTTTCATAGATTGTATTCCATTTAAAGTTATCATAAAATAATGACAGATTTTCCTTTTCTGTGTAATGTATCTTTGCTGCTTATCTATTTTATACATAGTAGTTTGTATCTCTTAATCCCTTACTCTTATCTCGTCCCTCCTCCCATCCATCTTCCCACTGGTATCTAGTTGTTTATTCTCTATATTTGTGAGCTTATTTCTGTTGTTATATGCATTAATTAGCTTTGTTTTTAAGATTTATCATATAAGCAATAATATACATCATTTATCTTTCTCAGTCTGACATTTCACTAAGCATAACATTAAGATCCATCCACACTGTTGTATATGGCAGAATTTTATTCTTTTTTATGCCTGAGTAATATTCCATTGTGTGTATATACTTCATCTTCTTTTAAAAAAAATTTATTGGAGTATGTGCTTGTGCTAAGTCCAACTCTTTGTGACCCTATGTACTGTAACCCACCAGGCTCCTCACTCCATGAGATTCTTCAGGCAAGAATACTGGAGTGAGCTGTCATTCCCTTCTCCAGAAGATCTTCCCAACCCAGGTATTAAACCTAGGTATCCCACATTGCAGGAAGATTCTTTTTTAATTTATTTTTTATATTTCTTGTCTGAGCTACCAGGGATGCCCTTATTGGAGTACAGTTCATTTAAAATGTGTGTTAGTTTCTGCTGTAAAACAAAGTGAATCAGTTACACACAGACATATATCCACTCTCTTCGAGATTCTCATCCCATATTACTCATTACAGAGTATTGAGAAGAGTTCTCTGTGCTATAGTAGGTCCTTAGTAGCTTGCTATTTTATATACAGTAGTGTGTATATGTCGATTCCAGTCTCACAGTTTATCCCTCCCCACCACCTTCCCACCTTGGTAATCATAAGTTAGTTTTCTCTGTGATATCTAATTTTCTTTATCCATTCATCTCTTGATGAATACTTAGGTCACTTCCATATCATGACTGTTATAAATAATGCTTATATGGACATTGATGTGCATGCTTTGAATTAGTGGTTTCATTTTTTCAGATATATACCCAGGAGTGGGATTGCTGGATCATATAGAGGCTCTATTTTTAGTTTTTTGAGGAACCTCATACTGTTCTCCATAGTGGCTACACCAATTCACATTCCCACCAACAGTGCAAGAGGGTTCCCTTTACTCCATGTCATCTCTACCATTTGTTATTTGTAGACTTTTTGGTGATTTGACATTCTGAGAGGCATAAACTGATATGTCATTGTGGCTTTGATCAACGTTTCTCTAGTAATTAGAAATGTTGAGTACTTTTTCATGTGTCTGTTCTATTCATGTCTTTTTGCCCATTTTTTTTTGATTGGGTTCTTTGTTATTTTGTTAATTAGCTGTATGGCTTGCTTAATATGGATATTAAACTCTTATTGGCAATAACATTTGTAAATATTTTCTCCCATTCACTAGATTGTCTTTTTTTAATGACTTTGTTGTCCAAAAGCTTTTAAGTTTAATTAGGTCCCATTTGTTTATTTTTGCTTTTATTTGTCTTAAAAGACAGATCAAAAAACTATTGCCATATTTTATATGAAAAGTGTTTTTTCTGTGTTCTCTTCTAGGAGTGTTATAGTTTCAGGCCTTACATTTAGGTCTTTAATTTCTTTTTGAGTTTATTTTTGTATATGATGTGAGGGGACATTCTAATCTCATTCTTTTAAATGTAACTGTCATGTTTTCACAGACAACTTATTAAATATATTTCCTTTTCTCTACCACATTTCTTGTTTCATTTGTCAGTTTAATTGAACATAGCTGTGTGGGTTTATTTCTGGGTTCTCTATTCTGCCTCATTGATCTATGTGCCTGTTTTTGTGCCAGTACCATGCTGTTTTAATAGATTTATTCTAGAGATGCAAGGATGATTCAATATTCACAACTAAATCAATGTGATATACCACATTAGCAATAGGAAAGATGAAAATCACATGATCATCTCAATATATGCAGAAAGAGCATTTGATAACATTCCACATCCATTCATGATAAAAACTCTCAACAAAGTTGGCATATGGGGAATATATTTCAACTTAATAAAAGACATTTTTGTCAAACCAACAGTTAACATCATATTCAATGTTTAAAAGCTAATGGTCATTTCCTCTAAAATCAGGAACAAGACAAGTGTTCCCACTCTCACCACTTCCTTAACATGGTATTGGAAGTCCTAGCTACAGCCATCAGACAAGAAAAAGAAATTAAAGTCATCCAATTTGGAAGGGAAGAAGTAAAATTGTCACTATTTGCAGATGACAGAATACTATATATAGGAAACCCTAAGTCTCTGCCAAAAAAAAAAAAAAAACTATTAGAAATAATGAATTCGGTAAAGTTTGTTTTACTTGAGATTTGAGTTTCAATATAGTAATAAAACATATGTCTCCTTGTGGTTAAATTAACAAATGATTTCCTAATCAAACTTTTTGTTTCTCAAAATCATTTCTGGAGTCTAAATAAGTCTCCTTGACCTCCTGACTTGTATAAGGACTCCAGTAAGCTCCAGCTCAACCATCACAAAATGAGTGAAGGAATGAATGAACACTCACTCCCTTTTGTGGTGGAATTCTTACTGTAAGCATCAAAAAGTTACAAATGAGGCTGAATTTTTCATAATTTGGGGGTTATTTTATTTTGAATTTATTATTCAGTGTAGACTATAATTCAGTAATCAAGCAAAAGAAAGCTTTATTTCTCAATCATTAAACACAGTTTGGGACTTATGCTTGTGCACCTCCTCAAAGAGAATGTGTGAGTTCACATTGGCTCCCATCTTAGAGCTCTGCCCTTGTTGAAGGCCTGTTTACACACAAGCAGATGCAACAGGAAAAGTGATGAACAAACATCACATCACTTCCCAATTGGCTTAGAATGGAAGTGCTATACCACTTCTGCTCAGACTTTAATTGAGATAATAAATCCTGTGACATAACCTAGAGGCTAGAGGGCTGGGATAACATGAAAGAAGGTGGAGTCTCTGAGGCTCTGTTCCTTTCCTGATCTTTGCCTTTGTTATTACATTTTCCCAGGGCTCATTCATTTATGCCAAACATAAAGCTTCTTTTAAAAGCAAAACTGAAACCAAGAAGAAGCCTGGGGAGAGGATGCATGAAGCAAGCCTCTTCTTTGCCCAGGAAAATTTACTTTTCTGAGCTATAAGGGTTGAAGCCAAATCTCAAGCAAGTAGAAAATTGTTCACTTGCCAGCAGTGTCCTCTTTGTATCATCACCTTCTGGACTCATCAGCGATGTCTCTATCAGTGTGATTTGCTGTTGGAGAAACTTATGGTTTTGATGTTCAGCTATGGGGCACACTACATACTGCACTGTACTAAAATTCTAGCCTATTATAGCAACTCATCTTGTAAATATTTTTCTCTAAACAGCTTCTACTCTTGGCCTTTTCTCTCTTTAAAACAAAGAAACAAAAAAATAGAAAAATTAAACATAAGAAATAGAACAGACTTACATCCAACTAAGCAATGTAGCCACTTTGCTATTTTGTGGCTCCAGAAGTAGCTGGTCACATATCTACCACAGCCTCTGGGAACTAGTAACCAGTGTTCCACACTCTCTAGAAAAACACAAGGTATAGGAGTACTAATTCCCATGCAGCCTAGAATCTGTGTATGATGCTTGTTGTGCTTATAAATTGTTTGTCAATACTGTGAATTTACATCATCTGTCTACAAAATGATGTCTGTCGATACCAACATCAATATAGTCTTAGATAACACAAAATACTGTTGATGTTATACATTTTACTAACATAGACATCAAAAATGAAAATGTAAAGTGAAAAAATTCATATTTACTTACCGATATAATGATTCATGCATTGATAATGAAGAGGCAGCAAAATATTTACTTTATGGTGGTGGCACACTGGTAGAAAGAAACCTCCTGTCAATGCAGGAGATGGCAAGTTCCATCCCTGAAGTAGGAAATGGCAACCTACTTCAGCATTCTTTCCTGAAAAATTCCATGCATGCAGGAACCTGGTGGCTCCAGTCCATGCAGTTGCAAAGAGTTGGCCATGACTGAGAACCCTTGCACCCATGGTAGTTTTGTGTAAAAAATACAACTGCTTTTGGTAGCCTAACTTATATATCAATACTAATGAATGAATGGTTACAAAATTTTTCTAGCATATAATATTGCAATCACACTCATAATTCAGCATTGGAAACATTGTTATATTTTTTAAAAAATCACTTATTTGTGATGGCAGGCCGATACACAGTGTTTCCAGTTATGAGAGAGGCATACTGAATGATAATGTAATTCTTTGAAAGCAAAGTTATAAAATGGTAAACTAATATTATTAATCTAACATTAAATATCTCTCATCTTATGTCTATGTAAGGATAGGCTAGTATCTATATATATTTTATGTATTTATGACATACCTAACATTTTCTTAATATTTTCACTATTTCTAGGCTAATCAGTTTGTGCCCAATATTTTTACAAATTGTCGAAAACCTCCAAAAAAATAATAAATAAAAAGTGTTAGTCACTTAGTCATGTCCGACTCTTTGTGATCCCAAGGACTGCAGCTTGCCAGTCTCCTCTGTCCACAGAATTCTCCAGGCAAGAAGACTGGCATGGGTAGCCATTCCCTTCTCCAAGTGTCCTTTCCAACTCAGGGATCAAACCAAGGACTCCCACACTGCAGTCAGATTCTTTAACCTCTGAGACACCAGGAAAGCTCTTGAAAATCTCCAAAGAATTTTCCAAAACATTTATCAGAAAGAAACATCCTTGTATAAGTTTACTTGTGCAGTTCAAGCTCATGTTGTTCAAGGGTCAATTGTAAATGCCTCAAAGATAAAATTTAATGTGATAACTATATATATAATATGTATGATATTAGGGTGGATTTTAAAAATTGAATACTCTCAGATTTGTTCTAATGCTTTGATAGAACATCATCTTATATAATAGCATTATCTAGCTTTGCCATTTCATGCATATACAATTCAAATTTACAATCATGTTTCATCCCAGGAGAAAATCTATTTGTGTGCTTCTTTCTTTTCAGGGTTCTCAGTTTTCTGTCATCTTAGTTGTACTCTATTCATCCCTTATTTGCATGTTATGGGGGCTTCAATAACATCAACTTTTCATAGTTTCTTCAAAGACATTTGTCTTATCTGTGACTCTGCCTTTGGTCATACCATTCACTTTTTTGGATGAGTCAATCTACTTCTTCTTTTCCATCTTGAAAACCACTCAATTCTTTTCAGCTCCATTCTAATGATCCCCTTTCCAAGAAGGTGATCTCAACTTCCCAGTCAAGGCTGGACATCTCATTCTGCATTCTGTGAAAACTTATTCACTTCCCCATTGTGTTAGAGTAACTTGAAGACACAAATTTCTTAAGAGCCAGCATCATGTTTTCTTTTTTGGCCTTTTTGCCTTATGCACTTTTTGCTTGGGTTTTCCTGATGGCTCAGTAGTAAGACTCCACCTGCCAATGCAGGAGATGTGAGTTTAATTCTTAGGTCAAGATAATTCCCTGGAGAAGAAAATGGCTACCCACTACAGTCTTTTTTGCCTGGGAAATCCCATGGACAGCGGAGCCTAGTGAGCTACAGTCCATGGGGTCAAAAAGGAATCAGACATGACTCAGCAACTAAACAACAACAATACTTTGCACTTAGAGGCCTGAAACTCAGAAGACACACAATAATTGTTTCCTTAATAAAAATAATTGTTGTTGCACTATGGTTTATACTGGGTGAATTTCTTTGCATTCATGTCTAATTATTTTTCTACCAATTTCTCTAAATGTTATCTCTGAAATACTGAAGAGAAATAAAGCAGCCTCCTTCTCTACCTAATCAAAGGAGCAATTTTTTTTATTTTCTATAATTAATATACACATAATTAACAAGAAATCTTCATCAGGATGACATGTATATATTTGTTTTGTATAATTATAATATGTCCTTAATTTGAAGGACTTTACTAGAGGCTATATATGTCCCCATTACACACGCACACACACACACACACATATACATGTATCTTAATAATAATGCATCCAACAAACTACACATGTGAACCTATATGTATATTTATTAAATTTATTATTATTTTTGTTAAATTTAGCTAAATTGTTTAGCTAAAACTCAAAATTTCTAACTCTCTTGGTAAATATAAGCCACTAAACAAGATGAATTGATGGAAAAGAAAGAGCAGGTGGTAGTAAGAGATTTCAGTAGACTAAGAAAAAAATACCTCACCAAACATGCTAGTATTACTTCAATAATATGTAAGAAACTGTGTATATCCATACTTTTTATTTAGTAATGAAACATCTTGATCTTCACCTGTGTTTGGTATATCATTCAGCATTTAGTTGGAAATCTAAAGGCTGTATTGAAAGATTCTGAGTTTCATGCACATGCTTGGTACTCAAGGATTTTTTTATCTAGCTAATAATACATGCTTACTCCTTGGAAGGAAATTTATGACCAACCTAGACAGAATATTAAAAAACAGAGACATTACTTTGCCAACAAATGTTCATCTAGTCAAGGCTATGGTTTTTCCAGTAGTCATGTATAGATGTGAGAGTTGGACTATAAAGAAAGCTGAGCGCCGAACAATTGATACTTTTGAACTGTGGTGTTGGAGAAGACTCTTGAGAGTCCCTTGAACTGCAAGGAGATCCAACCAGTCCATCCTAAAGGAGATCAGTCCTGGGTGTTCATTGGAAGGACTGATGTTGAAGCTGAAACTCCAAAACTTTGACCACCTAATGTGAAGAACTGACTCATTGGAAAAGACCCTGATGCTGGGAAAGATTGAGGGCAGGAGGAGAAGGGGACGACAGAGGATGAGATGGTTGGATGGCATCACAGACTCAACTGACATGAGTTTGGGTAAACTCCAGGAGTTGGTTATGGACAGGGAGGCCTGGCGTGCTGCGGTTCGCAAAGAGTCGGACACGACTGAGAGACTGAACTGAACAGAATAATACCCACATAGCAAAACTGTTATGTATACTACAAGACAATGTGTGTGTTAGTCGCTCAGCCATGTCTGACTCTGCGATCCCATGGACTAGGACCTGCCAGGCTCCTCTGTCCATTGGACTCTCAGGCAAGAATACTGGAGTGGGTTTCCATTCCCTTCTCCAGGAACTACTAGCTAATAGAAAGTTATTTAATGAGATATGGCAAAGGGAGAAAGTGCCTCCATTTTTAAGACCAGGTAGAGGTTTATGAGGGTATATCATTCAAAAGTTAGATCTCATTTATTTTTTTTTTGTAACTTCTGTCTTTGCCAGTCACTATAACAGATTAAGGAAACAGTGGATGAAGAAATCAAAACTGTGTGTGTGTATGCTCAGTTGCTCAGTCATATCTGGCTCTTTAGAATCCCATAGACTACAGCCTGCCAGAGCTGCTCTGTCTGTGGGATTTTTCAAGCAAGAATACTGGAGTTGGTTACTATTTTCTCCTTCAGGAAATCTTCCCAACCCAGGGGTCAAACATGCATCTCTTGTGGATTTTTTACCACGGCACCACCTGGGAAACCCATGAATATCATGTTCTAGAGGAAACCACAACACTTGGTCATGGACATTATTAATTATAGTATTATAATGTTAACAACTAATTGCAAATCTGCAAAAAATGTCATAAATGGAAATATGACACAGTTAATTCTTGCAAGGTAGGAAATAACCCCAATGATCATGTCTATAGGGAAATACTCTCAGGAGTGGAAACCACAAATACAGTTGTAGAGAACAATCTGGAGATAAACTGTGATTATCTAGAGTCATAGTCACTCTTTAGTAGATAGTTTATGACAAAACGATGGGCAAATAAAGACAAGAACAGGTGTTGTACAGGTGTCTTTAAGATGGTACACATTGGTCAGTTCATAAAATAATTCATAAAAAAGATCAAGAACCGAATGCTTGTATTTTTATTATTCCAATTGAAAAAATTTTATTTTTACTTCCTCCAATGAAAGCGATTAATAATTCAGTACAGCCCAGAGAGCAGAACAAAGATTAATGGGATAAAGTTATAATGAGGCAGATTTCAGGTCCAACTGTGAGAAATCATTGTGACTACAACAATACAAAACTGAAATGGCTTACACGTTTTTCAATAAGAGGCTTTTTAGCATGTTTCAATATCTGTAATTGCTTTTTTGGGAAATTTCAAGTAGTGTTAAAACTTTGATGGAGCTCCCTTTTTGATGGAATAAATTAATACTATTTGTTTAAATGAAATGAGAACTAGAAGGCTTACCACTTTTATCACTAAAATTTGCAAACTATTCAAACATATGGTAAATAGCATATTTGACAGTTTCATTTAGTAAAAATATTTGTTGAAGACAAACTCTGAGTGAAAGAAAATAAATGGACTTAAAAAATTATCAAAATTGAACTACATGTTTTCTATGAAAAAGAGAATTAATATTATACTTCATTGAGCAGATCTACTCTGAGGCTTCCGGGTGCTTTCGCAGGGCTAGGGGGAGAATATTTTCTCAATGGAACACATCGTGATCTACAGAAAATAATGAACTGACTATGCCAAATTGCTAATCAGAACATTAAAATGAAAAAAAATCACATTCAATACAAAACATTGAATAGAATAAGAATATTTTGGGAAAACAATTTTCAGACAAATATTGAGAATATAGTATACACAGCTGTAGATAATATGTTTATCAAATGCAGGAACAATAATGGTTTTGCTTATGTTGCTTTTTTTACTTTGTCAGCTTTATTGAGATTTAATCTACATAAAATAAATATATACCTCCAGTCACAAAAAAAGCACAATACTGTATGGTTCCAATTATATGAGTACCTGGAATAATAAAATTCACAGATGTGGAAAACAGAATGGTGACCACAAGGGTTTAGAGGGAGATGGAAGGAGAATTATTGCTTAATTGGGACAGAATTTCAGTTTTGCAAGATGGAAAGAGTTTTTAAGACAATGATGGTAATAATTGTATAATATGAATGTGCTTAATACCACAAAAATTTACATTTTCTTTTTTCTTGTTTGGGGAGAAAGAAAGAGTAGCTTCATTTCTTTGCTGTACAAAGGGGTAACACAGTAGGCTAGAGCCTCAGGAGCTGTGTCAGACAGGGGTATGTGATAAGGATCAAGGTAGTAACCATCTTGCATCCTTTATTCTGCAAAATTTCAAGGAGTTACTGACAAGATTATGTTTGTTGCAAGGTCTCAGGTGCTGGGTTTCTTAATCTTTATGAGTTTATCTGTCCTTTAATCTTGCCTCAGGTGGTTTTGTGGCTGCCCCTCCCTTGATCAGTAACTGTTCTGCCCTATGGAAGATCATGGAGGCTGGATCTTGCCTATAAGAAATGGGAACAAAAAGGCCTCCATGCCTGGGAGACCCACAGGGCCCTGCTTGGCATCAGACCCCCCCCTTTTCTTCGATGTACTTCAATTTTGAGCAGAGCTTGTATATTCTAAAAGCTTAAAATAGTAAATTTTATGCTGTGTATATTGTATTACATTTTTAAGAAAAAAATTAAAAATAAAATTTTCAGTTTTAAGTATATATCAACTGTTTATACTTATATATCCAGTACCACAATCAAAATATACAATTTACATCATCTCCAAAAGTTCACTCCTGTTCTAATGCTATCAATTCTCTCTCAGTTCTGATCTTTCTTCCTAAGGCAGATTATTCCAAGACACCATGTAAATGAAGTCATATAATACATACGTTTTTTGTCTCACATCTTTCATCTAGCATAATGTTTTTGAGGTTCATACATGTTTTTACATATTACAGTATTTTTATTGCTAAATAGTATGTCAGTTTGGATATACCACCTTCTGATGGATATATTGTGGGTATTTTTTTTTTCAACTTTTGGATTTAGGAATAAACTTTCTATAGACTAAGAGACAGAGTTTTAGATAATCTTTGGACAGGCAAAATTAGAGATTTATGCACCTGTTTTCCCCTCAAGGCATTTGGTTAGCTCTAACGTTGCACAAATTCAATGGTTAAAAAATCTAAGAAAAGAATCTTAGACAAATAGAGCAGATGTTTCAGCCACCATCCTATGCTTAAACATCAGGGAGTAGAACTTAGGACCTACTGGAAGAAAGGACCAGGTGAACCCACAGAGTTTTCAATTCAAAGCCCCAAGACTCTAGAAACAAGGAATAGCCATAGAAAATCTGATTTTTGCTCTTTACTAAAATTATAAACTTACCTCAGTTCAGTCCATAACTGAATTCAGATGATACGCCCCTACTTTATCAGCCTAAGAGAAGATATTGAGCAATCTGTGGGGGAAAGTGTCACCTCAGCCTCAGTGGTGCTGCACATATATGCTGACGTTTATTGATAGTTTTATATAAATGCATGATAAGAAAAGGGCCCCAATATCAAATGCCTACAGTTGAAATATACAAGAGGCAGATGTAAAAGTGATACAAATACTGAAAAGAATAGATAAGTTTTCTAAAATAACAAAAATGGATAAGCTCAAAAAATAGATACAACTTAAATTACACAGACATTCTGTAATTTTACAAGGGAAAATATATAAGAATATATGTGTGTATATATATAAATACATTTATATATATAGAGAGAATATATGTATAGATAGAATACATATGAAATACATATAGAGAGAGAGATAAACTGATTGATTTTTGCACAAAAAATAAAAACAGAGGACAGGATTGGTGAATTAGACAAAAGCAGTAGAAAGCATCCAAATTGAAGCAGAGAAACAGAAAGTGATGGAAACCATAGAACAGTACATAAAAGACATCTGAGACGGCTTAAAATATCTAATATGCAAATAATATCTAATATCTAAATATATGTAATTGGGGTTCTAGAAAGAATGGAAAGTAAGATTTGAAAATATAATATCCATGGATTTTCCAAAACTTAACCTAAGGTTCAATAGGCTTTGTAAAATGCATGTAGGATAAACACAATGTTGATACACCACAGTAAAACTGCTGGTTATTCCAAATTAAAAAGCAATCTTGAAGGCAGCATTATAAACCTATTATTATAAAAAAGTTAAAATCATGACTAATAGCTGACATTTCATCAGGAAAAAAGGTACAATAGAAGGTAAGAAACAATGGAATGACATCTTTAAAGATAACAGAAAGTATTTGAAACTTGGACTTTCATACCCTAAGACATCTGCAAAATAATAAAAGGGAAGTGAAGATGACAAACATATAGACAAAGAAAATGGATGAAATTTGTCTCTGGCAGTCCTGCAACAAAAGATATATTAATGGATGCTTGTCAGTTAGGAGAAAAATTATCCCAGAAAGGATCATGCAAATGCAAGAAGACTAGCAAAGCAATGGAGATGTTTCAGAACATGAATAAATGTAAATAAAGATGCCTGTTAAATCCCCTCCTGGGGGTTTTCACATACAGTATGCAATACTGAAATGCATGACAACTAAAATTTGAAAGGCAAATAAAGGCATGAGTGCTTGCCTGCTAAGCTGCTTCAGTTGTGCTGAACTCTTTGAGACACTATGGACTACAGGCTGCCAGGCTCCTCTGTCCATGGGGATGCTCCAGGCAAGAATTCTTGAGTAGGTTGCCATGCCCTCCTCTAGGGGGTCTTTCCAACCCAGGGGTTGAATCGGAGTCTCTTATTTCTCCTGCATTGGCAGGTGGGTTCTTTACCTCTAGTGCCACTTGAGAAGCTCATAAGTAAAGGGATGCGTATAATGAAAAGATTCTACAGTCCAAACATGGGTGAGTGTCTGATTTTTTTCAGCTGCATAATTAATTAGGCAGAAACCCAGTGCTTAAAACAGCAATAAATGTTTATTATCTCACTTAGTTTCTGCAGCATAGGAGTTTGGTAACATATGAGCTGCTCCATCCACACTCAGAGACTTTCATGAGATTGTTGTCCAAATGATGTCCAGGATCATGGTCATCTAAAGGCTCGACTGGGTCTGAAAGACAAGTTAGTTGACAAATTGGCACCGACCATCCATAGAGCTCTATTTCTTACTACCAACTGCTTTATTGGGGTGCTTGACTACCCTCTAGGCCCTCTAGGGGTCCTCCTGATGTGGTAGCTGCCTTGCCCAAAACAAGTGATCTAAGCAAGAAGAAGGCAAAAGCTATGACCTTGCTTCAGAAGTCATAGTATCATTTCCATAAATCCTATCAGTTATATGAGTCAACTGGAGTACATGGAAGGGTACCACCCCAAGGATGTAAAACCAAGAGGCTGTATTGGAGTCTGGTACCCACAACCAGAAAATGTTGTTTCTGTTAGACTAAATTGAGTCAAGAATGTAAGTTGTATCATTAAGGTAACAATTAACATAACTGTAAGTGAATTTACAATCAACTAGCTGATAAATAATGGAAAAAGGAAAGAAAGGAAAAAAAATTCTGGCATTTAAATAGAAAACAGAAAGATCTTAGAAAAATCCATTATGTAATCACAGTAAAGATACAACAATTAAATATGCAAATTTAAAGATTATAATTGACAGACTGAATTTAAATGATTTATATGCTGCTTGCAGATGACACACATCTTGAATATAATAATATAGAAAGATTAAAATTATAAGAATGTAAAAATATAAATTCTATAATAGAATAATACAAAGAGTTCTTTAAAATAAACAACAACAACAAAAAAAAAAACCAGATTATTAGACCTATAAAGAGAGAATAATAAGAAAAAGAGTCGATCCGTTAGGAAGATAACACAACTCTAAATCTGTATGCATACTATAAAACACCTAAAATTATGAAAAGCAAAAGAGGTCATAACTCAAACAGGGAATACTGAGAAAAAATAGGGGGAAAACAAGAATATACAAGGTCTGAACAACCAATAAACATACTTTAACTTTCTAATATATATACTGGAATCAGGTTAGGGTGAAGAAAATAAGCGTCTAGAGCGTTAAATTTAAATAGGTACACTTTGTCAAAGCTGACCCTCCACTTGCAGGATCCTGAAAATGCTTACATTTTGTGCCCAAAATACTTCTTGTGATTTACTCTAGACCCCACACTGCATGGTGCTTCCCTTGTAGCTCAGTTGGCAAAGAACCTGCTTGCAATGCAGGAGACACAGGTCTGATTCCTGGGTTGGAAGATCCCCTGGAGAAGGAAATGGCCACCCACTCCAGTATTCTTCCTGGAGAACCCATGGACAGAGGAGCCTGGAAAGCTATAGTCCATGGGGTCACAAAGACATGACTTAGAGAATAAACCACCACCCACCCTGCACATAAGAAGATTCCCCCACAAACGCTGCGACAGGGTGCAGAAGATTTTTAAATGGATGGGAACATTTGGAGTCACTGTTAAATTTTAAAAGGTCATAAAGCCAGGATTTAGATCAGTCAGATTATATTCTCTGATCACAGTAAAATTCATTTAGAAATGAACAACAAAAGAAAGTTAGAATATCATGGTCAAAAACTGAGCTTATGTGTCCAAATAACCAATGTTATAAAGGGGATATCACAATGAGAAACATAAAGTGTTTTGAAGTAAATCAACTGACGATATAATATATCAAAACCACTTGGATCCACTTGAAGCAACACTTCAAAATGTATAGCTTGACCCTATGTATAAGAGAAGAAGAGAGGTTAAAAATCAGTTGTCTAGCCATTTCAAGATGCTGTTGAAACAACAGAAAATCACACCTACAAACAGAAAATAATAAAGCTAGCAAACATAAGGTGAGGCAATGGAAGCACTCTTATATCATATCTCTTTGGATATAAAATAGCACAATATAGTGTAGTAAAGTACAGGATAGCATCAGTTCAGTTCAGTTCAGTTGCTCAGTGGTGTCCAACTCTGCAACCGCATGGACTGCAGCATGCCAGGCCACTCTCTCCATCACTAACTCCAGGAGATTAGTCAAAATCATGTCCATTGAGTAGGTGATGCCATTCAACCATCTCATTCTCTGTTGTCCACTTCTCCTCATGCTTTCAATCTTTCCCAGCATCAGGGTCTTTACAAATGAGTGAGTTCTTCACATCAGGTGGCCAAAGTGTTAGAGTTCCAGCTTTAGCATCAGTCCTTCCAATGAATATTCAGGACTAATTTCATTTAGGATGGACTGGTTGGATCTCCTTGCAGGCCAAGGGACTCTCAAGAGTATTCTCCAACACCACAGTTTAAAAGCATCAGTTCTTCAGCGCTCAGCTTTCCTTATACTCCAACTCTATATATGACTATACAGTCTATATAGTCCAATATCCATACATGACTACTGGAAAAACCATAGTTTTGACTAGATGGACTTTTCTTGGTAAAGTAATGTCTCTGCTTTTTAATATACTGTCTAGGTTGGTCATAACTTTTCTTCCAAGGAGCATCTTTTAATTTCATGGCTGCAGTCACCATCTGCAGTGATTTTGGAACCCCCCAAAATAAAGTCTGTTACTATTTCCATTGTTTCCTCATCTATGTGCCTTGAAGTGATGGGACCAGATGCCATGATCTTAGTTTTCCAAATGTTCAGTTTTAAGCCAACTTTTTCACTCTCCTCTTTCATTTTCATCAAGAGGCTCTTTAGTTCTTCACTTTCTGCCATAAGAGTGGTGTCATTTGCATATCTGAGGTATTTCTCCTGGCAATCTTGATTTCAGTTTGTGTTTCATCCAGCCCAGTGTTTCTCATGATGTACTCTGCATATAAGTTAAATAAGCAGGGTGACAATATACAGCCTTGATGTACTCCTTTTCCTATTTGTAACCAGTCTGTTGTTCCATGTCCAGTTCTAACTGTTGCTTCCTGACCTGCATACAGGTTTCCCCAGAGGCAGGTCAGGTGGTTTTGTATGCCCATCTTTTGAAGAATTTTCCACAGTTTTTGGTGATCCACACAGTCAAAGGCTTCGGCATAGTCAGTAAAGCAGAAGTAGATGTTTTTCTGGAACTCTCTTGCTTTTTTGATGATCCAACGGATATTGGCAATTTGATCTCTGACTCCTCTGCCTTTTCTAAATCCAACTTGAACATGTGGACATTCACGGTTCAAGTACTGTTGAAGCCTGACTTGGAGAATTTTGAGCATTACTTTACTAGCGTGTGAGGTGAGTGCAATTGTGTGGTAGTTTGAGCATTCTTTGGCATTGCCTTTCTTTAGGATTGGAATGAAAACTGACTTTTTCCAGTCCAGTGGCCACTTCTGAGTTTTCCAAATTTGCTGGCATATTGAGTGCAGCAGTTTCACAGCATCATCTTTTAGGATTTGAAATAGCTCAACTGGAATTCCATCACCTCCACTAGCTTTGTTTGTAGTGATGCTTCCTAAGGCCCACTTAACTTCGCATTCCAGGATGTCTGACTCTAGGTTGGTGATCACTCCATTGCGATTATCTGGGTCATGAAGAACTTTTTTGTATAGTTCTTCTGTGTATTCTTGCCACCTCTTCTTAATATCTTCTGCTTCTGTTAGGTCCATACCATTTCTGTCTTTTATTGTGCCCATCTGTGCATGAAATGTTCCTTTGGTATTTCTAATTACTTGAAGAGATCTCTAGTCTTTCCCATTCTATTGTTTTCCTCTTTTTCTTTGCATTGATTGCTGAGGAAGACTTTCTTATCTCTCCTTGCTATTCTTTGGAACTCTGCATTCAAATGGGTATATCTTTCCTTTTCTCCTTTGCCTTTCACTTCTCTTTTATTCACAGCTATTTGTAAGGCATCCTCAGACAACCATTTTGCCTTTTTGTATTTCTTTTCCTTGGGGATGGTCTTGATCCCTGCCTCCTGTACAATGTCTCGAATCTCTGCCCATAGTTCTTTAGACACTATCAGTTCTTATCCCTTGAATCTATTTGTCACTGACACTGTATAATCCTAAGGGATTTGATTTGGGCCATACCTGAATGGTCTAGTGGTTTTCCCTACTTTCTTCAGTTTAAGTCTGAATTTGGCAATAAAGAGTTCATTGCTGACTGTATAGAACTTCTCTATCTTCCATATAGTGTATTAGAGAACAGTATAGAATGGAATACTATGGTATAATATTGTATAGTGTAGTATAGTATGCTATTGTATAGTATAACCCTGTATAGTATAGTATAGTAAATATAGTATAGAATAGAATAGTATAGTATAGCACAGTATAGTATTACATAGCATAGTATAGGGTAATAGAGAAAAATCAACAGAACTGTAAAGTTGATTTTTTGAAAAGTCTAATAAAACAGATATATCTTACCCTAAGAATGATTTTTTAAGGAAAAAACCCACAAATGAGCAGTATCAAATGAAACATGGGCTGTGTCACTACTAATTCCATGAACTAATAAATTTTACAGCAATGTGTTTGACTATACACTAATTTATTTGTAAATACATCTAGACCCACTGATACAAGAAAGCAGAAAGTCTGAATAGCTTACATCCTACAGAGGGATTGAATCTTTGCTAACAATATTCCCACACAGAAAATTATAGGTCCACTGAGCATCAAGGGAGAGTAATTCCAAATATTCCCATGAAGAAATATCACATATCATATAGCAAATCTTCAAATTCAGGGAAGAAAAGAAAATAATTCCCAACATAATTTAGGCTAGTATCACTTTGCTCGGAAAACCTGACAAAGACAATTACAAGGAAAAAAATATGGACTAAACTCTCTTATAAAAAGAAACAAAACATGGAACATATATCAATATATCAATACCTTCAATTTATTAGTGTGTATATATATATATATTGTCTTCCCTGCTGACTCAGACAGTAAATAACCTGCCTACAATGCAGGAGACCCAGGCTGGATCTCTGGATCAGGAATATTCCCTGGAGAAGGGAATGGCTACCCACTCCATATATAAGACAACACAGGATGGTTAAAGGAAAAACTAAAACAAATTAAAGTAAGGAATTTCTGCTTATCAAAAAACACCTTGAAGTGAGTGAGTGAGCAAATCCCAGACAGAGAGATGGTGTGATATACACTCCCTGAGAATGACTTGACTCTCTTTATATATAAAGAAACCAATAAAAAAAGTGGCAGACAGCTCAATAGAAAAATAAACAAAAGTCTTTTTAAATAGTTACATCAAAAACTATTATCTAATTGATCCAAAAGCTTATGAAAAGATGTTTTAATCAACCATTAATAGGAAAACACAATTAAAAGCACAACTTGATACTCCTTATGCACAGAATAGCTGCAGTGGAAAGCAGAGGATGCCATGGGTTGGCAGGGAGAGGAAATTTTTACACTGCTAGTAGGAAGGGCCATGGATACAACTCTCAAATACCACTGTATGGTGGTCCCTACTGCAGCACACCCTGAATCAAAGCTATCAGCTCTTAGGTATATCACCAGAAGTGCCTGTACACATGCACTGAAGAAGTACTTTACTGCAGGAATGTGCTTAGCTGTGCTCTTCAGAAGAGCCAAAATGTTATTTCCAGGCTCATCTTATATTCTCCTAACTTCAGCCATGGAATTAACCCTTTCACTCATCAACAATGACTCCATTTACAGAAGAATCAAATTTGGGAATCAAGATCTGGACACGAGACTTTCTCATTGCTTCTAGGTCTTCTCAGACTTAGGAAATGCACTTATGCAGAGGAACATAACATCTCGCATACATGTGTGTATTTCTGTGTCTCTCACTTTGTGTGTATATGCGTGTGTGTGATCTTGAGTTCACACTGATACCTGGTTTCCACCCTCTTTTACTTAATTCCTTTCCCTGAGAGTGAGAATACTGACTCTCACCATCCACAGTATGTTTATTTATATGCATTAAGTAATTTCAAAATTGCTCTCTTGTACTCCAATGAAAAACAAACTTACTGGCTAGATTTCAAAATTTATGTATGTGTAATACACACACACACACATATATATAGTTTATAGATTTACAAGATGAAATCAAGACAGTGTTTACCAAAATTATTTAACTTAACAGTTTTTTTCCCATCTCTTTCAATGGGCTATGTTATTCATCTGTAATGCAGTTAAGCTCCTGTTTTACTACTTATATTCTGATTTCATTTCTTTCCACATCAATTGTTTTAAGGGAGAAGTGAGAGGGTATATATAACATTTATGGTGTTTCTAAGAATCTAAACTACATATAAAGAGTTATACTAAAAAAAAGAGAGATCAGATTTGACTGCAAATACAGTAAAGCAAACAAACAAACCCTAGAGATTGCTAACCAATGAGCAAAGTGAGGAGGTCAGATATCAAAGTGAGGATTTTCCCTAAACTGACCTAACAGAATTCTTGCTAAAACTAAACTAGCAGACTCCTCAAGGATCAGAACCACGGTCAGGGCCTAGTCAAGAAAAGGGCTCAGAAAAACCCAATTAAAATTTGATCAAGGAGAGAATTTATGTCACTACTGTGGCTCCAGTACATTCCACAGACTTGATGAAAAAAAATAAAACAGGAAATTATTTTTAGAGCACATAGATTATTTCATTTATAGAAGCAAAAGAAAAAAGTATGTGTGTTCAGATAAAAATCTTTCTCTGACAGATACTATGGGTAACAATAAATGCAGTTATTGCAAAAATACAATTTATATATTCATAAGTATCAGCTATTCAATAAAGGGCCACCTCTAACAGCTGTAAGCATTAGTAGAGTTTGCAGAAATGGGAGAAGGGGAGCTAGTTTGTGTCTAAAAAGTCTTTATTGTTCAGGGAGTTCCTAAACTGTGCTGATGGAAATAGGATGTGGACAGATCTATTTTATGTTTTTCTGTCACATACCATGTAAGATGAAATCAAGAAAGGATGCAGGAGAATATAATATTGTAGAAGTGAATAGATTGAAAGTGGCTAGTAATTTTTATATGAGTTATTTCTCTGATAGAGAAATATAGTTGTTTATAACTCAGCTAGGAGAATAAAATGACTTGGTGATATTCTTTACTGGTTTATCCTTTGTGATTCTTATGGAAGTGGAGGAAAAGAACATTGACTATGAAGGGGTTTGGTGAGCAATTATTCATAACGTGCAAAAAAAAGCAATCAAGTTTATCAGATTAGGTCACTTAATTTTATATCATTCTGCATATTGTCTTTATTTGATTTTTGACTAGCTGCATGAACATTTAAATAATATCTCACTCCAATTCATAGAAATTCTATAGAAAATGAGTGATTTTAGAAACTCATCTCAGTTAACTGTCAGCTATTTGCAATTCTTATTTTTAAACAAATGGAAATATCAATGGTCATGTCATTACTTTGCCCAGATACTATGTCACAATATTTAATTCGGTCTTCCTTGGACAGGAAATAGGTTAAACATAAAAGCACTCTAAGTACTCTATCAGTCAGAGTTTACTCAATAAAAGAGAAGACATTAAGACATTTCAATACATAAAGGATTTAATATAGGCAATTAGATGTTTATAGACCATAGGAAAGGTTAAAGTTGAAGGTCAGTTGATGGCTGTTCCTAGCTATTTTACTAGAAACTGTCTCCCCTGCCTCCACCCATACCAGGGAGGTGATTTCCAGAAACAGACTAAAAGGTCTTTGCAGATTATCTTGTTTGCCTAAGAATACCTGATTGGCTCAGTTTGGCCCAAAGATTGCCCACTCTTTTTGTTCTTTCTTCCAGATCTCACACCAGAGCTTCTTGTAATCTGGTCTTTTCCATACAGCTTTGTGACACAAGGGTAAGCATGGATGGGGTTAGTATTGGAGTGCCAAAAATGACCTGACAATATAAAAATATTATACCCTGGGTTCAGAGAAATTGGCAAAAGTAGCTAAATTATGAAAAGAAAAGACTATTTTTTTTTAATAAATAGTAATCTACTGAGAACAATTCTGAAGCATTTTCAATAAACTTGATCACGCAGTCTAGTGACTGTAATGGATAAATCTGAACCATATCAGAGTGTATATAATGTTATCAATTACCCTTGACCATACTTATCTTATGTCATACTTTAAATTATGTCCTAATGACTAGGATTTGTCACATATATATTTATTTATCATAGTCCCTTAGATTTGTGCCTTACTAAACTGACCATAGTCTCTTAGATTTGTGCTTTAAATGAATATCTAATGTGTATTTGTTGAGTAATACATAGACTTGTTTATTTAAGGCAGCTGTGAGAAAAGTTTGTTTACCCCTTTCCTTCCTTCCTCTGTCATTTCTCTTTTTACTACTCAGAGCTGACTTCCACTGAGATTAAAAACTACACAAGAGTACTGTGCTCCTTTGTAAGATAATACATTGAAAATTAGTGAAATACAAAAAATTGTAATTGATTCAGGAAGAGGTTTTAAGCCAAAACCTTACAGAAACAATATTCAATGGGAAAAAATGGAAAAATTGTCAAAGTTTTATATCACCTCCAAATAATAAAACGTAATAACTAAATAACTATAATGAATATTGTAAATTTGTAAAAAAAAAAAAAAAACCTAAAATTTCCTTTATTGTTCCTCATTATTCTTAGCAGTTACAAATCATAAGAAAAAATGATACGCCCCCAAGTTAAAACTATGAAGATAGTTGTGACCTAGTTAGATTTCACTTAAAGAAAGTTAAAGGCTTTATAAAGCTTCCCTATGGATAGCAGTGCTATGGCTGGTGGAAGTGCTCCTGCAATCCATAGGAGGGGGTGAGGGGGGGAGGGGACCAGAAGAAATGGAAAGAAATTCAGCATACCAAAAATGAGCACAAAAATTTAGGGCACAAGTATTAGAAATTTTGCTCTATGACTTAGCTCTGGAGACATGTATATGTTTTTTTTTCCCCCAATAGTCAGATTTCCTCTTTACAAAATGCCTAATAATTTGGATCTGTACTCAAGAGGTGTGATTTCCGACTACTTAGAAGTCGTGTCACCCCATGGCTATGTTGATGACATTCATCATTCAATTTCTCCACTCTTGAGTTCTTCCCAGAACACTAGCTATTTATAGTAAAATTTCAGAGGCAGCACACAATTGTTTTTTTGAAAATCTAATATACGAGATATGAATGCATCAACATGGTTTCTTCAAGCCTAGATATCTTGGGATAAGTGACAATTTTTGCAAAAGAAAAAGTGATGCCATAAAATGAACAACAATTTTTGTTGGGGAACAGCAATTTCAGCATCTGGTGAGTAATATGACTCAGTGTATGCAAACACGTGCATGTGTTTTGGAATGAAACACAAAATGTGTTTGAATGTTATCATAAGCCAAAAAGAAAATAGCTTTCACATGCAAGTGTACATACTCACATTATAAACCACTCTGAGAAGCATTTACCTAGGTCATCAAGAGAAAAGACACCCAGAATATCAATAAAAGGATTGTTTTATAGTGGCAAAGTACATATGTTTCTACATTCTTCCACACTCAGAACTAATCCAAACTAAGTAAGCAAAAAGAAGAAAGAGAACACAAAAGTATAGGAGACCTATGCATCCACAAGCAGAATATATGAGGAAAAGTACCAAATGTATGAAGCTTTAACAAAGGCACCAAGAAGGACACCCTTGGCCATGTAGGTGATGTGCAGCTCCCCAAATGAGAACACTTGGTTGGAAGCACAAGAGGATGAAGATACTGTTGATAGGCATGACACTGGTAATAGAAGAATAGGTAGCAGGGTTAAATGGGGAAATAGATGAGGTAAAATCTTAGAACAGCTTCTGTCAGCAAGTTGGAGTGGCAAAGGACAGATGATCTAGAAGCAGCCCTACAGAGGCTGATTCCTGGAATCTGGGAAGGAGCTAAGTCTGAAAGAAGCATCCATACAGCAGTTTTCTGTGCAATTGGCTGGCACTACTCAGGTATTCTCCATCATACTTAGCCCAGGTTCTGTGCTTCTTTCAAATCCACTTATAAACACTGATCTCCAAAAGACCTTCTTTCATTCAAAGGTGAGTATGTTTAAAACTATCTAACACAGGATCTGCATTTTTAAAAAGAGCAAAAGAGTAAAAGGAAAATCACCCAGCAAAGCATGATGATCAAAAAATATTGTTATGAAGCAGATGAAAATTAAGAAAAGTTACTGAATTAAGAAAAAATGCAATAATTCACTTGTCAGTGAAACCACAGGAGGGGTAAAAGTTGAGCTGATACAGCTCAAGAAATGAGAGAAAAATACAGACTTTACAGAAATTTAAACCATATCCAAAAGTGCAAAAAGGAAAAGCTAATACTAAAAATTCAAGTGGAAGCATAAAGGACAGATAAAGGAAAAAATTTGAAAATAGAAGTAGAAATAGAGAATCAATGTCACTGAAGACAAAATTTAAATAAATAAAATGGAAGAAATGCTCAGAGATATAAAGAACACATCCTCAAGAATGTTATTTGCCTTGAAACTAAGAGTATAAAGGAGAGATATTTTGTAGGAAAAAAAGTGATGTAAGTGACCAACCTAAGTCCTGGCAAAATACTGAACAAAGATAGTAGAGGTGATGGAATTCCAACTGAGCTATTTCAAACCTTAAAAGATGATGAGCAAATTTGGAAAACTCACCAGTGGCCACAGGACTGGAAAAGTTCAATTTTCATTCCAATCCTAAAGAAAGGCAATGCCAAAGAATGTTCAAATTACTGTACAATTGCACTCATTTCACATGCCAGCAAGGTTATGCTCAAAATCCTTCAAGCTAGCCTTCAGCAGTATGTGAACCAAGAACTTCCAGATGTACAAGCTGAATTTCGAAAAAGCAGAGGAACCAGAGATCAAATTGCCAACATACACTGGATCATAGAAAAAGCAAGGTAATTCCAAAAAAAAGAAAATCTACTTCTTCTTAATTGACTATGTTAAAGCTTTGACTGTGTGAATTATGACAAACTGGAATATTCTTAATGAGATGGGAATACCAGACTACATCACCTGCCTCCTGAGAAACCTGTATGCAGGACAAGAAACAGAAGTTAGAACTGGACATGGAACACAGAGACTGGTTCCAAATTGGGAAAGTAGTAGGTCAAGGCTGTATATTGTCACCCTGCTTATTTAACTTATATGCAGAGTACATCATGAGAAATGCTGGGCTGGAAGAATCACAAGCTAGAATCGAGATTGCTGGGAGAAATATCACCATCTCAGATATGCAGATGATACCCCTTTAATGGCAGATAGCAAAGAGAAACTAAAGAGTCTCTTGATGAACGTTAAAGAGGAGAATGAAAAAACTGGCTTAAAACTCAACATTCAAAAAACTATGATCATGACATCTGTTCATATCACTTCATGGCAAAGAGATAGAGAAAATGTGGAAATGGTATCATATTTCATTTTCTTGGGCTCCAAAACCAATGGGGATTGTGACTGTAGTGACAAAATTAAAAGATGCTTGCTCCTTGGAAGAAAAGCTATGACAAACTTAGACAGTGTATTATAAAGCAGAGACATCACTTTGCTGACAAATGTCCATATAGTCAAAGCTAAGATTTTCCCAGTAGTCATGTATGGATCTGAGAGGTGGACCACAAAGAAGGCTGAGTGCTGAAGAACTGATGTTTCCAAACTGTGATGCTGGAGTAGACTCTTGAAAGTCCGTTGGACAGCAAGGAGATCAAACCAGTCAATCTTAACGGAAATCATCCCTGAATATTCATTGGAAGGACTAATGCTGGAGCTGAAGCTCCAAGACTTTGGCCACCTGATGCAAAGAGCTGACTTATTAGAAAAGACCCTAATCCTGGGAAAGAGTGAGAGCAAAAGGAAAGGGGGCGACAGAGGAATGAGATGGTTGCATGACATCACTGACTCAATGGACATGACTTTGAGCAAACTCATGGAAATAGTGAAGGGACAGAGAAGCCTTGCATGCTGCAGTCCATGGGGTCACAAAGAGTCGGACACAAGTTAGTGACTGAACAACAACAAGTCCCAGCCAAAGTACTGAACTTCCAAGATGAAATTTCAAACATTCCAACCCACCACTTGCTAATGGGAAGAAAACAAAAAAATTTGGGCTAACTTCTCCACAGTAACATTCTATGCAAAAACTCATCAAATGGATACAGAGTTGCCTGGGAAATAATTTATAAGAAAATAATTTTATATCCAGACACATTATAGTTTTATTATATATAACAGTGACATGTTTACTCACAAAGAGGAAGCATCCCATCAGATCATTTGGAAGAGAAAGGATGAACTTCAGGCAATAAGAGCTAAAAGATGAAACTACTATAAGTAAATGGATAAGTAAATAGATAATCTCCACTAAATTTATTTAATCATAGGCCAATCATCAACTCAATGGACATGAGTTTGAGCAAACTCTGGGAGATAGTGAAGGACAGGGAAGCCTGGCATGCTGCAGTCTTGGAGTCATGATAAGTTGGACACTGAGTGATTGAATATCAACAACAACATAAGCCAAGTATTTACAGTCTGTTAATATACAAAATAAAATGAACAGAGAAAATTCAGAAATTCAATTCAGTTCAGTCATTCAGTCATGCCCAACTCTGCAACCCCATGGACTGCAGCAAGTCAGGCTTCCCTGTCCTTCACCAACTCCCAGAATTTGCTCAAATTCATGTCCATAGAGTTTGTGATGCCATCCAACCATCTCATCCTTTGTCATCCCCTTCTTCTCCCAGCTTAAATCCTTCTCAGCATCAGGGTCTTTTCCAAGGAGTCAGTTCTTCACATCAGGTGACCAAAGTATTGGAGTTTCAGCTTCAGTATCAGTCCTTCCATTGAATATTCAGGACTTATTTCCATTAGGATGGACTGGTTTGATCTCCTTGCAGTCCAAGGGACTCTCAAGAGTCTTCTCCAACACCATAGTTCAAAACCATCAATTCTTCAGTGCTCAGCTTTCTTTATCATCCAACTTTCACATCCATACATGACTATTGAAAAAAAACATAGCTTTGACTAGACAGACCTTTGTTGGCAAAGTAATGTCTCTGCTTTTTAATATGCTGTCTAGGTTGGTCATAGTTTTTCTTCCAAGGAGCAAACATCTTTTAATTTCAGGGCTGCAGTCACTATCTGCAGTGATTTTGGAGCCCCCCAAAATAAAGTCTCTCACTGTTTTCATTCTGTTAAAGGGAAGTACAAGATAGCATCAATTTCTTTTACAGTCAAGAGGCCAGGAAGCATAGTTTAAAGTTGGGGTGTTAAGATAGACAAGTTAGGACAAAGGTATTAAGTATATTTGAGAAAACATATCCCTTGGGTCCCCTGCTGTGGAGAGCAGCTTATGGCCCCACTGGAACCCTTCTGTATCTTGTATTCACTCCAAGTGCATCTTCCTGGAGGATGTTTCCAGCATAACTGAGCAAACAAGGCAATGATGCAGGGTCTTTCCTGCAAAATGTGAGGCTTCCTTAAGGGATGTCTGTCTCAAAGTTCCTCATCAGCCTAGCCAAAAGATTTGTTAGAACTGCTCTGAGGTTTAGGACATTTCTTGTCTGATCACATTCTTTTTCTACCATTATCAGAGTCTGTGATGTGAAGGCTCCATCCAACTTACTGGTCTGCCCACCATTCATCTTTCACAAGGATTCTCCCCATAAATCTCATGCACTTTTCACAAATTTCTGCTTACCTTGGCACTTTTCATCTCATTTTAGCACCTGTGTCTGAGAGGCTCTGCACTAACACACAGAGTAAGCACTGAAAGGACAAATAACAAATAGTAACTGAAATTATATTATGTACTGAAGGGAAGAGGGGGAAATAAATTTAAAGCAAGTAGAAATATACTAAATTATCCCTATACCTAGAGAGAATTCAACAGGTAGTCTAAATAATGCAACATAAGTTACATTGTAAAGGTTCAATTAGATTTATGGCAGTTATTTGTTATTTCATTACAGGTCAGGCACAGAAAAGCATCTGCATACTTGCACATGCATGTACACAGAAGGTAAAGTGAAGTGAAGTCACTCAGTCGTGTCCGACTCTTTGTGACCCCATGGACTGTAGCCTACCAGGCTTCTCTGTCCACGGGATTTTCCAGGCAAGAATACTGGAGTGGGTTGCCATTTCCTTCTCAGGGGTATCTTCCCAACCCAGGTGTCGAACCCAGGTCTCCTGCATTGTAGGCAGATGCATTAGCCTCTGAGCCACCAGGGAAGCCCTGGGTACAGAAGGTAAAATCAGACTATAAAATGGTAGACATCAGCAAAATAGCGCTTTCCCAGTGGCTCAGCAGTAAAGAATCTGCCTGCAATTCAGGAGACACAGATTTGATATCTGAGTTTGAAAGATCCCTGGGAGTAGGGAATGGCATCCCACTAAAGTATTCTTGCTAGGAATATCCCATGGACAAAGGAGGCTTGTGAGCTATGATAGCTTACATTGAACGGTGTCAAATTCATAATCTCTGAAGGGGAGAATTTTGCTTCAGGACCAAAAACACAGCTTCAGTCACTTTTTATTACAGTGAAAAAGGGATTAAAAAAGCTTCTGACATAGACATCAGAAGGGGGCAGAGATTGCCCCAATCACTAGTTTGGGTGGGGCTTTATATACTTTTTCAACTGGTCACCAACAATAGATCATAAGAATATCTCAAAGTTGTAAAGGTCTTACCAGACCCACTCCCACAACATACATCTGAAGACAACAGGATTATCAGAAGGTTTCTGTTAAGGAGAAACATGTACTCAAGCAAGAAATATTGTTGTTATATAATCATTAGTACAGAGCTTAAGGGAAAACATACACTTGTGCAAGATGAGTTGTTTGTTGTATAATCATCAGCTCTGGGCTTAAAGAAAGTTAGTCTTAGGTGAAACAGATTGTGTCATAACAACTCAGAGTTTAAGAAAAAAAGTCTTATGTGACTAAGACGAAGCAATGTAGAAAAAAATGTTTGTCCCTTTCTCCTCCTCAAGGGCCCTTGTCAACCTACCTAATAATAAGCTCTCTCAGCTACAGTCCATAGGGTTGCAAAGAGTCAGGCACAACTGAAGCGACTGAACAGAGGACACAACACAGGGCATCAGCAAAATAACCCATGAATGAGAACATGTAAAATACAGAAAATATATGACAGAAGAAAAATTGTTTTAAATTTAGTCAAAACTAATACCAAATAACATTTGTATTAATAACTTAGTATATGTAAATGTGAAAGTGAAAGTCACTCAGTCGTGTCCGACTCTTTGCAACCTCATGGACTATACAGTCCATGGAATTCTCGAGGCCAGAATACTGGAGTGGGTAGCCTTTCCCTTCTCCAGGAGATCTTCCCAACCCAGGGATCAAACCCAGGTCTTCCACATTGCAGGTGGATTCTTTACCAGCTGAGCCACAAG
Organism: Okapia johnstoni; assembly: GCA_024291935.2. Lineage (NCBI taxonomy): Eukaryota > Metazoa > Chordata > Mammalia > Artiodactyla > Giraffidae > Okapia > Okapia johnstoni. The sequence goes on along the minus strand of CM044310.1, from coordinate 29,046,526 downwards.
GGAAGTCCAAGAATACTGGAGTGGTAGCCTATCCCTTCTCCAGGGGATCTTCCTGACCCAGGAATCAAACCGGGGTCTCTTGCATTGCAGGCGGATTCTTTACCAACTGAGCTATGAGCAAAAGCCTTATGTAAATAGAATAACTTAGCTAAAACATGGGGACGAGTGAGGGGAGAGACAGATTATCTCCATGTTTAACTACTTCCCTCTTTAAAAAGTTCTTTCTTTTAACTTTTTGGTATATTTCCCTTCTTTTTTCTTTATTAAGTTACATAATAGTCTATCTATTACCCTGTCCTATTTTAAACAAAGATCACTTGTGCATATGAATTCCTAAAAGAAAGATCCTCATTATTTTTATATGGTTATTTTAAGTATATGTTCTAACTTCATGAGTAGAATGTAGGATTTCCTTATTAATATCCTTTTCCTTTATAACTCCTTAAGGCTATTAATTTTCTTCTGAGTACTAGCTTAGTTGTACCTTATAGATTTTAATATATGTGATATTTAATATTCTAAGACTTCTTTGATTTTTGTTTAATATGTTTTTTAATTTGTATTCTCAGGTGGAGGAGTTTATTGTTATGTTATCATTTTGTTACTGAAGTTTTATTATACTGTGATCAGAGCATGTTATAAGAGATACTTTTACATTTTATAATGTCTATATATGAGTGTTTGTACAGCTTCATTTTGCCAGTGATACATGAGGGGTGGGAAGGAAGGCATATATTGTTTCAATTAGCTCTCTTTTATGAATTATACTTTTGAGGGGAATTCTATATATTTATTTATTTATTTTTTTCAACTTAGCATTTCCTAAGCTGACAGTGAGCAATTAAAATCATGTTTTATGCCAACTCATCATACCAGCCAATACTAGTCCTCCTAGGTATACTTAAAGTTCTAATCAATAAAAGTAATAGGCCCCATCTAATGCTGGGCAAGTACCCTAGTATCATGGAAAATACATTTATCCTCTTCTGAAATGGGAAACCCATGGTCCCAATGGTCACTACACACATATCCTTTGATAATTATATATCTACTAGATCAAACCCAATCACATTTTTTTTCTACAAATTATACAGTTAAATAAGATATTAAAAGAAAGGCATCTGGCAAAAAGGAAATTGGAAATGATAGATTAGATAAATGTAAATAGGTGATAGAGAGGTACATGATAGATAGATGGTAGTTAGATAAAAAGAAAAAGAGACATAGACAGATAATCAAAGCTAGAAGGAAGAGACATATAACTATTCCACCATTTCTTCCGTAATTGTTGATGAGACTTTAATTGTATTTATGTTAACATCTCTCTCCTTTTTTCCACTACCTCATCCTGTGTTCCATTGCACTTAAACACTTAAGCTGACCCAAAACTTCATTGCTGTGATGACCTCTGTGTTCTTTATGAGGGTCCAAATAATCAGAGAAACTGGGGCCTCTACAGAGGAACCAGTGGGTGCCATACCTCTGGTCATTCATCCAACACAAAAAGAGTGGGCTCCATCATACACCAAACAGCTTTCTACCTATTGGGAGAAATAACATGCTTGATTGCCCTACAGTTACTCCCTGAGGGAGATTGCAGTGTTGCTCCACCCACTTGTAGGATGGGTGAGATGAAGCTGTCTCCCATCCTAGACATCTGTTCACAGTGAACTTCCTGAGAGTCTTCAGGTTAGAGTTAAGAAAGAGGTGGTGATGCTGTAAGTGCATTTCCTCCACGAGCCACCAACTCTGATAGGAGCACATTCCTCTAGCAGAGAAGTCACCAAAGCTACTTGCTCTTCCCTCAAATTAACAAAACTTTTGCTCTAATCAAAATCTGCCTTCTTATGCTGGATTATTTTTTGCAAGTTCTTTTGAATGTTTTCAGAACTATACAAGGATATTTCAAGATCTTGGTGCATGGCCTTCACAGAAAAATAAATCAACTGGGAATTAAAATTTTCTGATGAGCCAGTGGTCACAAATGGGTTGGAATAATGTGAATCAGTTTAATAAATTCAACCTGCCAGGCCAAACAACAAAAACTCTAAATTTTGTAATTTAAGCAGGATAGATTTTACAGCACAGTATTTTGAGTAAGTTCCAGCATGAATCACAGACCTGCCATAAGTAGTCCAACTTATCTGCCTAATTATTGCTTCAGAAGAATTGGAGTGCTAAGCTAGATTTTCTTTTAAAAACATTTCTATAAAAGCTGCAAAATATGAATGCTAATTCCATTTGTTATTTTACTACTTGATTAATTTAGATTTTGTTTATTTGTCAATAACAATATTTTATTTGTAAAAGGAAGCTAATAAATAAAATACCATATCACAATCCTGTAATACAAAATGAGTTATTAAATTGTATGTTCAAGTGGTTCTGATGTTGATCTTTAAAAAGATAAAAAGTATGTTTTAATAAAATTCAAATTGCTACAAATTAAAGTGGGAAATATCAAAACATATTTCAAACAGTATGTAATGAAAAACATGATAAGGGCAGCTAACATTATAAATATGTAAACAATTAGTTTCACCTTTCTTGTTGGCAGTAATAAAATGTAATAACCTTTTGTATAAATTAAGAGGAAGTGATTCTCAATAATAACGAATGACCCTCTATAATAATTAATGTCTTATTTGTGTGAGCAGTGAAACAATTCACTCTTGCCAATACATATGCTTGAAATTTTAACATCTTAAATTAATTTTAGTGTGAGTCAGTATTTCACCAGATTTGATTGAAATAAGTAGCCTCCTGACCTTTAGAACTTAATATGACGCAAACATGCTGAATGTAAGATTCACAAGAAATGATGGCTGGAAGAATAAGTGCATTTTATCCATTTAATGAATACTGAAAAGTGTGTTGCAAATACCCCAAGTCTTTTCTTAATATGTAAATCTCTCCCATGAAACAAGGTTGCTGTCTGTGTAGGCTGGCGTGTGATGACCCCTTTCTTTGGTAGCAGCATCTGCATCCAAGTGCACACTGGCACTCTTTTTCTCCTTTTACAATGCCCTCTGGTGCTAATTGAGGATTTTTGTGATGAGCTCTGAATGTGCAGGAAATGCCTAATAGATGTCCAGACATTTGCAATTGGAATTTCTGGCTAGCTTATTTTTCACTATCTATGCTAGTATTTGAGCTTGAAATGTATTGAGCAATCCCTCTGTACCAGTTTAAACCATTATTTACCACTCTTAAAAATGAATGTATGTTTAATCTGAAATATGTGATTTTAGTGTATTTTGTTACAAACCCAATGGATGACTCAAAGTTGAAATATAATAAGAATAGAAGTCAGCAAACGCCTATTTCAGGAAAAAAGGTTCAAGGTCACCACATTTATTTATGCTGTAATTTCCATTAGAATTATGAACATATTGCATTTTAAATGATGTACTCCTCCTTTTAAGAAGTTCCATTATTGTTGAAAGAATCAAATACCTGAACTGAAAGGATTATATTTTTAGAGTTAGCAAGTACTATACTTTTCAGAACTGTCAAGTAATGTAGCCTTTCATAATAAGCTGTAATGAGTTGCTAGTAAAACAAAGAGCTCCTACATCATTTAAAACCAAAAAGAATGTGCTTCTCTGTAAGAGACAGAATAAGAACAAGGGTTTTACTATTATCAAAGGCAGAGGGATGTCACCGGAGAGGGGGAGCTGAGACTGGGATGGAGCAGGGCAGGAAAGATAAAGAAGGGATACATGAAAAATAGAAGAGTTACATTATGGTTGTCAGATTGGTGAAGTTCTATCAGCTCCTGTCTGGTTTCTCTTCCCGCAGTTTATCATAAGCCATGTTTAATAAAATATAAGATATTAATAACAATCAAATTCTCTATTAATTATAAACAGTCTCATCAACTTAAATCATCAATCAATTGGAAAATCAAGAAATTAACAAATTAATTAGCTCCTGCAAGTAAGATATTTGCTATGATAACAAACTGACATTGAAGGCCAAGTGCTAAGAGCTGCTGTCAATTGTGTGTCACAAGCAGAGCCTCCCAGAGTGATCACCTTGAACTGGACACACGTTTGGATGTTATCGTTGTGATGGTAAGGATGCTTGATATGAGATCTATCCTCCTAAAAAATGTTAAATGCACAATACAATACTAACTATGGGTCAGATCTCTAGAACTTACTCATTCTGCATAACTGAAACTTTATATCTGTGCAACAGTGAAGGGAGATGTTTTCTTTATATATATATATATATATATATATATATATATATATATATATATATATATATATATGGTCAGTGTAATTAAGAAAATCTGATGCTGGGGAAAATTGAAGGCAGGAGGAGAAGGGGACAACAGAGGATGAGATGGTTGGATGGCATCACAGACTCAATGGACATGAGTTTGAGTAAGCTCCCGGAGTTAGTGATGGAGAGGGAGGCCTGGCGTGTGCAGTCCATGGGGTTGCAAAGAGTCGGAAACAACTGAGTGACTGAACTGAACTGAACTGAATTCAGTGGAGGCAGGAAAAAAGCTCTTTAAAAAGCTCAACACAAATTCATGGGAAAAAAAAACAAAACTTCTTGACAAACTAAGAATACAGTAAAAGAAAATTTCCTCCACTTGTTAAAGGGTATCCATGAAAATCCTGCACCTAAAAATCATACTTAAAAGAGTAAGCTTTTTTTTTCTTTTTTTTAATTGGTTTTTCTATCTATTTTTTAACTTTCCAGTATTGTATTTGTTTTGCCATACATTGACATGAATCCACCATGCTTTTAATTGATTTTAACTTTTTCCCCAAGGAAAGGCAGAAAATAAGAATGCTGTTTTTACCACTTTATTCATCATTTTAATGAGAAAAGATTATATTATTTTATATAGGTCAAAAAGTTGGAAAACATTAGGAAAAAACCAATTTACAGTAGTATCATAAACACAAAGTACTTAGGAATTTTTCTGTCAAAGGACATCTAATAGTTCAAAATTAGATACAGAAACAAACAAACAAATCACTGCCAAGATGTAGCCCAGAAGACCTAAAATAAGGAAAGTAAATTCATAGGTTAAATGACATAATACAGTTAGGAAGGCAATTATCCTTAAATGGAGCAACAAAATTTTTGTCAAAATTCCAGCAATTTTTTGAGTAGATTGAAAGCTCATTTCAAAATATATACGGAAAAGCAAAGGACTTTTACATAACTTCATATAAATGAAAGTGAAAGTGGTAGCTGTTCATTCGTGTCCAACTTGCTGCGACCCCATGGACTCTAGCCCACCAGGCTCCTCTGTCCTTGGGATTCTCCAGGCAACAATACTGCAGTGGGTTGCTATTTCCTTCTGCATGGGATCTTCCCAACCCAGGGATTGAACTCAGGTCTCCTACACTGCAGGCAGATTCTTTATCATCTGATCCACCAGGGAAGTCCTATGGAACACCAAATAACCAAAGCAATTACATATGTAATACGTGTAATATGTTGCTACTGTTGTTGTTTAGTCGCTCAGTTGTGTCCAGCTGTTTTGTAACCCCATTGACTGTAGCCCACCAGGCTCCTCTGTCCATGGGGTTTCCCAGGCAAGAACACTGGAGCGGGTTGCCATTCCCTTCTCCAGGGAATCTTCCCAGCCCAGGGAGTAAGTCCCTGTCTCCTGCATTGGCAGATGGATTCTTTTCCACTGAACCATCAGGGAAACCCTGTAATATCTGTAACATACTGTGTATGTATTTTAAAATGAACAGAGTTAGTTAACTTACACTCAATTTTAAGATTTCTATAAATACACAGGAATCAAGATAGGCTGATTTTGTGAAGAAGAGAATGTATAAATTGATGAAGGGTATAGAGAGTCTGGAAATAGACCCACCTGTATGTGTTTAACTGATTTTAAGCACAGATACCAAGACAACTCAATGGGTAAGAAAAACCTTTTCAATAGATGGTGCTAGATCAATGGGATTTCCATTTTGCAAAAGTGAAATAAAGAGAATCATCTCTGACTTAACACTATAAAGAAAAATTAACTTCAAGGGAAACATATAACTAAATGTCATGCTTTAATTTATAGAAAGTCTAAATGAAACTAGAAAAGATCATTACCATGATCTTGAGGTGGAAATGTTTCTTATGCATAATTTAAAAATTCAAAATATGAAAGGAAAATTGATAAACTGGGCTTTAAAACATGTTGCTCTTTAAAAGATACCTTAGGGGAACTAAAAGACAAACCAAGAGGAAATGATATTCATGATACACAGATCAGACAGAAGACTTGTATCCAGAATATAAGAATGGTTTTATGATTCAATCACTCAAAAGTCAGTTATGGAAATTCAAATTAAAACCACAGCATGAGACAACAAACACACTGATTAGGTATGTAACTGAAATAAGTCTGGTCAAATCAAGCATTGTTGAGACTGTTTTGCAACTGGAATGTTCACACACTGTTGGAGTGAACTTAAAATGGTACATCACCTGGAAAAGCAGTTTGGAATTTTCTTGAACATGACTGAACGACTGAACTGAACTGAACTGAACTGAACTGAACTTGAATACCTGACTAAAACACAAGTAATAGTGGTGAGGTATCCTTCTCTATATAAATATTCTCCTTTTCCTTTAATTTTCAAAGTACCTAGTAAGCAATAGTTTCCTAAGTACTGTGAAGAGATGAAACAAGAATTTTATAGAAAATACCCTAACATGTTTCAGGAAATTCTACTGAAAACAGGGCACCACTTCACAGGATAACTCAAGATTGCTTCGCTTCAAAGTTTCTCTCGGAATGAAATTATCCCATTCAGCACCTCGTTTCAGATTCATCTGGTGTTACAACAGTGAGGGGATTATCATGTTAAAGATATTATCATTCGATACGGCACACTATTGAGTTCAAGGCTGTCAGAGACAACAAGAACTATCTGATTCTAATAAAAATAAAACCTTACCACTTCATTCCCATCATGATTGTGCAAGACATAAAACACTGGCTTTGTTGAAATGTCTACAGGACAATAAAATATAAAACCATCACTCTATAATATCTAGATCATTTCAAGTGAACCTACCTACGTAGAAAAGAGAGTTTAAAGGAAACACTTGTGAAACCTTTTCTTGCTTGTTCCCACACTGAGCAGAGGCTTGCCAGCTGATGGGTGTTCCCATCCCTGTAGCATTCTTGAGAGCAGCCCAGAGATCGATGGGACAGAATACATCTGCTGAGCTATCCACAGCCCTACAGATAATGCCTCACTCAAGATAGAAACTGAAAAAATTGAACAATAGATCCTTTTATAAATGTGCTCACTATCTTTAAAAGTGTGCCTTTGATGGAGCGATATGGAAGAAATGCACTTACTTTTTATTTACTTTTGAAATTTTTATTGGAGTATAATTGATTTACAATGTTGTGTTAGTTTCTGCTATACAGCAAAGTGAATCAGTTATACCCATACATATATCCACCTTTTTAGATTATATTTCCATATAGGTCATTACAGAGTACTGAACAGAGTCCCCTGTGCTATTCAGTGGGTCCCGAATAGTTACACATTTTATATCTAGTAGAGATGTATTTTAAAAAAACACTGTACAACTTCCTGGATGAGTATGTCATATTTTCTATCCCCACTTCAGTCTGCATTATTCTTATGGACATAAAGAGGGTTGGGGTGGAAATAGGATAAAAAACTGCCTTGGATGGTTTTACTTTAAATTAATGAAAGTACCTTAATGTTCTTCAAATCATTGTTTCTTTCAAGGTCTTCAGGGTATAGTAGATAGCTATACCCATCTGCAACTGTCTCTAAGGACTGGAAACCACTTACAGTTTCTAATGCTGCACTGCAGTTTAATCTTCACTAGCCTAGGCATCATTGCTATTCAAAGGGGAGCTCTAAACTTCAAAACAATTTTCCAACTTATGACACAGATATGATTATATGAGAACAATTCACTTATTTCTGCAGTCCCCGTTACCACCTCTGAGCAGCTATTTACAAAAAACATGGGCGGGAAGATTGTTTTATCTTGGAAAAAAAAAATGCCTTGCACATGATATGAAAAATCTTTCACAATTTCTACCAATCAATTAACATTTGTACACAAGTATTTCCTGGATGGCTCAGTGTTAAAGCCACCAATGCCAGAGACGTGGGTTCAATCCCTGTGTCAGGAAGATTCCCTGGAGAAGGGCATGCCAACCCACTTCCAGGAAAATCCTGTAGACAGAGGAGGAGCCTGGCAGGCTACAGTCCATGGGCTCACAAAGAGTTGGACACGACTGAAGCAGCTGAGCATGCACACGTGTATAATAATCATTTTCATAGAATATCTACTGTATAAACAGTGAAGCAGATAAATTAGCAAGTTCTTTATGAGCTTGTGGACACATTAAAGATAAAAGGATTAAAAGTCTAGTTGTTAGCGAAAAGAACAAATGCCACAGGGAGCCCAGGATCTATGATACTCTGTGGCTTTGACAAATACCTTCGTCTCTCTGGGTCCCAATTTTCTTGTTTTTCAGGTCAAGTTTGTGGCTTACAGGATGCCTAAGATCATTTTCAGTCATAATACTTACAACGCCCATGATTCTGAATCACTTTATGTAAAAACATGTTGTTGTTTAGTCATTCAGTCACGTCCAACTATTTGCAACCCCACGGGCTGCAGCCCACCAAGCTTCTTTGTCCACAGGATTTTCCCAGCAAGAATACTGGAGTGGCCTGGCATTTCCTTCCCCAGGGGATATTCCTGGCCCAGGGATTGAATCCAAGTCTTCTGCATTGGCAGAAGGATTCTTTACCATTCAGCCACCTGGGAAGCCCAAGAACTGAGTAAAGAGAATAAGAGAGTAATACCGATATTAAAGAATGGGATTTGTTCACATTCATTTACTTTGAGATATCACTGGTCCTAAAATGAAATCCACACACTAAACTACCTCTCCTTAGTACTTTATTGACCTGCTCCCCTTCAGTGCAGGCTGACTCCTTAGGTCCTTATTGAAGGACTGGTTGTTCATTTCCCAAAGGTCCTTGACTTCCCAGCAATAAGGATGACCTAGGGAAATTTTTAAACAAATGAATTTTAGAAATTGTATGAGTGTGTTCTTTTTAAGGGACTTCCCTGTTAGCTTAGCTGGTAAAGAATCCGCCTGCAATGTAGGAGACCCCGGGTTTAATTCCTGGGTCAGGAAGATCCCCTGGAGAAGGGATAGGCTACCCACTCCAGTATTCTTGGGCTTCCCTGGTGGCTCATAAGATAAAGAATTCACCTGCAATGCGGGAGAACTAGGTTCAGTCCCTGGGTTGGGAAGATCTGGGATATTTTCCACAAAGTCTCTGAGATAGGACCGCATCGTCATCATTTGTCATTCCTCCTAATGAAGCCCAAGGGGGAAATGTAGCCCAGTTATTATGACTGCAGGTTTTGGGGTCAAATAAACTTGTGGGTGTTCATTGGAAGGACTGATGTTGAAGCTGAAACTCCAATACTTTGGCCACCTCATGCGAAGGGTTGACTCATTGGAAAAGACTCTAATACTGGGTAGGATTGGGGGAAAGAGGAGAAGGGGACGATGGAGGATGAGATGGTTGGATGGCATCACTGACTTGATGGACATGGGTTTGGGTAGACTCCGGGAGTTGGTGATGGACAGGGAGGCCTGGCGTGCTGCGGTTCATGGGTCGCTAAGAGTCGGACACAACTGAGCAACTGAACTGAACTGAACTGAACTGAAACTTGCTACTCTCATTGTATATTCTGTAAGGTGTGTCTTATATGATAAAGAGATTATTTAAAACGCCATGCCTTTTAAGCAATTTATAGCTATATGAATATCAAGTCCCAGTGTAATAGACTTTACAATCTAGTTAAGGCCAAAAGTACAATCAGCCAATTATGAATAATTTCTAAAATAGTTCATTCTATTGACCTGAACATATCCTATATTCTCCAGTTTTGCTACTATACTTTAGGAGCAATACATGTACTATATTTTTGAAATGTTTTCTTCGTCTTGAAAGACTCATAAAACATCTAAAGAAATAGATATATTAACAATACTCAAGATTCTGTTTATCTATTATGGAGACATGTGTGTGTTTTCAAAGTTTTATAATTACTTCTTTAGGGTAAGTTTCTCTAAGTGAGATTATCATAGGTGAGATACATGCAACATTTGGATACATATTGTTTAATTACCTCCAGAAAAATGTAAAGAGCCCACCAACTTTACACTGCATTTGTTTTCACTAGAAACTGAATACACTTACCATTACTGACCATTAATATACAGAGTATCGATTTGTCCATATTTCCATTGATTTGTTCAACTTTTCCTTATTGTTTTCACAGGAATATGTAAATTCATATTTTGTCATATGCTATTTTATTCCATAGTCATCAAACCTGTGTCTCCTGCACTTCAGGGAGATTTTTTTATCATCTGAGCCACCAGGAAAGCACCAACATGTATAAATTAAACCATTTTTATGCACTTATTTAAAAATTGAATTTTAATCAAATAACGTGCAATTGATCCATATCTATTCTTTACTTACTATTTATATTTGAAACCAATTTGCTATCTGTTTGCCTGGATTTTCTATCTTATTGGTTTGTATTTTTAAAAAATGTATAACTTTCACAAATATAAGCAACATGGAATATTAAAGCAATCACCTAGTTTAACCAAAATCTTTTTTTGAAATATTCCCAATATCAAAGAAAGGTTAAACTATAATCCATATGGTATCACTTATTAGATGTATTATTCAAATTTGCATACATGCATTTAAAATTCTGCTCATAATCAATTATGAAAATAAGTTATAATACTAACAATTATTACATTTGTCCAAGTTTCAGCTACATTAACCATTCTGTTTTGCAAATCTCCAAATTAAGCATACATGTTGGAAAGGAGACACATGGTAACGATTTTTAATGGCTGACTTTGTGATTAAATATTCATCACTGTAGAGAAACCCGGATAGACTTATAAGAGAATTTTTATCAAAAGTGTGTTTCTGTGCACAGAAGGATGAATCTGAAAGTAATATCCAACCTTCCAAAATGGTTGGCAGAAACATGTACACTGAGATATGGGAGGAAGAACTATTATTTCTACTTGACGTAAAATGTGTGGGTTACTAATTGCATTCCAACCTCAAAATGATTATAATTTCAGTGAAATTTAATATAACATTAAATTATAGTTGTAATTTTATTATCAATCAATGTGTAAGTTTCCCTTTCCACTTATCTCCACATGTCCATCTCCAGCCTCTGAAGGGAAACGGTAGATAGTTGATGCAATTATATAGATAATTTGAGTAAAAAAATAAATTTTCAATTCTTCTGAGCTGAAGTTATCTGCAGTTTTCTTATAAAAATAAAATCAGATGTTTCTTTGATCACCTAAATATCTGTAAAATAATAAAAATCTTTAAATTTCACTTTAATTCTAGTCTATTATAATGAACCAAGGGATCTGAAGGAACTGAAAATTTCTCTTTTAACCAATACTGAGTGGAGTCTGCAAAGCAACTGCTTCAGAGAAATTAAACAAAGAATGTATTTTAAAGGGTTTGGGGAACAGAGCCTCTCCAAGTACAGTTAGCAGAATTTGAGAAAAGAAAAACAAAATGTTTTGATTAAGCACCTGAACATGTGGTTTTCAGAAAAAGAACCTGTTGGATGTTTTGGGTTGGGGGCGGGGAACAAAGGAGTTGTCTGCAGTTCCAAGGTAAAGATGTGAAGGGTTCATGCTAAAGAACTTACTTGTAACTCAGGACCAGTGGAATTCTTTGGGATCTACAGAGACCCAAAGGAAATTTGCTTTCATCTGATCCCCTCTTTCTTTTTGCATCTGCCAGGTGTTCAAACATTAGGAAAATGGGAAAGAACCAGTGGTGGAGATGGCCAATGCCAAGAAGGAAATACATGAATAATGATGGCTCTCCACTAGGATTCTAGCATCTACAGCCTTCCTTTATTAATTAGTGGACCAATACAGGGCACATCACAGCCTCTGCTGACTTTAGTTTTGGCATCCATGTCAAGTTTACTGTAAGGACTCTCTTCATGTCACCCACCCAATCCCATCCCTTTGCAGGGTGGGGGAAAAGGGTAAAATCTAATATATATTTTTGTGCTATACAAATAAAACATATTTTTAGATCATTTTTATTCATGTTATTTAATGTTAAAACTTTGAGCCCACTATGTGCAGGATTATAGAATTCAATGCAGGACACCAACTTATTTTACTTACGAAGTTGATAAGCTAGTGAAGAAGAGACAAAAGATTACAATTTTAATTGGAAGTTACTTGGGCGCTGAGAGGGGGATCCTGTGATTTTCCTGTCCTGAGAGTGTTCCTGGAATTAAACACTTAGCAAAAATGTGTGTCTTCCATCACACAGTGAAAAATTATGGAGGAAGAGATACACAATGAAAGCAGGAAATCTAGTATGACTGGACAGTAGGCAAAGAGGCGATGATATGAAGAAGCTTCAATAATGTCATCAAATTGCCTGCCATTAATGTAGCTGGGTATAAAATATTATAGTTGAAAGCAGACCAAGTTAGAAGGAAAAACAAAAAGATTTTCAGTGACCACACTTCAGAGATGAAAAGCTAAAGCACAAAGACCTCATGAGATATTTGTAAGATCCCTTCTGAGTGATTTTGGAAGAGTTAACATGAATTATTCTTAGATGTATGGTAAATTTGTGATCATTTTCAGAATTATTTTTAAAGTTACCACTATACTGTGTAACCATCAGATTTTTGAAAATGGAAATAAAGTGTCATAGCAAGCTTTTGCATTCTGCCTTGTTCATAATCTTAATAAAAGTTTATTTAGATGTCAACATCCTGTGTATTGAAATAGATATACAATGTCAACTAGATACTTCAGAAACTTTGTTGAGAAAGAATCTATAGAAAAATTAAATATAACAAAGCAGGAAATAATTTATTTTTAAAGTCAAAACAGAAGATCACAGTAGCATTAGCATCATTTACTAAGTTAACTTTATGTGACAGGTAATAAACCTTAATAAATCACTTACTTTATGATCATATATATTTTGATGAGTATGTCAAACAGAAGTGAAGTTTTTAAAATACATCTGGTAAGAGCTGACGAAAGTCATCTTTCAGGATAATAGTAGTGAAAATGGTACTTTTCCTTAGAATTATATTATTTAACATTTCAATTCATCTAAACAGGCAGTTGTAAAAATGCTAACATCTTCAATAGCTAATTTTTTTTCCTCCACGTAACCTCAAGAACTTTAAATGTTTGCCTTCAGTGTGAAAAATAGTAAGTTTAAATGGAATTCAACTTTTCTCCTTCAAAACTAGCAGATACTGTCTTGGCATTTCATTCTGTTTCATTCATTTCTTTATCCTGCCACACATTTTTGTTTTATCTCTAAATAAAATAGCTATATGTTTTCAAAAGTGTATCCCATTGAAATTCACAATCATTTTCTCTGAGAAAGGAGCCATAAAGTTCATGATCCTTGATCCTTGCTTTTCCTCTGAAAAGTACCATCAGTCAGTGATCAAAATAAAAGTCAATGACTTTTGTGTTGTTTTCAGGTACCTGTTTTGTCCAAATTCTGCTTTATTTTCCTGTGGCAAACTCTAGCTCTGCTATATTTGCTTATCATACTACTTTAAATGTTCTTTTTGTTTCAATTAATGCATACACATATTTTGAGTATTTTAATTTTATGATCTTTAAGATAAAGAGCAGTCTCTAGCCACTTTCCTTATCCTCAATTTCTGCTTTCCTAGTAGTAACTATTTGCAATTGTTTTAAGGGATTGTTTTGAAATTTAGTTAGAATCTCTAAAAAACATGCTTGCATGGGTACTTTTTCCCTTTGTAAGTTTTAGGCATTACTGATAGCTTTCCCAATATAGAAATAAGAATTTAGTCTTCTTCATCTCCTCAGTCCAGATTTTATGGTTCCCAAATATTCATCCTTTTAAAGTTCTATAACTATCAATGGAGCAGCATTTAATATTTACATTATTATAACTATGTAATTTATATTGACAATTATCCATACAAATGAGTCTATTTTCTGTTATCTGCTTTTCCTGAAGAGCATTTTGTATTCCCTAGGATTAATGATTTTTTTTCCCCTTAGTATGTAATATCCTTGAAATTCAAACCCCAATTCTTTCCCATCATATAAATTTCTCTCAATAAGTTCAAAGACAGATTGTACCAAATTCATCTTTCCAAACAAACACTCTTAACTTTCCTTCTGTCCCAATTTGTCCTGAGCCAGACCTCCCTTTCTTCAACATCAACCTGGTAATTCCCTTCACCTTTCTCTGTTGTTGCTTCAAGAAGTGAAAGGCAAGTGAGAAAGGGAAAAATATACCCAACTCAATGCAGAGTTCCAGAGAATAGCAAGGAGAGATAAGAGATAACTTAAGAATGTTCTTAAGTGAACAATGCAAAGAAATAGAAGAAAACAATGGGAATGGGAAAAGCTAGAGATATCTTTAAGAAAATTGGAGATACTAATATCAAGGGAACATCTCATGCAAAGATGGGCACAATAAAGGAAAAAAAGATTATAAGGAGCTAACAGAAGCTGAAGAGATTAAGAAGGGGTAGCAAGATTACACAGAAGAACTATACAAAAAAGTCTTAATGACACAGATAACTATAACAGTATGGTCACTCACCTAGAACCAGATATCCTGGAATGTGAGTCAAGTGGGTCTTAGAAAGCATTACTACAAAGCTAGTGGAGGTGATGGGATTCCTGCTGAGCTATTTAAATTGTAAAAGATGATGCTGTGAAAGTGCTGCACTCAATATGCCGGCAAATTTGGAAAACTCAGCAATGGTCAAAGGACTGGGAAACTTCAGTTTTCTTTCCAGTCCCAAAGAAGGGCAATGCCAATGAATATTCAAGCTATCATACAATTGCACTCATGTCACATGCTCCCAAAGTAATGCTCAAAATCCTGTAAGCTAGACTTCAACAGTACGTGAACCAAGAACTCCCAGATGTACAAGCTGGATTTAGAAAAGGTAGAGGAACCAGAAATCAAATCGCCAACATCAGTTGGATCATAAAGAAAGCAAGGAAATTTCAGAAAATTATCTACTTCTGTTTCATTGACTGTGTTCATCATAACAAACTGTAGAAAATTCTTAAAGAGATGAAAGTAACAGACCACCTTACCTGCTTCCTGAGAAACCTGTATGCAGGTCAAGAAGCAACAGTTAGAATCAGACATGTAACAACCAACTTGTTCAAAATTGGTAAGGAGTACATGAAGGCTATATATTGTCATCCTGATTATTTAACTTGAGGAAATATCTCTATGTTTCTAGCTTGTACAGTGTTGGGTATTTTTTTTTTATTAAAAGGTGTCAAAAATTTTCCTACATTAATTGTGATGATAAATGTTTTCTTAATTTTATTATGTGATATATCATGTTTGCTGAATTTTTTTTTGTATGTTGAACCATCTTTACATTCTTAAGGGGGAAAAAATCCCTCTCCATCATGGTATATAGTCAATTTGTTATGCTGGTAGATTCAGTTTGCTAGTACTTTGTTGAGGAGTTTTGTATCTATATTTGTTTCTGTTTTTTTTTTTTCTTCTCCTATCCCATTAAGTTGAACAGGATGGCTGTAGTTAACTAGAGTTGGGTATTTCCCTTCCCTTGAGTCAGTTAGGCTGTGATAATACCCCAGGAGGTCAGGCTCTGGTTAACTAGCTTCTCTTGAGGAAAGGCCTTGTTAAGAAAGACACAGTGATGTGGAGAATTTCAAATTGGTTCCTCCCTCACCCCACCACCATACAACCAAAAGCATTTTTCTCTGATAGTTACTGTGGGAACATAGTCACACTCCTGGAGGTGAATCTCAAACATTGTTGTTATTCAGCCACCAAGTCATGTCCAACTCTTTGCAACCCCATGGACTGTAACATGCCAAGCTTCCCCATCCTTCACTATCTCCCAGAGTTTGCTCAAATTCATGTCCATTGAGTCAATGATGCCATCCAACTATCTCATTCTCTGTCACCTCCTTCTCTTGCCCTCAATCTTTCCCAGTATCAGGGTCTTTTTCAACGAGTCAGCTTTTTGCATCAGGTGGCCAAAGTACTGGAACTTCAGCTTCAACATCAGTCCTTCCAATGAATATTCCTGGTTGATTTCCTGTAGGATTGATTAGTTTGATCTCCTTGCTGTCTGAGGGACTCTCAAGCGTCTTCTCCAGCACCACAGCTGGAAAGTATCAATTCTTCGGCACTCAGTCTTCTTAATGGTTCAGCTCTCACATCCATCCATGACTGATGGAAAAACTATAGCTTTGACTCTATGGACCTTTGTTGGCAAAATGATGCCTCTGCTTTTTAATACACAATCTAGGTTTGTCATATCTTTCCTTCCAAGGAGCAAATATCTTTTAATTTCATGGTTGCATTCACCATCTGCAGTGACTTGGGAGCCCAAGAAAATAAAATCTCCCACTCTTTCCATTTTTGTCCTGTCTATTTGCCATGAAGTGATGGGACTCAATGCTATAATCTTAGTTTTTTGAATGTTGAGTTTTAAGCCAGCTTTTTCACTCCCCTCTTTTACCTTCATCAAGGGGCTCTTTAGTGCCTCTTCAACTTCTGCCATTAGAGTGATATCATCTGCATATCTGCAGTTGTAGGACCCCTGAAATTGATTTCCTGGAGTTTTAACTCTGAGTTACCCATACTGAGCCTCCAGAAATTTATCAGCTGCAATTCAAGTTTCCTACCAACACTAGTTTTTGTGGTTGTTTCCACTTGTGAGTCTCTGCTCTGGAAACAGTGATTCGTTTGTGTGCTCCACGGTGGGAGGAGAGAGGCAGTAACTAGCCATGCCTCATTAATTATGTCTGGTGTTCTAACATCAAGGCACTTCATTCTTCAACAAATCTTTCCGCAATAACTTAGTAAACCTAGTTTGTCTGCTTGGAATAGTTATCAAATGGGCTAAGAAAAACTTGTATATATTTTTCATTCAAATAGAAAAATCACCTGTATCTTGGTAAGTTGTCACTATTTGCTTTTCAGGCTAAGAATCATCGATATATTTGCTCTGTGCATTTTACTTCCTCTTTGGCAGAGGCTGCTCTGATTGCAGCCATGTAAGACTCTGGCTACTCCTCCTCCACAAATAATAATGCCCTCAAAAACGGTGAGCTGAGAAATGTTCTCCCTTCCCTCCAGAGTTCAGAGAGCCAAGAAATTCTCTGGGCTGCAAGAAGAGAGCTCAAAATTTCAGCCTGTGAATTTGATGAAAATCACCCCGAAGGTCCTGATTATTTTTTTATTGTATCTCTAAGTTAATGCTGGGATTCTCTTCTTCTGAGTAGCAAAGCTATATTTTGCAAAGGTAGCAAAGTGCAGTTTTAATTCAGGAAGAGGAATGGTTTGACACATAGCCTTCTCTGGCTCCCCCTTCCCAAGCCTCATAAACTCCTTTACAAAGACCTATTCTTCTGGGTTACTTCGATGTTCTTTTGACAGAATTGGTCCAAATTGGTCTTGCTAAGCTTCCCAGAGCTACACAGTGCATCATATGACCTTTGCAATTTTCTTGTGAAGGCAGTCACGTCAAACTCAACTGAGCCTTGACGAATTAGTTCTGCTAGCCCCTACAGGGCAGTAAGCATATAAAGACCCCCATCTTCCTAAAATAACAGCCTATCTCTCTCTCAGTCCATGTGTGTCTGTGATTTATGCCTTAACTGACATTAATGCCTGTATGATGCATTCATGCAGCTATTGTCATAAACAGAAAGTAAATCACGCCTGTGTTGAAGGACTCCTTTTTCAAAAGGGGAAAGATGACAATTGTCCTTTCATGTATTCACAAGGACTTCCTAGTTCCTCGATCTGGTTCACCTATAAGACAGTGACTAAAGTGCCACCTGAGAGGAAATGTAAAGAAACAAAGGTTTTGTCAATGTTATTCACCTTCCTCCAGGGAGCAAAAAAGAAAGCACAGGTATTTGCATTGGGCTTCTATGGAAACTGAAAAGAAAACAGTACTTTGAATAGGTAAGGATTTTTAATATGGAAGGTTAAGTGCAATATCTCAGACACACATCTAGATTTTCCTCTCAGCTATGTGAGCCCATTATAGTATATTTTGTTTCTATCTGAGTTCCCCAAATAATATAATAAGTGGAAAGCACAAGGCACTGTTAATTATTATAAGGGATATGAGTTCTTAGAAAACCCTTAAGGTTAATTAATTCAGTGAACGAATTTTGAACAATTTTAATATCCATCTTTGATCATTTTTGTTGTTTTTTTAAAAAATTTATTTAATTCTTATTGAAGGATAATTGCTTTACAGAATTTTGTTGTTTTCTGTCAAACCTCAACATGAATCAGCCATAAGTATACATATATCCCCTCCCTTTTGAACCTCCCTCCCATCTCCCTCCCCATTCCACCCCTCTAGGTTGATACAGAGCCCCTGTTTGAGTTTCCTGAGCCATACAGCAAATTCTCGTTGGCTATCTATTTTACATAGATACATCTCACCCTCTCCTCCCCTCTCCACATGTCTTTAAGTCTATTCTTTATGTCTGTTTCTCCATTGCTGCCCTGTAAGTAAATTCTTCAGTACTGTTTTGCTAGATTCTGTATATATGCGTTAGAATACAGTATTTCTCTTTCTCTTTCTGACTCACTTCACTCTGTATAATAGGCTCTAGGTTCATCCACCTCATTAGAACTGACTCAAATGTGTTCCTTTTTATGGCTGAGTAATACTCCATTGTGTATATGTACCAAAACTTCTTTATCCACTCATCTGTTGATGGACATCTAGGTTGCTTCCATGTTCTAGCTATTGTAAATAGTGCTGCGATGAACAATGGGATACACGTGTCTCTTTCAATTTTGGTTTCCTCAGGGTATATGCCTAGGAGTAGGATTGCTGGGTCATATGGTGGTTTTATTCCTAGTTTTTTTTAAGGACTCTCCATACTGTCTTCCATAGTGGCTGTATCAATTTACATTCCCACCAACAGTGCAAGAGCATTCCTTTTTCTCTGCACCTTCTCCAGCATTTAATGTTTGTAGACTTTTGATGATGGCCATTCTGACCAGTGTGAGGTGATACCTCATTGTAGTTTTGATTTGCATTTCTCTAATAATGAGTGGTGTTGAGCATCTTTTCATGTGTTTGTTAGCCATCTGTATGTCTTTTGAGAAATGTCTGTTTAGGTCTTTTTCCCATTTTTTGATTGGGTTTTTTGTTTTTCTGGTATTGAGTTGTATGAGCTGCTTGTATATTTTAGAAATTAATCCTTAGTCAGTTGTTTCATTTGCTATTATCTTCTCCCATTCTGAGGGTTGGCTTTTCACCTTGCTTATAGTTTCCTTTGCTCTGCAAAAGGTTAATCAGGTCCCACTTGTTTACTTTTGTTTTTATTTCCATTACTCTTGGAGGTGGGTCATAGAGGATCTTGCTTTGATTTATGTCATCGAGTGTTCTGCCTACGTTTTCCTCTAAGAGTTTTATAGTTTCTGGTCTTACATTTAGGTCTTTAATTCATGGTGAGTTTATCTTTGTGTATGGTGTTAGGAGGTGTTCTAATTTCATTCTTTTCCATGTAGCTGTCCAGTTTTCCCAGCACTATTTATTGAAGAGGCTGTCTTTGCCCCATTGTATATTCTCATCTCCTTTGTCAAAAATAAGATGCCCATAAGTACATGGGTTTATTTTTTGGCTTTCTATCTTGCTCCATTGGTCTATGTTTCTGTTTTTGTGCCAGCACCATACTGTCTTGATGACTGTAGCTTTGTAATATAATCTGGAGTAAGGAAGGTTGATTCCTCCAGCTCCATTCTTCTTTCTCAAGACTGCTTTGGCTATTTGGGGTCTTTTGTGTTTCCATATGAATTGTGAAATTTTTTTGTTCTAGTTCTGTGGAAAATGCCATTGGTAATTTGATAGGGGTTGCGCTGAATCTGTAGATTGCATTTGGTAATATAGTCATTTTCACAATATTGATTCTTCCTACCAAGGGACATGGAATATCTCTCCATCTGTTTATGTCACCTTTAATTTCTTTCATTAGTGTCTTACAATTCTCTGTGTACAGTTATTTTTTCTCCTTAGGTAAGTTTATTCATAGATATTTAATTCACTTTGTAGCAATGGTGAAAGGCGTTGATTTCTTAATTTCTCTTTCTGATTTTTAATTGTTAGTTTATAGAAATGCAAGTGATTTTTATGTATTGATTTTGTATCCTGCAACTTTGCTAAATTCACTGATTAGCTCTAGTAAATGCCATCTGCAAACAGTGAGAGATTTACTTCTTCTTTTCCAATCTGAATTGCTTTTATTTCTTTCTCTTCTCTGATTTTTGTAGCTAGGACTTCCAGAACTCTGTTGAATAATAGTGGAAAAAGGGGACACCCTTGTCTTGTTCCTGATCTTAGGGGGAATGCTTTCATTTTTTCACCATTGAGAATAATGTTTTCTGTAGACTTATCATACATGACCTTTACTATGTTGAAGTAGGTTCCTTCTATGCCCATTTTTTGAAGAGTTTTAATCATAAATTGGTGCTGAATTTTGTCAAAGGTGTTTTCTGCATCTATTGAGATGATCATATTGTTTTTATCTTTCAATTTGTTAATATGGTGTATCACATTGATTAATTTGTGTATATTGAAGAATCCTTACATCCCTGGAATAAACCCAATTTGATCATGGTGTATGAGCTCTTTGATGTGTTGCTGAATTCTGTTTGCTAAAAGTTTGTTGAGGATTTTTGCATCTGTGTTCATCAGTGATATTGACCTATAGTTTTCTTTGTGTGTGTTGTCTTTGTCTGGTTTTGATAACAGGGTGATGGTGGCCTCATAGAATGAGTTTGGAAGTGTTTCTTCCTCTGCAATTTTTTGAAAGGGTTTTAGAAGGATAGGGATTAGCTCTTCTCTAAATGTTTGATGTAATTCTCCTTTGAAGCCATCTGGTCCTTGGCTTTTGTTTTTGGGGAGATTTTTTTATCACAGCTTCAATCTCAGTGCTTGTAACTGGGTTGTTCATAATTTCTATTTCTTTCTGGTTCAGTCTTGGAAGGTTGAACTTATCTAAGAATCTGTCCATTTCTTCTAGGTTATCCATTTTATTGTCATATAGTTGTTCCTAATAGTCTCTCATAATCCTTTGTATTTCTGAATTGTCTGTTGTAAGCTCTCCTTTTTCATTTCTAATTTTGTTGATTCATTTCTAATTTTGTTGATGTTGTTTGTTAATCAAGCAAAATTGATATTTGCTTCTTGATAATATTGGTATTTGGATGATTCCTGTGAATGATACTGCCACCCTGCTTGACTCCTCAAACCCAAATATAACTTTTAATATAACATGGTGAATGTATTCCTTTCTCCAAGTGAATAGCCTTGAATTCCCATAGATTTCCCTTCAGCAACTGAGGATGTTAATAACTGTGTCTCTTCCCATTGATTTATCATACATAGCATAACAGCAGATTTTTCTACCTGGTACAGAATTAGATAGCAAATGATCCAATCACCACTCTTCTCACCATAAATGTCTGTCCATGCACACATATACTCCAGCACATGAGTGCAATGAGCTTGTCTCCCATTCCCTGCATGGAAGGATGGATTTGCCAACTGTAGATGAAGAAAGGAAATGAGAAGTTGGTAATGTTGAGTTATGGGTGGGTAATGAAGGTGACCAAGAGGAAGGAAGGAGGAAGAGATGGTTAAATTATATGGAAATGGTTTGGTCCTTTTCTTATTCCTTTGAACTGATTTTGAACCCCAGGGAAGAGTAGAGACGGAGACATTTGTAAGAGTGTGGAATTATCCCTTGTGTGTGTGTGTCCAAAATGTGACAAAGAGGTAGAGGCTTTCTACCTTTGAACAGATTGCAACTCAGTGGAACATCAAAATGATGACTTGCTTGAGGGACCAGTATCCCTCTCTAGACAGAGTTACCAACATTCCATGAATGGAGATGACATGAGATTGCATAGCTGAGGGGAATCTAGAGGAGGAGTAGAAGCAGAATTTAAAATTGAAAATGCAGTGTCATTTACATCAGCAATATCAATCTAACAAAACATGAACAAGACCTACATGAGGAAAATTATAAATATTTGAACCACTTAAAGGAGACTGAGATTGTAGTAATGGAAAAAAATCTCTTAAACGCCCTTGCCTTCATACAAACAACATATACTAATCATTAAATATTACTGAATCTGTGTATCTAGTACTTATCAGTGTATTGTTTTCTGAATAAATGCCGTATTATTTTATATAGATAAATGTCCTGCCTACCACAGAAGTTTAAAAACTCCTACATTGTTAGTGGGAATGTAAGTTTGTGCTGCCACTATGGATAACAGTAAGAAGTTCTTAAAAAACTAAAAATAAAACTACAATATGATCTAGCAATCCCACTCTTGGGTGTATATCCAGAGAAAACTATAATACGAAAAGATATATGTACCCTAATGTTCACTGCAGCACTAATAACAATAGCCAAGACATGGAAGCAACCTAAGTGTCCATTGACAGATTAATGAATAAAGAAAATGTGGTACATATATACAACAGAATATTACTCAGTCATGAAAAATGAAATAATGCCATTTGGAGCAACATGGATAGACCTAGAGATTATCATACAAAATGAAGTAAGTCAGACAGATATTAATATATGATATCACTTATATGTGAAATCTGAAAATATGACACAAATGAACAGACTCACAGACTTACAGTAAAGACTTGTGGTTACCAAAAGAAAGTGGGGGCAGAGATAAATTAGGAGTTCAGGATTAATTGATACACACTACTATATACAAAATAGATAACCAATGAGGGCCTACTGTACAGCACAGAGAACGATACTCAGTGTTTTATAATAACCAATATAGGAAAATAATAAGCAAAATAATAGATACATATGTGTGTGTATAATGGAATCACCTGCTGTACACCTGAAACTAAGATGGCATTGTAAATCAATTTTATTTCAATTAATAAAAAAAAAACTTCTATAGATGATCACAGAATGTCAAAGCAGTGAGGAATACCACAACATCTGTAGGACATAAATAACAAAGTCATTTATTTTTATCATTCCTTTACTGTTGGCTATGTAAACCTGGGTTTACCATACTTCTTCATTCCATAAAAAATTGTTGGTTATAAAATACGTATGCATTCTTTACTTCCTTAAAATATCAAAAACAATAAGCACATACGATGGGGAGTTGTGCAGGATAATAAAGGTAGTCTCTGAATTAAGATGAGGTACAATAATGGAAGGATATTGTCATGTCCTGAATCATCAGAAATGTATCTGTTTGATTGCCTAAAGCTCTGCTTTGTGGGATCAAAATTAAGAATATTCTTAGAGAAACAGAGACAAAGTAGGTTGATGGGGAGAAGGAAGTGCAGGCCATTTGGTCTATGGATACAGCTGAGAATGCCATGCTCACAGGTATGAAGACTCATGAGATCTGAGTAACTAAGTTCAGTAGCTAAGCATTGCAATTAATCAAACACACTAAAAATTCTTTCTAATTTTAAAAAGTTGCCTAAAACTTTGAATTTCAAGAATGTCAGAGAAATCACATAAAATTTCACAACAAACTTAGTAAATTAAAATGTTCTTAAAATATCTAATAGTTAAGTTAGAAGTAACTATTTTAAAAAGCAGGAGGATGAGATAGCTAGATGACTTGGATAGATGTTTCACTTATACAGGAAACCAAGTACAAAATGGCAACATGTGTGTATTGGGAAAACAGTTTATTACCTGTTTTTCTATCTCAGCCTTTCCCTCATATACCAAGACTCTGTTTTGTTTTCCAAATTCAATAACAAAATTTGCTTATTCTCTTGTAACAGATCCCAACTGCATTCTAAATTAATCTTGGGAAAAAAATTACAGCTCAAATACTTCAGTGTAATTATATTCCACTCCAAGGTATTTGTTTCATTTCAGAAACTAGCATAGCAAGGCATCGTCTAGTGTTGTCAAATTTTATGACTCCTAGTGACAAATACAAGGGATTCCCAGGTGGCTCAATGATAATCTGCCTGCATCACAGGAGATGAGGATTCAATCTCTGGGTCAGGAAGATCCTCTGGAAAAGAAAATAGCAACCCACTCCAGTATTCACGCCTGCAAAATTCGATGGACAGAGGAGCCTGGTGGACTACAGTCCATCGGGTTGCAAAAGAGTTGGACAGGACTTAATGACTAAACAACAACAGCAGTGACAAACACATGTCTGGAAATATTTTAATAATTGAACTTTTAAAAAGTTAAGATGATATCGGCAATAATGTTCTGGTCATGTTAAGTATGTATTGAGAGCCCTGGGGTTGTTGGAGGGCAGAGTCAATACCAAAGCTGGCTGGTATAGACTGCAAAGCTGACCATGCACACTTCTTCTAAGTCCTTGCTCCATGGCATTTTGTACCTTGCTTGAAATCAGCCATGATGTGAGTATTTGCACAATGAAAATCAGCAAATACTATAAATTAAGAGACCTTTTCGGAGAAGGCAATGGCAACCCACTCCAGTATTCTTGCCTGGAGAATCCTGTGGACAGGGGAGCCTGGTGGGCTGCCGTCTATGGGGTCGCATAGAGTCGGACACGACTGAAGCGACTTAGCAGCAGCAGCAGCAGCAGCAAGAGACCTTTTATATGGTTTACCAGCATACCATTATTGAGATGTCCTGTCCTTTTATAGGTAAATGAATAAATAAACTGCACATCCAGACGGGCTTCCCTGGTGGCTCAGACAATGTAGAATCTGCCTGCAATGCAGGAGACCTGGGTTCCATCACTGGCTTGGGAAGATCCCCTCTAAGAGGACACAGCAGCCCACTCCAGTATTCTTGCCTGGATAATCCCCATAGACAGTGGAGTCTGGCAAGCTACAGTCCATGGGGTCACAAAGAGTGGGACACGACTGAGCGACTAAGCACAGCACACATACAGAATTCCTATTTTAATTTTGTGAGATCTATGATTATTAGAATATTTAAAGTTTGATTTTCCATTATTTTCTATTTCGAGATTACTAACAAGACTAACTTTTCTCCCATATCTCATAACTGAGTAGTTCACAATAGCCTTTTTATGTAGTTTTTTAACAAAATATTGCTTTATACATGTGCAAATGCACATATAATTATATACAATTATAATATTGTACAATATTATACAACTGCCTGAAATTGTATATAATTGTTTTTCATTATTTTTTTAGAGAAGTGATTGATTCACAGCAAAGTTGAGAATAGGCCAAGATTTCCCATTTACTTCCTACTCCAAAACCTATATAGCCCCCTCATTAACAGCATCCCCCACCTTCCCCCACCCAGTGGGACATTTGCAACAATTGATGAATCTAGACTGCTGCAATCTAATGAGTCAAAGTCTATAGATTTCTTTCTGATATTCTTTTTGTGTTGTGCATTCTCTGGGTTTAGACAAATGTACCCATTCTTATTGTATCACGAAGCGTATTTTCACAGACCTATAAATTCTGCTATCTGCCTATTTATCTCCGATGCCCCTTCCAAATCACACATATTCTCCTGTCTTACATTTTGCCTTGATCAGAATGTCATAGTGTTGGAATCATAAAGCATGTAGCCTTTTTGGATTTGCTTCTTTCATTTAGTAGTATGCATTTAAGCTTCTTTCATGTCTTCTTCTTTTTTTTTTTTACATTCTTTTTTTTAATAAATTTATTTATTTTAGTTGGGGGCTAATTACTTTCCAAAATTGTAGTGGTTTTTGCCATACATTGACATGAATCAGCCATGGGTTTACATGTGTTCCCCATCCTGAACCCCCTCCCACCTCCCTCCCCATCCCATCCCTCTGGGTCATCCCATTGCCCCAGCCCTGAGCATTTGTCTCATGCACCGAACCTGGAATGGTGTTCTGTTTCACATATGATAATATACATGATTCAATGCTATTCTCTCAGAACGTCCCACCCTCACCTTCTCCCTCAGAGTCCATAAGACTGTTCTATGCATCTGTGTCTCTTATTCTGTCTCGCATATAGGGCTTTCATGTCTTCTTATGTCTTGATAACTCACTTCTTTTCAATAGTGAACAATGTTCCCTTGTCTGAATATGCGTGCACGTGTTTTCAGTTGCTTTAGTGATGTCTGACTCTTTGATACCCTGTGGGCTGTAGTCCACCAGATTCTGTCCGTGGAAACCCTGATGATGACATATGATGTGGAGAATATTTTCACTTGCTTATTTACTATCTCCGTATCTTCTTTGGGGCAGCATACATTCAGAACTTTCAGTTCAGTTCAGTTCAGTCACTCAGTCCTGTCCAACTCTTTGTGACTCCATGGACTCCAGCACTCCAGGCTTCCCTGTCCATCACCAACTCCAGGAGCATACTAAAATTCATGTCCATTGAGTTGGTGATGCCATCCAACCATCTCATCCTCTGTCGTCCCCTGCTCCTCCTGCCTTCAATCATTCACAGCATCAGGGTCTTTTCCAGTGAGTCAGTTCTTCACATCAGACGGCCAAAGTACTGTAGTTTCAGCTTCAGTGTCAGTCCTTTCGATTAACATCCAGGACTGATTTCCTTAGGTTGAACTGGTTGGATCTCTTTGTCGGCCAAAGGACTCTCAAGAGTCTTCTCCAACACCACACTTCAAAAGCATCAATTCTTCAGTGCTCAGTTTTCTTTATAGTCCAACTTTCACAACCATACATGATTATTGGAAAACCATAGCTTTGACTAGATGGACATTTGTTGGCAAAGTAATGTCTCTGCTTTTTAATATGCTGCCCAGGTTGGTCATAACTTTTCTTCCAAAGAGCAAGCATCTTTTAATTTCATGGCTGCAGCCACCATCTGCAGTGATTTTCGAGACCCCAAAAATAAAGTCTGTCACTGTTTCCATTGTTTCCCCATCTATTTGCCATGAAATGATGGGACCAGATGCCATGATCTTAGTTTTCTGAATGTTGAGTTTTAAGGCAACATTTTCACTCTCCTCTTTGACTTTCATCAAGAGGTTCTTTAGTTCTTCTTTGCTTTCTGCCATAAGGGTGGTGTCATCTGCGTATCTGAGGTTATTGATATTTCTCCTGGCAATCTTGATTCCAGCTTGTGATTTTTCCAGCCCAGCGTTTCTCATGATATACTCTGCATATAAGTTAAATAAGCAGGGTGACAATATGCAGCCTTGACATACTTCTCTCCTGATTTGGAACCAGTCTGTTGTTCCATGTCCAGTTCTAACTGTTACCTCTTGATCTGCATACAGATTTCTCAAGAGGCAGGTCAGGTGATCTGGTATTTCCACCTCTTTCAGAATTTTCCACAGTTTGTTGTGACCCACACACTCAAAGGCTTTGGCATAGTCAATAAAGAAGAAATAGATGTTTTTCTGGAACTCTCTCACTTTTTTGATGTTCCAACAAATGTTGGCAATTTGATCTCTGGTTCCTCTGCTTTTTCTAAATCCTGCTTGAACATCTGGAAGTAAACAGTTCACATACTGTTGAAGCCTGGCTTGGAAAATTTTGAGCATTACTTTGCTACTGTGTGAGATGAGTGCAATTGTGTGGTAGTTTGAGCATTCTTTGGCATTGCCTTTCTTTGGGATTGGAATAAAAACTGACCTTTTCCAGTCCTGTGGCCACTGCTTAGTTTTCCAAATTTGCTGATATATTGAGTGCAGCACTTTCACAGCATCATCTTTTAGGATTTGAAATAGCTCAACTGGAATTCCATTACCTCCACTAGCTTTGTTTGTAGTGATGTGTCCTATGGCCCACTTGACTTTGCATTCCAGGATGTCTGGCTCTAGGTGAGTGATCACACCATCATGATTATCTGGGTCATGAAGATCTTTTTTGTACAGTTCTTCTGTGTATTCTTGCCACCTCTTCTTAATATCTTCTGCTTCTTTTGGGTTGATATCATTTCTGCCCTTTATTGAGCCCATCTTTGCATGAAATGTTCCCTTGGTATGTCTAACTTTCTTGAAGAGAACTCTAATCTTTCTCTTTCTCTTGATTTCCTCTATTTCTTTGCACTGATCACTGAGGAAGCCTTTCTTATCTCTCCTTGCTATTCTCTGGAATTCTGCATTCAGATGAGTATATCTTTCCTTTTCTCCTTTGCCTTTTGCTTCTCTTCTTTCCAGAGCTATTTGTAAGGCATCCTCAGACAACCATTTTGCCTTTTTGCTGTCTTTTTGTTGAGGATGGTGTTGATCACTGCCTCCTGTACAATGTCAGGAACCTCTGTCCATAGTTCTTCAGGCACTCTGTCTATCAGATCTAATCCCTTGAATCTATTTGTCAGAACTTTATCTTGTTAAAAAAAAAATCTAATTGCTTGTTTGCTGTTTGGGTACTAGTGTAATGCTTGCCTAATACTTCTATTTTATAATGCAATATTATAAAATATTAGTGTAATATTAGCATTACTTCTTTAAATAACTGGTAGAATTTGCCAAAATATCCTTCTAGGCCTCTGCACATAATGTTTATGTTTTTCCTGATTGCTTTCTAAATTTCTTCTGTATCTTTACATTTTAGCAGTTTGATACAATGTCTCTAGGCCTGTATTTTATGGGGAAGATGACACTTTTAAGTTTTATATTCTTTGAATTTCTTGGGTCTTCAGCTTAATGTTTTTCTTTATTTTGAGAAAATGCTCAGGTATTATCTCCTCAATTTTTTTTCCATTTCCTCTTTTCCTGTGAGATGATAATTATCCTCATGTTCACCCACCTGATATTGTCCCAAAGTGCAGAGAGCTCTTTTCCATATTTTGTTTTCTCTCCAATTACTCTTTGTGTTTCACTTGGGGTAATTTGTATCGACCTGTCTCTAAGTTTACAGATTATTTCTTTGGCTGTGTTGAATTTACAGATATCTCTACTGGTGTCATTCTTCATCTCTATCACTTGCTTTTCATTTCTAGTATTTCAACTTGATTATTTTGCGTAGCCACTATTACTCTGCTAAAATTACTTACCTGTTCTCACACACTGAAGCTTTTCTGTAAGAGCTTTCATCATATTAATACTAGTTATTTTAAATTCCCTGTCTGATGGTTCTAATGTAGGGGTTGCCTATCAGTATTGTTATTTTGTTTGGCTTTTTAAAATTTTTTTGGCAATGCCATGCAGCATGCAGGATTGGGTAGTTCCCTGACCATAGATTGAACCCCAGGCCCCCTGAATTAGGAGCTCACAGTCTTAACCATGGGACCACCAGGGAAGCCCCTATTTTGATTGGCTTAGTTCTTGATGGTGTGTTCTTATTCTGGCTCATTATGTATCACTGAAGTGTTGGTCAAAAGCCGTATATCATGTGTATGCCAATGGAGACTGGAGTAAATTCTCTTGTTTGGCTGGGCCATCTACCATCAGAGCTCAAACAATACTATCTAGATATGGATTTGTGTCCTTTGTTTGCTGTATTTAACAACCTCAGTACAAACTCCTCTTGTATTCTTTGTAGCTGCAGCTTCAAGGGGTTCTACATTCTGATGACGACCCAAAATTAATTTTCAAAATTTAGTTCAGTCAATGACCCCACTTTCCTTTGGCGCTTTTGCCTGGGAAAATCAGAGTACACATGCCATTTGGCTATAGAGTTGTGACTTTTTTCTTAGATATTATGGTAACTAATTGCCTTGTGACTCAGGTCTAATGTAGCCAAGAAATTCTGTGACTTACAGATTATCTACTGTTTATCCTTATTGTTAGGATAGGAGAGATGTTCTTTTCCACATTTTATATTGTAAAGTCAATACTTCATAGAAACTGAAAGGTCTTGTTTAACTTTTTGTTTGCTTTGTATCACTGGCTCTCTGAGAAAACATACAACCACATTTGACTTGTGTGAACTATTTTCTGGATGGAAATAGACTGGGAAGAAGCAGTTAAAATAAATGATTGTTGCTAAAATTAAATGTATTATTAGCATAGCAGGGCCGATAAAACAGTCTTCCTTGAATCATTTATGGAAATGCATATTTTATAAGGATATGACAATTTGATTATCAGAAAAATATATTTCACAGCAATTAATCAGATTACACACATTAAGTCCACAAAGTGTGTACTCTTTGAGAGGCTTGGAACACTTTACAGACCATGTTCACTGCTTGAGTTTACGTTTGCAGTTCTGCTAGATGCAAGCCTGTCTTGTAAAAAGAAATAAATAAGAGAGAGAGACAGAAAGAAAAGAAAAAGGTGTAAGTTATCTACTGTGCAGCTATAGTAATCCAGCTATTTTAAGCATATCCTTCAGTGGGAAAACTGACTTCACTTATCTCCTTGCAACCAAGTTCACACTTGGAAAGCTCCAGTTCATCGAGTGCTTTAACATGTTATCCAGTTAAGAAGAGGCCAGTCTCATAAAGTGATGTCTGGGTAACTGAGCTGTTGATCAAGGTTTTGTCTTCTCAGATACTTCCTATTGAGATTCATAGACTGAGACTTGAGTGACTATATAGAAAAATTTCTTTTGCCCCAGACTTTTTATTCCCCCCTAGTTTATAGGGAGGGATGAGGGGTACAATTTGTGAATTTGTGTGTGTATATATATACACACATATACACAGAAGTATAGTTGATTAACAATATTGCCTTATTTTCAGGTGTACAGCTAAGTGATTCATATATATATATATATATACACACACACACACACACACACACACGTATCTATTCTTTTCAGAGTCTTCACACATATGGATTATTATAGAACATTGTGTAAATTTCTATTCTTTATATATCATTTAATATTTATGATTATTCATTAATAACCTGTCAGGAAAACACTTTCAAAAGGAGATATCTATTTGATTCTATATTTAATAGTGCTTAAAATGTTGTGTCCAAAGCATACAATTAATAAGATTTTACATTTCTTTAATCACAAAGCAATAAATGTTGTTTCCAAATAAATTATAGGAATATGGTTTTTATAATCCTAATTCCAAATCCATAAAAAGTTAACTACTATAAACAAAATCTTAATTAACCTTCAGACTGAGATTGCAGAGTAAATTTCTCTCTGTATGTTTTTATTTTTAAATCAATCAAAACTATGGGAATAAGAAAGCAAAATAGAAAAGACAAGTCTGATGACACCAGAGGACAACTTTGTTTTCCAATCACAAAAAGAATAAGAGGCTGTCAAGAGCAATAAAAATTGGACAAAGTTGGAAAAGGATTTCAAGAGACTGATTTCTTAAAGCAACTGTTTCCTTTCGTCTTTAGTCAGCTGGGGCACGAATATCATGAGACACTTATTACAAAATAGTTTTGGTGTATTTATCCAATGATACTGTAGACTAAAAAAATATATTCACCACCTAAAAGTCGATAGTTATGGTTTATTCAGCAGAAATTCTTAGGACTTTGGTTCTGTGAAGTATTAGCTTAAGTAATCCTGAAGGAACTGCTCTGAGGAGGAGGTGAGGGGTAGGGTGGGGGAAACCAGGATATATGGGAGTATTACAGCAAAGGACAGGAAGTTTCAAGTCTATGCAAGATGCAGGAGTTTGGGATCACTGAAATCGTTTCTTTGATATGCACCTCAGCTATCTGGGGCCAATATCCTGTTTTCACATCCAGAGTTTCCCCAGAGTTTCCCCAGGGCAGTGGGGAGTGGCTACAGTCTGATGGCTGCTGGAAGGCAGGTATTCTTTCCTTCCTGAATCCCCTCAGGGCTCACCAGTTCACCTCCGGTGGTGGCTGCAGTTGCTGGTGACTGTGACATCCTTGTTTACTGATACAGCAGGAAATACTCCATTTCTTAATTAATAAAAAGGACAAATGTTAAAACTCAGTGTAATGGAAACACTGTATCAAAGATTAGTGACACTAGTACAGTTTATCTTTCTAGTTTAATTTCTTGAAAAATAATTAAAAACCAAAGGGCAATCAGAATATTTTCCCTGGGGAAGAGTAGGCTCCACCCACTTCATTTAACATGCACATGCTTTATTTTTAAATGGATTTTCATTCATTTTAAACGATCCCTGCTGTTAGTTTATCATAAGAACAACTTTACCCTGAGTAACAGCTCCTTTACCTCAGTCATACCATATTTCCCGTTCTTTGAAATTCATTGTGTGAGATTCTTTCCTCATTACTCTATGTTGTCGATTTCACCTGCTATATGACTAAAATCAATCTCCAAAAAACATTTGACTGGGGGGAAAAGTGATGGATTTGAAATACATTATCATATTACTAACTAACTTATTCAGTGAACCTCTCATCTTGGACTCATGTTCCATTAAACTGATCAGAAGAGACTTGTGATAAGAGTGTGAAAGACAAGTTTAAGACTAAAGAGCCAGAATTCAATCATTTTCCTGCTGTGCTCATAAGAATGTGAGACTCAAGATCTGTATCAGTTAATGAAAGTTCCACTGAATCCCAAGGATCTCAAGATGGCAAATTTCCATTTATTTTTAAATACTGGAGCAAAGGCAGCCTTTTATGGTAGGAATCTTCATCTGAGTTTCTTTCACTTGTATGAGCTCAAACTCTGTATTTTTTATGGCCTGTTTAATAACGTCAAAAATAATCAAGTTTAAATTCATTTTATTTTCTCTTTTCATCAATACTTTCTAGAAATATTTTTAGTGGAAATCATATTTAACACATGTACTTTACTCCTACATTTTCATAGGTGTAAGGACTGTCTCCTTTAATTTATATCTCTTTTAATTTCCAGTTGCTCAGCTCATTAACTTTCCCTGTCCTTGTTGACACAGATTGTGATTGCTTCACTAAGCAAATATATAAATATTCATAATTCACCATGATAATTAATATCTAATTTATTCTGACCCAAGTTTGTTGAACTTTCAAATTTATGTTGACTTTATTTATAAAGGTAAGAGACAGATAATCCAAGACAGAAAATTTTTAATCATGAAT
Organism: Okapia johnstoni; assembly: GCA_024291935.2. Taxonomy (NCBI): domain Eukaryota; kingdom Metazoa; phylum Chordata; class Mammalia; order Artiodactyla; family Giraffidae; genus Okapia; species Okapia johnstoni. The sequence goes on along the minus strand of CM044310.1, from coordinate 29,013,507 downwards.
TATAAGAAAAGCATCTTTCCCTTATCTGTTCAGGTAGATGAACTCAGGAATCAAGTGAAGATGGGGTGGAGATACTATTTAAACTAACAGAATACAATTTACAAAAAATCCACTGGTTACAAACAAAGCAGATAAACTTCATGAAGTTGGAAACTTTCCAAGGGTAGGACTGTGTACTACCCATTTTTGTATGGACAAACCCTAGCACAGTGAGATTTAATGTATGATGTTTATTTTCTTGAGTAAAGTGATCACTGAATCACTAGATGAGTGAATGCATCGGTGAATGTACCACTTTTCTAGGCAGCTTGAATGTGCTTAGAATCTACCACACTGCTTCAAAAGCACTTGTGCAACCAAGGAAATTCTGATCTGGACCTATCATCAGTGAATTCTTGCTTCTAATCCCCTGTCTGAACTGATATGATATACCCTGAGGTTATATTTTCTCATCTGTATCTAGATGTGTCCCACTTACAGTAAATAGATTGCAAGAAAAGTACCTAAAAAGTTTCATAAACTGTACAGACAAGTTGTTCCATAAGACCTTTAACCTCCAAGCTGGTATTCTGTGTTCATTTCTTCTTTTCTCTCAACTATATGGATATTCTATTTCAGTTCAGTTTGGTTCAGTTGCTCAGTCATGTCTGACTCTGCGACCCCATGAATCGCAGCATGCCAAGCCTCCCTGTCCACCACCAACTCCTGGAGTTGACCCAAACTCATGTCCATCGAGTCGGTGACGTCATCCAGCCATCTCATCCTATGTCATCCCCTTCTCCTCCTGCTCCCAATCCTTCCCAGCATCAGGGTCTTTTCAAATGAGTCAACTCTTCACATGAGGTGACCTAAGTATTGGAGTTTCAGCTTCAACATCAGTCTTTCCAATGAATACCCAGGACTGATCTCCTTTAGGGTGGACTGGTTGGATCTCCTTGGAGTCCAAGGGACTCTCAAGAGTCTTCTCCAACACCACAGTTCAAAAGCATCAATTCTTCGGTGCTCAGCTTTCTTTATAGTCCAACTCTCACATCCATACATGACCACTGAAAAAACCATAGCCTTGACTAGATGGATCTTTGTTGACAAAGTAATGTCTCTGCTTTTTAATATGCTATATAGGTTGGTCATAACTTACCTTCCAAGGAGTAAGCGTCTTTTAATTTCACGGCCGCAATCACCATCTGCAGTGATTTTGGAGCCCCAAAAATATTTTAAAATATGTTTTTAAACGTGTTTTCACTCAGAATAATTGATACAAAGCGTAAACTTCCACTGTATTGGTAAGACATGAAATCTACCAAAAGACAAAAGTAGAGCCTACATATGCTCCCCAGTATGGCAGACTGAAAAATACAAAACAATTCCACTGGCCAGAAAAGAGGATGAGAACAATGAAAACTATTTTTCTCTCCTGTTACCTGCAAGACCCTGTCAGAGATGATCTATATTTTCAAAAAAAAACCCAATTGTTTTTTTTTATCATTTGTTATTTGGGGCTAGCCCATGAATCTTTAACAGGAACATATGAAAACTCAACTTTAGCTCAATGGTGAATATAAATGACAATCAATACTTTTGCTTCCTACACACAGGAAGAAATTAATGAACAAGATGACATCAGAACTAATGCAGGCTATTTGCAGTCTTTCCTCAGCCTTGCAATAAACTCTTGGAAAACTGTATCACTGACACAAGGAGGAAAATCTCACAATATTTTAGCTTTTTTTCCCCTCTAAATTGAATGTCATTGCTGTGATTAAACTTAGTTTGACTGATAACATTGAAGCCACTTTGCATGTAGAGTTAGTCCCTATACCTAAGGAGATATTGGTAAAATTTTCTTCTCTGTGTGTATGCGCAGTTGTTCAGTTGTGTCCGACTCTTTGAGACCCCATGGACTGTAGCTCCTCTGTCCATAGGGTTTTCTAGGCAAGAATACTGGAGTGGGTTGCCATTCCCTTCTCCAAGGGATCTTCCCGACCTGGATCTCTTGCATTACAGGCAGATTCTTTACTGTCTGAGAACATTTCTGGTCATTTTCAGTGAGCTTCTTGATATTTTCACCCTTGTTCAGTGATTCTAATAAAATATTTATTTGAAGTTACTTAGGTTTGACACTTCTTTGGATTTCTGGTATCATCCATCATCATTTCAGTGTAAGAAATTACTTCTTTACTTTATCATAATCTCATTCAGAAAATCTTCATTCTTCACTAAATGTCAACTCACAGCTGTTCTGCTGTGGCCTCCACAAACAAGTGTAGATGTGCTTTTTGGTTTATTGGATTTTCTTTTTTAGATTATCTGCCACAATATATTGCAATTCATTAAATTAATAATTTATACTCTCTTTCCTGGTATCTTACATGTTTCATTCTGTTGCCTATAAAATGTGAATGATAGACAATAACATAGTATACAGAATACAAAGCATCTTTTCATAGACCTATAACAAGCTTCAAAAATTTTTTAGAAAAGCTTAAACAGGATAAAATAATACTAACCATTGCAGAGGCCAAGAAATGTTATATTTTCCTTTCATGCTTATTTTGTCTTCCTTTGCTACTTAAAAATGGCACTGGCAACACTAACTTGCCTTTTATAATATAAGTTCATCCCAAATGATTAGCTCAGTACCAAGAGCAGTTGTGTATGTGCTATTGCTTTATTTTAGAAACATAAAACTTCATAATTGGAAAATACCCAAGAGACTATTATAACAAATTCCCTTATTTTATTAATGAAGAACTAGGTATCTGGAGGGTGTAAGATAATTTCTATTTAGGTTGTTGAAGTACTGGCAGGGTATGGTCAAGAACCATAGTACTGAGTTGGCCAAAAATTTCTGTAGGGTTTTTCATAACATCTTACAGAAAGGCTGAAAAAAAAAAAGACTTTTTGGCTAACTCTGTAATTAATCTCAATGTCTGCTGATGGGTAGGCCTGTGCTCCCTCCCAGTAGTTTGGCCTGAGGCAGCCCAGTTCTGGAGTCTGCAGTCTCTATGGTATGGCTATAGGTTCTATGGTAAGGTTGATGGTGACATCCTCCAAGAGGACTTATGCCAACATGCTGCTCTTTACAGAACTGCTGCTGCCAGTGCCTCTGACACCATAGCAGGCCACTGTTAACCTATGCCTCCACCAGAGACTCCCAAATACTCACATGTGTTTGGGACTGCATGTCCTTCTACTCTACCATCTTAGAAGCATGATTTTCCCCATAGCCAGTCCCTCCCATCAGGAAGCTTGCACAAGTCTCTTTTCCTCATGCATCAGAGGGCAGACAGAAGGAAAGCCACAATCACAGAAAACTAACAATGATCACATGGATCACAGCCTTGTGAACTCAAAGAAGCTATGAGCCATACCATGCAGGGCCTCCCAAGATGGGCAGGACAAGGTGTAGAGTTCTGACAAAACTTGACCCGTTGGAGAAGGGAATGGTAAACCAACTCAGCATGAACACCATGAACAGAATGAAAAGGCAAAAAGATATGACACTGAAACATGAGCCCCTCAGGTTGGTAAGTGTCCAATATCCTACTGGGGAAGAATGGAGAAATAACTCCAGAAAAAATGAAGAGGCTGAAGCGAAGTGGAAACATCACCCAGATGTGGATGTCTGATTATGAAAGTATAGTCCAATGCTATAAAGAACAGTATTACATAGTAACCAGGAATGTTAGGTCTGTGAATCTAAGTTAAAGGTAGTCAAACAGGACATGGCAAGAGTGAAAATCAACATATTCAGAATCAGTGAACTAAAATGGATTGAAATGGGTGAATTTAATTCAGATGACCATTATATCTACGACTATGGGCAAGAATCCTTTAGAAGAAATGGAGTAACACTTACAGTCAACAAAAAAGTCTGAAATGCAGTATTTGGGTGCAATCTCAGTACAAAATGACAGAATGATCTTGGTTCATTCCAAAGCGAACCATTCAGCATCACAGTTATAGCAAGGAGAGATAAGAAAGCCTTCCTCAGTGATCAATGCTAAGAAATAGAGAAAAACACTAGAATAGGAAAGACTAGAGATCTCCTCAAAAAGATTAGAGATACCAAGGGAACATTTTATGCAAAGATGGGCTCAATAAAGGACAGAAATGATATGGATCTAACAGAAGCAGAAGACATTAAGCTAAGGTGGCCAGAATACACAGAAGAACTATACACAGAAGATATTAATGACCCAGATAATCACAATGGTGTAATCACTCACCTAGAGCCAGACATCCTGGAATGTGAAGTCAAGTGGGCCTTAGGAAGCATCACTACACACAAAGCCAGTGGAGGTGATAGAATTCCAGTTGAGCTATTTCAAATCCTAAAAGATGATGCTGTGAAAGTGCTGCACTCAATATGCCAGCAAATTTGGAAAACTCAGCAGTGGCCACAGGACTGGAGGTCAGTTTTCATTCCAATCCCAAAGAAAGGCAACACACTAGCCAAGTAATGCTCAAAATTCTCCAAGCTAGGCTTCAACATTATGTGAACCAAGAACTTCCCGATGTTCAAGCTGCATTTAGAAAAGTCAAAGGAACCAGAGATCAAATTTCCAACATCTGTTCAATTATAGAAAACACAAGAGAGTTCAAGAACAATGTCTATTTCTGTTTTATTGATTATGTCAAAGCCTCAGATGTGTAGATTACAACAAACTGTGAAAATTTCTTCAAGAGATGGGGATACCAGAGCACCTTAATTGCCTCCAAAGAAATCTGTATGCAGGTCAAGAAGCAACAGTCAGAACCAGACATGGAACAATGGACTGGTTCCAAGTTGGGAAAGGAGAACATCAAGGCTGTATACTGTCACCCTGCTTATTTACTTATATGCAGAGCACATCATGCAAAATGCTGGGCTGGATGAAGCGCAGTCTGGAATCAAGATTGCTGGGAGAAACATCAATAACCTCAGATATGCAGATGACACCACCCTTATGGCAGAAAGCGAAGAAAAACTAAAGAGCCTCTTGATGAAAGTGAAAGAAGAGAGTGAAAAAGCTGGCTTAAAAGTCAACATTCAAAAAACTAAGAACATGGCATCTGGTCCCATCACTTCATGGCAAATAGATGGGGAAACAACAGAAACAGTGACAGACTTTATTTTCTTGGGCTCCAAAATCTCTGCAGATTGTGTCTGAAGCCATGAAATCAAACGATGCTTGCTCCTTGGAAGAAAAACTATAAGAAACTTAGACAGCATATTAAAAAGCGGAGACATTTACTTTTCCACAAAGGTCCATTTAGTCAAAGCTATGGTTTTTCCAGTAGTCATGTGTGAATGTGAGAGCTGGACCATAAAGAAAGCTGAGCATCAAAGAATCGATGCTTTTGAACTGTGGTGTTGGAAAAGACTCTTGAGAGGCCCTTGGACTCCAAGGAGATCAAACCAGTCAACCCTGAAGGAAATCAATCCTGAATATTCATTAGAAGGACTGATGCTGAAGTTGAAGCTCGAGTACTTTGGCCAACTGATGAGAAGAGCCGACTCATTAGAAAAGACCCTGATGCTCAGAAAGTTTGAAGTCAGGAGCAGAGGACAACATGTTTGGATGGTATCCCTGACTTGATCAATATGAGTTTGAGCAAGCTCTGGGAGATGGTAGAAGGACAGGGAAGCCTGGCATGCTGCAGTCCATAGGGTTGTAAAGAGTCAGACATGACTGTGCGACTGAACTGAACTGACCTGGGAGATAGGGACAACGGGGAAGACTGACATGCTGCAACCCATGAGGTTGGAAAGAGTTGGACACAACTGAGCAACTGAAAAGCTTATTATAATTTCTATTTCAATGCCAAATTTATCCTTTTCACTAGACAACCAATGTGTTCTTTAGTACAATTTTTGTTTGTGACTATCCCGTATTATCTCATGAACTGTACTGAAAAGTGAAAGTGTTAGTTGCTCAATTGTATCTGACTCTTTGCGACCCCACAGACTATAACCTGCCAGAGCTCCTCCTTCCATGGAAATCTCCAGGCAAGAGTAGTAGAGTGGGGTTACCATTCCCTTTTCCAGGTGATCTTCCCAACCGAGGAGTTGCACCCGGTTATCCTGCATTGCTGGCAGATGCTCTACCATTTGAGCCATCAGAGAAGCCTATGAAGTGTATTAGGGTTCTCCAGAGAATGAAAACAAATAGGAGGTAGAGAGGGAGAGAGAGAGAGATAATAGAGGACAGAGAGAGAGGGAGAGAGAGAGACACCGTTTTATTGTGGCTTACTTTATCATGTTTCACAGATTTTGTGTTTTATACAAATTGAAGGTTAGAGGCAACCCTGCCTCAAGTAAGTTACTTGGCACCTTTTCCCCAACATCATTTGCTCAGTATGGGTCTCTGTATCACATTTTGATGATTCTGCAATATTTCAAACTTTCTATTATTATTATATTTGTTATGGTGATCTACCATTACTGATCTTTGATCAGTGACCTTTGGTGTTACAACCACAACTCTCTGAAGGTACAGATGATAGTGAGCACTTTTTAACAGTAAAGTATGTTTAATTAAAGTATGTACATTACTTTTAAGGCATAATGTGTTTATACACTTAATAGAGTACAATAGTGTAAACATAATTTTAGATGCACTGGGAAACCAAAAATTCATGTGACTTACTTTATTGCATTATTAGCTTTATTGCATTGATTTATTGTAGTGATCCTACAATATCTCCAAGGTCAGTCTGTATGTTAAAAGAAGATATGTTATAAGAATTGGCTTGTGTGATTAAGGAGGCTGAGTAAGTCAAAAACTGGAGAATGGAGACCGCCACGGTATAATTCAGTCCAAGTTCAAAGGCTGGAAAACCAGGGAGCGGATGATATCAGTCTTGGTTCTAGTCTGGAAGTCAAAACCAAAGCAAACCAAAGTCCAACAGCAGGAGAGGACTGATGAATCAGATCAAGCAAAACAAGCAAATTCTCCCTTCCTCTGCTTTTTTGTTCTAGTCTAATATTTGGTGGATTGGATGATGCCCGCCAGCATTTTTGAAGGTCACCTGTTTTCCTCAGTCAGTGGATTCACATGTGGATCAATTGCCCTTCTGGAAACAGCTTTGCAGACACACCAAGAAATGATATTTCACCAGCTCTATGAGCATCTGTGTGTCGTGGATCATCCTGCTCACTGAACCCAGGGCAGGCAAGGCACAAGCTAAGAGGCTGAAAGGATACTTGAGGAGCCATAGGAACTGCAGACACATTTATTCTCCTTGGCTGGCATGGCAGCCATAACATAACCTAACACAACACAACCTCTCTCTTGGCTGACACAGCAGCTGTAGCAGTAGACATGCTATGTTCTCTCCTCTTGTGACTAACCCAACAAACACATCTGTGATACAGCAGTAATGCCACCACTTTCTTAGGTGGAGCCCATACAGGCATACTACACACAGTAACCCATAACCAAGTGAGTACCTCGTGATGGGCATGCACAGTGTTATAAATGATCTCGGCTATTTCATAGTCATTATTTACAAAACATGGGGTGAGAGAGCCTGAACACTATCTTACCTTTTGCCCTCTCCCCACACTCCACCCCTTCAGGGTCTCTCACCTCAGATTCTATGCACAGTCCATCTTCTGTGATATTCCCTTGGCGAGTAATGCTAACCCTTGGATTTACATCTTACAACAGCAGTAGAGGCTACAACAACAAACAGTTATATCCCCAGTAGATAGCAAAACCCAATGCCAGCTATCACCTGGAACAAATGTTGCAGTCCTTGCCTTCATAGGGCTAGAAGAGCCACTCACCGCATATGGAGTGCCTCTATTTTCCATGGTCCAGTCCAGTCCACCATCTGTCCTATGAAATTGCAGGAAAGCCTCCACAGGGGCAACTCCTCTCCTGCAGAATTTGTATTAAGGACCCTCAAAACCTCCATAGGCACTGGTCCCACACCTTCAAGGAGGGGTTATTTGCAGCGTTCACAGTTCACCCACATGATTACACTTTTCTAAATCTGAGGATACAGCCTTTACAGTACATTGTCTACATCATAGGACACAGCCTTGACAGTATACCTCTGCACAGATCGGCCCACACTAGCATCCATGTAACATGTATGGGACCCCTGCCAGCTCGGGCCCCCTTCAGTGGCTTCACACTTTCAAAATGGCATCTTGCATGCTGTCCCTCTACTTCTTTCAGTAAGGAGCTGCAAAACCCCCCAGAGGCCACAGGCCCACTCCTGTGTCCCAATGTCGCAAAAGTCATGCCTCCAAGTGCTCCCCATGAGTTTGCCAAAACTGTTTACCCAAGTTGACTAACTCTGCCTGAGTATTGGTCAGTCAATACGCTGTGTATTCAGTCAGATTAGGGCAGCTTGAGGATGCTCACTCTCTCCTCCCGCCCCCGGACCATTGGCTGCTCATGCTTCACTTTCTGCTGCACAATCGACCTTGTTAACAAGCAGGGACCCAGTCTCAAAATGTTCATCATCTCCGTCACTTAGCGCCTCACTGTCAGAATGCTGGTTCTTGCTCTAATGCCAATATATGTTGCTCTAGTTTTCCCAAGCATCTCTGCACATTGCTCACCAGCGCAGCATCCTGGAGAGTACTATCCATATTCACCTTCAGGGCACTCAAGAAAATCCATGCCACAGTGCCAGCTGCAGTCCGTGACACCTTGTTCAGCAAATGGAAACTCACTGCCTGTAATGCCTTATCAATGCTATCAGGTGACCCGTCTACCGCCTCCCAGTTTTCCACCAGAGATCATCCTGAGAGAATCGCAGCCACATGGTACCATATGCTATATGGTGGCCACTGGCTTTCTCCATCTAGTGGAGCCTCAGGCTCTACTACCCACTGGGTATCCTGCCAACTATGCCAACTGTGTCACTGATCATCCTGTTCTCACTGTTCCCTGAACCAGGGTAGGCAACACACGAGCTAAGAGACTGAAAGGATACTGGAGGAGCTATAGAAACTGCACACATGTTTATTCTCTCCTGGCTGACGCAGCAGCTGTAGGAGTAAGCATGCTATATTCTCTCCTTTCATGGCTGACCCAATGGAGACAACTATGATGCAGCAGTAATGCCGCCACTTTCTTAGATGGAGCCCATTCTTAGGTGGAGTTGGTTTCTTAGGCATACCACACACAGTGACCCGTGACCAAGCGAGTATACCTCGTGACATGAATGCACAGCACTATAAATGATCTCAGTTGTTACATAGTCATCATTTACGAATCTTGAGGTGAGAGAACCTGAACATGCCATCTTGACTATTTTGCTCTCTCCCCACAATTCGTTAGCCCAGGAAAATTGTCACATTAAATTAACCATCATATGCCTGCCTCTTTTCAACCTATCACTCCTCCACATCTGCTTAAATCACACAATCTCCAGTAAAGAAAATAACAAGGTCATAATTTCACCTAACAGGATATAATATCCTGCCTACAACAAAAACTCATAATTTCCTTTCCCAGAGAGAAGGTAAAGTCCTTGAATGATATTCACTCTTCTCTTTATATCACATCGTAACTTAAATCCTGTGATGTTAAATCAACAATGCTTAAACAGTATAATAAAGTCAGGACATCTTATCTTACATGATAAGGAAAGACTAGAAGAGAGAAAACAAAGATATCTGCTCAATATATGTACTAAAATATTCATAATCTGATAAAGAGAAAGGACTCATAATTACAGTCCTTGATTTTGTAACTGGTCACATGATCATAGTTGGTATTTATAACTACCCATTTTTTACTACCCATCTTATATTCCCTATGACTTCAGAAAATACCTCAGCTAGTCATGGTTCTTTACCTGATGAGGTGATCCTTATTCTTGAGGGGTCTGGACCATTACTAACTTTACCTGGAGTTTCCACTGATATTGATCACAGTCCATGGTAATACTAAGAGATGCCCGGTATTACAGATATACTTTTCCTTATCTACATCATGGAAGAGTAGTCCAATTTCCTTCTGGTAATCAGGATCAATAATCTCAGCCAATACCTTAGCTTTCTGTTTTGCCTTTTGATTCAGAAGCATGAAGAAGCCAGAGTGGCTGAGTGTCAGTCTTAAGTCTCAGCCCAGTGAAATCACTGTTGTGTCTTTTGGTAGATGCCTTCCTCCCTTTGGAACCTCTAGGTCAGCAGAGCATTAAGTTTTGGGAAAACAAGCAAAAATTTTACTTGTGTGTCACTGGGGGTAACAGGTCCAGGATTCCAGGACTCGTGAATCTTGACTCTCAGAGAATCAGCACTATATGCTGGAGAAGCTTGCCAATTGTGTTGGCTCAAGCATCTGTAATTTCAGAGGGAGATCTGTGTATGGCTGGAATTCCTCTATCATCTGGAAGAGGTTGAGACAATGAGTCTGTGAAGAGAGGAATTAATACCCATGGGATCTCATTTGGACGCACTGATGAGTAGCCTGTACTGTACCTAAGAAGTGGAGATTCACTAATACACACAACTATGCTGTTACTGCTGTCATTATTATTAATTCATAGAATATTTGTACTAGAAGGAATTCTACAGATCCTCTTTATGGTCAGTCTTAGTGCAAACATTAGGAAGGCAAACAAGAAAACTGATCAATGTCTTTCCATGGGCAGCAAGCTGACCTACACCCAAGAGTGGTTTGGAAACAATAGAAACTCAAGTTTAATAGCTTAAAAACTATGAGCTGAGTTAAAGGGCCTTAATCATGGTCTACATTGATCACATTCTGCTAATAATTGCATATGACATTTTTATATTTAAAATGTGTGTCTTTGTATTTCTATGCTTATCTTATGTAGTAATTTTATTTTACAATTACAAATTTACTTAGGGGTTATGATTTTTACCCATTATTGACCCGTAGTGCTTAGTGAAGTGCTCAAAAAGGAACTCAATGACTATTTATAAATATCACAATAAGCAGATAGATTAACTCTAGATAGTCCTAGACTATATTCTGGGGCTTGAAAAACATTATAGGGTTACAAATAGTTCCATTAAATAGCATGGAAGAATATTTTTCTCAGTCAAACATTAAATGTTTTCATCTATTTCCGTCATCTCAAATTCATGAATATATTGAAGTGAACTAGACATTTGGCAGTGGTGTTTGTGGTCATATGTTTTAGGATATAAAGATGATTCATTCTACCAAAATAACATGTTGCAAAATCAGAACTTTGATTCAATTTCTCAAGAAGAATTTCTAGATGTCCCCCAAACTCTGAATGTTAATTATTTTCCTGTGATTCTTGGCAACAATATATGCTTGGCATAAAGGCTGGTCTAATCTAATACTCATTTCAAATAAAAGAAAATAAGATGAATCAAATTTGAGGGGAGAATTCAAGACATTATATCATGTCATTTCATTTTATTAAAAGAAGCTGCATTCTTTTTGGCCAGTAATATTACAGTGATAATCCTCTGTTTTTGTTTTTTGTTTTTGTTTCATTTTTTGCCAGATGAACAGAGGACATGCTTTTGAAAGCATTGCTATCATAGTAAAGCCTAAGATCAAGCAATTAGTAAAGTCCAGAGATGATTAATGAATTAAAAGAGCAAAGAAGTGAATGTATTATTCCTTAAGAATGCTTCTTTGCTTTTATTTTTATGTCTACTCTCTACTGTTTGAACTTGGAAATTTTGGATTGGTTATTATTTCCAAAGACTTAATCCTAGTATGATTTTAATATTATTTATAAATTGATAGAATCCATTTTCTTGGTTCTTGAATAAATGTTCTTCAAGGAAATAAAAACTAATACAAGTATTTAGAATTTTCCCATATGAATTTTAAAAAATATTTTATTGAATTATATCCTGCAGCCCTGAATATCTATCTTTCAGTGCTTTTCCTTCTCATGTTTTCTGCATATCGATCTATATTGTTTAACATTCTCTACGACACAATTTGCTATGTTAAGACTTGTCTCTCACCTGAAGGGCTTTTTAATGAGCTGTGCTTTAGCGGTTATTAATTCTTAAGTGCTGACACAACTAAAGAGTCAATGTCTTGTAACCTTTATTTGTAATTTCAAAATGTTTGAATTGACTAACTAAAAGATCTCAGAGAAATGCTGATTGATACAGAACATGGCCATTTGATTTTTGAGAGCTTTATTGTGGAGGAAGTATTGTGGCTGTTCTACAAGCTGCACTGGAGTCCTGGTTACTAAAAAGTTGCCTCTTTACCTTTAACCTTAACCTATACTAGGATTTGCCATTTGTGACTGGTGCACCCTTGGCGAAAACAATTACAGATAGGCAAACAGAGTTTGCCAGTTGTTCTCTCCAATTCAGTTCAGAGGAGAAAAAATAGAATTTTCTCCTAGGATCATAGTCAAAGTTTTGTTCTTGCTGAAAAAGCTGTTCTGAATAGATTAACCTTCAAACATCTGTCAAAATTGTGTGTTTGCACATTAGCATCTGATAAAAGAGAATGTGTCTGTAGGAGTAAAGTCCTTTTTGAGGGGTGCTTGCTACTGGAGTTTAGAAACCTCAAATTGGATGGCCTTGTTAGTACAAGTGCCTGAACTACACTGATGCCGAACAAACCAAAATGTTGGAGTTTGGAGTGAGAAAGTTTTATTGCAAGACCAGGCCAGAAGACAGGTGACTTGTGCTCAAAAATGCCCCAAACTCCCCAAAGGGTTTTAAAGCATTTTTAAAAGCCAGGTGAAAAAGCCAGGTGAGGATGGGGGTTCACAGTGTCTATGATCAGCTTGTGCATATTTCTCTGATTGGCTGATGGTAAGGTCACAGAGGGGGGCCACAGGTTTTAACATTATCAGTCCTTAGGCTTCAGGAGACCTGGGACTATGTGCTCATGGTCATCAAATAGTTAACACCTTCCATTTGGTTGGAGAGTTTTACATCTTCAGAACAACTCAGGAACTGTGCATCGAACAATATTATCTGGGTACTTGAGAGAAAAAATGAGAGAGGGGCCTGTTCCAGGAAGGCCCCATGGGGTCCTGTTCAGTTACAACCTGGAGGTGGAAAAATATATTAAAGAAAAGTGAATGCTTATAGCCAAACATACAGTCTAGTTAAATTAGCTTAAGAAAACATGTGGCCAGGACTGTCTGAACATTTGTCTCAGCTTGAGTAACTTTAGACAGATTTCTTCCTTGCCTGTTTTTTCTCAGAGTATTTGCTTTAGAAAACATGGAATTGCAAATTCCTTCTCTGCTGCTTGGAGATATAAATCTTCTTCCAGTCTTCTGTCAGTTTTTCAACCAGGAATGTCTTTCTCAAGAATTGGGAGCCATCCTTTATAATGGAATCATTGAGAAAATGTCCCTATCTCCCAGTTTTTGTGAGAGGGTCAGCTCCAATTAGCAACTTTGACCAACCCCCAACAACCCCAGGAAAGTCCTCCAATACTTCTCCAGTAACTCACTGCAACACCTAATGTTCTCCTGTCCTTTGTTCCAGCAGAATGAAGTTCAATCTCTCTCCTATTGCAATAGTCCTGATAAAATCTTCTTTGCATGTTTAATTTGTCCCTTGCAATTGTTCTTTGACACATGTACACCATTGTTACTTTAACAAGTTCTCAACAACACATTCGTGAAAAGTCTAATGTTTTCCAACCCATAGAGCTTTGAGGCAGCATTAGTTTTCTTGGTAAAGGGCACAGTTGGCTGTACCAATGTGTCAAGGTATTCTGCTTATCTCCCTTCTCTGTTCATCAACAGTGATCTTAGAAGTAATAGAAGAGTCCATATCTGGTGTACACCCAGAGTCACTCCTATCTCTGCATAGCTAATCTCAAAGAAAAGACACCTGCAATTATTTTATGAGAAATCTTATGGTAGAGGAGGGACCATGGGAAAAGGGTATCTCTTTAGAGGGGAAAAAGAAGAGAATCTGATGTGTGGATCAGTCTTTTTATAATAACTCAGGACATGTCTGGTGCAGGAACTGATGAACAGGGACTTCTAGAGCTGAGGCACTTTGGACCATGGAGAAATGAAATTCCTGAAATTTCCTAAGATATTGGAAACTTTTCTTCCCCAGAAAAATACTACATTAGACGATCTGTCTAGAGCCCCTATGGTTGTCACCAGACAGCTGGGCCAGCCTCGAAGTATTATTTTTGATTCATCGGTCAGAGGCAACACAACAAACTGGGACTGAGCTCATCTCTTGGAGGTCAGATTTCAGTGAAGAGATGGTATCACCTCTTGAATGTCTGATTCCATCACTCTTCCTTATCTTTGAATCAAAAAGAAATTAAATGACTTTATCTAAAAGGACTTGGATTTATGACTAAATGCTCTGTCCTAAACATAGCAACAAAGAGTGAGGGACTTAATGTCTGAAGATTTGCTCCTCTAAGGAACGTGTCCTCTTCACATCTGAGTCCATTCGGGAAGCTAATAGTTTATATTTCTACTGGATATTGCATCACTACTAAGGACAACTTCTTTCCCTGCTGTTATAATCAATATTTGATGTCAAAAACACTTCAGAATGCACAATTCCCAATGACTCTCTTAAGAATTAGACCATGACAGAACACAGAAAGGAGAGTAGACTTCAGAAGAGGGATAGACTACACCTCCATTAACAGAAGAAGACACCAGTTCTTTACACTGGAGAGACTGGTACATGTTATTAGCAGCCTGAACTAAGTAGGGTAAATCTAATGTTGCATAGGACTTTTAGCTTTGTCAGTTTTTCGTGACTTGAATTTTTTTAATTATTGCTTTCTTTCTCCTTAACCTTCATTCCTGATGTAGACATAATTAATAGCCTTCATTGTTGTATAGCTCTTGATAAGCTATTGAAAGGTAACACTTGCAAGGTTCATTTTGGTATTTATTGTTGTTCAGTCATTCAGTCGTGTCTGACTCTTTGCGACCCCATGGATTGGAGCATGCCAGGCTTTATGTTTAAATTTGTCTACATAGATTATTTAATATCATCAGTTTATTGACCCTTGGAGCTGCCTCATGAAAGCAAACTGGTCACTTTTCATGTGACTCTGAATGGATTTCAGGGGTCTTCAGCTGTGAAATTGCAAAGAATATGATACCAATAAATTACTGACATGTATTTCCTGTAGTAGTGGTGTTCATGCTCAGTCACTAAGTTGTGTCCCACACCATGGACTGTAGCCTGCCAGACTCCTCTGTCCTTGGAATTTCCCAAGCAAGAATACTGGAATGGGTTGCCATTTCCTTTTCCCCAGTAGTAGTGGAAACTTCATCAATTAGTTGTCCTCCATCTCATGCAGATCTTGCCAATTTTACTACATATTTTTTCCCTTCTAAAGTCTGACAAATCTCCATTTCACAGAACCTTTTTATTAACAACTTACAATTTTAATTATATTGATATCATGAGTTTGATTATCTTCTAAAACATCCTGTATTATTTTATGACTGCCTTAATATATATCTTTGCCACATTATACTGAAGCATATTTACATTTCTAGATGGGTTGTAAAGAGTTATAGATTCCCATTTGGCTTGTCACAACTTCATGGACTGATTAGATTTTATATTCTCTCATATAGTCCGAAAATCAGCCCTAATAATTGTCATTGCTATTGTGCATTCATTTTTTGCAGTAACTATTACTTTGCATTGTCTTACAGACTATCCACAACATGAATCCAACATTTTACACTCCTTTTAATTATACTTCTATTATTTCCTGAAATTTTAAATAGATTGTCTGTGGACACATCACCCACTGCCCCTTTGAAGAATTGTACTTCTAAAGGTGCTTTCTAAGTTGGATAGAAAGTTCTATCCAACTTATTACAAATAATGCCTAGTTCAATATACTTAACTCTGTTCATTTTTCTTTTGTTTCTCAGGCTTAGCTTTAAAGGTATAGTTTTTATCCTATGGCATCATTCCCATGCATGAATTAAGCTTTCAGTGTCTTCAACAGCTGTTATTCTGCAGAACTGTTTATTTATTGATTGTTCCTTCTGTTAGTTGCATGAACCTTATTAGTAATTTCTTACTTTACATTTGCTATGCCCACATAGGTATAGGTTCTAACTATCCACTTAAGCTTTGTTCATACATTCATTGAATCATGCTTAATCTGGTTACTGACTTGATGATTCCTGGTGTATTTTTTCCAAGGTCTGAGAGCTATAATTTACATAAGAAATTGGATAAACTTCAAGTACCCACATTAAAAAGGATTTGGAAAACAATTCAAACATAGACATTGACTTTAATCCTTAATCATATATTAGGGCCCTACTTCTGGTGCGGTTGGAAAAGAAATGTCTATTGCTTTCTGGTACAGTTTTAGGAGCTGCTGAGTCTCATTATAGCCTGGCTCTTGACAGAGATTTGGTAAGTGTTCTAATTCTGTCCTGTTTTGTGCCCTGGTTTCTATGACTCCTTTGAGTTTCCTTCTGCTTCAGTATTGTTCTCCAAAATAATTGGTCTAGCTGACCCAGGAGCCCAGAGGCCATCATCCGGCACACAGCTTATTTTTAATAGTAAGAAGCCAAACTCAGGTTCATGAGCAAGAAAAAAAAATAGAAGTGGTGTTTTAAGCCACTGAGTTTTAGGGAAATCTGTTGTAAATTATAATTGTGGCAATAACCAATGATATACTCATGTTATACTTCTATACACACATTTAAACAAACACCAGGTATATTAATATTTAAAGCATTTTGGTGGGACAATATATACTTAAACTATTTCATTTATTTTAAATAAGATGAGTAATAGAAAAACCAAATTGAGAAATATGCTTTAAAATAAATTTTACTTCATTTAAAAAGCTTTTGCCAAACTGAAATAAATGACCTCACATTTTCATCTGTAGCTTTAATTCTTAATAAACAGCCATTTCCAATAACTTATGTTGTACTTAAAGATATATAGATTTTCTGTATCTAAATGTTTGAGGCAGATTTCAAATACTTTTATCAAATTCCTTACAGTATTAAGTAATAGCTTCTTAGATAAGCCACTCCATGAATTTTACCTACATCAATAAAAATGTTTGTTACATTATGAAACATGTCATAACAATCTATGGAAACTCTGTTCTTCTAAGCTTCCTACTTTTATGATTACCCTGTGGTTCTTTTCATACTGTTCATGGGGTTCTCGAGGTAAGAATACTAAAGTGGTTTGCCATTCTCTTCTCCAGTGGACCATGTTTTGTCAAAGCTCTCTACCATGACCAGTCTGTCTTGTGTGGCCCTAAAGGCCATGGCTCACAGTTTCATTGAGTGAGACAAGGCTGTGATCCATATGATCAGTTTGGTTAGTTTTCTGTGACTGTGGCTTTCACTCTGTCTGCCCTCTGATAGATAAAGATAAAAGGCTTATGGAAGCTTCCTGATGGGAGGGAGTGGCTGTGGGGGAATCTGGATCTTGCTCTGATGTTTACATTTCTCATGTCCTGAAATCTAACATATGGTCCATGGGCTGGTGCTCTTCATGACTTCTTATGACCCAACACAAGATAAGAACCTACATCAAGAGTGAGCATGTAGAAATTTTTATAGTCATGTAGCATGTAATTCCATCCTCAACTCGCTCAATAAATTACAGGCTGTTAAGTAGTTCAGGTGTTATGCAATTTGCACAAGTGCCCAGTGGTAAGAGCTGTATGCTCCTCACTGGCACCAAAGTAAGAACCTATTACAATGTGTGAACCTTCAGAGTTAGGAGCAAACTGCACTCCTAAAATACATAAAATTTGAGAAAATGTAAATACATGGTTACTTTGTAATTTCTTATCAATATTATTCATTTTTAATCAAGTCCATTTTCAGATAATTGATCATCATTATCTGAATTAGACAAGCAAAATATATGTTATATTATTCAAACCAAAGTTAATGATAACAAAATAAACTTCATAGGGATTTTGTGTCAAGGAAAGACACAACTGTTCTGAGTCTTTGAATATTTCTTTCTTTTGCAGCTCCCTTTCCTACAATTTCAGTTTGTAAATTCCAACCACCTCAGTAACATCAGACTCCAATTTTTATCTTCTCTGCTCAGATTATTGTGCCATTTTTATTCATATACTGAAACCTGAAAGTTCTGGAAAAAATGCTAAAGTCATCACTTCTTTTTCATATTTGCAGCACTTTGTTGTCTAAAATCTAAAAACAGTATTTCCTATATTACCATATATATTGGACATATATTCTGTGTTTCTTCAGATCAAACTTAAACATGAGAATCTAATAGGTGATAATGACATTCCTATAAAGGAAATCAACACCTCTCCTTACATAACAAATGTAATTACTTTCTTTCCTTTTTGATTTACACCATTTAATGGTGATGTTTAGTAATTTTACAAGAAAAGATCTGCTTGTTTTCTACTGTATGAAGAACATTGGGTAATAATATGAAAATGGAAATCCTCACAGACTGACTTTTGTTGACTCCACAACATCTATATAATGACTAAATCTATCTATAATGACTAAATCAAGTTCTCTGCTCTTTAAACCCATGAAGATCCAATTACAAAAATTTATTTTATTTTTATGTGCATTTTCTAAAATACATATGATTGTGTATACATATATATATGGATAATATTTCCTAGCATGAATATTAATTGATGTGGATAAAAATGAAAGCAGCTAACAAATTACCCACAATTAAAAATTAAAGGAGTGGGAGTTAACATATAATAGGATAAGCATAATCAGACTTAAAGGTAATCTGACATAAAAATTACATTTGTTCTGAGTAAGGTAGCATTCTCTTCTTACATTTGCAAATTGGAATACCAATGTGGTTTCATTTAAGTTATACATATTTATTTTACAGCTGTATTTAATGTTATTTCAAAATGTGGAATTGTTAAAACAAAACTTTAATTTGTGTGACAAGAGGGGCTACAGGTAGGAAGAATTTCTTGCCCCTCTATCAAGTAAAGGATTTACAGTATTATAAGAAGAAGAAAATTAAACAAACATGAGCATTACTGTATTACTACTAGAGAAAGGAAAGTTGCAATTGCCTTTATTGGACTGACAATAATATACACCAAGCATCATTTATGATTGACATTAAAGAAATGTTTATCTAAAATGTTCGATGTTAAAGAATGTTTATCTAAAATGTTCGTTACTGTAGGTCATTCTGATATGGTTTGATAAGATCTTTTAATTAACTTATAATTTATATTTATTAAATCAATTCTGAATGTCTTTTTAGACCCAAATAAATTACAATCATGTAGATAGCAATAGATAATCTACATTAGACAGATGGTATAACACTATATACTGTGTTACTGTACGTATATGTGTACAAAAAAAACCCAAGGCATTTATTGTCTTATTTACAATAAATTTAAATGTGAGCATTTGACTGTTTTCCAATTGAAGATAAATAAGTTTCCTGTGGCCGGGAGAACTGTATGATTCAGTATATAAAACATTTCAGTACCTATGACTTAGGGTCCAAGGCTCTTTAGGATACAATAATGCTGACATTCTTTTCAACTTGATTTTCAGTGACCTACAATCAACCTAGGCCATAGAACACTGAAATGAAATACTTAACAGAAAAAAGATAGTATAAAGTAGATAGCATAAAGCATTGTAGAAATGTAGAGGCATAACATTTTATGAAATGCTGCAACTGAGCATGAAGTTTTGATTAAAACAGTAACATTTGTTGAAAGCCTCCTAAGAAGCAGTTAGATCTGCATACATCTTCAGCACCTTTGTGGGTGAGTGAAATGTCCTTTCTCAACAGGTAGAATCCTGGAGAGAAAGGAGAGCACAGTGTCTCTATGGACTCTGATGGAGTCCATAGAGCATTATGGGAATTTTATATTAAAAGTGCAGGAATTAAATGAGTGTGTATGTGCACTATGTCCACCACTCAGCTCCCAGAAGGGTAAATCATTGTGAACCTGGAACAGTATTTCTTGAAGATTCTGACTGGCTGCAATGAAGCCACGGTTGACCAGTTGTTCTCCCATATCTAGAATTCTAATAAACTCACTGATGCCGCATTCATAAATGTGAACAGACCACCAATGATCAGCAGACACTTGAAAAAAAAATTTATGTGAAAGAGGCCAATCTAAACAAATATGAAAACGCAACTTTACAAAACAGATTGTGAAAATTGAAGGAAACTTAAAAAAAAAAAAATTAACACCAACACCAATTAATTGAGAGATAAGTGGAATGATATTCCACCCCAAAAGTAAGAGCAGAATACAGTAAAAAATGAATATTTGGAGAACAGAAAGTGCTCTTGACAGTTAAAAAGTATAAAAACCAAATTGAGAAATACAAATGAATGATGAGGAAAATAAACTTGAAAAAAACTTCCAGAAAGAGAGCAAAAATAAATTTTTGGTTGGAAAATAGTAAAGAAATACAATTAGAAAATATGCAGTTTGGAAGAACAAAATCTGCATAATAATTTTCCAGAAACTGAAAATTACCAACACAATAAATGAAAAATCCCAAAATTGAAAAACAAGTTTCCAGGTTGTGTAGCACAGTAGATGAAAACATGCATTTATTAAGAATACTGTTAAAATGTTTCAAAACACTGGACATGAAGAAACAATACTATAACTCGCCAGAGCGAGAAGCAGAGGTCATTTTACCATAGAAGAATATGAATAGGAGGTAGGCTTTCAGTACTGTGCGTGACTGGTTTCTGTTAAAAGGAACAATCTTATTGCTAGGTTTTGAATCGAAAGTTAATAGGTTTTTTTTACCTTGTAATCTACACAGGACTTTTTTCCATCTTTTGTCACTTTGTTGGGATTCCATAATCTATTCTTATTCCTGTAAAATAACACATGGTTTTGAATGGTCTTAATGAGTCTACTAGAATGCAGCAAAGTTAATAGAAAAGAAATAACAGAAAAATAAGAAAGAGAGAAAGAAATTCAGATGCAGGAGCAATGTGTTTCAGTTCGGGCTGAAGGAAATGTCCTATTTTGCCCCAAATTTTAGAAACTATTCTCAATTATTTGGTGTAATATCTGCATAGGAAAAAATATTCTGAAATCTTCATGGGGAAAAATGGCACATTGTAGATCACTATAAATATCTGTATGAGACATAAAAAATGGAAACTAATAAGATGCTTTAAGCGGGAAGCGGGGAAAGAAGGAAGGGAAGGATGAAAGAAGAATTTTGATTTGAGTGGGAAGAGGGGAAGGAAGGAAGGAAGGGAGGAAGGAAAGAACTTTTCATAATGAAATTTTATCTTCTTTCCTACTGCTTTTGTTCCTGTACCCATATCACTGTGCAATTAAGAGAAAATTCTACAATGGCTCCAAATCTCTAAGTTTCTGTATCCAAATTATACAAAATATGCAAGTAATTAGTTCAGTGCTGTTTCATAATCATATATCAATATGGTTGAACAAGTTTTGTGCAACTTTTCCTTTCCCATTTATTTCCCTTATAAAATCACTGTACCATTATCTTTCTTTTTAAAGACTTTAGTTTTAGAACAGTTTCAGGTTCACAGCAAAATTAAAAGTATGGCACCCAGATTCCCCATGTACCTCTTGCTCTTACAGAAGCAAAGCCTTCCCCATCATTGACATCCCCCACTATATGGAGTGGGAAGCAACATAGAGGAAAGAGGAGGGGCTAGAATGATCTATGTGTTAATAGATATAGTAAAAGGTTGCAGTATGAAACCATGGCTAGTTAACATATAGAGAGAATTATAAATATAGAAATAACTGTAGACACATGTGTACAACAACTTTTTGTGTATATATATATATATATACGTATGTATATATATATATATATACACATATATATGTGTATATATATATATATATACACAACTTCTGTTAGTTAAATGTGACTAGAAACAAAAATACCCTGGTAAAACAAGGACACCAAGCACCTGAATTTGGTTTTTAATATCATTCTCTAAAATGAGAAATCAGTGATCCTTGGAGAAATGACTGATTCTAGAACTGAGCAAGATATAAACAAGTTAAGCCTAAAGTATAGTTACAACTGTGTAAAGAACACACACATTCACATGCACACAAATACACCAACAATGATGAGAGCATGTCAAAAGGACACGGAGCCAACAGAGGGCTCCCAGTTGCCAATGCTGGGACTATCTGAGCAATAAAATAAGTAGCATTTAATTACAACTTAGAGTATACAATACATATCCATGAGTCTACATTGATACATATAAATGATTTAATAAATATATGAGGGAGAAAATTGTAAAATCAATAAATAAATGGAGAGGAATTCTGTAAGAAAGAATTCCAAATAATTTAAGCCTAGATCTTTTACCCTTAAGCAGGGCACTCAAACCTTGAGTGAGTACAATGACTTTCTTCCAAAGAGAGAGAAAAGAGGAAAAGTAACTTTACAGGACAGAAGTTCAGCAATCACAACCTCAAGCCAGATGATCAAAGTTAACAGTAATGGGTCCTATTGATAAAACAACTCTTTTTAAAAAATGTATTTTGTTTAAGTTTAGCTGATTTACAATGTGTTAATTTCTGCTCTACAGCAAAGTGACTCGGTACATATATATATATTCAATTTCATATATATATATATATATATATTCAATTTCTGGGTTAGAAAGATCCCCTGGAGGAGGGCATGGCAACCCACTCCAGTATTCTTGCTTGGAGAATTCCATGGACAGAGAGCCTGGAGGGTTATAGTCCCTGCGAATAAGCAGGCATGGCACTTCCTCTTGTTACAAGGAAGAGTCAATTTTGACTCCATGTTGGATCTGTTTCTTTTACTTTAACCTATGCTTCTTGTTGCTTTTGTTCTCTGTCCATACATAAAAGCCTACCTCCGGGATCCCTGCCGTTCTGCCTGAATGGCAAACCAAAATACCTTTGTTCGGGACTCTGACCACCTGTGGATGACTACAAGAAGGAAGAAATTAACACATTCCTTCCCCGGCTGGCCATTCTAGGAGATATTTGCAAGATTAATGGCCTTTCTACTTTGCTTCCTCATCTCCCTCCATCTCTCTTCTATAAAAGAACCTGGCATCCAGACCCAGACACTATGTTTATTTTGAGACATTAGTCGCCATCTTCTTGGTCTGCTGGCTCTCTGAATAAAGTCGTATTCCTTGCCTCGGTGCCTCAACTGATGTAGACTTATTGACCTTTTGTGCAGTGAGCAGAGCAAGCTTGGACTCAGTAACATCTCTGGGTGGCCTTTCTCCCCACAAAACATTACCCCAGGCTAGTCCTGAGGAAAATATCATAAAAATCTCATTTGAAGAACATCTTGCAAAATATTTGATCAGCAATCTCCCAAACCATGAAAGTCATTAGAAGAAAGAACATGAGAAAGAGTTACAAACAAGGAGGGCTGAAGGACGAGAAGGACTAAATATAATGTGTACCCTGGGAGGGAGCTGGAAGAGGAGAAGGACATTGGTGAACATGGAGGACATCTGAAGAAAAGATTTGTTGGTGTTCAGCCGCTCAGTCATGTCCAGCTCTTTGTGACCCCATGGACTGCAGCACGCTAGGCTTCCCTGTCCTTCACCATCTCCCACAGTTTGCTCAAATTCATGTCCATTGAGTCCGTGATGCCATCCAACCATATCATCCTCTGCTGTCCCCTTCTCCTCCTGCCCTCAGTCTTTCCCAGCGTCAGAGTCTTTTCCAACTAGCTGGCTCTTAACACCATGTGGCCAAAGTATTGGCGCTTCAGCTTCAGCATCAGTCCTTCCAATGAATATTCAGTGTTCCTGAAAAGATGAACTTTAGTTAATATGTAATCGCTATTGATGTGTTAATTGTGGCAAATGCATCCTACCAATGTAAGATGTTAATAATAGAGGAAACATAGTTTGAGATGAAAGAAAACTATCTTAATTCTCTGCACTATCTTCAGAATAATTCTGTACATCTAAAACTATTCGAACATTAACAGTCAAAAGAATGTCACAGAAACATGAAATAAAAAAATTAAAAATGAAGTTTCATAAGACAACCTATAAATGAAAAAAATATCTGGCTACAATGAGTCATACAAAGCTTAAAAACACAGAATATTTCAGGAATGGAAAGGAGGACAGTCATACTGATATTTAGAAAATAAGAGAATTTTAGGAATAACTTTTTGTTACATTTAAAAATTTAGGTAAAATGGAAAACAAGTAAATCTATGCAAGGTCACATGTAATGAAGATACATATTGAAGATCATTTCATATTGCTTGGAAATTAAGACACAGCTTAGGCTATAAACATCTGGCACAGACATTATTATTACAAAAGTCAGGATAATATCATTTTGAGAAAAGGAGGAATAGGATCATGAAGAAGAGTCACCATGGGTTACATGAAGAGCTGGCATGGTTCTGTTTCTCAACATGGGTGATGGTTTTAATGCTGTTTTCTTCATAACTATCCTTCTTTCTATACATACATACATATATATATATATATATTTTTCATTCCAATGCATATATTCTGTATCTCAGTAGAAAAAACAAGAAAAGACCACATGCTCTCTACCGTGTGTAGTATGGATGAGTGTATGCAACAACTGGAAGTACACACATTATTTGGGAAACTTTTGCACGGATCCTCAGAGGCATCAGAATGTGAGTAGGGGGCAAAGCTGCACACCTGCAACTCCAGGGGAGGCTTTATCTTAGAATTTGATGTGTGTGGCTTCCCTGGAGCTAAGCTACACATTGACCCAGTCCAGGGAGAGACAGGTGTTGGTTTGCTCAATGATAATAGACAACTACAGTAGAGTTTTAAAAATTGGCATTATGTTATTATATTATATTATGGGGCATAATGAAATATATAATAGTTCATGCTGTGATAGAAAGACAAAATTTAAAAATAGTAAAAATTGATTCACCAAAAAGTTCTATTCTCCTTCCTCTCTCTTTGAGTACTTTTACTTCCCCATGTCTGGCACATACCAGATGATGTTTTGTTGAGGGAACTATGTACTTTTAACTTCAATTCTGTGTTTTTCCTTCCATTCTTGTCCATCCACATCAAGCCTCCTCAAGTGCTCAGGGAACAAGTCTAGTGACTTCTCATCACCCACACATGGTATATCAGAGTTCACCAGCATTGCTTCTGCTCCAGCTGCCCATCTTAAAGCACCTTCTCACTTTTATTATAATTTTTGCCTGGATATTTTCTTCTAAGGGGGATATTGTTTCTGGAAATGCACATAAGCACATAAAAAGTAGGTTTGGGTGGGAAAATTTATGAGGTATGAGTGACAGGTCCCTCATTTCCAATTTGAATATCGGAGTAGCTATAGGGAACCCAGGAAAAGAACCATGTTTAGAAGAAAAAGCGTTCATTTACCTTGAGATATTTTTTCATTCAGTACTTCTCAACTGAGAGTGACTTTTGTGCCCTCAGGAGATATTTGACAATGTTTGGAAAGATTTTTGGCTGGTACAACAGAGGGGTGTGGTCCTGGTAACCAGAAAGTAGGATCCAGGTATATTTCTAAACATCCTACAACTCACAGGACAATTTCCTACATCAAAGAATTACTCAAAACATCCCCAGTGCCAAGATTTAGAAATCCTGGTAGAATTTAAGGCAACTGTGGAGAAGTCCAGGATAAGATTTAAAACATTTCCTTGAAGGTCAGAAGAGGGATTTGGTTAGGAATCCCATCTGGCCAAGTAAATGCCAGAGAAGCTCCAAGGGTATCTAAACCCTTTCCTAGTTACACATGCTGCTGCTGCTGCTGCTGCTAAGTTGCTTCAGTCATGTCTGACTCTGTGCGACCCCATAGACAGCAGCCCACCAGGCTCCTCTGTCCACAGGATTCTCCAGGCAAGAATACTGGAGTGGGTTGCCATTTCCTTCTCCAAAGCAGTTACACATATTGCTTTGTAAATGTTTATTGACAATTCTGTGCCCTAGTCCACAGTGTGAAATTGCTCAGTTGGTGAAGAGATTTTAAGGAGGTAGTCTGCTCTTCAAATATATTCTCCATTAAGTTTGTTTTGAAATAGAAACCCATGACATCTCTTCTAGATCTTTGAATGAGATGATGTAAAATTGTGAAAATTGATAGTGCAAAGAAAGGCATAATTACTGATGGTTTAAGTGAATGATGTTTTGCAAATATATAATTATTTTGGACCTGGAATCAAAAAGTCCATTCTTGAGAGACATACTTGATATTTTCAACAGAGTCTTCTCTCTTCTATTCAATCAGAAAAGGGGGAAGTGAAAGTTGCTCTGTCATGTCCGACTCTTTGCAACCCATGGACTATACAGTCCATGAAATTCTCCAAGCCAGAATACTGGAGTGGGTAGCTGATCCCCTTCTCCAGGGGATCTTCCAAACCCAGGGATTGAACCCAGGTCTCCCACATTGCAGGTGGATTCTTTACCAGATGAGCCACCAGGTAAGCCCAAGAATACTGGTGTGGGTAGACTCTCCCTTCTCCAGTGGATCGTCCCGACCCAGGAATGGAACCCGGGTATCCTGCATTGCAGTCAGATTCTTTACCAGCTGAGCTACCAGGAAAGCAGTGATGTGGGGAGCCATGCGATGGGAAATACTTGCAAATGCTTTAAAGGGATATTCCTGTCAACTCACAATCGTGATGCCCTTTGGAGGTGGTGTTCTCTCATGGTAATATAATTTGATTTGAGTCTTTGAGCCAAAGGAAGAGTATTTTTTGGTATGCAGCATATTCATCTAATTCATTGCACGTAATACTGCTGTTGCAAGTCAGCCTTTTCATTTTTATTTCTGGAGGTTTTCTCTTGTGGAAACCTCCTTTGTCATTCCTGTCAGGTCTTCTCTGCTTGGGGGTTTGTTGTGTGTGAGAGACCATGGACTGCCTGTAAAACAATGAACAGCTCCTTCCAAGCCTTGATTCCTCATTTTCCCCCCACCTCACTGCATAAAGGAGACATGTTTGTTGCTACTAGAAGCTCAAGCACTTCTGAAAACAAGCATTCCTGAGAGGCAGGTGCACTGTCTTGCTACTGCCTGATCCAGAGCCTCAGATATTTTTCTAGAAAAAGTTCTTTATTAGGAACAAAACAAGAAAGGGTAGAAACACATAGAAGCCTTTCCTTATGAAGGTTGTCTCAGAAAATTATCTTGGAACAATCCTACTTAACAGAATTCTTGTTATCTTTATTTTTTATTGTTGAGGTATAGTTGATTTACAAAGTTATGGTAGTTTCAGGTGTACAGCAAAGTGACTAAGTTATACATACATATATAAGTATTTTTTTCATATTCTTCTCCAATTATGGTTCATCACAGGATAATGAATGTAGTACTGTATGATATACAGTGGATTCTTATTGTTTATCTATTTTATATATAGAAGCTTGTATCTACTAATTCCAAACTCCTAACTTATCCCTCCCCCACTCCTTTCCTCTTGGGGGATCATAAGTTTGTTTTGTAGGTCTGTTGATCTGTTTTTGTTCTATAAATAAATTCATTTGTACCTTATTTTATATTCTGCTTATAAGTGATATGTCTTTCTCTGTCTGACTTACCCCACCTAGTTCTCAAAATATAGAAATTAATATTATTATTTCATAGTAATGTTTCTTGTTGTTCAGTTGCTAAGTTGTGTCCGGCCTTTTGGGACTCCATGGACTGCAACATGCAGGCTTCCCTGTCCTTCACCATCTCCTGGAGGTTACTTAAATTCATGCCCATTGATTCGGTGATGTCATCCAACCATCTTATTCTCTGTCAGCCCCTTCTCCTCCTGCCCTCAATCTTTCTCAACATCAGTGTCTTTTTCAATGAGTCAGTTCTTTGCATCAGGTGGCCAAAGTATTGGAGCTTCAGTTTCAGTGTCAGTCCTTCCAATGAATATTCAGGGTTGATTTCCTTTAGGATTGACTGATTTGATCTTCTTGCAGTCCAAGGGACTCTCAAAGAGTCTTCTTCAGCAGCACATTTTACTCTGTGAGATCACAATCTAGATAATCATTTAAAACTTGATTCTTCACCTCCACAAATGTACTACTGAGCTGCAATGCCTCAGTATATGCATGTGTATAATATACTAGTGAATTTATTCAAAATCATATATATCCTAAGTTGTTTCAGTCATATCCAACTCTTTGCAACACTGTGGACCATAGCCTGCCAGGCTCCTCTGTCTCCAGGTAAAAATACTGGAGTGAATTGCCATGCCCTCCTCCAGGGGATCAAACCTGCTTCTCTTATATCTCCTGCCTTTGCTGGTGGGATCTTTACTGCTAGTGCCATGTGGGAAGCCCAGATAACACCATAAGTTACAATCCATCGCCCTAAATCTTGATTCTTAATCCCAATGCTACTTCTTCTAGTTTGTTTTTGAGTCAGTTATACAAAGCAATGCTTCTAAAGCTTTAATGTGCATGTGACCATCGAGGATCTTCTTAAAAT
The DNA here is from genome assembly GCA_024291935.2 of Okapia johnstoni. Lineage (NCBI taxonomy): Eukaryota > Metazoa > Chordata > Mammalia > Artiodactyla > Giraffidae > Okapia > Okapia johnstoni. The sequence continues at coordinate 28,985,134 of CM044310.1, read as the reverse complement.
TCAGATTCTTATTAAGTTCCTATGTGATGCTGATACTGTTGACTCATGGACCAGTTTTTTTTTTCAAAATAGAGGAACTTTGATCTCACTAAATATAACTGAACTCATTGCCCATGAAAGTGAAATGGGTAGCTTAGAAATATGAAATTTGTAATGGCAGCCGTTCAGTACAAACATTGTATGTATTTGAGTTTGGAAAGACATATTCTAGAGCAAATAATAGTTTATCTAAGTCACTTTAACTTTATTGTCTGTCTTGCAACTTCTGAGCAGAAAGAGCAAAACATCAATTCAAACAATGAAATGGAAAATGTTTGAAGGAAATGTCAAATAGTTGAAATGATTACTTTCCTAAATCTTTAGAGTCCTTTCTGATAAGAAACACTCATAATAAAATGTAGTCAACTGCAAATTGGGGGCAATTGCGCTGGAGGAAAAGCTTAGATGGCTCGTATTAAATCGCTGAATTTTACATTAAGACATATATACAAAAGGTTGAACCCAGGCTGGTATTTCTTTTTCTTTATCCTCAGTATTGTGTGTTTTATCTCCTTGTGCTATAGATTTGGAGTTTTATTTTTCTTTTTTTTAATTTCTGTTGCAGTATAGTTGATTTAGAATGTTGTGTTAGTTTCAGGTGTACAGCAAAGTGAATCAGTGATACATAAACATGTATCTATTCTTATCTAATATTCTTTTCCTGGATAGGTCATTACAGAATATTCAGTAGAGTTACTTGTGCTACACAGTAGGTTCTTATTAGTTATCTATTTTGTATCTAGTAGTATGTGTATCTCAATCCCAATTTATCCCTCCTCCCTCTTTCCCCTTCGGTAACCAAGTTTATTTTCTACATCTGTGACTCTATTTCTGTTCTGTAAGTAAGCAGGGAACCTTTCTCCCACAGTTATTCTACCAGCCTCTTACTTCCCTAACTGAGTCTGTGCTCAAGTTGCATGACTTTGGTTTCTTCTCATTAGAGTCATGCAGTCTTAATCCCATGATTTTTGGAAAATCATGGAAATAAAAAGCTGCATTTTCTTTTTTCCTGGCAGGTTGAGTTAGGATATTTCATGATGTTTTGGTGTTTGTGGAGGAAGCCTACACATGATGGATGAATACACCCTTCAAACCCAACTCGGCTCAGCAGGGCTCTGGGGAGCTAGGAGCTTTATCTGCTGAACAGTTCTGAATGCTTCGGCCTGATGCATTGTCCTTGCTGACGCTTTGCCTTTTTATCATCTTGGGAAATGTGATTTGTTTTAAGTAAGGATAGATTCAAGTGACTGTTTAGTCCTTGTTGATACAAAGAAAGCCATTTCTGAGACCAGGGACCACCATCCAACTACCCAGGCGATCTGTCACCCGCTGTGCCTGTTTCCCTCCTCCCTGGGAAGAGGCCCAGGTGTTCTCTGCTTGCTTCTTTCGTTTCTCTTTGACAATTCTAGCTCTTGACTTGCCTTTGATTTTTATTTTGATGTGTATAAATAAGTAAAAGACTTCCTATGTCTTTCCTTGTGTTCCTTCTCTGCATCACAGATATTTATCTATCATTTTTAGCAGGTTTTCTGTATTTTTAAATATGCAGATAAACATGTTCACTAAAATGAGAAGAAAAGGGAGACAAGAAAAGAAATGTTTGTGAAGGCATTTTAAATAATTTGAAAGGCTGTGTTGACAAGACTATATCCTAATGTGTAACTATTAATAGATAGATCAAAAGATTATGGATAGATAGATGATGGATAGATAGATAGGAATAGATAATTTGTTATTTAGGCAAAAATATAGAAGCACCATTTGCTATTCCATTATTCAAATGACCAAAAATACAATGCAAAAATCAGCAACTAAAATAAGAGATACCAAATCTGTCCAACACACACACACACACACACACACACACACAAAACAGTTGGGATTTTGTAAAGCTTACACTCAGTAAGCTTTACAGAAACAGAAATATGTGTAAGTTATATAAAAAATTTTTATTTGTTTTGGTACACAATTATCTAGTAATTTGCCCAAAGCAAATTGTTACTGAACATATTTACTTCTTTTTCTGTGTGAAATAACTTCCTGATCCAGCTGCAGGAAAGAAAACAATAGAAATGCTACAAATCTAGGGGAAGGAAGATAAAGGTGATTTGTCCAACCTGTGTAAATGAGACTTAAATGTTCCAACTTGTGCACTACATTAAACTTGTGGATTTATTTAGTTTTTTGAACTAGAGAATTCTAAAAGACAACTAACTCCATGGTTCTCAAAGTGTAGTTCCTAGGAGAGCAGCCATAGCATCACCTGGGAAACTGTCATAAATGCACATTTTCAGGCCCAACTCAAATACACTGAAACAAACACTCTAGATGTGGGGCCCAGAAATTTCTATTTTATTAAGAAGCTCCGTGATGATTCCTGTACACATTTATGTTCCACGTTTCTCTAGCCTAATTTTCTCTTTATCAAGGGAGAACATTAAAATCAAGGAGTTAACAGGATCATAAAGCAAGCTGAAAAGTTGTAGAACAAAAAGTGCAGCAAGTAGTGGGCAAACCAGTATACAGTCCCATCAATGGCATAAGGGAAGCCATGCAATAATTACATGTTAAAAAATCATATTTAATATCTGTACTATTTCTGCATTTTAGGGATATATAGCATTTTTCTAATAGCAACAGCAAATCAAAAACTAAATCCAATGAATCCAGGTCATATTGAATATTTATTTACTGAGGGTGACAAGATGTCCAGCATCTGATTAGATTCTGGTGCTGATATCTTTCATAATTATTAGAGAGGTTTGTTTCTGCCTTAGTCTCATCCTAATGTGAGTCTGAATTCAGGTCTCAGTTTGCTTGACAGAAAGAATTCCAGTAGACATTGAGGTAAGAAACAGAAATGGCAGTATGTACGTTTCTGTGTCTTTGACTCTTATTCTCCACCCATTTTTTCCCCATTTGCCTCCAAAAATACCCAGATAACACAACCTTAAAAATGTTTGACTTCTTTAAATATTCATTTAATTTGCCCTGCTGACTTCAACCTTTCCGTCACTGAAAATCTTATTTTTTGTACTACAAAATTAATACAAACTAAAAGTTGAAAACCTAGAAAGCATAGAACAGATCAGAGGTAAATCATAAGTCTTTGTATGAAATATCTCTAGTTAATATGTGCTATCAGAGAATGTATATGTGTTCATTTGTTTGCCAAAAAGCATGATGCAACAATTGTTTTGAAGCTTTTAGGAAAAATTAACAAATTTTGAAATTTTCCATTTCACTAAATAGTGTTTTGAAGTCATAATTGCAATGGATATTTAATATTCCATAACATAAACATATGATAATTTGCCAATGCCCTATTTTTAGATATTTAAGTCATTTCCAACTGTTCAACTATTATGCTTGATCCTGTGATGACAAACATCTTTACTGCATATATATAAAATCTTTACACAGTTTATCTCCTATAATATACTTAGCATAAACTTGAAAAAGTAAAATTAACCAAATTTATTTAGAATTTTGGTATATATTTCAAATTTCCTTTTATTAGGTAGTTAGAATATGAAACAGGAGTCCAAAATGGCGGTAGTTACAGACAAGGAAGGAAAAAACCCGTGAAAATAGAACAAAGGAAAGTCAAAGGAAGGTCTGAGGACCGGAGTGAGGACCTAAGGTAGAACAAACAGCATTCCTGGCTAGCTCAACTTAGATAGGGCAGGCCCAGGGGGAGGAAAAAAAAACATATAAAAAGAGGAGCCAAAGGGCCGGGGCTCTCTCTTCTCTTCACGTCTTTGGGTCGGCATTCCCTCACACCTTGAGGACGTATTTTCCTGCTATTTTCTAAATAAAACTGAGCTGTAACAGAGCTTAACATTGATCTGTCTAAGAGCTATAACATGGTCTGTTTGAGACTCAGGAGCTATAACATGATCTGTCCAAGAGCTGTGATGTGCCAAGGGCTTTAATATCCGTCACTTCAAATCTTTGTTGTGACGAGACAGAACTGAGAAGATTACACTCGTCTGACATTTTAAACTTTCCTACAAGTAATATTTACCTTCAACAAGTATATTTTAAAGCTGTTACTTATTTTATATTTTTAGCAGTTTTATAGAGCAAATAATTTCATTGTTTTTCTGTTTCACTCATTGTTATTACCATGGTGGATTAGGGCTTCCCTGGTGGCTCAGAGGGTAAAGTATCTGCCCGCAATGTGGATGACCTGGGTTCGATCCCTGGGTCAGGAAGATCCCCTGGAGAAGGAAATAGCAACTCACTCCAGTATTCTTGCCTGGAAAATCCCATGGATGGAGAAGCCTGGTAGGCTACAGTCCATGGGGTCACAAAGAGTTGGACACGACTGAGTGATTTGACTTTCACTTTCATGGTGGATTAATATTCTTAAATAATTATTGGCCATTTATATTTCCTGTTCAAATATATTATATACATGTTTCTTACTGATATGCAAAAATCTCTCTAAATGCTAAATACTTTGCATTGTAATAATCATTTTTTATATTTTGGAAAAAACAGTTAAAAGCATTTCATTAAAAAAAAAAAGCACCACATAATTTTATTTGCATTCTTCCTTTCTCAAATTTTAAAAATCTATTTTCCTCTCCCACTACTACAAAGGTGCTCTTGCAAAGAATATACTCACAGTCAAAGCACATCTCACTCCTCCTGCTGCCCCTAGATAACACCTTAAAATTCTTCTACTTCGATTTCCCTGGTTCTACTTCAGTGGATTAAACTATCTCTCATTTCCTCTCTGGCTTCTCTTCCTTTGGAGAGGAGGAATGTTCTTGAAAAGAATCTTGAAAAGAAAGGTTCTTCAGATTCTTTCCCTTGGCTCTATGCTATTGGGTAAATATATTCAAGAAGAAGGAGATCCAAACTTGGAATAATTTAGCTCTGTCAGAAACCTCCAAGCCTACCAGCATATCCTCACTTAGCAGATAATTCATTTCCAAATTTAAAATATAATAACTGAAGTGTCAGTTACAAAATGGCATTTGCCATTGGCACTTGCCATCTACCTCTACAAGGATTAAATCACATGCTGCTACAGCTGCTGATTTTCAAATCCCCCTGAAAGGAGTTCTGAGTGGAGAGCAGAAACAAGGCACTCTGTGTTAGATGGGTGGGGTGGGGAGGGGACTGACAGAACAGGTCTTCAAATAGATATTTTCAGGAGTTGATTTTATGAGCCCAATTCTTATATCTCTGCATATCTGGAAAAGCCTTAAGATCCTTCATGGTGATGACTGTTCCTTGTGACTAGCAGAAACCTTCTTGAAAAATACATGCTTGATTACATGTACTTCCTTCTTTACCAAAATCACATACATACTCACCTTCCCCCCTACCTCTTTGGAGCAGTTTCTCAGGGCTATCTAAAGTGCTGTCTCCCAGAGTATAGTCTTCATCTTGCCCTAAGTAAAAATTCACTCGCAACTTTAACATTGTGCATTTTTTTAAGTCAACAGGAACCAATGACATCTAGCATTTAGACATACCAATTTAACTTTGTCCTTGCACATTTTTTCCTCCTCTTTTCCCATAGCAGAAGAAAATCCCAACTGCTTTTCTTGGTTAAGACATCTCTTAGGGCAACTGAGAATTTCTTAAAATAGACAGATGAAAGGAAATAACACGAAATAACACCATCGGCAAACTTCATTAAGAAGCAGACGGCTACTACAATCAGCTATGAATCAACACTTCACTGCTTCAACTCAGCCCCAAGTGTAGCAATTGTGAATTTTCCCACAAAAATACGTTCTTGCTTTCTTCTGTCTCCCTTTCTCTTCACAATGAGTCTTCATAACTCAGATACTCAGGAAACAGATCACAAGAGTCAAAATCCTCATGTATTTCTGGCTCTAAAGCCAAAATTATGTGACATGATATCAGGGTCTAATTCAGGGCTGTAGTGCAAGTAGAGGTAGAGACACAATAAAGTTATTGTACTTTTGAGATAATTGTACTTCAAAGCTAATGGAAAGGGGAATATATTCTTGTAAAATTAATTTTTACTTGAGTATAATTGCTTTACAATGTTGTATTATATATTCTTTTTAATATAACTGATATTCTCAGCCCGGTTTCATGATCTGAACACTAATGAAAATCTTAAAAATACCTCTCAGAGTTGCAGTGAAAATTAAAGTTCATATTAGTTGCCTGATAATAGTAAGAATTTAATTTTTAGAACACTATGTTTACATTTTCCCCCTCACCATTTAAAAAATGACATCTATGTGAATTTTATTAATGTAGTAACTTCCCCAATTCTCATTTACTCAACTTACCTAACATTGGAAACAGAAAGAAGATATTACCTGGTGATTTCCACAACATCTGCTGAGCCTAACTTTCTACTGACATGTCAATTAAAAAAACCTATTAAGGCAGAAGTTAACATGTAGATTTTTGTCTGTTCAATATGCAAACAATTTCTTTCTGGTGAAACTGATCATTCCAGACGTTACAGTTGATGTTCCTATCAGATATTAGTCAGTTTTATATCTCAACCAGGACTTGCAACATTCATTTGTCAACAAATACCTAATTATCAATGCTCACTGGTCACAATATCTTTCTTATAATTAATAAGCCAAATAAAATTTTTGATGAGTTCATTTTATTTTTACTTGAGTCATGATTTTACTTTTTTGAAAACTACTCTTGAATCAACTGCAATTTAGTGCAATATTCACAATATTATTATAAAGTAAGAACATTTGTCTTTGTCTATTGAAAAATGTGAGACTCATACATAATGAATATAGCCCAAAGTCACACAGCTACCTAGAAATAGGGGACAACTTTTGACAATGTTCATACTTCTCAAATTAGGCCAAATGGCCATGTTTGGATGAAGTTCTACAAAACAGGGAATATATTAAAATAGCAAGACTTTCCAGTATTATTAATTTCAATCATATTTGTGAGAAAATATGGAATTTCTCTTGTAAATTTGATACTATAAAATATGTCTGTGCTAAACCAAAAATAAAAGAATTTTTATGGTTACTCATGAAATATATTTGTTTTGAGCTGAATTTCCTACCTTCAGGGTATCCTCTGCTCTTGAGGTGTGCTGGTTATATATATATATACTCTTAAGCTAAGGGGTTCTGCCCATACATATTATTCAATACATAATGAAACATTGTGGGATTTGGTGGCCCAGGTTATTTTAGTTTCAAGTCTGAAGTTATGATTCATATCAGAATGGTAGTGGGCAGGCTTGGCAGACTGACTAGATTATTGCAAATTTTATGACTCGGTTGAACCATATCATGTAGTTGCTAGTTAAATAGCCTTTGCCAAATAAACAAAACATATATTATAAATGTAGAGAAGCATAATAAATATGTACATAATAAGTGTTACTAGTGTCTACAGTAATGAACCCAAATTCTGCTATTTAATAATTTTTAATAAATAATTTACATATATATTTTATTTCTCCCTAAGAAAATAGAAAGCATAGCTTTTTCCCCATCTATATATTTGTTCATTTAGTATTAATAAAAGTAGAGAGGTCTGTGTATTTTATTTAAATACTAGACTATCTTTTTCTAGTGTGCTCAGTTGCTCCATCATGTCCAACTCTTTGCAACCCCATAGACTATAGCCTGCCAGGCTCCTCTGTCCTTGAGATTTTCCAGGCTGGAATACAAGAGTGGGTTGCTACTTCCTTCTTCAGGCAGTCTGCCTGATCCAGGGGTTGAACCCATGAGAGGCTGATTAGAGAGATCAACCTGGGGTAGAGAGAATCAAATAGAGAAAAGGATGAATAATTGAACAATCAGTTAATGCATATGATGGCAAAAAGAGAAGAAAAATAGAGCAGAAAGCAGATGAAATGAATAGAAAAATTATCAAACAGTTCTAACCCAACCATAGGAATAATTACAACAAACTGGCTTAAACACTCAAAGTAAAAACCAAGGACTGTCATAGCTAATTGTTAAGACCAAACTGTATGTTACAAGAAACCCATGCTAACTGTATGTCAAGATGAGGTCAAAGCAAATGGGTTGAAGAAGTCTATTATAAAGCACTAAGGTTTCTTAAATTTGAGATTACTTGCCTGTGACGAGATCTACTGTGTGTCCCAGCATTGGGGCCCATGGCCATTGAAGCTCAGGAAGCAGGACCAATGCTGGTGTTCTGGTCATTGCTGTTGCAGTGAGTGACACAGAATCTTGTCTCCCACCCGTGAGTCTCCTGTTTTTGGCCAGGAACTAGGAAACTGTGGCAGGCTGACTTGTTGGCTTGCAAGAAAGGAACAAGTAGGATAAAATGTGTACCTTTATCCTATTTGTAACTATTTGTAGGAGTGCTTCAAATCCTCCGTTCTTTTGACAGGATCTTCTTCCAATCTCCACATAATATCATGTTTCTCCCCACCTGACCGAGTCTTTCCGCAGGCTGCTTGAGTGTCCTCACAGCCTACTGTCTGGTTTCCCCTGGGGAGAAAGTTCTGGAGAGATAGGAAGACAAGCAGAAACTAACCTTCTTGCTACCTAACCTCAGAAGTCATATAGCATAATTCTACAGCTTTCATTAAAATCTGGTTGAATTAAGCATCCTCATTTGAAGGGAAGATTGTCAAAGAATTTCTGGACATAGTTTAAAGTCTACAAGTACTGTGATTTCATTTATATCAAGTTCTAGAAAAGGCAAAAGTTTAACGACAGAAAACTGACGACAGGTTGCCAATGACCAAGGGTGGGAAAAAGGGATTGATTGTTAAAATGTACAAGGAAAGTTTGTGAGGGATGAGGAAGTTCTATATCATGATTTTGATACTAATGTGGGAGGACTGCTGTGGAGATGAGAGGAATGTTTTGCAATCAATGAAAAGATTTTTACTGTTGTTGCTTATGAACAGGATAAATGTCTCTTGAATATTTTTTTGAATGTTACTTTTTTTCTTAGCATTTTCTAAGTATTACTCCATTGCCTTTGGATTCTGGTCTTCATTTAAAAGCCTGATATAGTGATTATTTGCATTCTTTCAAAAAATATATATATATATATATATATATGTTATAGTTCTTTTGGAGCATACTTTTCTTGTACAGTGTGAGGAGTTATTTGGTTAATGTCTTGCTGTTCTTGAAGGCTTTCTTTGGTACTTTTGGGGGACTTTTGAGCTTTTAAACTGTCTTTCAAATCTGAAACATTTTCTCTCTTTAAGGAGGAACTCTAAACTCTAGTTCTCTCACAGATTGCTACTAGAGCTTAAATTTTCATACTCTCTTGGCTATTGTATATTCTCAGATGCGTTCTCCTTACTTCTGTACTATATATAATGATTCTTATGTAAATTAGACAACTAATAAAATTATGCGCTTGAAATTGATGAGTTTTAGCATGTACAAATTATACCTCTATAAATGTGATAAACATTTGAAAAGAAAACTCATGGCACTCATGAAGTATCTGTTGTTACACATGTAGAGTCATAGTGTCCTGACAGAGGGGATGGAAACCTCTGAGGAAGAATGACAGCATAATTGACAGCTTCAGTAACATCAGAGGGCAACAGTAATATCCCACATAAAGCTGAATCAGCACACATTCCTAGCCTAACTTCTCCACATTAGAGGAGTAAAATAAGGGTCAGTAGGCATGAAGATTGTTTTTCTTCACTGTCTCTTCTGTGGGTTGAGGAGAGTGCAATGCTCCCAGCACTGATGCCAGTGTCTTTGGCAATCAAGGAAATTATGCACAAACATCAGGCAGTGCTCTTGTCCTTTGGCAGCAGGGATTGTTAACAAGCGATACTTTCCCTCACCTGGCACCTGGGAAAAATGGCAGCATGGGAGGAAATACCGAAGGAAGTCACAGCAAGAACATGGCAAGTCATGCAGAGGCGAGGAGGAACAGCTCTCAGAGCACAGCAGAGACCTACAGCGATCTGGGTGTGTCAGGAAAAGTTCAAGGTCAATTCAGAGAAATGGAACACTGTTTTAGTCCAACTGATATGAACTTGGAAATACTAACTATTGGCAGACTGAGACTTAAAGATGGCATGCATTCTTTAGAAATACTACATATTTATTCCAGGAAAGATCATCTGCCTTTATAGTAAAGGATCCCTACTCACTGTAAGATGGCCTGAGAGTCTCCTATCTTCTCTGACAGAAATAATTCAATATATTGAAGTTCAAAGTGAGTACTAATTATCTAGCACTGACAAGGAATTAGACTATCGGTTTAAACAAATACTTGATAGTAGAGTTATAACAGATCAAATAAAAATGATCCATTTTAAAGGAATTTGATTAAGTTAATCCAACAGGTCTCAAACTGTTAACTTTTATACAATCACCTAAAGTGAATGTGAAAGTGAAGTCTCTCAGTCGGGTCCGACTCTTTGCGACCATATGAACTGTAGCCTACCACTATTCTCCGTCTATGGGATTTTCCAGACAAGAGTACTGGAATGGGTTGCCATTTCCTTCTCCAGGGTATCTTCCTGACCCAGGGATCAAACCCAGGTCTCTGGCATTGAAGGCAGACGCTTTACCCTATGCACTATACAACCACCTAAAGCACCTGTTAAAATAAAATCAGCTGAGCCAAAGTACAGACATCATGATTCTGTAATGTCTGAATGGGATCCAGAAATTTGAATTTTATATAAATACCCTGAGTGATTCTAAAGCTAGTGGATCTCAGAACACATTTGAGAAACACTGAAAAGAGTAATATTAACACTCATTAGAGCATAATCTCAGAACATTCTGAAGCAAGAAGGCTTCACATTATGTTACAGAATAAAAAGGCCATGCCATCAAAAGCTTAACCCTTCAGGAGTTTGGAGGTATTTTCTTAAGCACATTTGAAAATAATCTACTAGTAGTAAGGGTATTTATATTAGTACTTTCAAACCCATCAACTCATTTTATATGAAAATGTTCTCTCATTATCTTGTTGGATCACTGCCATTTAATTATTTTTATCTTCTCTACTGTGATGATTTTTTGTATCTAAAATGTTCCCTACTCCTGTTCTATGGTATAATCTAGAACATCTTAACTTTTTTTAGAATTCTTTTTAGAAAACAATTCGTTGAAACGTTTTTGCCTGAATCTGATATCAAATTATAAGCAGACTGATAGCAACACAAGAATCTATCTGCTAATGTAGGAGATCCAAGAGACACAGGTTCAGTCCCTGGGTAGGGAAGATCCCCTGAAGGAGAAAATGACAATTCACTCCAGTACTTGCCTGGAAAACCTCATGGATGGGGGGACCTGGCCAGCTAGAGTCCACGGGGTCACAAAGAGTTGTATATGACTTAGTGATTAAGCAAAAACAACAAAATCGATATTATGGGCTTCCCTAGTGACTCGGTGGTAAAGAGTCCACCTGCCAATGGGGGAGACCTGGGTCTGATCCATGTGTCAGGAAGATCCCTAGAGAAGGAAATGGCATCCCACTCCAATATTCTTGCCTGGGAAACACCATGGGGAGAAGAGTTGGCGGTCTAGAGTCCACGGGTTTGCAAAAGACTCAGACTTGACTTAGTGACTAAATAACAACAAAATCAATATTATATATTTAAATCTAGTTATAGCACAGTAATTACAGCTCTGGTGAAGAAAAGATCTCCTGGCTAGCTGGGAATTTAGTTAGCCTGCATTAAAACTGGGAGATCCTTAGACCTGTCTTAATAAAGTACATGATATTAAAAACTGACTTTTACAGAAAAAGAAATATAAATACCACATGATATCATTTATATGTGAAATCTAAACTATGACACAAGCAAGCATCTTCAAAACAGAAACAGACTCATAGACACAGAAAATAGACTTGTGGTTGCCAAGGGGGAGAGTTGAACCATAAAGAAAGCTAAGTGCTGAAGAATGGATGCTTTTGAACTGTGGTGTTGGAGAAGACTCTTGAGAGTCCCTTAGACTACAAGAAGGTCAAACCAGTCAATCCCAAAGTAAATCCATCCTGAATATTCATTGGAAGGACTGATGCTGAAGCTGAAGCTCCAGTACATTGGCTACCTGCAAAGAATTAACTCATTGGAAAAGACCTTGATGCTGGGAAAGACTGAGGCAGAAGGAGAAGGGGATTACAGAGGATGAGATGGCTGGATGGATGACATCACCAACTCGATGGACATGAGTTTGAGCAAGCTCCAGGAGTTGGTGATGGACAGGGAATACCGGCATGCCGCAGTCCATGGTGTTGCAAAGAGTCGGACATGATTGAGCAACTGAACTGAACTGAACTGTCAAGGAGGAGGGGTGGTGGGAGAGGACTGCATTGGTACTTTGGGATTAGTAGATGCAAACTATTATATAGAGAATGGATAAACAGCAGGTCCTACTGTATAGCACAGGGAACTATGTTCAATATCTTGTGATAAACCATCTTAGAAAGGAATGCAAAAAAGAATATATATATATATATATATATATATATATATATATATCTGATTCACTTTACTGTACAGTAGAAATTAACACAACATTATATTCTGTGACTTTTTTTTTCTCATTATGTTGCCCTCTCAGATGCCAAAGTTCCCCACTGACCCGCCTGTGAGAGGGTTTCCTATTGTGTGGAAACTTTTCCTCCTTCACAACTCCCTTCCCAGGATGGGTCTCCACCCCTAAATCCTTTGTCTCTGTTTTCATCTTTTATATTTCGTCCTACCTTCTTTCAAAGAGATTGGTCTGCCCTTCTGGGTGTCCAGTGTCCTCGGCCAGTATTCAGAAGTTGTTTTGTGGAAGGTGCTCCACTTTCAAATGATCTTTTGATGAATTTCTTCGGGAGAAAGTGGTCTCCCCATCCTATTCCTCCGCTGTCTTGGGACTGCCTTTCTTAACACAACATTGTAAATCAACTATGAAAGTGATAGTCACTCAGTCGTGTCTGACTCTTTGCGACTCCATGGACTATACAGTCCATGGAATTGTCTAGGCCAGAATACTGGAGTGGGTAGCCTTTTCTTTCTCCAGGGGATCTTCTCAACCCAGGGATTGAACCCAGGTCTCCTGCATTGCTGGCAGATTCTTTACCAGCTGAGCCAGAAGGGAAGCCCAAGAATACTGGAGTGGGTAGCTTATCCCTTCTCCAGCAGATTTTCCAACCCAAGAATCAAACCAGGGTCTCCTGCATTGTAGATGGATTCTTTACCAACTGAACTATGAGGGAATAAAATTTAAAAAATGACCCACAAAATTATCGCAGCAATAGTTATTATAATTATACATCAGGTGTACCTAAGATGATACATATTTTTTTCTAACAGGTTCATAACTTGCTATCAAATTATCCCAGCTTGGACTTATCCTCAGAGAAAATGCATTTCTTCCTTCCTTAAGTTATAAGAGAAAATCTTATAATCGCCATGGGTGTGCTGTCCCAATTTTGTATTATAAACCTAAACACTTCTGATTGCTTTTTGCTTCCTTATTTATTATCTTCTGGGGAAACAGATGTTCAAATTCATCTACATAATGAGTCTTCATATATTTGAAACAGACTATTATTACCATTTAACTGTGCAATGTTAACAATTGTACCCATAATGCACAGAAAAACAGAATCTAACAGCACTGAAATTTAACAACACATAGGAATCATTTGTGGGTTTTGAATGGAAATAAGGTTTTCAAGCATCTATTTTAAGCAGTAGATTGTTGATAGTTGTGTAAGATATGATTCTGAGAAGCAGCACTCTGAAGACACAAATTCTGTTTTTCTTCACACATCAATTGTTTGTTTGTTTGTTTTTATACCTGCTGCTTCATTTCCCATTTCCTGAAAATTTCCTTTCTATTTTCTAGAGAAAATCAAGACCCAGTTTTTTTTTCAGACCCTTTCAATGCCTCTACAGAAGTATAATCTCACTCTGCTGCTACATATCCATATGTTATACACAAAATGTGCTGTTCATGCAGGTAGCAGCTTTGAATTTAAACATACTTTTGCATCCCTCTCCCTAAAGACACATCATAAGCTGCTTGAGGGCAATGGTGTTTGTCTGGGCCAGTAGGGCACTGCTGAGGATACAATAAGTTTCAATCATTTTTCTTAACCTAATTTTAAGTCATTCACTACTTGTAATCAATTCACGTTATTCTGTCTTATCTTCCTCTCATGCATTTCTTTTTCTGTGAGAATTTCTCTTTCAACTCTGCAGGAGTGCTACTTCCCAATTTGGGTATTTACTTCTCACTTATTGTTCTTTCTGTGGTTCTAAAAACCCTGTTATGGTTCAACATCTGTATCATCTTGAAAACCATTCTCATTCACAGTCTTTCCTAAGGGAATCTACAAATGCAATATTAAAGCCTCATCATTTCCAATAACGTTGGATGTTAAAGATGAAATTGTTATTATTAAAATGACTGTCATTATTTTAAGCAGGTGAGAAAACTAAGGAATGAAGAAATCGAAACTACCCACATGTAACCAAGGTAGTTCCAAAAGTAGATATTTCTTTCCTGTTTGAATTTGAATTCAATTCAGTTTTGGTACATCCACTTGATTTGTCTCAGTATTTTTTGTGTTTATTTTTAAGAAGTTAAAATGTCACTTTATTCTGTGAAGTAGTTCATTTCAACACTTGTTCTGTGTGACTCCATCATTCTTTGATGAGTCATCCTGACAGTGGAAATGGAAGAACCCTGTACTTCTGTAACAGTATTCAACAGGAGAAGAAAAGCATATATTTTGCCCGATCAGACACAATTCTCATTCTTTCCACTATGACTACATTTTCTGCTACCCTCTATCTGTCTGGTTTTCTTTTGAAAAACACTCTACTCTCTGATAGGATGAGAAGTAAGTTTAGACATGTGCTAAGCCTTCTAAAGCCCATGATGCTTGCATAGCCTTCTCATAGTCATGATAAGCAATCATTCATAATGATTCATAGAAGAATCATAGCTTTAAAAAATGACCATGACTGTTTCCTTTGGGTACAGTCCTTGTCACAGATACATATGTATGTGTGTGTGTACATGCACATGAATGCATAAACATGGAAGTTGATATATATATGATGCTGATTTCACTTAAGATCTTCACTCTAAGAATCCATTTATTTCACAAATATCTTGTGATTATCATTCAATATCAAGCCCTACGAAATGCATTGAGGATATAATGAGACCATGGCTTATTATTTCCTAAAATTGGGAGTAATATTCATCAAACATCCACAGAAGCAAATATATATTTGAAAATTATGAAAGTGAACTAAGAAGAGAAATCAGGGCATTGTATAAGAGATAATTAAAAGAGAATTAGAAGGAGAAGTTTCCTTGAAAAAGTAAAACTGAAGCTGACACTCCAGGAATATGATGCAGTTGAGCTGTAGATAAAATATTGTTTCAGATAGCAGACCAAGCCTGCTTCAAGTCCCTGAGGTAAGAAAGACCATGTCTTATAGGAACATCAGGAAGGACTCTGACCCTGGGGAGACGATGCTTAAGAGAAAGTCTGAGGACCCTACAGGGCTGTGTAGGATGCAATTAGCATTTGGAAGTTTTATCTTAAATGCAATACAAAAGCCTTGAAAAGTTGAGAGTAGAAGGACAACATGATTTATACTTAAAGAAAATCTCTATTGTATATTAACACATTCTATTTGGAATCTGGAAATGGTGTTGATGAACCCATTTGCAGGGCAGAAATAGAGAACAGAGACTTAGAGACTTGCGTACACAGTGGGGGAAGAAGAAGTGGGATGAATTGAGAGAATGGCATTAATATATATACACTACCATGTTTAAAATAGATAGCTAGTGGAAAGCTGCATTATAACACAGGGAGCTCAACCTGGTGCTGTGTGATAATCTAGAGGGATAGTTTGGGGGGTGGGGGTGGGGCTGGGGTGGGAGGAAGTCTCCAGAGGGAGGGGATATATCTATCTATCTATCTTTAGATAGAGTCTCCTTTATTGCAGGCAAATTCTTTACCAGCTGAGCTACTAGGGAAGAATCTGCCTGTAATCAGGAGACCCCAGTTTGATTTCTGGGTCAGGAAGATCCCCTGGAGAAGGGATAGGCTACTCAATCCAGTATTCTTGGGCTTCCCTGGTGACTCAGATGGTAAAGAATCTGCCTACAGTGCAATGCAGACCTGGGTTTGATCCCTGGGTTGGGAAGAAACCCTGGAGGAGGGCATGGCAACCCACTCCAGTATTCTTGCCTAGAGAATCCCCATGGACAGAGGAGCCCGGTGGGTTACAGTCTCTGGGGTTCCAAAGAGTCGGACACGACTGAGCAACTAAGCACACTACAGCACACACACATATATATATGTACTTATGGCTCATATGCATTATTGTACAGCAGAAACCAATGCAACATTATAAAGCATCCTCTAATTAAAAATAAAAACAAAAAGAAAGTCTTAGTATAAGTTAATGATGACTGAAATAATAATGTAAGTGAAAGGAAAGAAACAACTCTTCCAGGACTTGGTAATCAAAACTTATCTGCTGGAGACCATTTTGATTTTGGTGTCAGATATCACTTCCTGTTCCCTTCAGTGTGGATGAGATTTCTCATTAGCTAAAGTCAATAAAGTAATAATATTCATACTTATAAGAAGAATACAGGAAAAAAAAAGAAGAATATAGGGAAATCATTCATGTCAATCTGGGGAGACACTGCATAGTGATCTTTACAGAATGAAATTTGGTTAGATATTTGTGTTTAGTTACATTTATCTTGTCTTTAGATTATTATGGAAATGAACGTTAAGGGCAGATACTGAACATGAACAACACTCACATTTGAAGTTATTATAAAATTATCAACCTGCTGTCAGTGTAGATATTTACAAACATTTGACATATTAAAAAGTAAATACAACCACACTGTCTTACTAATACTAGCTTTTAAAATATGAGATATTTTTGGAGCTATAAATTATCTGCCTCTGCACAGGTCGTTTCCCTACAGATAAGTGTAAGTCACAGCTAGTCTTAAAACTTATCTTTCTTACTTTTACCATTTTTGTTTACTTTCACTGCTAACTCTATGGAAAAATAGCTTAAATGCCCCAACTGGCATCATGAAAGGAAGTTTCTCCCCTAATGAAAAGTGAAGTGTTAGTCACTAAGCTGTGTCTGATTCTTTGCAACTCCATGGACTGTAGTCTGCTTGGCTCCTCTGTCCATGGAATTCTCCAGGTAAGAATACTGAAGTGGGTAGCCATTCCCTTCTCCAGGGGAACTTCCCAAGCCAGGGATCACACTCAGGTCTCCTGCATTGCAGGCAGATTCTGTATCACCTGAGCCACTATTACTATAAAACCATCATCAAAGATCAGTAATCACCTCATAACTTCAAACGCAAGAACTTTTTCTATGTTCATAAGCCATTTGATCTCGTCACAATATTTTTCTACATATCATATGTAATAAATTTTCCATCTCATTTATTTGATTTTTCGTATACAAAATCCTCAAATTTCAGCATTTACAAAAGAAGCTTTTTCACCAAGAACCATCCCATCCATTCTGAAGATTTTCCTCTTTATTTTGTGGCTTCCTTTTTAACACCTACAAATAGATTTGCCAAACTGTTGCCCACACAGAATCAAGACTCAGAGTTTTTCTTCAGTCCCCATTCTTATTTCACCTAAAGACCCTGCCCTCCATCTAGGCCAGGGTTTCATCTTAAAACCCACTTTTTAAAGATTTTTTTTAATGTGAACCATTTTTAAAGTCTTCATTGAAAAAAAAATAGTTTCTGTTTTATGTTTTGCTTTTTTGACCATGAGGCCTGTGGGATATTAACTCCCTGACCAGGGATCAAACCTGAACCCTCTGCATTGGAAAGTGGACTCTTAAACACTGGACCACCACAGAAGTCCTAAAATCCACTTTATAGTCAGCGGCCATAACTGAAAAAGTCATTATGGACTATGTGAGCCCTCTTTGCTTCACTGCCGTCTAGATTATCTAAATGGATTCCCTATTAATTGCCCCTTTGCCCATAATCCTTCTCTTTCTGATTTTATCATTTACGTAGCTTTCATATTTATTATTCCCAATTATTGAAGACATGATAGCACCACCTTCATCAAAAGCCTGCTTAGAAAAATACATCCTAGATCCTTCACGTGAATTTCAAAGCAGTTGAGATCCAACTTGTAGGGAAAGAGCAAATTAGCCAAGATGGCATGGTCAGGCTCTCTCACCCCAAGGCCTCTCACTCTTGCCCGACACGCTAGCAATATAATGCTCAAAATTCTCCAAGCCAGACTTCAACAGTACGTGAACTGTGAACTTCCAGATGTTCAATCTGGATTTAGAAAAGGCAGAGGAACCAGAGATAAAATTGCCAACATCTGCTGGATCATTGAAAAAACAAGAGAGTTCCAAAAACATCTACTTTTGCTTTATTGACTATGCCAAAGCCTTTGTCTGTATGGATCAGAAAAAAATGTGGAAAATTCTGAAAGAGATGGGAATACCAGACCACCTGACCTGTCTCTTGAGAAACCTGTATGCAGGTCAAGAAGCAACAGTTAGAACTGGGCATGGAACAACAGACTGGTTCCAAATTGGGAGAGCAATATGTCAAGGCTGTATATTGTCACCCTGCTTATTTAATTTATATGAAGAGTACATCATGCAAAATGTCGTGCTGGATGAAGCACAAGCTGGAATCAAGATTGCCAGGAGAAATATCAATAACCTCAGATATGCAGATGACACCACCCTTATGGCAGAAAGTGAAGAAGAACTGAAGAGCCTCTTGATGAAAGTGAGAGAGGAGAGTGAAAAAATTGGCTTAAAGCTCAACATTCAGAGAACTAAGATCATGGCATCCAGTCCCATCACTTCATGGCAAATAGATGAGGAAACAATGGAAACAGTGGCTGACTTTATTTTTTTGGTCTCCAAAATCACTGCAGATGGTGATTGCAGCCATGAAATTAAAAGATTTTGCTCCTTGGAAGAAAAGCAATGACCAACCTAGACAGCATATTAAAAAGCAGAGACATTACTTTACCAACAAGGGTCCATCTATTCAAAGCTATGGTTTTTCCAGTAGTCATGTACGGATGTGAGAGTTGGACTATAAAGAAACCTGAGCACCGAAGTATTGATGCTTTTGAACTGTGATGTTGGAGAAGACTCTTGAGAGTCCCTTGAACAGCAAGGAGATCCAACCAGTCAATCTTAAAGGAAATCAGTCCTGAATATTCATTGGAAGGACTGATGTTGAAGCTGAAACTCCAATACTTTGGCCACCTGATTCGAAGAACTGACTTATTGGAAAAGACCCTGATTCTGGTAATGATTGAAGGCAGGAGTAGAAGGGGACGACAGGATGAGATGGTTGGATGGCATAATCGACTGGTTGGACATGAGTTTGAATAGGCTCCAGGAGTTGGTGATGGACAGGGAAGCCTGACCAACTGCAGTCCATGGGGCCGCAGAGTCGGACACAACTGAGCGACTGAACTGAACTGAACAGTTGAGATCACTTATAGCACTGTGTATGCATGCCACAAGGTTTATGTAACAGTTGAGATCACTTATAGCCCTGCGCATGCACATCAAAAGGTACTTAACTTGGACGTGGGCTACTTTTGATATATCAGCTCCACCTGGAAAAGCCTTGGTGGTTGTTTGAAGTACATCTGTATGAGCTTCACCATGAAAGCCCCGGCTGCTGCTGTATTGGGGTTACACTGGAACGGCATCATGGTTATGTTATGTGAGGTAATGTTATGACTCTGCTATGGCTACATTATGGTTTTGATTGCCATGTTAGCCAGGAAGGAGGCTGTGTGATGGCTCCTGTGCCAGCCAGGAGAGAATAAACACGTCTGCAGTTCCTATGGCTCCCTGTGTCTTCTTCCAGCCTCTTGGTTCAAGCCTTGCCTACCCTGGATTCAGCAAACGGTTCAGACAGTGTGAACAGCAAGACAATCAGCATTACAAATAGGATCAGTTAATACAACTGTAAAGTATTTTGCCAACTTCACCTACCAATAGGCTTTTCACATGTTGTGTTGTTCACCCCCAAGGAAACTTGCCCTTTTAGAATGCATTACGCATCTCTCTGGTTCCTCTCTTAGGTGGTCATTGTTATTGTTCAGTTGCTAAGTTGTATTTCACTCTCTGTGACCCCATGAACTGCAGCATGCCAGGCTTCCCTGTCCTTCACTATATCCTGGAGTTTGCTCAAACACACTGAGTCAGTGAGTCACTCTTAGGTTGAGTGCCTTATAAAGAGGGCCTGAGACCAATACTCTTGAGAAGCAGTATTCCCTGGAGAAAGAAAGTACTATGGACTGAACACTTTATCTGCCCTTCCCCTCTCAAATTTATATGCTGAAATCTAATTCCTTAATGACATTAGGAGGTAGGACATTTGGGAGGTTATTAGTTCACGAGAGTGGAGCCCTCGTGAATGGGATTTATGCCCTTATGGAAGAGACCCCTGGGAGGTGCCTTGTCCCTTACTCCTTCTACCTGTGAGGACACAGTGAGAAGACCTCCCTCTGTGGCCAGGATGTGGGCTCTGGTCTGTCAGAACCTTGATTTTGGACCTGCCAGCCTTCAGAATGATGAGAAATAAATCAGCTATTGAGTCTATGGTATTTTTGGTATAGCAGCCTGAATAGGCTAAGACAGTGAGTAAAGGAAATAATACAAATGCATAGCTCCTTTTTTGTCTTTAAAGTGCATATTGGTTTGTTTTTTTAATCAGCATTTAGCACTCATTTTCTTCTATTTTCTTTTATAATGAGTTACTAATATTTAGTGAAATCTTTGGGAACAAAGACACTCTTTTGTTATCTATTTTTATATTCACACCACCACAGGTCTAAGTCAAAATCTCTGTAACATAGGCAAGATTTTCTAAATAAAATGTATTGTCAGGAAAAGGGAATATTTTACAGGAAATTTTAAGAGTAGTAATCTTATTTTCTGAACAAAAGCCATTATGTATTTTACATTTCAATGTTATGTTTATGGCTATGGATTTAAGGTCTTCTTTTGTATTTCATGTCAACCCTTTCAAAAATCATCATTTTTGTCATTGAAATGCTATTTGGTATTTTTCCAATATTAAGTGCATTAGACATTCATGTTTTATTCTATAGCAAAATTGAAAGCTATTAAACATAAAATTCACAGAATTAAAGAGAATCTCAGTAGGTCACCTTAGCCCAAGTGTTAAGTGGAACTGAAGCCTTTCTCAAATGATTCACAAAGGTAATTGTCTACTTGCTCCATTTATTTGTTTAAAGAACAAGCCACCATTCCAATATTTTATAACTTTTATAGGCTTTCTTTCTACATCCAAAACTATAATAGATCTGTTTTTCCTGCTTTCTTGCCCTTTCTGACATAATTTAGATTCTCACTGACTTTGGCAATGGAAATAAAACACCTATTTTTATAAATCTTTCTTAACTGGCTTAATTTTTAAATCAGCTAATTTTATTTTGCCCTTGATTTTAGAAAAAGCAATTTATTTTTAATTCATTTTACTGAAATTTTTATTTTGAGATACTGTAGATTCCCCTGCAGTTGTAAGAAATAATGTCCTTTAATCAGTTTTCCCTCATGATAATATCTCGAAAATCAAAGTACAATGTCACAAGCTCAATAATGAAACTGATTCAGCCAAGACATGGACATTTTCCATCACCACAAGCATCTTTAAATGCTACCACTGATAAGAATACTATATATATGGAATCATACACTATCCAGGTTTGCACTGGCTTTTTGCACTCAATATAATTCCCTTGAGATTCATCCAGGTTCTTGGAGATATCAAAACTTCATACTTTTTTTGAATGTTGAATAAAATTCCATGGTACAGATGTACCAGTTTGTTTAACCATTCACCCAATGAAGCCCCTTTATGTTATTTACCTCTTTGGATTTTACAAATAGAGTTACTAAAATATTCATGTACAGGTTTTTGGGTGGACAGAAATCACTTTTCTGCGGAACAAAGCTTAGGAGTGTAATTTGTGGGTCACATGAGAATTGCATGTTTATTCTTTTTTATGATGCTGTCAGACTATTTTGAAGTGTCGTTGTACCATTTTACAAAGCTATCTGCAAAAGTGTACCAGTGATCAAGCTTCTCTTCATTCTTACAAGCATTTAGGTGATACAATTTTTTTTATTTTAGCCATTCTTATTGTATGTAGTACTTTTTACTTTTGCTTTAACTTGCATTTCTCTAATGACTAATGATATTGAACATTTCTTTGTGTGCTTATATGCCATCTTCATCACTGAAATACATCTTCATGTATTTTCCCATTTTCTAATTGGGTTGTTTATCTTTTTAATATTGAGTTTGGAGAGCTCTTTATATGTTCTAGATACAAGTCCCTTTTCATATATGTCATTTGCAAATATTTTCACCCATTTTGTAGCTTGACTTTTTTTTGTAGAGCACACTTAACTTTTGATGAAGTTCAATATTCCAGTTTTTTGTTTTATGAACCATGTTTTTGTGTGGCTCAGATGGTAAAAAATCTGCCTGCAATGCAGGAGGCCGGGATTCAATTCCTGGGTCAGGAAGATCCTCTGGAGAAGGAAGTGGCAAACCACTCTAGTCTTCTTCCCTGGAGAATTTCATGGACAGGGGAGACCAGCAGGCTACAGAGTCCACGGGATTGCAAAGAGTCAGACATGACTGAGTGACTAACACACACACGTTTTTGTGTGAATTTGGACAAATCTTGCCTTAACTCCAAATTCTGAAGAATTTCTCCTAGTTTTTCCTGAAAGTTTTATAGTTTTACATTTAATTACACAATTCACTTTGAATTAAATTGTGTATAAGTTGTAAAACTGAGGTAAGAATTATTTTCAGTTTTTGGCCCAGAAATGGCAAATTACAGTACCATTTGTTGAAAAGGCTATCCTGCCTCCTTTTAATTGCTATATCACCTTTACTGAAATCAATTTAGTATACTTGTGTTTTGGATACTTTTTTCCATTCTCTTGATCCATGTGTCTATTCTTCCACCAATACCACAGAGTCATGGTTACTGTAACTATTTAATAAGTTTTGAAATCAAGTAATTGATTCCTCAAAATTTCCTCTTCTTTTTCAAAATAGTCTTCTTCTATATCAGTTTGTGAAGAATTGACATCTTTACTATGTCTCCTCCAACCCATGAACATGGTATGTCCTTCATTTATTTAGATCTTTTAAATTTTTTCTTCAACATTGCACAGTATTCAACATACAAATTCTGTATGTATTTTATTAGAGTCATATCTACATATGTAATTTTTTGAAGAATTGTAAGTGGATTTATACTTTTCAGTTGTTACATGTTCATTTTTACATAGAAATGCAATTGATTTTTATGTGTCAACTTTCTCTTCTACATCTTTGTTGAACTAATTGACAGGTTATAGAAGGTCTGAGTGTTTGGAGGGGGAGTAGTACATTCCTTGAGATTTTCTACACAGTCAACCAACCCATTTGCAAATCAGGGCAGTTTTAACTTTTTCCTTTCCAATCTGTGTACTTTGTGTTTTCCTTTCTTCTTTATTGGTTAAAACTTCCAAAACCATGTTGAAAAAGAATGTAAGGGTGGACTTCTTTGTCTTATTCTCAATCTTAGAAAGCATTCAATCTTTCAACATTAAGTATAATGTAAATTGTAAGGTTTTTATAGATGCTCTTTGTAAAGTTGATGGAATTTCCCTAATTACCAGCCACTTTACCAGCATAGCAATGAAACCTTTCCAGAAATTGAGCAAACCATTTTCTAGGCCTATGTTGAGAAGAAAAATCATGTAATTTTGATGTTTCTATAAGTCTAAACTAAGAAGTGTTATTAGGCAATAAACAAAAATAAAAAAGAAATGTCAAATAAAAGGATGAAACTGAGGAAATAAATGTACCTTAAACATAAGATGAAGTCATCATCATAAGATTGACTCCTATGTAACATTTATGTTATATTAGATCCAGTGTATGTATATCCATTAAATACAACACTTTGATAAAACATATGGAAACCCATAATATCAAATGTATTGATGAAGGGAAGCTAGAATAGAGAGTTAAAGCACAGAATATGGAAGACAGATTTTAAAAAGCTTAAAATATTCATCCCTAACAAGCAGATAAATTTATGACACAATGACTGTCTCTAGATGAAATGTATTTCTAGCTAAGTAATGTGTTCATCTTACTTTAAAAATGCTGAAAATTTCCCCTTCTTTTCTGTTCAGTCATTGTGGTAATAGAGTTGATTTCAGACCGAAAGATCTCTTTGTCTTTTCAACATGAAATAAAGATATAATCAGCCTTGTTATAATAAATGTTTCTCACACTGACTACACCACATTTACAAGGATAAGAAGAAAGTAGCAGCACTAGTTACATTCCAAGGTATCAAAGACTGGTATTAGCAAAAGCCAGTCGTAATTAAAATATCAAGAAATTAGATATCTAATGGATATTTGTGGGATAAATAATCAAATGATTATAATCTGAAGTATTAGAGAAAAACAAACTGAGTCACACAAAAACTAGGATGTTTCCATAAGATGATGGATTGAAGAAAGTAGAGTAAAATTGATAATAGGCAGAAAAGTGCTTTGTTATCTATAGACAGTTACCAGTTTACTGAGTGCAGTGTGTATTCCATTAATATTTAACAGCAAGTGTAGCTCAGCTGGTAAAGAATCTGCCTGTAACACAGGAGATCCCAGTTTGATTCCTAGGTCTGGAAGATCCGCTGGAGAAAGGATAGGCCACCCACTCCAGTATTCTTGGGCTTCCCTGGTGGCTCAACTGGTAAAGAATTTGCCTGCAATCTGGAAGACCTGGGTTCAGTCCCTGGGTTGGGAAGATCCCCTGGAGAAGGAAACAGCTACCCACTCCAGTATTCTGGCCTGGAGAATTACATGGACTATATAGTCCATGGAGTCACAAGAGTTGGACACGGCTGAGTGACTTTCACTTTCACATTCAACAGGGAAGGGAAAAAAACAATGGAATATTACTCAGCCATTAAAAAAAATACATTTGAATCGGTTCTATTGAGATGGATGAAACTGGAGCCCATTATACAGAGTGAAGTGAGCCAGAAAGAAAAGCACCAATACAGTATACTAATGCATGTATATGGAATTTGAAAGATGGTAATGGTAACCCTATATGTGAGACAGAATAAGAGACACAGATGCATAGAACAGTCCTGTGGACTCTGAGGGAGAAGGTGAGGGTGGGACGTTCTGGGACAATAACATTGAAACATGTATATTGTCATATGTGAAGCGGAACACCATTCCATGTTCTATGCATGGGACGGATGCTCAGGGATGGAGCGTTGGGATGACCCAGAGGGATGGGATGGGGAGGGAGGTGGGAGGAGGGTTCGGGAGGGGGAGCACATGTGAACCATGGCTGATTCATGTCAATGTATGACAAAAACTACTACAATATTGTAAAGTAATTAGCCCCCAACTAAAAAAAAAAAAAAAAATGCTTGATGAATAAATGAAAAAAAAAAAAAAAAAAACTGGACTCCACACACAATTCCTTGCTTCAGTTACCTGTCAACCATGGTATAGCTGTCTGGGCCAGTTGTCCAATGTAGGCTGAGTCCCAGCATGATAGAAGAATGCCAGTAAAGGCATCAACCCATTGAAGGACTCAGTATGCTAGCAGAAATCAACTAACCATAGTGAATCTTGCACCAATGTGTGCAAAAAAAACCACTAATGGTGCCTGCTCAAAATCCCAGTGTCTCCTTCTCACTCAGTTAATTGTATAACCCTTCCCTTGCCACCACTAGCTATCTGGTCTTCTTAAGTTTGGTTGTATTTCCAAGACTTATTTTGCTTTTCATTATTCATTATGCTTCTTCCCTAAATATTTAGGAAGTATTTTGCTTCTAGTCCTGTTTTCACAGTTGCTAGCATATGGGAATATCTATCATGAGTGGGTATTTATCATGTTGTTTAGATTTTTTGAATCTTCAGAGTGTCTGTGATCAGTAGTTTTCTTAAATTTCACAAGAATCTATTAAAAGTGAGTTTAAGGGTTGATGTTCTATCCTGATCAAGATGGAGAAAGAGGGATCAGACTTATCTTTGTGCCTTGAAAGGTAAAGCAACTGACAAGGACCTACTGTACAGCACAGGGAAGTATAGTCCATATCTTATAATAACTTATGATCGAAAATAATTTGAAAAAGAATTAATCTATCTGTCTATCTATCTATCTATCTGCTTCACTGATGGCTCAGATGATAAAGGTAAAGAATTCATCGCAATTCAGGACACCTGGGTTCGATTTCTGGGTTGGGAAGTTCTCCTGGAGAAAGAAATGGCAACGCACACGAATATTCTTGCTTGGGGAATCCCTTGGGCAGAGGAGCCTGGTGGGCTCCAGTCTTTGGGATCGAAAAGAGTCAGACATGACTTAGTGACTAAACCACTCCCAACACTGAATCACTTTACTATATGCCTGAAACATTGCAAATCAACTATACTTCAATAAAATAATTTTTAAAAAGATTGAAAAATAAATTGAACTTAATTTAGTTCAAAAGACAGTTGATATCAGGGAATGAAGGACAGTTACTCCTAAAAGAGGGGAAATAAGTGAGATTAGTCCCTGTTTTACAACTTACATACTGTGGATAGTTTTCAGCACATAGTGCAGACAGTGGCAATTCAGGCAGAGTCCATACTTTCAGGACATGAACCTGGATGTCCTGGAAGGACAAGGTGGCCAGGAGTTCACAGAGGAGAGTCCTAGGAGGAAGAGAGGTCTCAAAGGAAATACACCAAACATCTACAGAGGAATTCTCTTGAGTATTCATTTCAGTACTAATCAGAACACAGAATGAGCAAACTACCCAAATCCTCAGAGAACCATGGGGAAAAAAAAATGAAAAAAAAAATAGTGCCTGGAAATCACACAGGGCCAAGAATAGTGCCTGTTTCTAATAGCCTGAGTGGAATACCTCGTAAAGAATGTGGTGTGAGTCAGAGTCCTAGGACAAGATTGCTTCATTACCATGGGATAAAAATTAACTCCAGACTTAATGGTGCATTGGTCTTGCCTCACAAATCCTAAAACAAAGACTCCAAAGGATCAAATTGATTCCTAGTAATGTAGCTATGTTTCAGGATACAGAAAATAATATTTACAAAACAAACCATCTCCCCAAACTTAGCACCCAACATGGTAAAATTCACAATGTCTGACATTTGATAAAAAAAAAAAAAATTACTGGGTATGCTTATAAAGAAGCAAGAAAAAAACAACCCATTAAGACTAAACCAGAAATGACACAGATCATAGAATTAATAGTCAAGAACAGTAGGAGATGTTAAGATAATTATATTCCATAGGCTCAAGGTACTATAAGGAAGACTAAAAATGTTGATTAGATCATGGATAAGATTTTTTAAGAGGACCTAAATTTAACTTCTCAAGATGAAATCTGCAATGTCTGAGATGGAAAATACTAAGTGGGATTAACCCCACACTAGTGAGAGAGGAGAGTGAAAAAGTTGGCTTAAAGCTCAACATTCAGAAAACTAAGATCATGGCATCCGGTCTCATCACTTCATGGCAAATAGACGGGGAAACCGTGGAAACAGTGACTGACTTTATTTTGGGGGGCTCCAAAATCACTGCCATATATGGATGTGAGAGTTGGACTGTGAAGAAAGCTGAGCACCGAAAAATTGATGCTTCTGAACTGCGGTGTTGGAGAAGACTCTTGAGAGTCCCTTGGACTGCAAGTCCACCCTAAAGGAAGTCAGTCTTGAATGTTCATTGGAAGAACTGATGCTGAAGCTGACACTCCAGTACTTTTGCCACCTGATGCAAAGAACTGAGTCATTTGAAAAGACCCTGATGCTGGGAAAGATTGAGGGCAGGAGGAAAAGGGGATGACAGAGGATGAGATGGTTGGGTGGCATCACCGACTCAATTGACATGAGTTTGAATAAACTCCGGGAGTTGATGATGGACAGGGAGGCCTCGAGTGCTGCAGTCCATGGAGTCCCAAAGAGTCAGACACGACTGAGCGACTGAACTGGACTGAACTGAGACACTCCAGGAAAAAAGGATCAGTGTATTGAAGACACAGCTAAAGACACTATCCAATGAAACAGAAGAATAAAATATTCTGGAAAAAAAATCAATATAGTTTAATAAAACTTCAAGTGGCCAAGATATGTATAACTGATACCTCCAAAATAAAGGGTGTATGACAAATATATATATGTGTAAAAAGTATATATATTTTACAATTAATGGCAACTTATTTCAAAGTTTGATGAAA
This sequence comes from Okapia johnstoni, assembly GCA_024291935.2. Taxonomy (NCBI): domain Eukaryota; kingdom Metazoa; phylum Chordata; class Mammalia; order Artiodactyla; family Giraffidae; genus Okapia; species Okapia johnstoni. The sequence continues at coordinate 28,956,790 of CM044310.1, read as the reverse complement.
ACTGTGATCTGGCATATCAAAAAATTTCAGTTAATACAAACACACAAATATAAAGTATACATATCACAATGAATTGCTTAAAATCAGTGATAAAGAGTAAAGGCTGAAAGTAGTTCATGAAAGAGACATTCCATGAGCAAAGATGAAAGTAGCAGATTTTTGGTCAGAAACAATGTAAGCTTGGATTATTATCTACAGCTTACCAAATATATATTAACCTAGAATTTTAAAATAAAATAATATATATTTCTAAAAAAAAGGTGAAATAAAAATTTATCTGCACAGAAAAGCAGAAATCATTAATTATCAGCAGAGTTAATAGGAGAACTATAAAGAATAATAAATGATACAATATTGAATCTGTATCTACCCAAAGAAGAGTACAGGAAATGGTAACTAAGAGATAATTTTCACAACATTTGTTCTCATTTAAATATCCCTAAAATATATTACCTGTATAAAGCAAAAAATAATGGCACAATGTGGTACTTATATACAGAACTAAAATATATCACAATAACAGCACAAAGATCAGAAAAGAGAAAAATAAATATTCTATTAAAATAAGCTTCTTATTTTATATATAAGAACTGTATTATCCCTTGAAGGTAGACTATAAGTTAATATGTATACTGAAAATCCGAAAGCAACCACTGAGGGAGCACAACAAAAAGATGTATCTCAGAAGTCAAAAAGAGAATTCCACTTTATTATTTCTATATTCTAAAAAAATTCTAAATATTAATAAGCACCGAAAAGAGAAAAGAGAAAAAAAAAACACATGTAACAAATGTAAAATATAAAGTAAGACAGTAAATTTAAACCCCACCATATCAATAGATATATTAAATATCTAATTGCCCCAATTAAAAAGTAGAGATTATCAAGTTAGAATAAAATCAAGACTCAATTATATTCTGCCTATAGTGAATCTGCTGTATTTTTACTTTATTTTTGGCCATGCTCCTTGGCTTATGGGATTAGTTTCTTGACCAGGGGTTGAACCCAGGCCCTAGGAGTGAAAGTGTGGAGTCCTAACCACTGGACTGCCAAGGAATTCCTGAAACCAATTTAAATATAATGCCACAAATAATTTAAAGTATGGAAAATGTATGCATACTGATACTAACCAAAGAAAATTAGAGTGGCTATGTTAGTATCAGAGGCGATAAATTTCAGAGCAAAAAAGACATTTCCAGAATCAGAGAGGTTCAGTTCATCAAGGAACTGCTCATGCAGTCAATAACAGAAATTCAAAAGACATGAGGTAAGAACTCTTAGATCTGCAAGAGGAAATAGAAACATTTACAGTGGTGGGTATTTAGACACCTCAACTCAATAACTAATAGGACAATTAAATAATCAATAAAAATATAGACTGGAACAATTGTCAACCAAGTTTATGTATACAGATTACTACTCATTACCTGCTGAGTTAAATCCTTTTCAAGTCCACTCAGACTACTTATGATAAATCAAATTCTGGACCTTAAAAAAAAAATCTCAGTACATTTAAACGTACTCAAGTCATACCAAAGTATTTACTCAGATCACAAAGGCATTCAATTTGAAATCAGAAACAAAAAGGTATCCTAATAGCTCCCAAATATTTGCAAATAAAATAGCATACCACTAAATAACCACTGCATCAAGAAAGAATTAAAAGGAGAGTTAGAGAGTGTTTGAATTGAATAAAAGTAAAAATTCAAGTCAAAATTTGTGAGGTGAAGTTAAAGCAGTGCTTAAAAGGAATATATAGAGCAAAAGACTTCTATTACAACAAAAGAAAAATCTAAAATTAATTACTTCAGATTTCAGTTCAAGAAAAATAAAAAAGAAGGGCTAGCAAAGCCAAAAGCGGCAGAAGAAAAGGCTAGATTTAGTTTTCAATTTCCTAGAGAAATATTAAGTAATATTGAGGTAGAGAATCATCCACTGGAAATTCAATAGAAGGATATTGTTCAGTCACCAAGTCATCTTTGACTCTTCACGGCCCCATGGACTGCAGTACGCCAGGCCTCCCTGTCCTTCACCATCTCCACCATCTCCTGGAGTTTGCCCAAGGGTAAAAGGATAGGTAATAATGATTTTAACCAAACATTTACTCCACGTTAAGCAGAGTAGGAGTTGTGTGTTTATGAATGCCATGTTTTTTGGATACACTCTAGAAGGTATTGACCTTTGTGCTAAAAATACAATGGTGAATCCTGTATTTCAGAGTGAGAGAGATAGTAAACCAGAAAGTAAATAAGGTATTTGTAACTGGTGATGACTCTTATGAAGAAAGTACAACAGGGTAACTTAGTAGAAAGTGGCTGTGGGTAGCTCTTCTAAATGAGATGCTGGAAAAGCATCTAATAACATGAAAACCCAAATGACAAGAAGAGGCTTGCAGGGAGACCCAGGGGGAGAGTTTTCCAAGCAGAACCCCCAAACAAGTACAGTGTGCTCTCCTGCAGAGACTGGATCAGAGTGGGGGAGGTGACAAGTCGAGGAGATCAGGAACTTGTAGGTCATGAGAAGAACTTTGAATTTAAACTGAATAAGATGGAAACTCACTGGAGGGTTTTGAGCAGGAGATAAATATGACATTTGTTTTTAAAATTTTTAAGATCTCTCTCTGGAGACCTTGTATATAATGCTAGGAGAGAAGAATGACCACTTAGGATGCTAACTCAATCCCTTGGGTGAGGAATGATGGTTGTTGGGTTAACATGGTGACACTGTGGGGACACAGTGGATTTGGAGTTTAATTGGGAGGCAGAGATGGCAGTCCTTGCTCATTTCTTGAATCTAGGAATCAGAAGCTTACGGGGGCAAGATAGTCAAGAACAATGCCTCAGTTTTTAGCTTGGTTTGTTTTGGTGCCATACTATGTCTCATTTATTCCTCATTATATAAGCTTGCCAGCCAGTTAGTCATTAAAACTGTGATATTAGAGATGATGGAAGGGACATTAAGTTAGAGAAGAGATTTGCCCAAATCATGAATTAAACCATAGTTCAAATCCAAAGACTAGTGTGTTTGTTTCCACATCAGCACATTTGATAGCAATGTACCTTTAAATTTTCCCTAACTGCTTGGATGGTATTAAAGAATAAAGACCTACAAGGACAAGCTGAACAGTAGAGCATCTGGTATACAAAAGCTAGAAATAACAGAAAAATCTGTCATTAGCCTACACCATAAGTCACCAAAAACACTTGTTCATTCTACCCAACCCAGACTCTGCTTGAGAATTTCAGTTCTTGAGGGACTCAGAGCAGATCATTACATTTAGCATTTTTCAAATTGTCAGAGTCTTCCTTTCTGATTTCCTCATTGGTGCAATTAGACTCCCATACAAGGCCTCACTCTCAGCTATCACAGTCTCGTATATCACAATCATTAAAATGTTCAAAGATTAAAAACTATATATCCTAAGATAGAATTGTTTCCTCACAAGAAACGATTCCAGCTCCCTGAACAGTGTTTTGGAACTGGAATTGAAACAACTTTTGATTTTGAGTTGGTTGTATGTTTTGCTTTCAATAGCAGGCATGCTTTTAAGAAAATTTCTTTATTTTTATACAGTGAGTATGGGTTTAAAAAATTTCTATATGCACACGACTGAAAAGCCAGTATTTCCTTCTATTGCTGAGGATTGTAAGATTATAAGAATAATAGTGGATATTTGCCACTAGGCCAATTCTACACTTTTACTTTGCCTTTCTATGAACTTCCTTCCATTGCCTAAAGTAAAAACAGGAAGGAAGTGTGGTCTGCCAGTGCCCTCACTTGTAAGTCAAATTGGTCTGGGAAGAGCGATCATGTCAGGAGCTGTGAATTTGGCCTCTGATGAACCATCTTTGTCTTCTCATCCAGACGGGTAGGAGCAGAGGGAGAGGACAACAGTGCTATGACTTCTGAAGCAGCTCGAAGAAAGACCTCACCTGCAACATGGCAATGCCTGATTCAATTATCTTTGTTGTTGTTGTTTTAATAAGGAGCTATGTTTAAAACAATGAAAAAAATTTGAGAACATTTTTTGTAACTGATGTCTTTCTGTCATATTGAAGCTCCAATTTATTTTTTTTAATGTTTTTGGCAACACGTTTTATTTATTTTCTATTTTTAAATATTTATTTATTTGGCTGTGCTAGGTCTTAGCTGCAGCATGCAGGATCTTCAATCTTCATTGTGGTATTCAAATTCCTGGTTGTGGCATGTGGGATCTTAGCTCTTTGACCAGGGATTGAACCCAGATTCCACATATTGGTAGAGTGGGGTCCTCACCATTGAAACAGGCCCAGAAAGTTACAGTTTCTTCACTGATTGCCTTATGTATGCATGCTAAATCGTTTCAGTTGTGTTTGACTCTTTGAGACCCAATGGATCATAGCCCGCCAAGCTCCTCTGTCCATAGGGTGCTCTGGGCAACAATACTGGAGTGGGTTGCCATGCCCTCTTCCAAGGGATCTTCTTGATCCAGGGACCTAACCTGTGTTTCTTGTGTCTCCTGCACTGGCAGGCAGCTTCTTTAGCACTAGCACCACCAGGAAGCCTGATTGTCTTATAGAAAGACACAATTCATTCAGTTTTATCTTTGCAAGAAAAAATCTCTCTGCTCTTTGGACAATAATTCCTCTAAAATATCATAACTCTTTACCTAGAAAAACCAAACTCTTCATGATATATGTCCTGAAGAATCTTATGTTTACTAAAAGGAAAGACATTCCAAATATATGCTGCACCCTAAAATGTGTAGTGGGGGAGATTCCTCTGGCATAAGTAAATTCCTCTGTAGGTTAAGATTGCTTCATAAAGATGTCTTCAGATGCTACTTTAGAAGGAGTTTTCAGGCTGCAGCTGAACTTTCCTTTCATTATCCCTATTAATTTAAGGAAAATGTAGCACAAAGGAACATTATAATGATTTGTGATTCTTTGTGGTTACTGTTGGGTAGAAAAAGTCAGTAAATGAATGAGATAAGCCCATAGCCATTAATGAGAAATTGTAATTTGGTCTCATGAAATATAAGTTATTGTCTAAAATAAAGGCAAGGATACTAAACCTATAAAGAAATGCCAGTCAAAGATGTAGGTAATGATTTATGTAATGTGATATTTGGAGAAATGTTCATAATATCATCTATTTAGAAACAACCTTTTATGCAAATGTATTCATTCATAAGCCCTTAAAATAACATTTTTGCAGACCAGTGATATAAGGAAATGTTCATATTATAACCTGACATGATACAACCTGTAATGTAACATAGAGTATTCCTATGTTAAGCCAAGTACTCTTATGTACCTTAGAGCTTTATATCATGTAATCATCACCACTCTGAGAAACAGTTACTGTTATCATCATTTTCCTGGTGTGTCAAGAGCAGGAAGAGTAAATAAATTTCCAACTAACACATAACAAGTGACAGAACACATTTAATTGAGCTGGGTGCATCTGCTTCCAAAGCTCCTGTCTTTAATCACATCTCGCTCCCCTTTCTTTGGCATTGTCACAAATACTCAGCTTAGCCATCTTCAGGGTGACTGGATTTCATTTTTATTGTTTATTGCTTTCATACTAATATGAAGGAATCAAAGCGCAAAGTGATTCCATCCACAAACTTTAATAACAAGATACGTGCTGTAATTCTGATGGGGATAGAAATGTGCAGTCCTCGTATCTTGTTAACAAAAGAAATTTGGGGTTTACACAATTCTCCTGTTTCAGTGACCACAATACCACAGTATGTAAAGGTTCACTGGACCTTTAATTTGTGAATTCCTACACCGTACCTTTACATATTTAGTCATGTTTTTTGGTGCTCGCTGATTAAAGAAAGCAGGATATTCAATGTGCATTAAGTTCACATATTGTTGGCATAAGCGTCTTAAAGGATGCTAACTTTGCCTCTTTCTTTGTATGACCCCTTTCAGCTCATCTGGTTCATCCCAGGTGTCACCTGATACAGGAATTCCCTTTTTTCTGATGTTTTACTATTGTGACTACCTACAGGAAACCACAAACTGCTGATTTTCTTCCCTCATCACTGGCCACCTCTTCCCAATCTTCTTCACTGGTTCCTCCTCAGATCCTCAATTCTACACATGGGAGTGCCCAAGACTCAACACTTAGACCTCTTTGTTAGTATTTTATTCATCCCTATGCCTTTCAATGCAATCTTTCGGTCAATGATTCTCAAATTTTACATCTCAACAAAAGCATATCCAAGTGCTCACTAGGCAGTCTCATTTTCAGACATCTATGATCAAAGTAATTCTCGATTTTCCATTCTAGCCAATAAACAAAATCAAGCAGTGAAATAAATAATAATCTGGTTTAAAGAACCTGCTCTTGCTTCTTCTCTTGTTCAGTCTCAGTAAATAGTATCAGCGTTCAGCTAGTAGCTAAGCTTGTATCCTCACATATGTATCCCCACATCTTTGAGGTTTAACTTCAGGGTCTATGCCTAAATCATTCCTGTCTCACATCACTCCCAGGCACCCTAGTTCACCCCTACTCTTTGTATAACTTCTAATTGATCTGCTTACTTTTGCTTCCACTGCTTTGCATCCACTGTCAGACTACTGAATTCTTAAAACACGCTTAAACATTCACCTGCTCAATGACCATGTAAGAGTTACTTAATTTCTGCATCCAAGTGTCTTCATTTGCTAAATAAGGAAAATAATATAACTTGCCTCAGGGATGTGGTTTGAGGATGGTATAAGATATTTGGGGCTTCCCAGGTGGAGTAGTGGTAAAGAATCTGCCTGTCAGTGGAGGAGATGCAAGAGATGTGGTTTTGATCCGTGGATTGGGAAGATCCCCTCGAGTAGGAAATGGCAATCTGCTCCAGTATTCTTACCTGGAAAATTCTATGGACAGAGGAGCCTGGTATTCTACAGTCCGTGGGGTTGCAAAGAGTCAGACCACCAAGCAACTGAGCACACACATGCAATATATTTGAGATAAAATGCTTTGCAAACATGGCACATAGCAAGCATTCATTAGTGGTTAGTGATTATTATTTTTTGAACCATAGCCAATTTTAGTACTGATCTTCCTTGACTTTTGATGGGGTTACATCCCTATAAACCCATCCTAAGTTGAAAATACAAGTCAAAGATGCTTTTAATACATTTGACCTACCGAACGTCATAGTGTAGCCCAGCCCACCTTAAACATGCTCAGAACACTTACATCAGCCTACGGGTTAGGTAAAATAATCTAAACCAAAGACTATTCTATAATAAAGTGTTGAATATCTCATGTAATTGATTGGCTACTGTACTGAAAGTGAAAAACAGAATGAGTGTCTCTGTACAGAATGGTTGTAAGTGTATCTGTTGTGTGTCTTCCTGATGGCTGGCTGGCTGGCAGCTGCCACTGCCCAGGATCAGGGGAGAAGACCGTATTGTATATGGCTAGCCCAGGAAAAGATCAAAGCACAAAGTGTTGTTTCTACTGAATATGTATTGCTCTCACAGCATGGTAAAGTTAAAACAAAAAAAAAAAGACAAAAACAAAACATGAGGTGAACCACTGTAAGTCAGAGACCTTCTATACATAAACTCCATCATGTCACTTCCTTGTTCCAAGTTTTCTGTCGATACCCATCACTCTTGAGTAAAATTCAATGTCCTTAACAGACCCCAAGCCCTAAAAATCTTGACCACTGGCACACCAGACCCCATTTCTAACTGCTGTCTCCAGGCTCACTGTGTCCCCAGAATTCCCCAAATTTTCTAAGCTCTTTGAGCCTCACTTCACACATCTGGGTACCACCGATTGCCACTCTTCACCCAGACCTTTGCCATACTTTCTCACTGTGTTTATATTTTTGCTCAAATTTCACCCAGATTTCAAAGGTGACATGCATTCTCTGAATACTCTCTCAACAGCAACACCCTGAATACTTGCCATGTGAAGAGGAAAAGACTTTGCTTTATTTTGCTTCATGGACTCATCACCACTTCATATATATTTATCCATTTGTTTATTTCCAGCTCTCCTTAAAAGAGAGAAATATCCATGAAATAAAGACTTAGTTCATCAAGATTTTTCTGCAACTTCATGTTTCCAGCACTGGGATAGGGCTTAGTGTGCAATAAATATGTGGGGGGTGATTACATAAAATGTACTATGATTGCCTCTTTACACGAGCATCTCCTCCAGTATCTTTCTGCAATGCAAGAGACCCTGATTCATTTCCTGGGTCGGGAAGATCCTCTGGAGGAGGGATAGGCTACTCACTGCAGTATTCTTAAGCTTCCCTTGTGGCTCAGCTGGTAAAGAATCTGCTTGCAATGCAGGAGACCTGGGTTCGATCCTTGGGTTTGGAAGATCCCGTGGAGAAGGGACTGACTATCCACCCCAGTATTCTGGCCTGGACAATTCCATGGACTGTATAGTCCATGGAGTCCCAAAGAGTTGGACATGACTGAGAGACTTTCACTCCCCCGGTAAATATCATCCTCTCTATTTTCATTTCTTGATGAATAATGAGCAAACCTAATAAATATTTGTGAGCGAGAATTATTAGTGAATGAATGAACATAATATAGTCAAAAGAGCATTTCCATGTAATCAGAGAAGGCAGAGTTAGCTGCATAGCCTTATGTGTTAAAACCCAAACAATTAATCTACAGGAAATTAAAACTATCTCTTTTCTTTTCTTTCCAGGTTATCATTTCTGGTAAACATTTTGTTCCTTCTGATGGCTTAAATTCAGGTTAATACTACAAATATGAATACTTAGTTGCATAGTAGAAATAGCTTCCAGTATCTTTCACACCTAAAAACAGATCCAATTATTAAAAGTCAATAAATTTATATTTTGAGCTGCCATTGATAAATACTCAGTAAGCTCAATTCAACATGCAAGATTCTCTTTGACTTTTAAAATGAGTGAGTTTTTTCATTGATTATATTGTGGCCTAAATTCTGAATTCCAATGGCAAAGGTAATAATGTTTAAAAGAACAGACAGAGGCCATGTGGTTGCAAACAGGAGCAGCATGGCAGTATCTGGTAGAAAAAGACTTCATTAGTCAAACCCTCTGAAGGTGCACAAGCTGGAATCAACATTGCTGGGAGAAATGTCAATAACCTCAGATATGCAGATGACACCACCCTTATGGCAGAAAGTAAAGAAGAACTAAAGAGCCTCTTGATGAAAGTGAAAGAGGAGAGTGAAAAAGTTGGCTTAAAGCTCAACATTCAGAAAACAAAGATCATGGCGTCCAGTCCCATTACTTCATAGCAAACAGATGGGAATACAGTGGCTGACTTTATTTTGGGGGGCTCCAAAATCACTGCAGATGGTGATTGCAGCCATGAAATTAAAAGATGCTTACTCCTCGGAAGGAAAGTTATGACCAACCTAGACAGCGTATTAAAAAGCAGGAACATTTCTTTGTCAACAAATGTCCATCTAGTCAAGGCTATGGTTTTTCCAGTAGTCATGTATGGATGTGAGAGTTGGACTATAAAGAAAGCTGGGCACCAAAGAATTGATGCTTTTGAACTGTGGTGTTAGAGAAGACTCTTGAGAGTCCCTTGGACTGAAAGGAGATCCAACCAGTCCATCCTAAAGGAAATCAGTCCTGGGTGTTCATTGGAAGGACTGATGTTGAAGCTGAAACTCCATTACTTTGGCCACCTGATGCGAAGAACTGACTCATTGGAAAAGACCCTGATGCTGGGAAGGATTGAAGGCTGAAAGAGAAGGGTACAACAGAGGAAGAGATGGTTGGATGGCATCACTGATGCAATGGACATGAGTTTGGGAAACCTCTGGGAATCGGTGATGGACAGGGAGGCCTGGCGTGCTGCAATCCATGGGTTTGCAAAGAGTCGGACACGACTGAGCGACTGAATTGAACTGAACTGAAGGTGCTTACACTTAAAAATATTTCTTAATATAGGATTTTTCCAAGATCTTCCTGAGGAGTGGTTAGAAATACATTTCATTTGAAATTCTCTCTGACAAAACTAGCTTGAAAAAAATAGCAGAAATTATCTCTTCAAGAAATTGAGATATTTTTACTACTGAAAGGCAAGGTGTAAATATTCATTTGATCTTCTTTAAGAAGAAAGAGGAAAACTCTATTGAGAAGAGGTGTTTCAATCTTCTCTGGTTACACAAAAACATATATTTCATGGTGAACAAAAATGCCATTTGGAAAGCCCACACACAGGTGATTTTCTGACCTGAATATTAAAGTGAGGACATGACTCTAACCACACTAATGGCAGCTTATTACATACAGAGATCAGGAAGTTCAGGTTCTGACACTTCCTAGCTCCTGAAATATGGGCATGTATTTTTAATGGCTCTTTATCAGTCACATTTGTCATCATGACACCTATCTAAGATGACTGCTTTAAGGAAAAAATTAATGTCACCTTTGTTCCAGCAATACCACACTCTGGGGAGCAGGAACATGGCCCTTGCTGATGCGGGCTGCTAAATGAGATATTCCTGTTGTGTCTGGAATATAAATTGGTACAGCCACTGTGGAGAACAGTATGGAGGTTCCTTAAAAAAAATTAAATGTATAGTTGCCATATGATCCTGAAGGATCACTCCTGGGCATATATCTGAAGAAACTCTAGTCCAGAAAAATACCATGCACCCCGATGCTTACAGCAGCACTATTTACAATAATATAATGTAATATTACTCAGCCATAAAAAACAGTGAAATAGATCCCTACATAGAAAACAAATTTATGGTTACTAAAGGAGAAAGGGAAAAAAAGGAAAAATTAGGAGTTTGGGATTAACATACACACTAATATATATACATATAATAGATTAAAAAACAAGGACCCACTGTATAGCATGGGGAGCTACCCTCAATATTCTGTAATAACCTATAGGAAAAGAAGCTGAAAAAATATATATTTGTGTGTGTAATTGAATCACTGTGCTGTACACTTGAAACTAACACAATATTGTAGGTCAACTATATCTTAAATTTATATACATATATAATTTAAAATAATTTTTTAAAAATAAAAAATATAGAGTATAAGTTAGAGAGAGCTTCCTGAAGCTGATGTGCAGGAGAGAACTGGTTCCAGCACTGATGCCACACCCAAGACTTTTCTGGTGTTTTCCAGTTCCCAAGGTTTGCAGTGCATGGTCTCCTCTGCTTGAAAGGCTCTTCCACTGTTACTTTCTCTCTTTGCCCCCACCTCCCATTTATTTGTCGTCTAGGTCTCAGCTTTCCTGTCATCTTCCCAAGGAGGCCCATGCCACCCCACTCAGACTGGAAAGGCCCACCTCGTTCTCAGGGAACATTCTTTGCTTCACAACTCAGTTTTTCCTGTGATTATTGTGCAAAATCTCTCTCACTCATCACACTAGTAATTCTAAAAGGGCAAGAACTGGTGTGTTTTCTTCAACACTTTATCTTCAGAGTAGAATAAAGATACCACCTACATAAATGAATGCTCAACAAATGTGTGTTGGATGAATTAACAGATAATTTAAGTGCACATCTCAGGAAAATAAGGAATAGAACAGGAGACATCAAAAGACTGAGACATATGAGAGGGACCAGTGAAAGCGAAGACATTTAAAGAAGATCTTGAACAATTTGCCTTTTCCTATAAAACAGAGGGAACTTCATTGCCAGAAGAACTGTGTGTTATTGTGTGGTACAGAGCCTGTTATGTAATGCATGTTCAACAAATATTCATTCAGTGGATGAATATATAATTAAATGAAGCCACACACAATTAACATAATCCCACTGGATGCCGATACAAGACAACCTAGATGTGATTTTTAACACAAGGAAGAATACTTGATTGTTAAAAATGAAATGAATTGATTAATGTGACTGGCAGCTAGCTGATAGTCAATGAACATTAGCCATTATTATAAATAATATCACTGATATCAATAAGTATACTAAACAGTTGAATAAATAGATCTTGAATGGAGGATAGAGAGCAGGTCTGTCCACACACATTGGGGAAAAGTCAGCAGAGATGATGATTAAATCTATAGGAAAAAAATGGGTCTACCCAGAGAGAGAGTCTGCAGATTGGGAAGAATTGAGATAGAAGGGAAAAAAAATCTTCTGGGAATATTTATATCTATATTGTAGTTAGTAAGAGTTTATTCAGTTAAGGAGGCTAAGAAGAAATGGAAACAGTACAGGCCTTTTGGAAAGGAAATCATAAAGATGGTTAAACTAAATGAATTTCAGTTGAGTTAGGAGATATTTACAGGAATCTAGTCATAAAATATGATTTTAAAAAAACAGGAAAAAATACTTATTTATATCAAATAACCCCTATAGTCAGTTATATTTTCTCCTACGAATGGGTTTTTAGCAATATTTTATAATTTATATTTTTATGTAATTAGAATGCATGCAATTTCCATCTCCAAATTATTCCCCCAAACCTTAAATTTAGGTTTGAGACAGTATGAAGGGAGATTTTTTTTTTATCTTAGAATTAAAATCATACTTTCTTGATTTGTCAGGAAAGCAATGTTTGTTTGCTGAATGTGAATGTATTAATAAATGAATAAAATTTATGAGATTAACCAAAAAAAAAGCATTATGTATAAATAATGTGCTCTAAAGAAGTTTGTTGGGAGAAGGGGATAATTTATGTTAAATATTGTTTCTGTTTTCTTAGTAATTCTGCTCTTGCTCCAAGCTGGACCAAACAGAAGCTACTGTGAAGCCCTGTTTTAGATGGCGATTAGCAATTCTGTTATCCCTGGATACATCTGTCAGGAGCTCATCCTAACCTGAGTGATGTACTTCCCACAGCACATCCTACCTGCTCCCCATCCACCATCCACCCCACCCTCACCCCCAGACTTCACTCTATACCATCTTCTTCATGTATATCCAGTGATGTTCTTCAGTGATGTCTGAGTGCCTGCTCTGGGTACCTGTTGATGGTTTGGTGAGTGAAACCCTTAGTTTATTTTTACTTTTAAGGATACATGTATATCACATAGCGTTACTGTAGCCAGTATCTTCCCATGTGAAATTTACACTTGCCCCCATAGGAAACTTGCTTCCTCCTACCAGCTCCTTGACCCTGAGGAAACTATTTTACCTTTCTGTGCCTCAGATTCTTCATCTGCAAAATGAGAATTAAAAGCGTAGTGTATACATCAGGTAGCACTAATGGTAAAGAGCCTGCCTGCCAATGCAGGAGATGTAGGAGATTCAGGCTTGATCCCTGGGTCAGGAAGATTCCCAGGAGGAGGGCATGGCAACCCACTCCAATATTCTTGCCTGCAGAATCCCACGGACAGAACACCATGGCGGGCTACAGTCCATGGGGTCGCAAAGAGTTGGACAGGACTGAAGTGACTTAGCAGGCACCTCACAACACATTTGCATCATGCACATCACACACATTTAATGTGATGTCTTGAACACAATATGTGCTTTGTAAGTGTAAGCTATTATCATCAGTATTTTTAAACAGGGTTTTAAGTACTCAAAGACAAGTAAGATATATTTACTCCCTGCCTTCAGGAAGCTCCCACTTCAACAAAGGAAACTGACGTTTAAGCAAATCATGGAAAATACAGCATCACTAGCTGCAGAATTGGAACACAAAGCATTTAGTCAGGTTTGCTTGGAGTAAACATAAACCCTGGAGAAGGAAATGGAAACCCACTCTAGTATTCTTGCCTGGAGAATCCTGTGGACAGAGGAGTCTGGTGGGCTCCTGTCCATGGGGTTGCACAGAGTCGGACACGACTGAAGCAACTTAGCATGCATGTACGCTTGGGGTTCAGTGGTTGTAGGGGATACAGATCATGTGGTACAAGAAAGGGACATATTTACGTGCTAGTTGAGAGATTACCTGGCTTATGCTAAATTATGTATCAGAAAGATTTTTGTCGAGTCTTACTGATAAGGATGGAGAAATAAAAAGGGCAATTGTGGGTCCCACAGATGCCTAAGGAAGGAGAACTGGCAAAATGGAAAGGCACGTTATCAACACATAAATGTGGAATATAAAGTGAAAATAGGAAACCACGGATGTTTTTCAGGCACAAATGATAAATTTTATGACTCTGAAAATGTTTTTGTGTTTTGCCATTGTATTGGGAAAGACAGCATGGTAATAGGAATAATATGATAATGCATAAGAAAAAATGAATGTAAGCTTGAGAATTAAACATGAAAATGTGTTGAAGTATACAAATTACTGTAAAAATAATACATTTTATATGCAGATGCTTTATATAAACTACAAGCCCAGATATTACTTTAAAATTTCATAGAACTGAACAATACTATCTTTATATACATAATAAAAAATAAACATTAAAATGCCATATTTGACATTGCATAGTCCATCTATGATTTTAACTAGTTCTTCAAATTTTTATTTGCAAAGTGTTTTTACATTTTCTAGGCACCATTTACTAATTAATGATGAATTGATGTATTTGAATTGTGGTGTTAGAGAAGACTCTTGAGAGTCCCTTGGACTGCAAGGAGATCCAACCAGTCAATCCTAAAGGAAATCAGTCCTGAATATTCATTGGAAGGACTGATGCTAACGCTGAAAGTCCAATACTTTGGCCACCTAATGCAAAGAACTGACTCATTTGAAAAGACCCTGATGCTAAGAAAGATTGAAGGCATGAGGAGAAGGGGACAACAGAGGATGAGATGGTTGGATGGCATCACTGACTCAATGGACATGAGTTTGAGTAAACTCCAGGAGTTGATGATGGACAGGGAGGCCTGGCGTGCTGCAGTCCATGCGGTTGCAAAGAGTCAGACACGACTGAGTGACTAAACTGAACTGAACTGAAAGATGAGTATGTTATTTCCTTACCAATTATTAGACTGAAAGATTTTTCTCCTTATAGATATTTGACATCAAGAAAAATAAATGTAAGTATGTTCAAAAAAATTTATAGCAATAATATTTAAAATTGTCTATCAACTCTCATGATGTTTCTCTGGCCAGTTCTATGTCATTATTTCCCTCGGAGTAAGTTTTGTTTCTGGATACAAATCCAATCACAAGAGTGCTGCTGCTGCTGCTGCTGCTAAGTCGCTGCAGTCGTGTCTGACTCTGTGCGACCCCATAGACGGCAGCCCACCAAGCTCCGCCGTCCCTGGGATTCTCCAGGCAAGAATACTGGAGTGGGTTGCCATTTTCTTCTCCAGTGCATGAAAGACAAAAGTGAAAGTGAAGTCGCTCAGTTCATGTCCAACTCTTCTCGACCCCACAGACTGCAGCCCACCAGGCTCCTCTGTCCATGGGATTTTCCAGGCAAGAGTACTGGAGTGGGTTGCCATTTCCTTCTCCACACAAGAGTGCATCCTAAGCCAAAAAGTAAGCCAATAATTACCCCTAAAGTCCCTCTGGATTAAGTGTGCCTACTCTTCAAAAAAAACAGGTGTTTGGGATACCCTTTTTTCCTAACTCCAGAAAATTGTTCCAGATTTTGAAGCACAATTTTATTCATCATAAGTTATTTTTTGATGAAGAAAATGCAAAACATGTTTACACGGACACCATGTAAACATGACTCCAAAATTCTTCCCTGCATGGAGATGTTTTGACAGCTAAGTATGAAGTATGAATATTAGAAATTCAATTTTGAAGAATCAAATACTTTGAAATAAATTTTAAATAAAAAACAGTAAGGTATAATTTGGGGCTTGATTTAGTTACTTTGACTCATATGCCCTATGTTACTAGTTGCTTTTCTTTCAAAATCTCTTTTAAAATGTCCTTAATAATGTACTTCAATCCACTGAATATTTTTTGAGTTAAAAAAACTCTGAAGGTATGTTAGCAATGTTATAAATAATTAGCAGAATAAATACTATAGAGGATGTGGAATATTTTTAATACACACATGAACATACACACACACAGAAACACAAACAATATTAAATAAAAAAGAACAAAGACGTGCTTATCTCTTTAACACAAATAGCTGACAGGATAATGCACATAAAACAGACTTGAAAAGCTTTTAAGATACAGACTAAGTATAGTTATAAATTCAAGAGTTCATTTTAATTTAAAGACAACCCCAAATAAAGATGACAAGCGTCACACTGATTATCTATACCAAACCTCACTGAGAACTAAGGCACATATTTTCAAGAAGTCTATGTAAAGGTCGATATGTTATCTCTCATCTCAGAATCACATAGAACTCAGTGTCACATGTGACTGCCACTCATAACTCAGACTTCAATAAAATTGTCCTCTGATAGTTGAGAGAACAGGCAAGTCTAATTTAGGAAGGGAGAGATGGTGGCAGGGAAGAGAGACACAGGGAAAGCAAGAGCATATAGTCCATAACACTACAGATTTCCATTTTCGTAAGAATCTCAACAACTTTGCAAATCATTTTCATTAGGCTATTTCCCTGTAAATCTATATAGATTTACACAAAAGTGCTTTTAGATACGGGTCAACTATACCCAATAGCTTCAAGTTTAAATAAGCACATTTTTTTTTTTGGCAACACAAAATTCTTGACAATAAGATGTTGGGGAGTGGGGAAGGTGATGTTTACATTAAAAAAACCCTCTAAACTGCATTATATTATGTCAAAAAAAAAGTAGAAGAAGAAAAATGGAAAACAAGCATATATTAATTTATAACTGATTTTGGTTCTGATTCTTACCTAACAGTCTTTCTTATCTATTAATGTTGGTAATATAAGGAGTGATAATTAAAATGCTATAATACCTAGCTTCCTAAATGAAACAAAATATTTTTTTCTTGGGTTTAGGAAATTCAACAAAAGTGCAGATCCCTCCAAAACACTTTCCATCTGAAGTAAAATACCCTCAGTGAATTTAGGTGTGACAATGTAAATGTTTAAATAAAATTTTAAAGTAAGTAGTAACATTCATTTTAAGAATTTTTATGAATAAATTCTCCACTGACAAGCTTGTAGCTATGAAATTACCAGCTTGTTTTAAAACATTTTTTCTTCAATTTTTGTTGCAGTTTAAATGTCAGATGCTATTTAGCTGCTGACCAAAAATACATTGAATGATATTTGAATAAACTCTTATCCAAAGAAACAGATTCTAGAGATATACTATAGTCATGTAGATGGCAACAATTTAGAACTAAACTGTGGTATTTGTTAATGGACTTACTCTTTGAAAATAAAGATAGAAATATTGATTGATTGTCAAATTTATGGACAAGCACAATTTATGAAACTTAAGATTTTTTTTGAGAGAGGAAAATATTTTGAGTCAATATTTAAAGAAATTGTTGATGAATGTTATCAGATATCTACTCTAAATTAAAGTTTGAACGTCTTGAGTTAAAAATTGTTGGACACAGACATGTAACTCTTAACTATCAGGGTTATCCACATACTCAGATTATTTCTAAGTTGAATGGGATCAAAATCCACATGCTTTAAAGAAAACATCATTCCTAATCTTCAGAAAAGAGGTTTCCAGTTTAACGATTCCTTCAATTTCTATTTATTCAAGATACATTCAATAAACACTTGTTCGACTGAATGAATGCATAGCAGAATTAGTGAATGTCTTGAGATAATAAAATAAATTTGGAACTGAACACTGAACTTGATTTTTCTGCACCAGGTGGAACCCCAGTGCATGAACTCATTTCTTTACTTTGTAAAGAAGAGAAAATGTCGCCTTATGTTTTAACTGATCATATTACATTTCCTTTCATCATCCCAGGAGAGAGTCCTAGCATCCACATCCTCCAGGTGAGAAGACAAGAGACCAAGGGAGACGTGAACAAAGGCAGGAAAAGCTAGAATCCTGGTTCTGACTCCCTCCCAAGTGGTTAATCCACTCCCCCACATTCCAATTTACAATAAAATGAAATTGGCACATGAACCTGAAAAGGAAGAAAAAAAAGAAAGAAACATGACCAAATTGTGATGAATTCAGGCATATCCAATGAAGTAACAGCGTTTATGCATATCCAAAAAGGAACTTGGTTCTGAAATAGCAAAACTGACGAATACCTAGTAGGGAAAAAAGACAATTAAAAAATAATCTGGAAGTGCTCGAGGGTAGAACTAAAATAGAAAATTGACTTGCGTTCATTCTAAAGTGACTTAAAGAAGGAATTCTGATGAGCATACATATTAAAGATGGAAGAGCCTTCCTTTTCCTACAGAAATTCTGTAAATTGTACATGGAGGAATATAACAAATTTGCAATTATTGAATCAGAATATGCCAGTGATGCAGAAATACTGCTTGACAGGAAATTTTTACTTCACTCTAGAAATTCTTAGTCATTTTTTGTGGTTATTAAGAAGACTCTGAGACTCTCTTGTCTTACCTTTGACAAAATGAACTGCATTCTAAGTGACCTCAAAGGAAAATCTCAGGAAAGACAAGCCAGAAGTAGATGGGTTAGCATGAATAAAAGCCAAAAGGTGAGATGAATGAAACTTTAAAACTAGCTACCATTAGAAGTATAATATATGAAAAATTGCATAAGGACAGGAAGAGAATGTAAAATGGTGAAACAAGGAGGAAAAAAAAAATAAACACACAAATTCTTATGATCTAGATTTATAACAGGCACTTTCCTACTTGTATTGGGTATTTGATCATTTGTGTTAGTCGCTGGGCTTGAATATCTTCATTTTTATGTAAATATGTTTGAACCTTCATGTACTTAGAGTGCCATACAATATCTATGAGTTGCTTGAAACACAGAAATAGAGAAGTATAATTTATTGATTAGTGCCTAATAAAACTCCCAATGTCATGATTTAGTCCAAGCAATATATTATGAGGGTGAATCCCTTTTAAAAAATCTGACACAACTGTCAGAAAACATTTAGTGCAACCCCAAATTTTCATTCAGAATATCATGATGATTCATTTATACTTACCCATCTTTAATGTTGGTGATTAAAAATAAACCATTTTTTAGCATTGGAACACTTTGCACAAAATGTACTCTACTTTTAAGCAGATGTTTATATCATTCAATTTTCTTTAATAAGCTTATTTAGAGTTCATACACCTGGAGAAGGAAATGGCAACCCACTCCAGTATTCTTGCCTGGGAAATCCCATGGACAGTGGAGCCTGGTGGCTACAGTCCATGGGGTCACAAAAGAGTCAGACAAGACTTAGTGACTAAACAACAACAAAGAGTTCATATAAAATTTGTGGGACTTAAACCAACAAACCCTCCAAAGTTCATAGTATATTACTAATAAACCTTACATCATCAATTAAAATTGGCAATATAGAACATGTGTAACTAATTCAATCCATACACCTACTTATTTCATTTCAATTAGAGGAAAATGGAATATTTACCTGAATTGCACCTCATTATACACAAAAGAATTGCAGGCGCTCTAGTAAATAAACTCTTACCCAGTCTAAAACAGGTTTAAAGACCCACACATACCTTTTAAGGCATTAAAGTATTGAGTTTTGTTTATATTTCCTAGGCTGATAACTCTAGGATATGATGAGATAGGAAATAGAAAACTGGGAAGAAAATCACATTGTATAGTTTTCTAATTATTTTCAACAATGTTTTTTTAATGGTATTGTCAAGGTGTTGTATTAAAATCATCCTGTAGGGTTACTATGTTGTTAATGCTTCTCTTCATTTGCTCTATTTATTACTGTGACCACCAAAATATTTACAGTATTTGCAAAGTTATGATTGAAGAATGTTAAGATTACTGTATATTTAAGCAGAACATTAGTACACTCAACTTTTAAACATTAAATATATTCAAACTGCAAAATTTTATACAAGAAATTTTAATGTGCAATTTTGAAGAACTAAAATGGCTTAATTTTAGAATATATCTTAAAGCACTGTCTAAATATTAAGATGATCATCTTTGTAGAAGACAAAGTTGCAAGAGTTTTAGTTTCTCATCAATACTCTCTTTCAGTAAAATAAGAAATAAACACTTTTTGGAAACATGTATGTCTGGAAATGTGTCACACTGTGGAATTTTTAAAGCAAGTTACTTTTCCGCTCTTTGATATGGTTACAACAGCAACTGAGCTGACAAAACACAGTGCAAAATGAGGAACAAAATTAATAGTTGTATTTCTACATATGCCCCAAATACTTACTGATTTTAAGCTCGGAATGTTGAAAATGTTAATGATTTTAGCTAAAAAAGTTTTTTCTACTTTATTACAAGTGTACCATGCTAATGTATACACTGAGCAAAGGAGGTCCTTGTTGAGTAGAAACAGCTGGGTTTGTTTGGGACTACATGTAAGTACTGGTTTGTTTGTTTGTTTCTCATTATTATTAGTTTTAAGAACTGTCTCATAAAAATAAATAAAGATCTTTGTCTTTTTTAAGAACATGTTTTATGTATGACTGAAGTTTTTACAACATCCGAAAAAGCCATCCGATGTTAGATTTAAAAATAAAATCAAAAGCATTTTCTGACATAGTACACATGAAAAATTGGAAATTCCAATATCTTCAGTAGAAGTTGTAGAAAGTGTATGTCTCCTTGGAGCCTGACACTCACTTAACACAGCAGAAAATAAGGTACCATATACTGTAAACAAAACAGTACAGTAAAGGACAGTTGTAAATTTACATAAGAATAGTTCATAAACATTTGGGTCTTTCCATAACAGTTTTTATATAAAATGAATAAAAAAACCTTTAGACAGCTGTCATCACTCTTGTTTGACCACATTTCACTTGATGCACACAGCTATATTTATATAACAATATATTGATGCACCGTTACATGGATATTATACTATGATTACTGCTTGTAACTGAGATGTGCATTATCCAGTCAACATTATCCATAGTTGAAATACTCTTACATTTATGTGTTCTTGTCATGTTGTATCTATAAAAACATGAAAATATAACTTTACATTATTTCAATTATTTACATTAGTTCAAGCTTGACAGAGAAAAATTGATAAGCTACAATTTGTAGAAGAGTAGGCCCAGAGGTACATTAAATAGCATTGATTGTATATTGTCATCTTTCTCATTTTTAAAAATGATTTTAAGTATAATACGGAAACAATTAGTCTGCAATTTGGTCATTCTAGCATTGATGATTTAAACTTAAAATGCACCTCCAACATTCCTGATGAGGAGAAATGCACTAAAATTATATGGTTTTATCCTGGAATTTGTGATTAGGGACAGCTAAATTTAAGGAAGACTATCATGATACCTCACACCACCACTTTCCATGCAAGTGATTGCTATTAAGACTCCACATTTCTCTTTCCCTTCGTGATACATAATAAATGTTTTCAAGACACTTAGTAAAACACCAAGTGCATGCCTGCAGAGATAGCAAGAATAAAAATATTAAAAATTATGACTGAATGTTAATAATTTTAAACTCAGAATTAATTATACTGTAAAGTAGAAATTAATTATACTGTAAAGTAGAAATAAATGGTCTTTTATGAAGGGAAAGATAGACCCTTTAAATTTCTCAACTAGAGAAATATAAGATCTTTAGTCATGAGTTACAGAGATGTGTTTTATCCACACTGGGCATTTTAAAATAGCTATTCCACCCAAGAAATAAAAGTATAAAAAATATTTATTTTAAGGTTGTTTATATTGATGACAATTGGAAGAAACTGTATTGCAGGTGACTCAAAAGTGCTAAAATTATTCATAATATATAAGATTTATGCCAGCTCTTAAAGTTTTAAAAACAAAAACACAGATTTAGTTTATGTAATTTGACCAACAGGCATCTATCTACTTTCAAGGCATTTCTAACTTTACCTACAACTGATACTTCTCTCTCTCAGACACTTTAAAATGGAACCTCACATACTCTGGTATTTGTTTTTTAAGATTAGCTTTTAAAATCTATTAACATTTATCTACAGAGATTAAATGCTTTATATATGAGAAGACATACTAAAAACAGGTTCAGATTTTGTTTTGAGAGAAGTTTATACTTTAAGAACCACCTGGTCTTCTTTAAAGTGGGCTAATTTCTCTGGGAACCTAACAATTTGAAATCACTTGACTTATTGATGACCAAACTGTAGCTAAGTAAAATTAATTGGACCACTTGCAAATAAAACAATAGAAAAATGTTTATTTCAAATGTCAAGCACTGCCAAGTAATTTTATATTAACACCAAATGTTAAAGAATAGGATACATTAAAGTTTTAATAACAATATTAAATTACTACAAGATTGACTCTTCTCTGTTTTTTTCTTTCCTTAGCATGTACATATTTGGCTTTGAAAAATATGTAACTGATACCTAAAGCCTTTTAATCACTTCCCACTTAGTTTAATTGTTGCCTTATCCAACCAATATGGAAGCAAGTTTACTGAAAAGCCAGTTTGTTTGTGAAAATACCTAAAAATATTTTTTTTTATTTTAATTGTTTTTTTTTTCCCTTTTTCTTATAAAACATGTCACATCTTGATGCAGTTGATGTCAAGTGTGCTTAAGTCATTATGAATCAAGAGACTAACAATAGGACTGCAGAAACGAGTTTGTTGTCTGTACAAAGACGTCAGTGAAATTAGAGTACTTCCGTGTGAGCTGTGCGTGTCCACCAAGCTTTGTCTGGAACCGGAGTAGAAAAGGATGTTGTGTTTCTAGGTAACCATTCTTTACAACTCGAGATGAATTCCACACATGTAAGAACTCTTGGCTGAAAGAAAAGTCTTCAAGATACTGGATGCCTCTCACCACTTTGTCAATAAACACACAAGAAAACCATTGTGTAAGGCACTCAAAAGGTTCTTATCAATCACGAGAGATCAGTCACACTGACATTCATTCTCATGCCAGGACTCACGTAAGGGACAGCATGCACTGCTTTTGGAAATTCTGGAGTCATAACACGTCCATTTTCTCCAGTACTCCCTGTAATTGACAGCCTCGCTTCACTCCTCAGGGCATCATTCAAGGTCATCTTAAATGAGAGAGGGGGTGGGGAAAGAAAG